>OX419343.1:8082067-8097067 GCA_948470475.1 Galaxea fascicularis | reverse complement strand
GCAAGTTCATTGTTAAAAATAGAAACGAGGTGGTTGGCATCTTTATGGGAACAAAAGATACTTGTGTCATCAGCAAACAGTAAAGATTGAGTGAGACTAGAGACATAAGGAAGATCATTAATGTAAATAATAAACAAAAGAGGTCCAAGAATTGAGCCCTGCGGGACGCCACATAAAATTTTCCGCGGATAAGATCGATGGGATCCAAACTGGACAAATTGAGTCCGATCATCAAGATAACTTTTGATCCACGCCAAAGCAGTATCCCGAATACCATAGCGTCGCAGTTTTTGACACAATATTTCATGATTAATAGTATCAAATGCCTTAGAAAGATCTAAGAAGATGCCTAAAGTTGCTTCATTTCTGTCGATAGCTGAAGATATGTTGTTGATCAAGTCAATTAGCGCTAATGTAGTCGAATGATTATTACGGAATCCAAATTGTTTCGAGTATAAGATATTATGCAATTTTAGGAAATTAATCAGTCGGTTGTACATGACTTTTTCAAAGAGTTTAGGAAAGGCTGGAAGAATTGATATTGGCCTGTAATTACTAAAAAGTGTTGGGTCATCTGCCTTAAAAACTGGAATCACTTTGGCTATCTTGAGAGATTCAGGAAACACACCAGTAGACAACGAAGTGTTTATAATGGTTACAAGAGGCTAGGCTGCGCAATATTTTGGAAAGACTGATGAATTATCTTCATGGATATATTGTCATGTCCAGGAACTTTGTTAGCGTTGAACGAGTTAACAATATTGTTTAATTCATCGACCGTTAGTGGTTGCAATGAAATGGATTCAGAAAGAGAGCTGCTCAAGAAATCCTTGGGTGATGAATTTGTGGCAGGAATTTTGCTCGCCAAATTTGGCCCTATATTGGTGAAGTAATCACAGAAATTATTGGCAATGTCAGTAGGATTGCTAATTTCCATTTCATTTTTGGTGAAGCTTGCAGGATGCGGTGATTTAGCGACACGCCTGTTGATCACCTCATTAAGAATTTTCCATGTTTGCTTTAAGTTTGATCTTGCCTTATCCAATTTGTTGTCACATAAAAATTTTTCCTGGCGATACGAACAAGACAAGTTAGCTTATTTCTAAATGATTTATAGTTGACTTCACGCTCATGACTTGGTTTCCTTAAGAATAATTTATACAGTCTAGACTTAGTTTTAATTGATTTCAAGATTCCAGTTGTAAGCCACGGATTATGCAGAGTTTTTAGGTTTTTCCCTCGACAAAACTTTATCGGAAAACTCTTGTTATAAAATTCAGTATATTTTTGTAGGAACCCATTGTAAGCGGCGTTAGCATCAGCATAAATTAGAAAGCTCCAATCGAATTCACTGAAAAGGTTGTTGAATGCATTAATATTCTGACTAGAGAAGTTGCGAATGGTAACACTTTCCTTAGGCTTAATTGTTGAAGAATGGGCATCAGTGTAACAGAGTGTGAAGATTGGTAAATGGTCGGACAGATCATTAATGATGAGTTCATTGTCACACGAAGCAGAAATATTGTTGGTAAAAATGTTATCAATCAGGGTGGCGCTGTACGAAGTAAGTCGAGTAGGTCTCGAAATTAGCGGGTAAAGAAAATGAGAAAATAACGCATTAATAAACTCGTTCGTAGCTGAATGCAAATCAGTGTTAAGAAGGTCTAGATTGAAATCACCCATTATCTAACACATTTTGTTGTCCCTGGTTACCCGATCAAGCAATTGGTGAAAAGATTCCAGGAATTCATGCAAATTAGCAGAAGGAGGACGATAAACTGTACCGATAATAAAGTTTTTTCCATGCGGATTATCGATTTCAACAAAAAACAGCGTCAAATAAGGAGGAGTTTGACGAGCACAAATCAGACATAATGTTATTTCTCTGATGGATCATTTGTTGCCTAAAAGTTGCTTGCAGTAAAAGAACTTGCTCAAAAGTCTAAACGTTCCGACAAAGTTACCGAGTACACTCTATATAAGCCTACACTGTGGTTGCTTTGCGGCGCGGAAACAGTTGTTGCTAGTGCGCGGATTGCCCTGGGGGAAAGATTGCATCTGCACTAGTCACCAGTCGTTTTGCACTTATCCACAAGCCTTGTCTTCTTTATTCAGATCTAAGCTTACATTTTTTATGTTTCCTGAATGACAAGAGTTTTCCATTCGGTAAGTACACTTATTCTGGAGAACTCTGAATTTATTTGGTACAGTGAACTTACTTCTCGACACGGCCGAGAACGAGTCCTGATTTTACAAACGTCCCTCACACCAGAAAGTGCTGGGAATCGTTGTAATAACCAAACTCCATGGTTAGACACTTCACAGACCGAGCCACAGGTTGTCCCATAATCTATAGATAGTAACAACTCAGGGAAGTTTGTTCTTGTCTGTACATACGAGAATTAAGAAAGAAGTACTGATTTTCACATTCCTTGATTTGTTTCCCAACTTTTATCCCAAGAGGGCACCAAGTAATGCCTAATGTCTCTGGTAGATTTTGTGACACTCTTGGGGGCTGCTTGTCTTATGCCAGATACTTGTATGAGAAATCAGTGATCTCTAAGTCCTTGTACAATTAGGGTTTGTCGACACATTCACTTCTTCCCCGCTTAATGGCAAGGGGAGGGGGGTCGTGATCCTGTTTCATGCATGAATTTGAACAGAATTCCCACATCATGTATACTTTTAACAACATTTCATTCATAAATTCATCAATCACATATCTCTTTTAGTTCCTTTCATGCATCATGCACTAAGTTCATGTTAAGGAGAGAAGAAGTGAATATGTCAACAGCCCTCTGAAGGGCCACTGTCAGAGCAGTATTGTTGTTTTCTATCAAATAAAAAACGGCTCTTAAAAGTGAGTAAGAACACCACATTCTTTTATGAAAGATCTTCAAATGGTTTAAGTAAGAATACAAATCACAAAATCAAGAACATCTCTGGAAATATTTCGCCTATACCATTCAAACTTGGCACCGATAATGTATGTCAGGTAAAATACAAAATGACCCCTCCTTTGATGTTGCCATGGCAACAGTCTAGGCTTCAGGCCTTGTTTTCCAAAAACCAAATATCTCCATTTTTGACCAGACAGTGATTGACAGATGGTCATATTACGTTATGTCTACTCACTAGATCATCGTAAGTGTACAATGCTTGATTATCACAAAAACTGGGAAAGTGAATCTCGCATGAAATAGACTAGGAAGCCAAACTGTTGCCATGGTGACAGCACAGTGGGTGTCATTTTGTATCTTACCTGACTTACATTACTGGTGCCAAGTTTTAATGGCATCACTCAAATATTTCCAGAGGTATTCTTGATTTTGTGATATACATTCTTCCTTAAATTACTTGTGCCGTCACCAGTTTTTAAGCAAAACCTTGAAAGATCTCAGAAAAAAGAAAGTGCTATTCTTACTCACTTGTAAAGGCCTTTCAAATAAATAAAAAAACATGATATTTTACTTCATAGGCACTTCAAAATACCTTCAAGTCACTATACATCACCTCTGATCTGTTCCTTTAAGCAAAATGTTTCTATGATTACTAAGAGTGATCTATCAAATCTCCGATGGGACAGACGTCCAATTTTAGTTTTATAATAATGTATTGCAATGATAAAAATAAATGTCCTGATTTCAGCACCATAATGTGGCTCTACATGTATCTTTAGAGTAGATACCTGACAGAATTAAGTTGAGCATGCAAATGTAAGCTACTTATTAGTACATTGTTATGCTCTTAAAGGCTGTTCTCACTTTTGAGACCAACAACAACAACCCATGCTCATTGATTTTCAAAAAGAACAAAAATGGCCGCTGACACGTGGATAGCATAAGCCAGTCGAGGCGGTAGCAAGCGGGATGAAGTCCCAATTTAAACCACTCAAAACCACTTTAAACCATTTTTAAAACTTGGTTATGCAGTAGAAAGTGGTTCTGTCTTCTACGTCTGTGAATAACAGAAAAATAAAAACTACATGCACTCACTGGTTAACTTCTCTGATGATTAACAATAATTTATTATTCCACAAGAGCACATTCCATATGAGATGGTAGACAGCCCACAAGGCACATAGCACTGATTGGGCTATAATCATCTCATATCTAACAAGCATGAGAGGAATAATAAAATTGTTCAATTAAAAATGTTCACAAATTATGGAGGGTAGAGGGTATTCCAGTGTTTAACTAATGGGCTGGGAATGATCAAAGTATTTTTTGGGTTTGAAATTTTCGATTCCGCAATTTTTTGGGGTGGGAAATTTTGGCAAGTACTTTTTTTGTGTACAATGGAGGTCATCAAAAGGCCCTCATGACTTTCACGCTCGAGATTGGTTTTGTTTCAAACTTGGTCATTAGGACTCAAAATAGCCCTTTTTGAAATCCCACTTTCTTTTGTTATTTTGTAGTCTAGCTCCCATTATCTCACACCAGTCACAGTAATGTTGTCAGCTCATTGTACATTTCATGGTCAAATTATTCTCCTGCAGCTCTTCCTACCTACTTTGTCATCAAAATCATATTTGTGCATGGTTTGACTCGCTGTCATCCCGTGTCAACATGGCCAACATATTATCTTTAGAGCTTGTCAATTTCTCAATTCCCTAAAAATTAATGATCTCAACATTCCCATACTTTACTCATAAAATATTTATAAGATGTAACTTTCCACCAATAATGGTATTTTATATCCCATTGCATCACTATCTTTAAATCCACATCCCACCAAAGTAAGCATCTCTAACACAATTTCATTTTCATAGATATTTTCACATTTTGTTCAAAAAAATTCCTCCAATAACAGTTTTGCAAAACACTTCCTTTTAATTCATGTACATTAACAAAGATCAGGAATTAAATGAATAACACATATTGGACACACCAAATGATATTCATGGTAACTCGAAATGAAACTTTATTTTCAGACATCAACTTTTAACATATAATGATGTTTATGCACAGTGAGTTTGGGAGAATTTGAATGCTTTTGTGACTGCAAAAACTTTATAGTTTTCCAGCCCAAACTCACTTGAGCATCAACAACAAGCCATACAAAATAATTAACTGAGAAATACACAATTAAACACAATAGCACTCTGCTTTTCAAATATGAATGCTGTACACCATAATCTCTATACACTACATGAAAAAGTTACTATAATTTATTAAGGTTGACAATTCCACCACATACAAAAACACAATGTTTTTAAACTGTGTGGTAATGTTATTGCTCAAAATGAAAATATATACATAATTATTTGTATATATATATAGAGAGAGTGATGGGAAGACCTACACACTCCCCCCCCCCTGCCCCTATTTTTTGCAATTCTAGACGGACAAATTGCAGACAAATTTAAGACAAATTTAAATTTGACTTAAATTTGGCATCAAACCTGCTTTTTCAACAACCATTCACCACCTGTAAAAAAGCTGTCTTGGAGTTGGTATTGCTGTATTTTAGTGTCAAAACTTCATACCTAATTAGTATTCATCTGTTTCTACAATATTAAGTTTATCTAGCCCTCGATCTTCACCCTTACCGTACTTAAAACTAAACTAATTAGCTGCTGGAAAACTAGTCCATCAGAGAAATATATACACATAACATAATGTTGACAATAAATCAAGAGTTTGTTTGCTTATTAGTGTTTAAACTTATTATATTTCTTACAAAATCTATTTGATCGTTTTAACCCTTTTCTAATGTAGGACTAATTACTTGTGAAAAGCTTAGCCTCTCGAAAATAATTTACACAGTATAAAATGCAACAAGAGTTTGAGAAAATGAAATTTCATGTTCCTATTCTTCCTACATTTGCAAAACATAGATTGACAGCTCCACACAGTGGTCTGATACAACACAAGATCGTTTTCAAGGTTTTCTTCAGTTTTTATGTATAGGGCTGGCAAGCAAAATAAACATTGACAAACCACTTCAAATAGTTTGGGAAGAAAACCTTTTCCTGGTTAAGGTCACACAAATCACTTTTTTATACACAACAGAGTTGGTCATGAATCATACAAGTAAAGAACTAAACAGCAGAAAAGTTAGAATATATGTTAATACACAGACCTAAAAGCACGACCAGCATAAACGTATGATTGGTAAATAATAAAAACACACAAGTGGTTCCTGTACTGCAAAAACATTACACCAATGCATGATACTGGTTACTTAATAAAAAACACTTTTGACCCCTAAAAACAAAACGGGCACCTACATTTTATATATCACTGAAAAAACGGTTGAGCTTTCCTCCTAAATAGTTTTACAACACGACTAGTTTTGCATTTCTATCCTCATCTAGAAAACTTAAAACAACGCGACCCGCCATACTCACTGTAATCCCACTTACTCCTCTGATGAGAACTCTTTGATCGAGGGTCACTGTCCGTTGACACTCACCATCTATAGTGTATATACCCACACGCAGCTGGCTGAATGTTTCTCTGTCAGTACCAGCGATAATGACGTGTTCACCTCCTGGGTGGCAGGCAACATAATAATACTTAGCTCCTTCGGTCCTAATACTGAATTCCCTCAGTTGCTGACCATCCTCAGTGAATACGTGGATGCAGTCATCTTTCCAGTCCAGTACCAGTATCCGGCCATCAGGACCAGCAGTGATGTCTCTTGCATCCTTCAATATCTCGTCTCCAAAGCTACGAACATATCCTCCATCAGTCTCGTACACATGAATCCCTCTGTTCGATGCCACCAGCACTTTGTTCTTGCTGACCGTCAGACTGTAGCTCCATTTCACAGGAAACTTACACAGCTGGTCAGCGGAACTGTTCAAAACCAGTACCTCAAATACCTCACCACCCCTCCTGTACCCAGTCCCCACCAGCTCGACCAGTACATAAATGTTGCTGTCTTGATCGGTGGCGACATCCCAAATAGTATCTAACTTTTTCTCATCATCTTCAGTGTATGGACTAGACTTGAGAATAAAGTGTCCGCTGCTGTCAAACACCTTGACTGTATTATCCCCGTCGTCTGCTATAATAAACTGTCCATCTGCGTTTGTAGCGATACCCACGGGGTACTTTAGCTTATGTTCTTCTTTACCCTCCTGACCAAATGACCAGGGTGTAATACAGCAGTGTTTCAAGCCAACTTTCTCCAATACTTTTGCAACTCTTCCGTCACGTAAAGGATCAATTTTCTCTTCACCAGTGTCAACAGCGGGCAAGTCAAACAATTGCGTGAACTCACCAGCCGCTTCAAGAGCGTCGTAGATGGCGCGATTTACATGGCAGACGGCAGAAATTACTTCTCTTCTTTCGTCTTTCCCAAACCGACCCTTGACATTTAGGAGGCCTTTGTCGAGCTCCACTTTAAAATTTCTCTGTACGTCTGGTAGACAGTGAAGTTTCTGGAGACATTCCTTGCACTCTGGCATTGCATTTTCCAGGACATCCTTTAAAGATGACGAGTTGCGCGCGGTTCCCATAACCTTTGCAGCTGATTCAAACATTGTCGCCATGACACGATATTGAATGGCAGTTATGCGGTCAGAGGTGCTGAGAGCTTCATTGTTAGATGCTTCTGTTGCTTTTTCACGAGCCATTTTGAATCTCTCTTTTCCTTCCGAAAGTGCTGTTTTGGCTTTTTCCCCAAGCTCTGCCAGTTCCATGTTTCTTATTCCCCCAGCAAGGACCACTGCATTTACAGCGTCGAACTGTTCATTGACTTCTTGTCTTGGTTCTGTCAACTCTGTCGTTTTGGTACCAGTTTCGGCATCCATTGCTTGATAAGAATACCTGAGGCCCGTTTTAAAGGCGTCTATTGCTGCCAGAAGGTCCTTTCGTGATAATCCGTCCAACTTAAACTTGATATCGTCGATTTCTCTTGCAATCAAGTCTCGGATTCTTTTATCCGTCACATCACCTTCTCTCAACTTTTCAGCTGCCTTATCGCGGGCTTTATTCACGACTACGCCAAAAGTGGCTTTAAACACGGCAGTTATTATCGAAGACATGACTACTAACACAGCCACAATTCACATGTACTGCTGCTCCTTATAAAATACAAGAGTTAATTACAACTGTGGGTTTTGTTACTTTCAAAACAGGAAAAAATTCCATAAACTGTTGTGCACGAATTAGATTTCGAAACAAAGAATTTAGGGTTAAAGTGCAGTGCCTCATCAGCCACAATAGTTAGAAAGTACGGTTGTCTGATTGATTCACTGTGTTATTAGTTTCACTGAAATCGTTTCAAACAGCAATTTCAGTGGATGTGAAATCCGTTTATGTCTCAAACGTAACAACAGAAGTGTCGTTAAAAGGTTGAATTGTAGTTTGGAACATGAAGACCATAAAAACATGGGTAAACCATCTCAAGCTTTCTATTCTTGCTGCTAGCTGGCGTTTTTCCTTAAAGGACTTGATAACTAGCTTTCTTCCTTTTAAAAGCAAAACAGGATGTAGCCTGCGAGCGCAGACGTATTTCCGGTTGTCGCTTCTCTCTTTTCGGGCGGAGAGAAGCGACAACCGGAAATACGTCTGCACTCGCAGGCTAAACAGGATGCCACAAGAACATTATTAAAAGTCTATTAGTGACCCAACAAGTAAAAGTCTTGTGACCCGTCACGAGATTATCAGTTGCAAGTTCACCGTGCTAAAGTAAAATTTGTGTTACAAACAATTACCCATCTAATCTTTCCCTTTTTGGATTACTTCCATAGAGGAAACCTCTGTTTCTGACCGTAAAAAGGTAAATACTTCATCTGTCTGGGACCAAACTTTGGCCCGCCGTTATGAGGGCGCTGATGAGTGGGAGAGGACAGGTTGGGTTATAATTAGAACAGACACGACTGTCTTGGGATAAACTGAAAGAAACAAACACACGTTGCATCAGTTTCTTTTGGAACTAAACATAAAAAGACTTGTTTTGAGCCTATTCTCAGACAGGAAATTTGAGTATTCCATCAATCATGTGATCGATTTAAAACCGGAATATTGTTAAGTTTTTAGAACTTGACTGAGCTTGTCTTGTTAACTGCTGAAACAATAAAAGTTTCAGTCATTCACATCTCTTTTCTGTGATTTTGCAAAGCGCTCCAGCCGGCGCCATATATAAGTCCAGCGCCGACTTACGCACAGTAAAAGCTGAGAGAGCTTCTACGTCGAAATGACTCATCACGACCAAGGATTCTTGGGAGCAAATTAGATTCCGTAGCGGAAAATGTGTGGTTATAGTTCAGTACCCCACAATAGGCCGAGAGGCGGGGCTCTCATAGCCCACTCAATGTTTATTCAACGTAAGAAACGGAATGACACTGACGGAACTTGATGGCTTTGGAAACGATAATTTGGCTACTTTTTGCAATGCGACGATAGCTTTGTAAGAGAATTCAGATTTCCGTGAAACCTTGGCTGTGTTGAACATTGGCTGTGTTGAACATGCTTTGAGCTCTCCACCCACCCACTAGCCCCTTACTGTAACCGCAAGCCTTATTTCAATTTCTTTGCAGAATTAAAGGAGCACTTCAAGTCAAATAAATGACACGTCAGAGAAGCCTTATTTCAATTTCTTTGCAGAATTAAAGGAGCACTTCAAGTCAAATAAATGACACGTCAGAGACTCTCTAGTGCACCTAGTCTCCAAGTGCCCGCTTTCGCAACTTCTCGAAAACTTTTCGGGCTCGAAAAGCCATTTGTAAAAGTGCGATCCCAGCTTATTCTGAAAAGCTGGTCTTTCACTATGTTTTTAAGACACGAAAGGGCAAATTGGTTTCAAAATTTCATGCCTGGAAACGTCTTCGATTTTAAGATACCTTAAAAATCATCTCACCCGGAAAAGTTAGCTGGTTTCGAGAAACGCTCCCCATGGCGCAGTGAGTCAGCGTTTCACTGATGAATTATAAATTCGACGCATCTAACATTTGTCGGCAGGTTTCGGAAAGACAATTGAAGCTGTGTTCTGATGATTGATGATGGCCGTTACATCGAAAGTTCGGCACCCCGCAAAAAATTGACTGATTTGTAAAAGTGCTTCTGTGTCAAGCAGAAATGCCAGAATAATAAATTGTGTGTACTGGATGAAAAAAAAAAATTCAAAATACTTGCAGACTGAAAGAGATTTCATTTCACTTTAAATAAATTCGTCTTCTTCTATCAAGAACTTTGTTCTCTTTGTTTAACAGAACGCGGTGACGTTAGCGCCCGTATAAAACCATCAGCAACCATCTTGTTAAAGTTTTGTGCCCGTAACAGAGGAAGTCCAACGGAAATATTGTGCCTGTATTTCATTCTTTGGACAAATAGTTTATCTGGTTTAAGTCATTGAAAGAAAGAAATCCGAAGGAGCGTCACTTGTAACGCGTATGACTGACAATTTCATTCCGTTTTTCAATGTATGAATGGTTTCATTACCTGTTATGGAAGGCAGTGGAATAATTTTGGCAATGAGAGACATTACTCGTGTTCTTGTTTAATTATTTGGAAATAACTTAGGGCACCTTTTCTGTGGATGGGGATGGAGGGGGGGGGGGAGGAATAATTTAATTCTGGTTGATGACTATAATAAAACCCGAATGATGTTTCCCAAAAGAGCACACTTTCAAAACGCAGTAGTCATGGTGGAAGTGACGCAAGATCAGCACGCAGAGTACTTTAGGCCGAGCGTGTGAACCTGACTGTGGGTTCAGGGACCATACTCGATTTTCCCGTCATATCGGGTCCAAAATAAGTAATCAGTATTCTTCGTATTTCGATTTATTTAGTTTTTTGTTCATTCCGTTTGTTCTGCTGCTTCTCCTTTCCTTCCAAAAACAGAATACGTCCCAAAAGAACACGAGTGTTGCTGGAATACTCCCATTCAACGTGCTCTCAGTGACTCAGGATTTTTTTGGGACCAAATTTTAAACTTCAAGGAGCATTAAGTTAATATTTATTTTATTAGTAACTAAAAGTGATGGTCTGCGTCAGTGGTTTCGGAACACATGGCAGAATATTTCAACATTCCTTTTCTAGAAAATGTAGATCGAGCTGGGTCATTAAAAATCAAAATCTCGGGATAAAATGGAAAATAAGGTACGCTGTACTGTGCTTTTCGCCTAAGAATAATTTCAAATTAATTAACTGTCCTTCTCGGTGTATGTACCAACACATTTTCAGCACAGAATGTTGACTACTTTGTGTATACGATGCGTCAATTTGGGCCTCTTTGCTTCACACTTGGCATGTTTAACTAACTGCCTGAACTATCTCAGTTACTGTTTCCCAGTCCTACTCTCTTGTATGACGACGATGGTGGTGACCATGGTGATGTCGTGACTTCTGGTTTCTCTCGCGCTCACGAGAAGTGCTTCTGTCACTATCAGTGCTATTACTACGGCTGTGTCGGCGTCGGCCACTTTTACGAAGAGTGGTCCCCTGATCTTTAACCCTACCCTGTCCCTCAAGGGAAGCATGCTCCTCCTCTTCTTCCCTGTCGGTGTTATCACTTTTGGTATTCGCTGCATCGTCTTCATGGTTGTATGTATTGTGCGCCTTGAAGTCTTCACTTTGTGAAGCATAATCTTTGTTGGTATCGCCTTGTTTGTTCCTTGTTCGACTAGTCGCCTGATTTACAGATCTCCACGATCTACGACCATGTTTGGACTCACATTCACCAGTTTCTGTCCTTACATTATGTTCATCATCGCTTGAGTGTAGTCGGCTTATCTTTCTCGCTGCATTCTGTTCTTCGTTAGCCTGGCTTTGCTTTCTTCTCACGTATAAACTATCTCTGCTTTCTTCTTGTTCGTCACTGCTATCGCTGGTCTGTTTCTCTCTGTGCTTGTTTCTTATTCTACCAGTCTCATTACTAGAAGCAAACGTGGATCGTTCGGCTTTTGAATAATGTCCCTCCGGCGTTTCACGACCTTCGTTGTCATTGGAGGAAGCGTGTCTCTCTTGTTCGCCTCTTTGCTGAGGACTATGTTTGTCGTGGAGTGGCGAGTGGTAGTCTCTCTCGTTACTTCTGCTTCTATTTCTTTTTGTCTGTTTTTCAGGTGTTTCTAAACTAGCAGGCCTATGATCATCAGACTGTGGTAGCTCCAAGCCTTTTGCTCTTGCATTTGACTCGGGACCTCTCTGTGAAACGTCTTTCTTCCACATCCAGCGCTTCTGAGGGGAGTCGGTCTTGTCACTTTGAGAATAAGAATCTCTTCGTGGATACTTTAAGGGTCCCCTTGAAGACTTTGAGTGTCGTTGTGGCGACTCTGAACCTCGTCGGGGAGATTTCGAGCGTTTCCGTGGGGACTTCGAATGTCTTCGTGGAGATATCGAGCGTCGTGGTAGCGACTTCGAGTGTCTTCGTGGAGACTGTTGCCTGGCGGACTTCAACTGTTCCTGTGAAGACTCCAAAAGCCTTTGTGGAGACACTGCGCGTCTTTGAGGAGACGTTGAACGTTTTCTTTGAAGAGATCTAATTCTTCTACGAGAAGATCTGTATCGTCCATCGGGGGACCTTGACCGCGAGCGTGGAGACATGACACGTCGTCTTTGAGGTGACCTGGAACGATCTGAGAGAATACGACGCGCCGGACTTGGACGGCCCGCAACGTTTCGTTCATTTGGAGACGAAGATGGTGGAGGTGTGCGATATCGCTAAAAGAGGACGAAAACCGTACAGAAAAATAATTAATGGAGTTAGTTAAACAGCACTTAGTACAAATCTTCATTGCAGACAAGGTTTCCTATAGGTTCTTGCAAACGTAGAGATAGCTCGGGAAAGAAATACAATTTTTGTCTAGGAGTTCTCGGTTACTGTATTTAAGCAGAAAATAATACTTCTTGTAAAAAGGTGGAAAGTGTAAACTGAGGTAATTTAACATTAGTGACCATTCATTTTAACACTCGTACCATGTTTCCTCTGCCTCGAAGAATCCTTCCAGACTTGGAAACCTGTCAAATTAATCGAGAGACAAATATACAAGTTATACCAAGCCCTCTCGTGCTAGTTGGATGTCCCCAATAAGCAGGGGAGGAGGAGGAAGGGGTAATTGTTTCCAGTGTACTTATTCCTGCCCTTACTAAGAGGTAAGGGGTGGGGAAGAAGGGTAGATTAATGAATTCCACAGAACTTCTTCCCTACTCATACTAATTTTTCATGGACAGTTGTGGCGCAATGAGGTTTGTTAAAGAGACTTTTAGTTCGTGACACTTTGCGTTACCGTGACACTTTATGTTAAACATCAATAGTCAAACCAGACATTTTTGTTATCTGATATCTGTAAGAATGAATCGTATCGTCCTTTTCGAAGAAGCACGTGTATTGTATCGTGGAAAACATTAAAATAGGAATTCGTTCTGTGATTTCGTCGTTTATTTCATCGCTTCGATCGTTACAGTTAATCGATCACAACAGTTATCCCTACGTAAAGAACCAACCCAAGGGCAACACTAGGGGTGGTCACAGCCAGCGTTCGTTACGTCCCCCATCCTAAGGATAGGTATTCTTCAACCACACAATTTTTTTTTCCAGAAACAATCCATCCTCTGAAATTAGTGATAAGTCAAGAGGTTGCATAAAATGGAATGAAAAAGAGTTTTTCCTCTGACAAAAAAATGTCTTTTGATACAACTGTAAGGAGGACCTGTCATGATGCAGCAACCAATATCCGGTAAACTCTTATCATACACGAACACAGACATTGCAAGATTGTCTATTTGTAAGCCATGTTTTTTTAAGACAGCTTGCTGTGTCGTAAATGAAGTGCATACCCTAGTCCTTCCTTGTGAAGTGTTTTCAGGTTTTGCTCTGTATCCTGGGGGAGACTTGCTTTTTCTGTCATTAGAAGAAAGTTCTAAGTTATTAAATATGAAAATAAAAAAGTCTGACATTTTTTCAAAAATGATGGTTAGCCAGGGTTAGAGCAAAATGAGAAAACCCGCTTGCCCTTCCGTTACTCAACCCAAAGCTCTGAGGTGCTAGCCCCAAATTATTCTTTAAAAAAAATTAATGGAAAAACTTAATCAATTATTTCTACAAAAAGTGCTCGCCTGTTCGGTAACCTGTAATGAAAAGCCACTAGCCTGACAAGTCGTTTCACTAGCTCCGTGCTATCAAACAGCATTTTCGTAGAGCCCTCACGGTCAGTCAGTCACTGTGGGTAACAAACCTGCTCTTTTCCTGTTGAAGCCTTTTTTCCCTGACAGGTGACGGGGTGCGACTCCTTCTCAACAAGAAAGAGTTATTTGGTACATCCGGGACTTCATCTGCCGCCACTGTACTGAAAGGCTCGGGACTCTTGTCTGGTTTATCATCTCCTGGACTAAAAACGGAAAAACAGCATACGTACCTACAGTGTATACAATATATACTAGTCATGAAATGCTTTGAGTGGTATACTTTAGAATATCTCACAAGTCGCTTGTATCTTGTTGGTACACACGAGCCTTAAGCTGAGCGTGAATACCAGAAATAATAATTAATACGAGTTGTCATTCAACACATTGTAGAAATTCAACACTGACTAATATTCATACCTATACAACATATATTCTATGAGATATGCAATTAAATTTTTGTGAAGAGAACAAAGGGGAAAAGGGGAGAGAATGTAATACTGTTAAGTTTGCTTTTCGGCAAAAAAATCATTAACCTCTACATGTGGTTCATCATCTCCTGGACTAAAAATGGAAAAACAGCATAAGTACCTACATTGTATATGGTATATACTACTCATGAAATGCTTTTGAGTGGTATATTTTAGAATATCCCAGAAGTTGCTTGTATCTTGTCAATACACATGAGCCTTAAGCTGAGTATTAATACAAGTTGTCATTCATCACATTAAATGAAGAATGATCGTCGCAGTTGTGATCGCAATTTTTGCAATTGCGCGAAGAAGCCTGAAAAAATTCAGGACTTCAACGGGGATCGAACCCGTGACCACGCATTATTCACTGACATATCTTTCACGGGAACATATGAACCCAAAATTGACCAGCTCCCAACGTCAGTGGCTTCATAGCTCAGTTGGTAGAGCAT
>OX419343.1:8034567-8079567 GCA_948470475.1 Galaxea fascicularis | reverse complement strand
TTATTTATTTTGCAATTGGCCAGGTACAGTGGTGTAGCTATAAAATGTTGCCTACCATTGCACATCGTACATGGTTTGATCCCATAACTTAGCGAGGCACGATTATCTGAGTGTTGATAGTCCTGGCAAAGAGTACTTGAGACACGATCGCCTGAGAAAAAGTCATCATCAGAGTGGAAAGATTTGTGTGACTTTAGCAGATGGTAGCAAACAACTTGCGCTCGGGTCGTCAAAACATCAGCCAATGCCATCTCAAACAATCCTGTTTAGGATTCCACTTGCCGGGATGATCATCATTCACGAAGTTTATTATTTATTTATTTATTTATTTATTTATTAATCCTTTATTTACAATACAATAAGAAACAACATCATTTTAAATTCTTACTTATCCAAAATTAACCAATTTAAGTTAATCTTGTTTCAGTCATGGGAATCTCTGTCCAAGGGCTAAAGGCTAAAGGAAGCAGCAACCCAAGGGCAACACTACGTCCCTAGTGGTTCTTTAATGTCTCACAGAATCAATTATGAAGAGTTGTGAGATGGGGCCTACGGTTTATCGTCCTTATCCAAGAAGACACTTTCTTCTCAGTCATTTTAAGATCCTGAGTGTTGGTCTACCAAGGGATTGAACCCACACCTCCCGCACATTAGTCCAGCGCTCTCTAACTGAGACAACTGGTTGGCAGGTTATCTGATCTTTGACTATGAAAATTCACTTAGTATCTTTCTCTTGCTTTCATTGGAAGACATGGTTTACTTATCTACAACGTGAGGGTATGATGTTTGAAAAAGCTTACCCATTTAGATGTGGGGCAGGCTGAGTTGTTCTGTAAGGCACAAACAAAGAAACACATTTATCAACACAAGGAAAATTCAGGCTTTTGTCGAACATGTCATCTGAAGAAAGATTACAACTTCTTTTCGCAAATGATATACAACACAATTAGATCAAACAACATAACATATTTATTCATTTTACAGTGTAAATGCTCTTTCGTTTATGTGTGATCCATTTAATGAACAGTTACTAAATTGATACAAAGAGCAACAAGAAAGATGTCCAATAATACTTGTTTGTTCGTTCACAGTTTGTTTAGTTAGACCAAGTCTCAAATTACATGTATTATGGCATGTAAGGCACAGTATATAAGTAAGAAAGGTTATTAGTGTAGAAACAAGATAAACTTTTGGCCTTCATCCAAACTCAATAAACTTAAGAACTAATACTACCCCGGTACATAAAGCTGTAAACAAGACAATAATGAAGTTACATGGAAAGAAGCTTGAGGATGCTCCATTTTTCCAGATACTTCATTATAAGCATGAAGTGTTTGGCCATTTAGAGGTTCCATTAGTAAAGCCCATGACCCAACTGGGAAATCCCAATGCGTACAATCCATTTCTTCACAAATTCACCAGTGAAAAAGCTGGTTTAACAATGTTCTTAAATTCCAGGGCCTTGGCTTTGAAAAGGATGATATGTACAGTACAGCAGTTTGTTCCTGTTTATATTATCGCAAATGAAAGAGGCCACACGTCATAATAAATTAAAATTTAATTGTCGCTAATGACTACTTATACCACTACCCTGTTAACACGACCTTATTCTTGTGGCCCGTTGTTGGCCATATTAAACCTTTAAATCCTAAGATCAAATTTTAAATTCTTATTTGTTTCCTCTACACATTTCCTATAGAAGTACGGTACAGTAGTAGGGAGAAATTGTTAAAATATCAAGCAAATTCATCTTGTGTGATCCTGTCCTTAATTCTTGGTACCACTTTGTTTTATAAAGCATTGATATTATAAGGAGAAATTTGATGCTGATCACTCTTAGGGTTAAAGAGTTAATGAGGTTAACATTAATGAAGAAAGAACAAAATTGTGAATCAATTACACTTGCATTAAGCCTGCTTTTCATGTACCTACATGAAGAACTGAGATCCATTGGTATTTGGACCTCTGTTGGCCATCGACAACAGCATAGGCCTCTCGTGGTTAAGCTCAAAGCCTTCATCTGCAAGCACCACATAAGATTAAACAATTCTGCATTGACAGATTTGAACATTAATTAGATAGAGTTGGAGGTATACTGAGAATTTGGTTTAAAATCGGGAAGACATACCAAAATGTCAAGAAACAAACCTAAACTCTATTCATCGTAATCATGAAAAATTTACAATGTAGTGTCAGTCAAAGAAAAACAAAACAAAGGATTAAGTTCTGAGTAGCTCAATGTCAACAGACTTTGTCTGGATTTAAAAAAATGTTTAAAGCTGGTGTAACCTGATTTATTGGATTTAAATAAATATCAATGTGTGGTTCGTTTACAGGTGGGTGGTGCTAAAAAAATTTACTTTCTTAAAAACCAGTGCAACCAGTGATTGTTGTGGACCTTCATCTCATAAGTTGTGTGAAAAACTAATCAGACCAAATGTAAGCGCTTACAATTGCGTTACAGTTGCGTTACTTTGTTGTTAGTTCCGGTGACATCATTCGCATGTGCGTTGAGCGATAGATCAGATGAATAACTTGTTGTGCTCAGTTTTCATGATCGATAGCACTCGTGTCCTCGCAGTTCGACTTTTTACCGTTGATTTTGTATCTGTTGTTCACCCCAAGGTCGGGATAGAGGTACGTTAGTATTCAGTAATTTTGATGTTACTCAGCTGCAAACTCAGCTGCAAAACAAGATGGTTATTGGCCTATTTTCTACCCACTCTTGCACTCTTTTTCGTTTAAAAAGAACTTATTTTTGCAGTAATGAGAATCTGCTTTTTTCTTCAAATAGGATTCTTGTACGCAGCTGTAATGTACTAATATGATTTTAGAAAATAAGAACCTGCTAATTCAGTTTTTAGGCTAAATAGGTTCTTGTTTATAGGGGGTATAAAATCCAAATTCTCCGCTAACAGGTTCTTAATTTTCAGGTTCTTAGTTGCAGGTTTTTACTGTATTGTGATCAAGGATCAAGTGCAAGTTTTGAGGGACTGTCAACTGACTGGTGCTGTACAATACCATGGTTGAATCTCTCTGCTGTGGCAACTCCCAGAACGAAACTAAAGATGCAACCTTGTTTTTACACTAATTACACTGTTTCAAGTGAATGGGATTGCATGACACCACAGAACAAAGCAGTTACCGAAAAGTTAATTTTAAAGAAGCTGCTTTTAGCTCAAAATTCAACTACAAGGATCATACAATCATTTATTATACAACTTAGACAGTCAGAGGGCCAATAACTAAAATCGACAAATAAGATTGCTCTATTGCCAGTCCAATATTCTCTAAATATTGGACCGGTTATTGTCCCAAATGATCCTGCGTTGTTCCCGCGTTGTCTTCAAAATGTGTAATAAATCTCTTATTAACCAAGCTCGCTTGGGACCATACTGGGAGAATATCGGCCCTCGGTCTTTTTTGTACGGACCTCGCTGCGCTCGGTCCATACTGTCAAGACCTCAGGCCGATATTCTCCCAGTACGACCCTCGTGCTTGGTTATTAAGATATATGTACTTACCATTAAATGTGCCACCATAAATTGATTCTCCTCCAGTCCCATTACCTATGAAAAACAATACTCACAATGATGAGTAAACCAATGACGACTGATCCTCGCAGTTGTGAACGCAATTAATGTAATTACGTAAAGAAGCCTGAAAAAATTCAGGACTTCAATGGGGTTTGAACCTGTGACCTCACGATACCGGTGCAATGCTCTAACCAACTGAGCTACTGTATGAAGCCACTGACATTGGGAGCAGGTGAATAAATTGTAGGTTCATATGTTCCATGAAAGAGATGAATGTGGATGATATATATGACATAAATCATATATGAACTGCGGATGATTGTGAAATCAAATGAAGACTGATCCTCGCAGTTGTGAATGCAATTGATGTAATTGCGTAAAGAAGCATGAAAAAAATTTAAACCCATACTAAAAAAAATGAAACAAATTCAAAATTTAATTCTATGCCATTAAGAAATTGTGTGAGTCCCTTTGGCCCCACTCCACTTACAGTATACAAGTTGATAGCTGACACCTCCCCATGTCTATTATTTTCTTTAGACAGAGAAGATGATTGTGATAAGGGGCTAGGGGAATTGCAATGAAAATTATTGCAAGCACAAGTACATATATGCAGGGCAAACTCCCAGCATGTGGAATTACTGTTCAAACCTTTGGTGAAGTCTCCTCCTTGGATCATAAAATCCTTAATGATACGATGGAATGGTGCTCCTTTATAATGCAGCGTCTTTCCTGAAACCTTGCTCAAACCTTTTTCTCCTTAAAAGAAACGCAATCATTTATTACTTGAAAGTTCAAAAGAGAGTCAGTCAGTTATTACAAAAATGCCTAATTTGGCAATTTTACACCAAACATTTCTACTGACTTCATAGAATTCTTATAGGGAATCAATCTGACTCCTGGCTAAATTGATAACTTCTCAGAACTGCACAATTCGACAGAGGGGGCACACAACTGAACAATGTTTGAAGTTCACCAATTTACAGTGTAAATCCATGGTAAAAAAAAATAGTATAATCATCGTTAAATTTTCTTTGATCTCTGATGGCTGCAAAAGCAACCATCTTGAAATTAAACTTGCATTCTTCATACTCACTGACAGCTTCAGAAGAAGGGCCTCTACCAGCAGCACCATACTATCACCTTTACAATGCTATAATTACATAGAGTAGTTGCAATGAGAAGCATTTTGTGAATGCCAGTTGACCTCAGAGTTTCAAAGCTCACTTCAAGAATCAAGGAACACCAAAGAGCTTCAGAGAACTCAGTCATGTCTTCCTTAATGTATTCCAGATCTATGTGTTTTAGAATTTGGGAAAGTAAATTATTTTTTGAAGAGAGGGGAAAACCAGAGTACCTAGAGAAAAACCTTTTGGAGCAAAGAAGACAACCAGGAAGTGACCCCAGGCTACACTGGTGGAAGGTGAGTGCTCTCATTACTGCACCACCCCTGCTCCCACCACACCAGTTGACCTCAGATTTTCAAAACTACCGGTAACTTCAAGAATTGTGGAGGAGTCAAATTTACTTTGGTGAGTGGAAGAAATATTGTGTAACAAATCTATTTTCAGTGAAGTGCTACTGACATTCCAGCAGTTGGGATCTCACCACATTAATAATGAATAAATCATTTACAATACTGGTAATTAATTTACATGTATGAGATTAATAATTATTGGAGAAATCTTCACCACAAAACTTGTTTGGTGATGGTTAGAATTATGTTTCAAAATAATTTTAAATACACTGAAACCTAAGTCTCTCTTTAACACTGAGCAACTGCTGGCTAGGGAAGGATGTCAATGGTCCAATTTCAATATTATTATTAAAATTTACTCTTTTACAAAGGGCATAACCTTGAGGCTATACACTTTATGCACTTTATTCCTATCGTTTAGTCCACTTTTTTTACAAACCAAAAAACAATTTACATTAATTTTTACATTTAAGCATACCTGCAGGTAGTAAAGGCTAGTCTAGGCCAGTACGCTTGGAGGTCAAAGTCACAGTTAATGTAAGTTATACACTGTAGTTAAGTTTCAGTTAATTAAGTTTCAGTTACATGTAAGTTTCAGATAATTAAAGTATTTGGGCTCTAGGAAAAAATTCATACAAACCCTTATTTTATTACCTGGAGTCTCAAAGTCATGTTTATTCTTTTAAGTTGAATTTCTATTGATCTATTTGTGAGGGGGAAAACCTGTAAACTGAATCTTAGCAATAATAATAAATATTATTATGTACAGCGGCTCTTTTTAAGCTTCAACTGCAATGACTTATATGATCAGTGCTAACAAGTAACCTCTCAAATAAAGTGGGTTTTCAACTGAGTGTCATAAAAACAAAAACACAGCAATATTACTCTAACCAATTGAAGGGCTGAGAGCATAACCGACCTATGTCGAATTTTAGGTCATTTTTTGATTTTGCTCGGATATGTCCAGATTGTTGCATATGAACTGTAATTTGATTGTAAAACATTGTCCAGTACTTTTTTTAACGGATTTCTGATTCATTTTCGAGAAATAATGTATGCAAAAAGCTGCGTTTTGCCTTGCCGACACAAAGAATTTGAAGTAATAATTATTATTACGACATGCCACCAGTGTCAAGAAAGGAAAATGCACACATGAACCTTACGATTGGTTTTGGTTTTGCTTCTCACTGATGGAGAAAGTGGCAAGTTTTGTCAACCAGTCACAGAGCAAAACAAAGCAAATGCAAATTACTTTTGACACTTAATTGAAAACCGATCTGAAGGACTGCATGTACAGGTCTCTTTTCTGGGGCATGCTGCCCTGAAGGTTTCTCACAGCTGATTACTTACCTGTGCAGAGAGCTCTAAAGTTATCACAGGTCTTGGGACAAATGTCTGCAAATAACTCCAAAATAATCCTTCCAGCTAAAGAGAAAATAAAAACCACATTAACACCTACAGTGTATCTGACTCTGTCTCCTCTTGAAGTGGGGTCTATGAAGTTTTACATAGGGATTTTGTGATACTAATGAGCAAAAATCAATACCTTTTATTTATTACTCTTGTTCCCAATAAAGATTGATTAATAGACACTAAATAGACACTAATTGTTGACCATGAGTACCCCACAAATATTTCCCCTAAAGGAGATTGTAAATATTGATAGCAAGTGAGTGTTCCATGGCATGATGGGGTATGGATGATTAAACAGTCAATTCTACTTTATTAGTTCCAATGCACTGAACCACCGTCACGAGGCAAATCATTCTCTGTTGTTTCTTGATTATCATAACACCCGATTTGAAATAATTATTAATAAACACTTCCTGAGTTTTCATCAATTTTTTATTTACCCGTACTGATTCTACCTTTTCACAAAGTTGGTGCAACTGTCAGCCCTTTAACCGTGATAACTTAGTAAGTAAATTACACGCTACCGTACGGTTAATTATCTATACCAAACTGCACGTATAAAACTGTCATTGCAGTACATTCCGTGAAATTTACCGAGGTATGGCGTAAATTCAATACTGGATTAACCGGGTAGCCTATAAAAAAATACATTACTTGCCCTATTTATTTAAAATGGCAAACAATAGCAGTTGTCTGACTACAGAAAGCGATGCCGATAAAACGCTCTCAGAGGTCTAGCTACAGCTCGAAGTAGAGTTCATTAGGGCAAATTTTCACTCACAATGACCCGAGCTCGCTATCGATCTACAGATCTATAGTCAGAAATAGAGATGAATTATGTTCCTACCTTGAGAGCCATTTATTTCGACATCGAAAAAGCACCTTGGACGATAGCCTTTCGCCTTTGGGACGGCCATGTTGGATTCTTCCACCTGAAATGAGTTATGGGATATTCAATTTTGTCCATAGACCGCTAACGCATGAATGTGCAGTCACCAGTCACAACAAAATGGAGGAAGACTCAACGGGACATAAACACAGAGCTTACTGCAGAACTTAATCACTACTGTGTTCTGGGTTTCGCTTTTCATTTATTGAGAGGAAAATATGGCTCACGTTACCGTTGACTGGAATCCCCTTGGGAAGGTGTATTATAGGTAAGTGTTGTAAGTGAACTCTAAAAATAAAAAAGCTTCATTAATGGTTCGGTTCTGATTGGGTGATCAGATGGACCACTTTATCAAGTGATTATTGTTTAAGTTCGTAAATTGCTTTGTTCATCAAATTGTTAGGGGAAGAGTGTAACTCTTTCCTTTCAAATGAAGTAATCAGTCTCATCCATCAAAGTAGTTATTATCTACCTTATCACTTCTTCCCTCTCCATCATTCAGGGAATCCGTCCACCTGTCGGTCAATCCATCAACCAATCAGTCAGTCGATCAGTCAGTCAATCAATCCATCAATCAATCAATCAATCAATCAATCAATCCATCAGTCAGTCAATCAATCAATCAACGATGTAATCAACATTTGAGAATTCATGCCACTATTGCAGTCCATCCTCATTTGAAATGCCATATTCTAAACATATGAAAACTCAGAGAGCAAAGCATCAAGCTAATACATGGCTAACAATCATTTGTAAATGTAATTGTAAAAATATAAATGTAATTTATTTAAGCTCGATAGCGTGAGGAGTGGTTGCCCAATCTCCCAAACCAGGGGCTTGTGTATTAAACGTTCAAGCATTCCAGATCGAATTTGAATTTAGCAGTGTTGGTTTTTGAGGAGAGGGGAAAACCGAAGTACTCAGAGAAAAACCTCTCGGAGCAGAGAAGAGAACCAACAACAAACTCAACCCACATATGACATTGAGTCCAGGAATCGAACCCAGACCACATTGGTGGAAGGCGAGTGCTCTCACCATTGCGCCATCCCTACTCCCCTCAAATCAATCATTTCAAAACTTGCTGGCAGCCATCAGTTTTGTCACCAACACTGACAAAAGACAATCATCATACACACAGTGCTTCTCAACCATTGCTGATTTAAAGTTTTCTTACTACCCAGTGTGATCTCTGAGACACTGGTAATGAGTTTGCATTCAGCTCATATACACTGGTCTTTGTCCACCCCCTCCTCTTTGATCAACCAAATTCTAAAGCTACCCATTCCTTTAACTAGGTTTAACTACATAATACAGGGCCTCTTGTCCACATAGCTTTAAATTATAATATTGTCCATTGTTACTTATAAAATAATTAAGATAGTACGTGCACTCCCATTGGTCGATAGGTGTGTTTAGATGAGAATATATAAACCCAGTCATGATGTCACGCTCTCTGTGTTTCCCAGCACAATTTGAAAACATTTCTTGAAAGTTGTGCAAACCTTTTACTACAGTGTACATGTCAGGTTTGCATAACTGTCTTGAATTCTCCGAACTCTCCACATGTTTAGATGAGGCTATGTAAACACAGAAAGAGTCCTCTATTGCTTAAGTGATTTGTATTACAAAACTCTCCATCATATGTAAATGAGGTGGACCAAAGTGGCCCTGTGTTCTGTAGTTGTTTCATCTGCTACCCATTTCAAAACAGTTTAACATGGCTATACAACAGACTGTGTGTCAACCCCTCTGAACTGAGAATGTACATTCCCCAGTCAAGTAGCTCCTCACAGAACTTTTCTGAGCAAAACGTTTTTCTCTATCAATGTTGAGTTGAAAATTTTCAAGTAGAGTTGAAACTTGAGTTTATCATATGACATTGTGTTTTGGACAAGAGTAGGAATTTAAAATTGAAATATCCTATAACTGATCTACTGAATTGTGTATGAAATATTACTGTGTGCTCATGATTCACAAGGAGGAGAGGGGGGGGGGGGGGTGGCAGTTGCAGAGAGGACTTACGTCTTCCCAGAGTTACAAGATGTTTAATCAATAGTGATCATTCTGTGATCCTATGTACTGTTGATCATCTTGAAGTTCTGTTTTACGCTTGTTTTTCTCATGTTTAAACCCAGGGGATTAATGCAGTTAGTGAATTGGTTCCACACAATTTGTTACTGTTCTATGGGGCGATGGCTTGCCTGCTCACACCCCACCCCAGTAATGTAGGCACTGTCAAGATTCATGATAAAACAGCAAAATCTGTTTTGTACCCCCTCCCCACCTGCTGTGCCTATATTTTTTCAGTGATTCAATTCTTGATTTCTTAATTTTCCTTAATTTTCTCAAGACTCCCCTCCATTCTTGCCAGCCCTCCTTCCCCTAGGCATCAATAATGAACACTCCCATATCTTGTTTGTTGCTCCTTTTCTTATAGAAAAGTGGAGCTCTACACCATGGCTTGGGAAGATGCTGTGGATCTGTCCATGTTTATTGTAAGTGCGGCATCTTTTGGAGGTCCAATAGGTATGTACCAGCAGATAAAACAGATAGTAAAATTATAGCAAAATTAAATGGTGATAGAATAGTATTATCAAGGATGAAAGGATTTAATTGAAAGATTACATCTGTTGTTAGTCAAAATGAAATTCAGGTAAAAAATAAATCCCAATAAATTCATGATCTGAAGATGACTGACTTAGAAGATATAGAATGACACATGCCAAAACTTGCCAACAACCCCCTGACTTTCTTATTTGCTACTCACCAAAAAATAGTAAAAACAACAAAAAAGATATTCAATACACTATAACATTAATTTTTCAACATACAGCTCTGATGAAAGATGACAAGCAATTTGTTCGAGTTCAAGGGTCAGCTATTAATAAACCCATCATTCATATTTTCTCTTCTGCTGGAAAAGAACTTGCTACTGTCAAGGTAAAAGTAACATTGCATGTACAGTGTATTGGTTGTAGGGCTCAAAATAACGGCCGGTCAACGGACAGTGCCCGGCCAGAATGGCGACTTGACCAGCCAAAAACATGTTGACCAGTCATGTGCGCATACTGTCTTCAATAAACAGTGAAATACCATGAATTGTAATATTAGATTTTGTCTCTTTGTAAACATATAATTATGTTCACAAATTAAAAAGGATGATGGTTTAAGCCATTCTGTGCATTTAAAGCCACTTTTAAACAAACAAATGAAAATTAATGATATTTTTGGGTTCAGTATTTTGACCAGTCAGAAGCGAGACGTAACTGAGCTAAAATTTCTTTGGCCTGTCCACATGACCAGCCACCGTCAAAAATTATTTTGCTGCCCTGTTGTTGTTAAGTCTGCCTTTGCCTCAATCAATCAACTCACCCTACTGTACTTACTGGTACTACCATTTAAAATAGTCGTTTGCTTTATTCTACTTATGCAGTATCAAAGCACAAATAGAATGTGCATGAACGTTACATACAAGAGGTCAGAAAATTCAGTTAGTGAACTTTACTATCCTGATCAAATTACAAAAAGCAAATAGGCAATGTTACTACTACTCCATCAGTTACCCATGAGTGTCACTATGCTCAGTATGTATGTAGCTATGACCTAAAGCCAATAATTATCCCCTGATATAATCTCGAGCAAGTGGTTACATAATTTTTATGGTGTTATTTTGTAGTTACATACTTTCCTCTGATCATGTTTTCCGTCTTGTGTTCAGTGAGATGGATTTCCTATTGTTTGGTCCCTCACAGAGGATTTTAATGTTAACCCACAGACCTCGATATATGCCGCGGCTGTATGGCTACAACCCCAGGTCAATTAATCCCTTAGCAGTGTTCCAGATAACACTTTCAAAGTCAGGGGGTTACAGAAGTTTATTAAGGGGTCCAAATTTTCTTACTCAACAACTCAGTGTATCGGGTCAGGGAGCCAGCTTTCTGCCTTAATACAACTTCTATTCTAATTACATACTTGCCCCTGATCACATTTCCTTCTTGTTTTCAGTGGGATGGAAGTCCTATAGTTCAGATGGGTTGGTCTATCACAGAGGATCTCCTGTGTGTAGCTACTGATGGAAGCGTGTTAGTTTATGACATTCATGGTGCAATCAAGAAAACCTTATCAATGGGACAGGTGAGTTGCCTGTAACAGGGACACAAGGTTGTTTCTACAGTATGCACTATTGGTATGAATACTTGGTGTCATCCATCTGTCGGTCTGTCAATTAATCCATCCATTCTTTCATATTTTTTTTTCAGTTCAACATGTAGCTGTCTTACTTTACCTAGCCATACAGTGCTTTTAAAACAACACTACCAACTTACAAACATTAGCCTGTAAGCTAAATAGTATCAGTAACTGCCTGTTCTTGATGATGCTATATTGAAGCTATAATTGAAATGTATTCCAGGATGCCAAAGAGTCAAAGGTTATTGACTGCAAAATCTACAACTATGCTGGGAGAACAGGCATAGCCATTCTTACTGGAAATTACCATTTTTATGTGACCAACAGTGTGGAGGAAGTCCGTAGTAGACGATTTTATGATCCGCCAGGTAATTATTTGTATAAGTTACAATATTTTTGTTACAATGTACAATCTGAGGATGTGACAGGCTTGATGTGTAGGATTGACAAATGTAACTTAAAAAAATACAATTCACAACAATAGAGTTACATTCATTAATCTTTAAACCAGAGTAGCATCAAACCATGTCTGATTGTCCACCTGGTTGCAGTGTGAATGTGAACTTACCAGGCTTGATGCATGTTTAAACCATTGTATGTGTTCAAAATGTGCATTTAGCTTTGCAGGTGGAGAAAATACTGCTAGATAGGTGTGTACATGTACATTTCTTTGTACACAGTGGATGGCTAGACACATAGATGAAGATATAGATAAGATGTGTTTTAATGAAATTACACTTGCAAGTGATGCTGTCTACAACACTAATAGTAATAATAATGGCTGGGATCACTTGGAATGATCATGTAAGTTTGACTGCTTCAATCAAAGGTAAAACTGTTCCCGCCAATCGAATTCCAACTCAAGTTTAGACTTTTAGCTTTCAATATCCAACATTTTAGACATCTCAGCCTTCTTCTGCTGTGTTGTGACTTGGTCACATTGATAGTAATCATTTAAATTTATAATTGTCATGAAGTTTGCGACATGACTAGATTCATCAATGCAGATGTAGATTTAGGTGATAATTATCTCTAGAAAGCACACAAGATTTGCAATGCCTCTTTGGAGCTTTATCCTTGACTAACTTAATTTGTGCTTTTCAGGTTTGGATGCTCCGCCTAGTAGCTGGGTGATCATACCCCACGACAGGGGTTCATCTTTGTTCATTGCAATCGATAATCTACTCTACGTCACTGACAAGGGACAATGCACCAAACAGGTCAGCATTAGGAGTATTTCGACTGTCATAGTATAATTTAAAATAATTAATATTATTGCAATACTTGGGAAAAGAATTTTCAGATCAATACGCAATGCCACTAACTGGTGGAGATAATGCTAAGTAGTTCAACTAAGACAGCTCAAGTCAAATGAATTTAAGAGTGGAGAGAAAGTCAAGTTGAATTTTTGTCTTTTCACCTTAGTGTAACTTAAAAACCGTTGGCCTAAAAATTTCCAATTTTCAATGCAGCAAGACAGTCTTTAGTAACAAACCTGGATCATTTTGTTTAGATTTTCATTGTTGCAAATCCATATCTCGGCTTTAGCGTGACAGTGAAAACCAAGAAAAAATGTGATATGGGCAAGGTGAATGCAACATCTTATGCCATCAGTTACTGCAGACTTAAAACGCATGAAATCTAAGTTCAGGGTTCTCAATAGAACTTTGAACAACTGTGCTATTTTCAGCCGTAACTTTGAAGTACATGGCCGAAGGTATCTACTGATCAAGGTGTTTCTACAGCCGTAACACTTACTAGGAACACCACAACAAGTGTTGCAGGGTTACAGCTTCATCTGAGAACCCTTAATTTGTTTAAAGTAGCAGACTTTAGGCTGCCGGCAGTATTGCATTTTATGCATATTGATGCAAAGTAAGGTTAAGGTTGGGTTGGTGAAACAAGCTTCCTCTTTTCAGTTGCAAAAGGGTTAGTGGTATAGTCATCTGCAGATGTAGGTGGCAGTGCAGTGCAGGAAACAACAGTGGGTCATCGGACATTGAAACTGTCCGGCCAATTTCACATTATGATCAGACATGATGTCTGAACGTGATGTCCAAATAAATTTAAATACAGTTTTCAAAGTTCCGTATAGTTATACTAACTGATGTCCAATCAAATTGGTGAAATGTCTGACCAAAATTTATTTCCAGCACTGCAATGTGTTGCAAAATTTTAGTCAAACATGATGGACCTTGCTGTCGTAAATCCTTGCATAAAACCATCTAATAATAATAATAACATACATTCCTCATAAGATAAGCTGTTACCTCATCTGTGTCTCAATCTCTTTACCAAGGCTGAAAATTTCTCAGGCTCACACAAAGCCAGGGGCTCTCACCATCTTGCAAAGTCTTAAATTTACCACTTGCCTGCACTTTGCCCTTACAGGGCCTTTTGTTAAAGTCCTGACAAAGTACATTCAACACTATGTTGATTTATTTCATCCTGTAAAATGATAATTTAGTTATGTAAAAACAGCCACCTCAGGTTACGAGTTGACAACTGTTAAATCTTGTTATCTAAAAACCTAAAAAATAAACAGTCAAAATCTGTAAATCCAAACATTATAATTATTTCTTTCCAGACTGTTGTGTTCAATGAAGGACCAGCAGTGACATCCATCACAGAGATGGCAATATCTTACAATTACGAGTACCTAGCAATGTTCACAGATACCGGGTTGTTGTGGATTGGATCAGCTGATTTACAGGTTTGGTGTCCAGCAAGGTGAAGGGTTAAAATGGGGCCAGGGGAAGGCATTGGGAAATTATTGCATTGCAATGAGGGGTTGAGACATGAAGGTATTTCTCCAATAACCATACCTCGCCTTTTCACCTTTCATTGTCAAGATAACATTTGCTTTCTAGTTTTTCCTTTATTCACCCAAGTTGAGTTACTAAAGGTCAGAGAATAATAATTGAGCACTTTGCTGAACTCCAAAAAAAGTGTTGCAAGGCAATGATAATGAAGTGATGGTGTTCGTTTGGGGGTCAGGTGAATGACCAGGACCTTATTTTTAAAGTGCGGGGCCACTCCGGCCCCCTCAACTGAGAAGAGGGAGCAGACTAAAAATGGTTAAAATACATCTAACTCAGTGTAATTCATAAGACTTATTCCGTCAGGCTTGGATGTTTTCCCGCAAGGTCTGCCAGCTTTAGCCGACCACTTTTTTCCAGTTAAAGAACTTTTCATTTTTAGAAATGTATTTCACTAAATTTATTATTTTCCTCCTAAAGGATGGGGGGGGGGGGAACCTGGTCCCCTGGCCCCCTGGCCCCTCCCCCGGCATGGCCCCTGATGACGTAGTTGTAAATGAACAACTTGCTGTTACCATTAATTTTCTGTTTGTTATAGAAAGTCTACTGTGAGTTTAATACTGCATGTCTTTCCAGACCCAAGCAGCTTGCATGGTATGCTTTGATTGTGCGTATGACATGTGCATGCAGTGTAATTTAACCCTTCAACTCGCAAGATCTGATTAGCACTGAAGAGAATTTGGTGTCATGTTATGATACCACCCTCCAACTGATAAGTTCGAGTATTCTTATCACATGTTTGCTTTATAATGTATTGAAATTGTGAGGAGAAGTTCAGTGTTCATCATTCCTGGGAGTTGAAGGGTTAAGCGACTTGAGACTAGAACATTTTGGCAGAGGAGTTGCTGAAACTAGTAGCTTCCTGTACAGTTACTAAATCCCTAAATTTGTTGTATGTTCTTGTTGAAGTTATAACTTTCCTCGGTGTTTGCACATTGACCTATGTTACACACAATTTACCTACACAAATTTGTCAACAGTGGCAACGCTATAAGAAAGTTAAAGTTAGGATTGACTTGTGAACAAAGCTTCTTTTGATAACGTGACTGATTGATTGATGGATCGAACGACCGACCGACCAATCGACCGATCGACTGACCAATCAACCGATTTACTGACTAACTTATAGACTGACGGACTTACTGACAGATTAACCAACAAACTGATCGACTTATTATTGTTACTTGCTGATTGACAGTTCTCACTGACAGTGACTCGTTAAGAAGTGAGTGACTCAATTGGTTTGTCTGGTGTGAACCAGCTTTTCTCAGCTCATTTGTCCTCTTTGTATCTCACACCCAAATATACGGAATTGAGCCTCCGACCGATTGTGCCATTATATTATTTTCACACACACCTTTAGATTTGCTTATTTAGAAGCAACTCGACGATGACCCGTTTAATTGTAAATGGTTTGAATTATCACCAAACCGTTGCTTACAACTTCCCGCACCTTACAAACGACTTGTCGACGACATAAACAACGGACAAACAACAGAATAACCGACACACGTACAGACACGGATCGAAACGCACCAATCACTGGTTACAACAGACAGAAAAGACCGACATTTTACTAACAATACACGTACACACATTAGACTAACAAAAGACGGATCGAAACGCACCACTGTGTACAGTCTTCACAGCCAATGACAACTAGGCTTAACTGACAGTTGACCAATCACATCAACGACCAGAGTATTTATACCATCTACTGACGTTACACAAATCACTTGACTCTGATGATGACTTCCGCTCAGGTTGTCGAAACGTCAGTCAATGTCACCACAAACAGTCCTTCGCAGGACTACACTCACCCGGACGATCGTACTCCACTTAATTATGACACGTTTAATTGTCATTATATACTTCACAGGTGTTCAATGGGTGCCGTGATTTGTTATTGGGATGATTACATAGATGTTGTTGGACCTACAAAGGACACCATAAGATATCCTTTCCAACTAAAAAATGCTTAATTTAATAGACATCATCGTCGTCATCATCATCGTTTCCATTATTATCGTCATCAATTTCGTACCAAGAGAGTTTCACCTTGTCCAGTGGTCGACACACGTGCAAATCTGCAAAGGTCTCATCCGAACATATCGGGCTTCACTCCGCATGTTCAGAGTTTTTAAATGCAAGAAACACATTTTGCCCATAGCAGAACTCTCCATAATAATCATTTATCTAATCATTTACTTATTTCATTTCAAATAGCTACACCAGTATACAGCTTTTGGGTTTCGGCTGAATGTAGTTTTGCCGTTATAAACGTGATTTTTCTTTTCGCTATGAAAGGAATACTGTTGGAGAGCATGGAAATTCTCTCAACCCACTTAAAGACAAGACAGGGGGCGCTTTCCATTTAAACGATCCATCCGGGTGGAAATTTTAGGTTTAAATATTCAATGCTGCAGCTTGTCCGAATACAAAATGAATAAGCCACAAAATGTACTAGTATCAGTTGGAAAGCTAAAACGAACAAAAAAGTGCATTGATTAAGCCCATGGTCCATAATTTCTGAAACGTTCCAAATGGAATGGTATGTACCATTTGATTTTCCAGCCATAATTTCCGGGTTTTCCGTGTAAATGGAAAGCGCCTAGGGTCACCACAATCAGGGAAAAGTGAGGGAAAACAGATTTTGTCAAGGTTACAGTAAAGTCAGGAAATCGTGCCTCTAATCAGGGAAATTCTGAATTCTACCTGAAAGTCACTGAAAAGTCAGACAATTGTCCGTTTCCGTTTAGGTAGCCACTAGGTTTGTGAGAACTTCTGTGTTGATAAAGGTAATACTGTTTCCAAACTTATCTGCAAAGGAAGTTGTGTCTCTAACTTCATTGCTAGTTTTATCGCCCACTGAAGAATTTGCCTTGGATGGTCAATGAAAATTGCTTTGTGGTCAGTAAAAAGTAAGGGAAAATGTTTATTTCCCAATGAGTGGCAACCCTGAGTGAAATGTATTGCAGTCGGAGAAGTAAATTAAGGGTATTAATTTCGCTTAACAGTGCTACATATCAAATGGACAGCGCAGTCCATCTTGTCCAGGAACTTGATGGCATTAGAATCATCGGCAATGAGACACATGAGCTTCTTCAGAGAGTGCCAGGTTTGCAGTTAGTTTTTACGGATCTGTTTCGCTACTTAGGGAAATCTTAGGGTTCCAGAGATTTTGTAAGGCGGGGTGTGAACAGGGAATTCCAACGGGTCAGATCAGTCCAATACTCTCACCAAAGCATCATGCAATTTTCTCTTAATTTGCTGGGTCATGAAGCTTCCCTTGTAAGGTTTTTGACCCGAGATCACCCTCTTATTTGGAACATTGTCAATTCTCTATACGTCATACGGGTGCACTGTTGAAACGCTGAAACCATTGTCGTAGACCAACCCTTGTTTAACAGTATTTTCCACCCCTGCCCTATACTAAACACCGAAAACTCCCCTTTATCCAAGACTGTTTACCGCCAAGTGCCATGAGCGGGCAACATTGCGAAAACTATGACGTCAAACGGGAAACAGTTCACTGTTACCCGCGAAATGAAAATTTGCTTTTGTTTTTCTTTTCGACCGGTTTGATCCATTTGTTTTGCTATATAGCAAATCACTTAATGACTTGTCCCTTGGGGAACAGTGAATTTTGTTTCCCTCTAATCTCAACGTTTCCCTCGACTTCGTCTCGGGAAAGATTGAGATTCTTGAGAAACAAAATTCACTGCTTCCCTCGGGACCAAGAGAGTTTAAAAATGTTTTTCCCACACACCACTGGGGCTTGGGAATGAGTCAGGTGACTTAGCCGGGTAGTTGTTATTCTTGGTGCTCGCTGTTACTGACCTTTTCTCACCCACCCACCCACCCACCCAAAGATTTCAAGTTTGTTCATGAACTTTGGTGTCAAACTATGCATATATACTGTACCAACCTTGCCATTTTCGTAATGTCACAGTTTTCAGTATGGTGTAAAGTGTTTAGTAAGATTATAGTACGGGTCAGGCGGTGGCGGTCAGCTTGGCATGGCTACCAGTGGTGTGTAAGGAACCCTAATATCCAGGGCCTAATATCTGACCTTCTACCAGCATGTGGTCGGCCTGGCTGGATTAGCTTGAAGGGCTTCTGCGCGAATGAGACCACAAAAACACATACAACCAGAAGTCAGGCTAGTTGCTGGGTTGGAACCGTCACTAAGAATCTATGAATTCCCGTGATTTGCAGAATGTATTCGCAGCAAACATAAGAGGCAACGTCCTTATTTATGGCTCAGCATCTGGAAATGCTGAGAAGTTCAATAAACTCTTTATTTGTTCCGAGATACATTTACAGCATGCGACATGTCTTCGCCATTCTTTCTTGCATTACTCCAGTCATCTTCACGTTGCAAGTTTCTGATTTGAAGATGATGTGAATTAAGCTTGTTAGTCTGAAGATGAAGCGGCGATAAGGGGGGATCTGTAACTATTACTTACGCTGTATTTCGTTTTTATGACATTTTTAGCTGCCGTGGAACAAGTGTTTAAAATTGGTTCCATGGAACCTGGCGCTGTGCTGTTTGACGCTTCCAAAGAATTTGAGGCAAGCAACGTGTCGTCGTTTTTGTGCTCTTCGTCATCGTTAGAGCTGATGTCTATTTTTTACGACTTGTTTTGGACAGTAATTTTATCATTTTTGTATCTTTTTTTTTTTTTTGTGGCGTTAAGTAATTTTAGGGTCTCGTGGCTAAAAGAAACGCATCCTTTACTTGAAAAGACCGCTGAAGAAGCGTCCCTGATCATCGTCATTGATTTGAATTAAACTCAGTTTTGAAGTATTTAAGAGTAGATTTTGTGGAAACAAAATCCTTCGCTCTTCATTTGTGCACGTCGCTTAGAGCAGGCCGCATATAAAATAGCATATTAGCCCACGTTTACCATACACGCAAAAATGCCAGACAAAAAGTTGTATTCATTCATGGTGACCACAACTCGATTGTGAAAAATAAATAGGAATCACAGAGGCCATCTTCGAATTCTATAACTGGATTTTTTTTTTTAAAGAGGTTGTTCGGTTGCTGTGGTAACCATTGCCTGACGAAAATGGGCATTACTTGCTCGCCAATGGCTGGGCATTTGTTTGATACCATCAGTAGCAGTATCACTTGGTAGCGAATGGTAGCAATCATTTATAGGAAGCGGCGTGAGCCACCTTACGTCATCGTAAACTGTTTTAGAGAGATACGGCTCTACTCTCCTTATTTTTGGGGGAATAGATATGTCAATAATGGGGGTCAAACTTCCAAGTCGCTGGGGTGATTGTGACTGGTTTTCTTACTGGTTTATCTGAGAGTTAACACAGTTGTACAGTACTCGCCTCAAAGGTCTACAAACCTTGTCCCGTTTGTCTTTTTTTTTTTCTTGTGTGTTGTCCTATTGGCACTGATACATTATCCTCAACGTTTTGCTCCATATCTCAAGATTATCTTTTCCATCCTACAGAAAAAGAGTGCCAGAGCTGAGGAATACATACGCATGATCAAAGAGCGGCTCCCGGAAGCTGTCCAGCAGTGTATCCATGCTGCCGCTGGAGAACATGAACCCGCAGTACAGAGAAGTCTCTTAAGGGTAAATCTACTGTCATTCTTATCGCCATGGTAACCCTGAACTTACACGACGAAAAATCGACCAACCTTTGTGAATTTGTGTTGTTTCACCTCCACTTCGATTTTATTTGAATTGCACTCCTTTTCCTGTAATTTCTTTGCGTTCAAAAATCGCGTTTGAGTTTGTAGTGAGTGGAGGAGTTTAAAATAAGAGGCGATACGCCTAACAATCCCGTAAGTCTCGATTTTTTTTGTGTGTGCGTGTGTGAGTGTGTGTGCGAAGAAATTTTTGGGCGAAAAAGCGTTTGCGACGAATGTGAAAGCTGAATAAATCAATGCCAGGCAACTGAAGGCAAGTAGGGTGAAGAGAGAGTACAGATTTAATAAATAAATGCCTTTGTGTATAACATCCTAAGCATATTTGAGGTGCTTATGCAAACAGTACGATGCCTTCGTGGTGCTGAAGCTACGCAAAGGGTGAAAACAAGAATCTGTGTGGTCTTGATTAACTTGGCTGAGGATTATTACAGAACCATTTTCACATACTGAGGAAAATTTTTTAATGAACTTTTCTTTGTTCTGTGTTTCCTTTTGCGTGTAGGCCGCATCGTTTGGCAAAAGTTTCTTAACGGACATGCCTCCTCAGGCTTTTGTGTCGATGTGTCGTAATCTTCGAGTGTTGAACGCCGTCCGGGACTTTACAGTTGGTGTACCTCTCACTTACGGACAGTATCCTTTTACATGCAACATTCTGTGCACCAAGCACAATTTGGAGGATAGCTTCCGCTAAGGTTGTCAATACTTCACTCAGTGTCACCTCAGTGCTTCACTAAGGGTGCGTTCCTGTTGAAACGATTTTAAGACCATGATGGTCAAAATCTATACCCGTTTTCAGACCAAAACAGCTCAAAAACCGTACTCTTTAGGGCGGCACATACCTCTATTTTTATATAGGGTAGTAACCCCCAATATCAGCCCGAGCTTCAGATAACAAAGCCTTTAAACTATAAGTGGGTGAACTATTGAGACGCCACAACGTTTGCTTACATTGTGTCAAACTTTCATGTGCGTATGCAATGACTCTTGTCACGTTACGTTGCCCAGACCTACGATTGTCGTAGGGTTTTAAAACATATTTCAAACTGCCAGGACAGGTTACGGGTTGTGCGTGACGAAATCTAATTTTATTTACACGAAATGCCCTATCGAGGTTTGTAATTTGTTATTTCAGGTTGTTTACTGTGCACTCTTCGCCTTATCATTTCCGTAATCGCAATGCTTATTATTTATTACAGAGGTCTTCACTTCATTGTAGCTTCAGTGTCGATAGAAATTTGCATTCGTTTTGGTTTTGCTTTATTTCGCTTGGTGATTGGTTGAAAAAATTCGCGCCACGTTCTCAACCAATAACAAGCAAACCCGATTGCATGCATTTTACCGCGCTTGGCGTTGGCTTCATCCAATTGCTTCGCATTCTGATTGGTTCATTGCGCTGTTTGCGTCTCTAATGATTGGTTATAGTAATTGCTCTGCTCTTTGGCTTCATATAAGCAGCATTGAAATGCAGAGGAACTGTAACAAATTGGGCCTAATCTTTTTAAGTGATTATCTTGTGGTGTTTAAAAAAACAGCAAATAGAGACTATGGCTTTCTTCCTCAGGGATGAAATGACGTGATATCTCTCTTCAAGTGTCTTAGTAGTGTTTTGGTCATAAGGAAAGGTACCTGAGGGTACTTGATTTTTAAACGAACAAATGCCATGGCATGAGCCACTTTAAAAACCTTAACAACCTTTTCAGGTTGGAGAAGCTCACCATGAAAACCCTCATCGATAGGTTAGTGAGCCCCTTTACGCCGAAATGGTACTTTCGTTTTCGATCTGTAAAGAGTATGTCTAGTGTTTATGCTATGTTTGCAAAGAATGCCTCTGCGCTGTGAGCCTTAACTTTCGATCCGGAATGGAGTATTCCTAACGTAATTTGTTTGTTTGGCGTTATGTTTTCTTTTTCAGCAGAAGGAAATGTGTTGCACCCACTCAGAAAGCGACATTGTTCAATCTAGTGCCATAAGGTTTTTCTATATTGCCTTGTTTTCATTTCTGCCCACAGGCTTGTTCTCAGGAGACACTACTGTTTGGCAATAAAAATTTGTGATTACCTGAAGATTCCCAAGGGAGAAGGTGCCAGTCGCATCCTTGGACACTGGGCCTGCTATAAAGTAAGTAGGACCAACGGCCACTGTCCCAACGTGGTACAAAGCATCTGGAGTCGTTATTAGCGGTTTCTTTTTGTCCACCAGAGACACAGAATCCATCCGGAACGAACTTGAACAGGCATCTGCAATACACTTAATCATTGTCTTTCGTCTGTGGGGCGGAGGCGGGGGAAAGGGCTTTCTACCCTGGGGGCTTTTGAGAACCCACCTTTCTACTCGGCGCCGGGATTTTGACGTCCAATGTTAGCCCGAGGGTGAGGTATTTGAAAACACGCCATTTTGGAATACTGCCATCTTAGATAAAACACACAGATATCTAGTTTTCAACAATGGCAGGAAGAGAAGATTAAAAAAGTAAAGCACTGTCGACATCTGCTCTTAACTGAATATGGGATCAAGTTCAGTAAACCTCGTTACGAGGAAGCTGTCAGTAACAATGCGTGCGATTGTCGTTATACCAAGTCAGACTCTTTTAGAGTGCTTGGAATAAAAAGCACAGGTCATTTTAACGAGTTAACACGATTGGACGTCTGGGCAGCTCTGGAGTTCGCTATTTTCAAAGAGTACCCCTTTCATTGTAAAAAGTTGATTTTTCAAACTTGTTTTACTTGCGTGACAGGTTCAGCAAGCTAATGTTGATGACGAGGAGATAGCTCGCGCCATCAACTCGAAACTCGGAGAGACTCCTGGGATATCATATTCAGAGATTGCCTCCAAGGCAGTTGACAGTGGAAGAACACAACTGGCCATAAAGGTGAGTGAACATTGTAGGAATTCCCGTTTGCTCTCAAGTGATAGTCAAGCTTGAGAATTCCATGATTAACGTAACAACACTGCTGAACACAGCTTCTCGGTGGCTTTCATTTCAATAGTAGGACTTTAGGATTTCATCCTCAAATTCAAAATGTATAACCACCTTGCACGGCTTAACCATCAGTGGCAAAAGATGGTGCAGTTCTTTGGATTCATATTTGTGGTCACATTTGAGGATTTCATCCTCTAATTCAAAACCTGTACCTATCGTGTAAAATGAAATGACACCACTTCAGGAGCCCATCAAGAGGAGCCTCTGTCTCCCATTCTTGGTCTTGGAGTCAACATTCTCCCAACTAGATCTATTAATAGAATGCCTTCCAGGGGGTTTTTACACGCCTTCAGTTTAAAGAGCCAATCAAAACAGGGCTATGACAGTATATTTAACATTTCAACGGAAATATGATACTTTTTCGCGGGGAACAGCTGTTCTTAAAATGTATCTACTCGGGAAAGGGTTGACTCAAGGCCTTGTTGGGCTCCTGATCAATGTCAGTATCTGGGAAACTGCGGACTAACCCCTTCCCTAACCCAACATTAAACCTAAGTTACTAACTTGTTATAACTCGTTGTGTTAGGGGAGGGGTGGGTGCGTAGTTGCCCAGATACCTGACAGTGATCCAATATAATTAACAGCACCAAAAGTAAAGTAATTCCTCAGTAGCTTTCGTTTGTTTATGGTCCCTCATTAAAGTTTCATTCATGGGCTGACTTTTTTCAACGATGTATGAACAGTAAATTATGAAGGTACATCTTTCATCCACAGCTTCATCATAGGCTTAGCTACAATAACCCAGAAAAATCGCTTGAAAATTTATCCTGATAATCTCCAGAAAGGTTCTTAAAATCTCAAAAATGGTTCTAAAAATCTCAAACTTTTAATGTAGAATCCTAAAATATTGACACAAAATATCAAAGTTAGAGATCCTTGCTGACTTTACCCGGGGATTACCACCAGTGTTAACAGACAACTTTCTCTTTCGTCATATATCACAGTGGTCTGGGGCCTTCCCCTAGGATTGACACTTGCTTTTCTCCCTCAGAAGGAAGCTCACTCAGGGTAATTACCTTGCTAACTGATTGTTCTGACTGTTAGCCTTCCCCCGGCCACGCCTCGGCCATCAAACTAACTATAACAGAATTCTGGGACACATAATTGAATGGTAAAACTGCTGTGCATGAACCATGAGGTCATGAAGTCCCTTGCCTCTGGAGTCGGGACCTATATAGCTTTATAAGTGCATCAAGTTCCCACGAAAGCATTATTTATATAGTTTGTTTCTCTTTTTTTTTTCACATTTTACATATTTTTTTTAGATCTAAACATTCTAAAAATCTTCGTATTTGCCAAATTCATCTAAAAATTTCCAAACTTTCTAAATATCTTCTCAGCGTCTAAAAATCTGTAAAAGAAATCCGGATTTTTGTAGCTAAGCCTATCCCATCACATAGAGCTGTTGGAGGAGTCCAGAGGCGATGGCAAAGCAGAATGATTTCAGCTTCATCCACCAGCACCTTTGCAAAGTCTTAGTTTGTTTCTTAATTCAATAATAACAGTTATTAAAGCTTTGTTTCTTTGGCAGCTTCTGGACTATGAAGCAAAAGCTGCTGACCAAGTCCCACTGCTCATGCGCATGAATAAGGATGACCTGGCACTTGAGAAAGCTATTATGAGTGGAGACACAGATCTAGGTAACCGGTCAGTTTGCCAGATTTGTCGACAATTCTTTTTTATCATGCACTTTAATTAGTTTTAAAATATAAATTATTAAAACAGAATTTACAATTTGAGGTTTTTCTTCCTTCTCTCATAAGGGAAGGAAAATAAGTGTGACTTTGATGGATGCTAACATAACGGTTTTTTTCTTCAGTTTATATGGTTGTGATGCACTTGAAGGACAATTTGACCCTTGGAGAGTTCCTGATGGCCATACGTTCCCGGCCTGTGGCCCTTAGCCTGTATATCAAGGTGAGTCTAAAAACAAGAAATTGCCACAGTATCTCAACCAAAAGGGATAGAGAAGTTTGAATGGTTTCATACTGAATACATCGCAATAAGCAATTTCTGAGTTGCCTTCAAACCTTCCATGAAAGACTAGCCGTGGTGCGCAATGAAAATGAATGTTCGTTCACACGCAAGACTAACTACAAATATGAATAACTATGCACCAGGACTCGCTTTGAATGAAAAGGCTTGCGAAAGTAACGCAATCCAAGACCTACGCGATACCGGTGCAGCACTCTAGCAACTGAGTGAACAAGCGTTGCGAACATAATTGCGGTGATTTTCCATGTTATTAAAGATTTGGACTCTGGCACGTACAAAGAACGACACGCTTGCGACGAATAATAAGCATAGTTGTTTCCCTTTGCCTTGTAATAACATTGTTATCGCTAATCTGTAATTTGAAATGATCTTTTTGGAAATCAATTCCAAGCTTTGTTCATTAGTACAATATTTTTTGCAGTATTGTAAGGATCAAGATCGCCGCACACTCGTTGACTTGTTTTACCAGGATGATCAGTTTCTGAACAGCGGCAACGCCTTTGTGCAAGACAGCTACAACGAGAAGGTATCAGTATGAAAATTCTCCTGACTGGTGCTCGTGTGTTTTGTATTTGTCATCTGGGAGAATAAAGATAATAACAAGTGACTAACAAGACTTCGTTCCAAGCCATGACCAAACCCATGAAGGACTCATTTTGTTTTTCTCGCTCCAATTTAGACACTAGAGGCCAAACTCAAAACATTGTCTAAAGCACAGATGTCTTACCAGCAAGGAAGCTTCCAGTTTTATGCTAAGGTATGTGGAGTCACACCTCTCAACAGATTTTTCACTACATTTTCTAAACAGAATTGACAAGTACGTGTAACAAGCTATCCAGATTTATTGCGCCCAGTCCTCCAATAAGGAGCTGCGTATCGACAGACGAGGACTGTGCACAAGAAAATTTGGGTAGCCGAGTTCCAGCCCTCGCTCGGTTGTCCTCTCTTCGCTTATCCAAAACTAAGAGCCATAATGGCTACCAGACAACCTGTTCATATGGCAACACACACGACTAGCAAGCTGTTAATGGTAAATACAGAAAAATCTCGGTCGCGTGGTTAACTTCTGTACATTTGCCGTTGGCCTAGATGCGCTTAGCTCCGTCTCAGTCGAGTATTGGCTCGATGGGACTCGCTTTGTGTTTTTTTGTTCGCTCGCTCGCTCGACTTGCTCTCGCACGGCTATCGCGAGGGACTGCTCGCAATCTATCGTTGGTCTTATCGTTATTCGCTAATAAAACCAAGCAGAAAATATAATAGAGAGCTTTCAGAGGTCCTACACCGTAGACGTATCTCACCGAACCATACCTAGCCTGCGTGACAGGCGCTAGAAAGGGAAAGGGAGAGGGGAAAATTGGGCGCGCGTGAAACGCGCGGAGCGAGGGAGAGGGGAAGAGGAAGCGCCTGCAGCCAGCCTATTGTTTATTTCGTCTCACCCCCTCATTAATATGCAAACGGTTAACATCCACGACCGTCTGCTTGTCAAATGTCAGGCATCTTGATTTTCATTCTCAAATGGCTTCCAAAACATCTCGACCAATCAGAAGGTCGTATCAGACAATGATTGAGGCATAATTAAAAACGAACCAATGGCGATTTTTCGTTCGTCGGCGAACGAGAAAGACGAAATAAACAATAGATTAGCTGCAAGCGCTTCCTTTCCCTTCTCCCTTCCCCGTTCAAGCGCCTGCCACGCAGGCTAAACCATACCTTCTGACATCTCGCTTGTTTCATTGTTTTTCTTCTTTCAGGCCACGGAAGAACAACTCAAACTAATGGAGTATCAGGTTAAATTGGAGGAAAAGTACGGAAAAACGTTTCTTGATCTCTCTTTGAGTGACACCATTTACCAGGTACGAATGACAAACACAAATTTAATTACCTTTACCATTCTTCGCCTAACAATACAGTAGCCTAGTCCAAAACGTTGTTTATTTTCAGAATAACTTGGTCGTTTTGTGAGGGCGGCTAAGTGCCTTTTTTTTTTCAACAGTGCGTGCTGGGAGGAGATCAGAAAGTGGCCGAGCAACTGAAAAAGGAGTTTAAGGTTCCGGATAAGAGGTTTGATACACGTTTAGGTTTTGATAAATCAACAAGTTTCATAAAATGGCGCCTTTGTGTGATAATAACAACAACAATAACGACAACGACAAACACTATTACTCCTTGATCCAACAAGAAATTCACCAGAATAAAGGACATTCTCATTTACTTTGCCCTCTGGTTTGTTAGCAGAATTCGCACTTCCTTCTCAAACAACCAGAAGCAAAACCACCAACATCCAAATGCTTTGACTTTCTGATTGGCCCATCGCGGTTTTTATGTCTTCCATGATTGGCCAGTGTTAGAGCTGTATTCTCTATTGAGGGTCGAAAGGTATTTGCGTTTGCTTTGGTTTTGCTATGCTTTGCTGTGTGTTTGGTTCACAAAACTCGGGCCAATCTTTCGTAGCCAATGAGAAACAAAACCAAACCAATCACGAGTTGCACACGTGCATTTCCCCGCGCTTGGCGTCGGTTGCCTGGAATTGCTTCTAATTCTGATTGGTTCACTGAGCTGTTTATGTCTCTTGTGATTAAATTTACGGTATTCAATTGAAAACCACTATATAACTTTGCTCTTAATTTAATTGAAAACCGCCCTAACGATGTCAGTTTTTCTTTAGGTTCTACTGGTTGAAAGTAAGAGGCCTGGCTGAGAGTCACAATTGGCTGGAGCTTGACAAATTTTCCAAAGCACGCAAACCCATAATCGGATACGAGGTATATTTGTTTCCATTTTTGTGTGGCTTACACGCAGTGTGTAGCCACATTATGGCACGATCGGATTTATTTATTTGTCCACGAGAGTCGAGCGCCTGTCACGTGGTCTGGTAAGCCACACATGTACGCATTGCGGACCTATTTTTTATCGTTGCCAGGCTCCTAACCTCACCAATATTCATACCAGAGGCGCTGATTACCAAGCTTAAGGCCAGCCATTAGCGAGAATCGAGCCCGCGACCTTCCTGGTTACTGGTCAGGTGCTGTACCGCAAAGCTTTTAGTGAGTATGAGGAAGGCCGCTGGCTCTTTAGTTCAACGCATTTCTTCGCGTCGAAGATTCTGACTCAATACTTACGTAATTTTAAAATTCACGAAACGGATTTTTTTGCTAAGGCTGCTTTGTCATAAAGTTTTCAACCCTACACGTAGTTCTTCGCTGGATTTAAACTTCTTTTTCAGCCATTTTTTGAAGCGTGCTTGGAATTTAACAACAAAGTAGAAGCTGAGAAGTATGTTTCCAGGGTTCTCCCGGAAAACAAAGTGGCGTGTTTTGTCAAACTTGGGTGAGTAAATTTCCTTGTATTTCCATAAAACAAACATACATTACTGGATTGTCCCTCACATAGTGCACTATGAAGCCTATGCCAAACGGTGACCAAACACGAATGAAGCCTTGGCCAAATGGTCAAACAAATTTGATCAAACAAAGATCATACGTCCAAATACAAGGAGTTATGAGCCACAGAACGTTAGGGCACCACACGAGAGCGCGCAAAACATATTTACTTTAGCTGGCCACACTAACGAAACAGCACAACGCGAGAAAAACAGAAATGTTTGAAATGTTTGATCGAATGTTTGATTTATCAAAAACGATCAAACATTACCAAACAAAGTGGCCAAATGGTAAAATGTTTGGTCAAAGAACACATTTCCCGATTGGCCAAGGCTTATTCTTTAACATTTTTCTTAAATACAGTGAAAATCAATTAATAGGGCTCACTAACAGGCCACAAGAATTTGGGCGTATTAACGAGATGGCTTGGTCAAATGCCTTAACAGTGAATGACAAACTAACCAATCACAAAAATTAACTAAGAAAACAAAAAGGAAAAGAATCAATGTCAGTATCTGGGCAGTTGCGCACCCACCCCTCCCCTAACCCAACATGTCATAATAAGTGAATGAGTTGGTGTTAATGTTGGGTTATGGGAGGGTAGGTGCGCTGCTGGCCAGATAACTTAAGTTGATCCAAGGAAAAAGACAGTAATAAATAAAAACATTGACCTAAACTAAATGAGGCAAACCATTTTATCCTTCAACTGTACCCAAAATTAGACGAATTGTTTGAACATTGTTTGATTTTTTTTCCTTTTGCACAGGAAATACGAAGATGCCGCCGAGACAGCTTTTGCTCAGAAAAGCGAAGAGGGACTGGATCTAGTGCTTGGAAAATGCGGGACTTCCAATCGTCCGCTGGTCAACCGCATTCAGGAGATGAAAGCTCACCTACGTCAAAAGCGATGAATCTTTGTTGACTTAAATGAGGGACTAATTTTATGAAATTCTAATCGATCAAATTACTTTTGTATTTGCAACGACGTTGCTCGAAGGCCTCGCTAAGTACGACAGTAATGTTGCGGCCTGAGAAACCTAAGTATTCTAAAGAACATTTTTCTGGAGGGTTAAAACGAATCGATTTTCAGTGCCTTAAGGCGGCCATGTCTTGCGAATCATTGTGATACTATCTACGTATTGTCCTGAGGTCTTTTTCCTGGACAAAGCTTGTAAGTGCTGTTGCCATGGGAATTATACCGTTTTTTAGTCAAAAAGTCTTTGTGGCTGTTTAAATACTTTGATGTCGATCAAAGGTATTTGTTTGAGGAAAAGTGCGATGAATTTGTCAGGATAACTAATGCAGATATCGTCCAAAGAACGACGCATCCTCCCCTTTAAGCGTTCATTAATCAAAATCATTTTACTTCTCCGCACAATGTCATGATGTGAGACTAGAGGTATTTTGATCGCAGATGATTTCCTTACACACCTGTAGCAGTAGGTAATTTTTCGCCTAGTTTAATTAAAGGACGACCATCGAGGCCGCTTTCAAATTTACCGTGGTTTTCTTGTTACACCATCTTGCGCATATTTCCTATGATGCTCTGGAAATAGTAAGGACTTTTCATGCGAAACAGCCATAAATACTAAATATGCAATTTATATTACACATCCAGATCATAGTTCCGGCTTTAAACGAGGACAAAAAATCACACCCAACGTAGAACATAATTTATTGAAGTACTACCAAGGTAAAAAACTGAACAAACTACATTCAGCTTGTAATACAACAAACAACTCTTCACTGTCATTCCAAAATCTGAAACATTTTTAAGGAAAATAAATCATAAGATTGTCATTACTTCTGAGTGATTACTGCACAGTAACCAAAGAACGGCTTCCCTATTCACAGGAAATAACGAAAACTCTTAACAACAATTTAAAAAATCTGTTATCTATCCCACGTACCATGTACCATGGACAAATGTCCATGTACCATGGACAAATACAATAAACTTAGCGGATAACGTACTAAAATGGTTTAGACAAAACTTCTAAAATATAATTTATAAAAAATAATGTAACAAGTGAACACGTATTCTTTTGCGCTTTGTCAAACCCAGTTTATGTTACGAGCTTCTTTTATATCATGCCTAAGAAATACATTGCCCCTCCTCTGATACACCTCATAAGATTCTTTGTTATAAAATTGGTACATTTTCGTCGCATTTGAATACAAAAAGAACGTAATATCTGTACAAAATTGCGAAATAAAACTATGCTGCGTTACAACACGCACAATGCGTTTGAAGCACCCCCCCCCCCCCCACTCCCCACTCCCCATTGCTGCCACCCTTTAACAGTTTAAAACTATATAACTAATACTATGGAATATGAACCACTTGTGGCCATATATACAACTGTACATATGGCGAGTATAAATGAGGAATTGTAATTCCCCTACAAAAAAAACCTAACGTATCTATTTACATAATAAATAGTTGAATAAATATTAAGGAGCCCTGTCGACTGGTAAATGTAAAGCCAAACAAGACAAAAACTGGCTCATCTCATGAAACTGAGCCTGCAATCGGTCAGAAATTACCACCACAAAATCCCGTACACGAAGCTCTCCGGCCCTCGGGTCATTGGGTAGTCTCCTTGAGACCCTACGCTTCCCACCTAGCCGGAGTCAAGTCCAATCGCTAGGATCGATATCCACCATCGCGGGCTCAAAAAGAAGGCAACGAAAAAATCAACTGCTTCATTGGCTTCACTGCGGAATTATGATAGGAAGCGTGAAAATCTTAAAAGCAAACCAAAACTTTGTTTCAACCGATGTGTCATACCATGTAAGCATTTTGCTTTAAGATTTTCTCTTGATAAGTATGGAAATAATTCGTGCGCCTGTAAGCTCAGTGAAGAAGTAAGATGTTCATATTTTCAAATTTCCTTTGAAGCTTGGTCTCTCGGTCATAAACAGGTAAATCTTCCAGAACATGCGAGGTGATATCTGTTAGTGCCACCACCTTAGATTTGATCCGGACCTGCACAGCTTAGCTCGCTCAAAGGTTCAATGTTTCGGCCTTGTGCTCGTATAGTTACGCCCAAATTACTTTTTGAGGCCAGAGTTCTTACCAACGAATGTGTTCTCCTACCAAAACTGCTTAGTTATGGTCTAGAATCTCTGGAAATCTCCAAAGAGGAGACTGGACATGTGAAGGTATTAACTCTTACGTTAAAACGCGTACTCACCTAGACAGTTCACTTCTCCTTACATATCATCAATAATAAATTCAGGAGACCTGACTGATCGAGATTTTCTAAGCCGTTACTGTGGTCACGCAAAGTAAGGCTTGTGTTACGCGATTACTATGTTCATCAGAAGCCTCGTGTAATTGCCACCCCCCAATCCCATATCAGTTATACTGACTCCACAGGATAACGTCGCTTCCGTTTCGGGAATATGAATTTCAGTGGCGAAGGTGTCCTAAGTTTGGAGTTCCTGTTCTTTTCTCGTTTCCCTGAGCTTGTTGGTGATAGTGGTTCTTTCATTGATTGTCCGTTTTCTCGTGTTATTGTTGAATATCTGCTAACGCTTGACGTGTCATGAAGGTTGTTTTCTTCCGCTTTTGGAACACTGAAGTGGTTTTTCTTGCGCTTCACGTAAAAGATCGCCACCACGCACAGAATGATGGCAATAGCACAGCCGGCCACAAACGCTCCTATCATGTGACCTATCCCAAAGTTCGAGTGATCAGCGGGGCCGGGTTCATGTTGCCGTGCCTGTACGCCTGTCAAACACAAAACAGAAGCGTTTGGATCATACTACCAAGAAGCAAAACAGCCACTGCTAAGCTCATTCAATAATGTTACGTAAAGAGTAACTACTACATAAAACACTTACCGGCTGATTGACATTTGCATGGTTGAAACTCGACAGAATCGACGCAAGTTACATTGGGGCATATCCTGCGACACTTGGGCACTCGATACATGACGCCACTATCCTTGGACATGTTCAAGCCGTGATCACAAACACATACCGACCAGGTGTTTTCACCTGCTGAATGTAGAAACAGTGTCAGTATCACGCAACGTTTGACGTCATTTCCTGCCACGTCACTTAAAATAACCATTATCCGTGCACGCATTGCAAAAATTGGTCTTTCGGTAACCTCGTGAGAACCCTAAGGCCACTTTGCGGTTTGTTGTCACTACTTAATGACTCAACCTCAAAGCCTGCACGGGTAACTCGGCGCTTTCAAGTTTGTACGAATTAGTGTGTATGTTTTGCATACTGATCTGAACTATCAAAAAACACGAGAGAAGATAGTGCTGAAACAGGACGGTTTACAACACCATCTGGCTTTGTTTTGCGCCCGCCGCGGCCGGCGCGGCGAAAAAATTCTATAAGTGAAGGGAACGAGCCGAAAAGGTGGGGGGAGTGGGATTAGGGAAGAGACGCGACTCCCTCAAGTCTCTCGCGCTCCAGTTCGCCTGGCTACTGATAGCTCGCGCTCTCGACCATGCAGACAACTTGGGCATGGAAGGGGGCGTTTAGAAGAGAGGCGCGACTCCCCCCATCTCTCGCGCTCCAGTTTGCCTGGCTACTTGTAGCTATCCAGATTACGACTGGTATCAGTCCAGGTTCAGAGTGCAGTTCCAACTGACCTTCACAGCTACAGCTCTTTTCCTGCAGCCGTTCCCCCACGCAAGGCTCTTCTTTGCATTTTCTTCTTCTAATCTGAAAACCTTCGATGGAACACAGGCTCCACTCACCCCAGCGATCCCATTCACCCTCTACAACAACAGAAAGCAAAACGATAGTCTTGTAAGCTCCTGGGAGTGGACAGTACTGAAATTCTAATTCGCTATGTTTAACTTCATTGATTACAGCGGTTTTCACTTGATTGTCCAAAGTAGCCAATACTAAGCAACCACAATCGTTGCACGCCCGCAATTTCTTTAAATTCTGATTGGTTCACTGAGCTGTTTGCTTCTGTTGTGATTGGTCGGAGTAATTGCTTTGAATTCTGATTGGCTCATTACACTGTTTCAGTTTCTTGTGATTGCTCGCAGTAATTTCTTTGAATTCTGATTGGCTCATTACACTGTTTCAGTCTCTTGTGATTGGTCAGAATAATTGCTTTGAATTCTGATTGGCTCGTTACACTGTTTAAGTCTCTTGTGATTGGTCAGGTAATTGCTTTGGTTTTGGTTTTTTGACACTCAATTGAAAACCGCTCTTAAAGAAACTGTCCCCGGCAAACACGATAGTCAACTCTCCCCCTCCCCTCACCTTGCATATTCTTACGTCTCGCTAACAATCGACTATTTTGAATTGCTGACTTTGTTTTTGCTATATCTTCAAAGAAGGAGGCCCGATAGACCCTTTGCATAAATTGCAATGTACATCCTAAGCCTCACATTCATTTGAAAAACCCTTTGTCTAGAAACATATGTACTGGGGGCTAAGGTGTACAAAGTACTGTTATTCAAATTTGGGCGCCATTTATGCGAAGGGTCTATAGATGTAATTTTCGAGATCGTTTGGCCTGAAAATGTGCATTTAAGGTTTAGTGAAATAAGCTTACTAATCTAAAGTGAAGACCTTAACACGGGTATCGATGAAGGTGAGAAAATACGTACTGACTTTGGACTGGTATGAAGATGTGCATCGAGTAAATGTTCACGTTAGAAATGGGTATCGATTTAGGAATCGGATAGGAGGACGGGTATCGAGAAAGGGTTCAACTCTGAAAACGGGTATCGACTCAAGAATGACAGGGTTGCCACTCACTGGGATAGGAAAAAATCCCTGACACTTCCCTGACTTTTCACTGACCATCCAAGGCAAATCCTTGGGCGATAAACCAGCAATGAAGCCACAGAAATCAATTCCTTTGCAGAATTTTTTGAAACGAAAACACCTTTACTACCGAGGAATCCAACTCCCAAACCAAACGGCTAGTCAAAAATAAAATTCCTTGAAAAAAAGTCTGTTTTTCCCTGATTTTTCCCTGACTGGTATAAAGATGGGTGTCCACTTGGGGATCAGGTTAGGAAATGGATATCGAACTAGGACTCCACTATGAAGACGGTATCGAGTTAGGGTTCAGGCCAGGGAGTAAGTTTCGATGTAGGGGCTTAGGTATGCAAAAAGGTGGAAATAACGTATTCTCGTCTGAGAACCCGTCAGTTTCGGGCCGCAGAACAGGTTACAGATCAGTTAACAGGCGGCTCCTAAGAAGGATCCGATAGTTCTTTACCTCTACACTGCTGTCGGTCTTCCAAACAGTCGATTGTCTCGTTTGACATCTCCACACTGACGCCTGTTATTTTGTATCCTCTGGCTCTGCACGTCACTTTAAACTTCACAGCCGAGTTCAGTGATGGGTTTAACACCCTTGTTGGATTTGTCAGAAGACTTCTTTCTTCCTCTGAAAAACAAAAACGTGTTAAAGGCTCTTCAATTCAACCACACCACTGCCAAGCGGAACTATGAGCAATTTTCTATTAAAACATCAAGGACAGTTCCTCGTGTTACTACTGCGCACACATTCTGCGCAACTCGAGATTGCCTGAGATACCGACGTTTCGGTGAACATAAGACGAAAGTGTTTAGCGCAGCTTGCAACAATGCAACTGAAACGCAGATCTTGTTAATACAAATTGCCTACCAAAAACAAAATTGTGGGTAGCCACACATTTTTCTGAGATAATCGAGCTTCAATTTGAAAACTTTGTGTACTTTGAAGACTTAAAAATAACTGCGGCCAACGTATTTCTAAGAAGAGCGTGGTTACCCTCCATTGTCTTTTGGATTCTAACAGCAATCGCTCAAGATCTGCTTTACACAGTAATACACCACACAAAATACCCTGTATAAAGGCAACATTCTGCAACGATTTTAGGCGTCGTTGCATCATAGGCAATCACCACTGTCCTAACCCTCAACCTTCTGAAGACCTGTTTGCGCTCCTAATCCTACCAAACCTGAGTCTCACATCTGGTTGTTCACTCGACAGTTAGAAAAATCTTACTTAAGCACCAAAAACCGCGCAACTGGCAATAAATCGTCGAAAGTTCTACAGCACAACCTGCACGCTTGATACCGAATTGGACCACGTTTCTCCGCAATAGCGATGTTTCTCGTTACGTCACCTATTGTTATTAATGTGCCAACCAGAGGTTTATTGGCTGTTGAAACAATACATGCTATTGTTCGGTGGCTGGCAAATTTGAATATCAAAAGAAATTTGACGTCAATGTTTGTAAACAAGAAACATCGCTATATGGTAACGCTTTTGTGCAGCAACAAATTCTCGTCAACTGCTGCACAGACTACTGGGAAATAGCTGAGCATTGCTTATTTCCATAAACAAAATGTCCTCACCCTGGATTCCCAGACTGCAAGGCTTATACTGGACCGATTCCCCTACACACAGTTTGCCTCCCCTCCTGGGGACTGGGTTAGAGCAGGTTCGTGTTCTGTTCATTACTCCAGCCCAGGCCTTTGTTGAGCACTCGCTCCAGTTTCCCCATACACTCCAGTTACCATGTTGTACTCCTACGATTTCCCATGCTTCTTTGCCCTCCCAACCAACGCTCGTGTCCACTGTAAATAATAAAACACTTCATATTTCAAAACTCGTTACAATATCTAATTATAGGGCGGTTAGCAGTATATTTTAAGGTCCCAGCTTTCAATGAATTGCTACTTTAAGCGTGCTCGTCACTAAACAGGAATACGGTTGTGGAGAAATGCAACGCTCGCGTGGGTGTGACGAGGATCAACAAGCAAATCTAACAACGCATCCCTTACCTGACTACTATTTATAGACAGACTGACTCACTCACTCACTCACTAACGGAAGGACGGACAGGACGGGACGGGACGGCTGCATGAATCTGACAATTATGATAGTTACAGCAAAATGTCACTTTTCAAGAAGTTATATAGACCGACTTCTTGTTTTTTAACAGTTCCCACTCTACAGTAAGCTAGGTCGGTAGTTAGGAGTACCTAATTACCTGTACAGTTTTCAAGTCGGATCTCCACACCACCTGTGCAAGAGCTGTTTTGTGCGTCTTGACAGGGCCGCCTTTGACAGCGACACAGGTTACCGTTACTTTGTACACAAGTTTCCCAGGCTGACCAACCAATTTCTGCATCGCGAGAAAATAAAAATTGGAAACGTTTAATGGAAAGCAAATACCATAACCTTAAAGAAGCATAACCTTGCCAAACCTTTCATCTAGCAGCGACGAAAAACAAAAGAAAATACGGTCAAAGAAAAGCACTGCCAGTACTTCGACAGACTTAAAATAACTCACAATTGTACCACACCAATATTTTTCACTAATTGCATATAGCAATGTTTCTTTTCTTCTTGTTTACAGGGACTTTCAAAGGCATTATCCATACAGCAGATTATTTATACATCAGAGTAACTTTTAAACTTCACATTTTTTCCACACAGAGAAAAAGGGTAACCTACCTGCCTGGTAAATGAGCTTGTGACCGAGTTAACAAAGCGCAAGAGATTTTCAACAATATTTGACTCGTGGAATCATAACTTACCTTTGGCCTTTGGGCAGGTGCTAAGGTTTTGTTTCAAACCACTTGATGCCCTGAAAATGCAACGTGCAGTGGTTACACTTAACTAAGAACCAGCAACAATTAGAATGAAAATATTGCTTGCGCCTTCTACGTATTACCAGTGATAATCAGTTATTATTATATATATTTTTTTTATATATATAGAACTACACTATGAGTAGTCGCTTAGTTTTCTAGGCATACTGAAAACGAGCGAAACATGGGAGCAAGCGCGAAAATTCTCCCGCGTGCGTCGCGTTTCAACGCGAGAGGGAAGTTTTCATGCGCTGAGTGCTTCTCAAACTACTATCCCTGTTTTCGCTGGCAAACGAAGACACATTGTTGCGGACACATTGTTGCCGACACAAATGTTTCACCGTTTGCCCGCGCGCGCAACAGTTGTTGCGGACACAAATGTTGTGTCCGGAAAAGAAAAAATGTTTCTGATTTTGTTCAGAGACACTTTGTGTCCGCAACAAATGTTTCCCTGTTTGCGCAGCATGGAAACGCAACATTCATTTTGTGTCCCGCGCGTTTACGCGCCCAAGAAACATCATGAGCAACCATGTGTCCGCAACAGTGTGTCCTCATTTGCCAGGGCCTTTATAAGGACTACTGGTGCTCTGCAACAAAAAGAGCTTGCTGTTCCCAGTGCCAAATTGAATACAGCTTTCTACACAAAATGAACGGTTCACTTAACCCTTTCCGGCACTCTCAGGAGTGACCAATAAGTAATTTATCCTTGCAATGTCATAACCATCTTACTGACGTTACGGAAAACAAGTTCCGTCCGCGAAATCTCGGAGCGTTAAGATGAACTTAGGACGCGAATTTCTGCATTTAAGGGCCAGAGTTTAATACGATTTCATGAAAAGAAGTTACCATTTCAAATTGGAGGGTCTCGGAGGCATAACGGGCGGAAGAAGATTGATATAAATAATCAACGCTTAAAGGAATTAACCTGTATTTTTAAGTGATACTTACCCATGGGAAAGAACAGAAACACAGCTTGAGGTTTGGTCGTCCCAACCACAATAAGGATCAGCGGCAAAAAGACAGGAACTGAATAACAAAACAGTGCAGAATGAGTTTAACACATCAAAATCGGCATTGGAAAACCCCACAACAACCCCTAACCTTGAATCACAAGAGGTGTGTTAGTTTACGATTTCGATTGGCTTTTTCAAACAGCAAGTTACACAACAAGATTCCACAGTCCACAGAAATTCATCTCACCTCTTGTCATGAAGAAACCTGTTACACTGCTCCAATCTCAGCTTTGTGAGTGTTGAATGCGAGCCCATGTAGAGTATATTCTGAAAATTGAAAACAAGCATGCAAAAGTTATTGACCAAGCGCGTGCAAAAATACTGCTCGAGTTCTTCTTTGATCACTGACTGAGCGTTCAGATGTGAATGAGGTCCAAATGACACAAAAAGTCCGTCAGTTAGACTTAAATTCCAAAAAATTATTTTCAACATACCAAGGATATGAAAAAGAACGAAAACCCCTGACAGGAGATCGGCCCTTGACTTCAACTACCCTCTTGGGACCCCTGACGGGAATCGACCCTGTGACCACCCAAACTTTCGTCCGATTTCGTGAGCAGTGAGTTGCTTGGTTTCTACGTGACATGCGCGTTGCTGAGTGATATTCCCTCCAAGACAACGTGTACGACCCACTTCACTACAAGTCTACAAATTGCTCAGCGGTTTAAGCGGGCCGATAAGTGACAAGAGGTTCGAGTCTTGTTGGCGACACTAAGATTTGTTGTTGTTGTTTCTTTCCTGTTTTTTCCTTGTTTGTTTGCTTTTTGGCCACATTTCTTTCTTTATCAATTCTGTATAGTTTTCCAATGGAGATCGTTGGCTGACAGTCAGGACAAAACGCCAACGGCGCTCTCGAAAACAACTAAACAAGTTATCAAGACAATTCGAATCCACAAGTGGGGGACAAAAATAAATCCCCTTCAGTATTCAATTACTTACCCGGTTTGCATCGATCACCATCCCCTTGATTACCTCTTTCTTACCATCCTAAAAAACAACAACCGAACTCACTAAAGGTAATATTCAGTTTCAGAAAATTTTGTCGAACAGTGAGACCACTGCTCAAAGGTCGCAACGACTGTCAAGCCGTGGGCGAGATGATCTTGGAATTTGCAGCGAACACAAGAAACCAGAAAAAAAAAAACCTCAGACACGAACCAGGTAACCAAACCCGGACCACTCTGCTGAAAAATCTAATGCACCAACTTCTACTTCTACTTCTACTTCATCAATCGCAAACCACAAACTATCAAGCATAAGGTGCTGACGATGATGACTATTACGATCACGATCAAGATCACGATCTTGACGATAACAGTTTCTTAAATTCTTCAATGCACTGCACCCTCCAACCTTCACATATCTTTCCACTTTCGCAAAGAACCTATTATTGTCGTCCTTTTTCAGTTTTTTACCTGCACTTGCGAGAAAAAGAAAAGCGCGGAAATCAACCTTCAAAATTTACAGACTAGAAACGCTGCGGTTTTTGGCCACTGCAGGCAAGCAAATTAATAACCGTCGCGCCCATTAGCTGTGAGAAATTTCCATGGTCGAAAATGCAAGAGTTTTAGCAATTCTAAGCCAAGCCAAGTTACAACACAAACATAGAGACGGACATAAAAGCACCATTTCTTTCTAATTTGGAGCTTATTTTCGTTCTTTAGTCGCGTGGCTTGATTATACTTACTGGAAAAACGTCTATTTCAGTCAGAAGGCAGGGCTGCTCAATCCCTGAAGGTTGGAAAATTTTGACCACAGAACCGCGATCTGAAAACAACGGGGAAAGGAGAACATGTTCTTTATCTATAAATACAACGAAGTTCGCCATCTTTTCTGAAGCACCCACAAGTTCAATAAGCTATCGCGGTCGTTGAAAATAAACAAAGTGGCGCAAGAGTTTGCAACAACACTGAGCACAGCAAAGTGAAACCAAACAAAGGCGAATTACTTTTATCTTTTTCGCATACTTAATATTATCACTTGTCACATAAAGTTGTTTTTCCAGTTTCTTCATAACATGCTGTTAAGCAGCAGCAAGGAGCGAGAGTTCTGGGGACTCGACAAGTTAAAATTTTAAAGCCGACGCCAGCTCGAGAATTCAGAGGGGAAATAGCGCGTCCAAGGCTCTTCCACTTCAGTTAAGTTTAAAGTTAAAGAACCCGAAGATATCTAACTGTAAGCCAACAAACGTATGGATATAACCCCAAAAAATGAAAAATAAAATAAGAATAAAAAAACAACCGTGTGCCAAAGGAATGGTGTGAATGATGCATATGAAATAAATCATATGTGAACTGCGGAAATGAAATCAAGTGAAGGATGATCCTCGCAGTTGGGAACGCAATTAATGCAATTACGTAAAAAAGCCTGAAAAAAAAAAGAGACTTGAACGGGAACTTTTTTTCAGGCTTCTTTACGCAATTGCATAAATTACGTTCACAACTGCGAGGATCATTCTTCACTTGTTCAGGTAACACTAGTACTCAGGCAACACTTAATTCTATCCCGTGGGGTGATCGAATGCCTAATTTCTTTTGAATTATTAGAGAGGTTTTTCACTTCAGAGCCCAAATTAATTTGCGTTTGCTTTGGTTCTGCTATACTTTGCTCTGTGACTGGACCACTTTCTCCAGAAGCAAAAGCAATCGTAACTGTGCTTGGCGCCGGTTTCATTACCCTAGGCACCATAGGTTTTTCTTCGCGCGCGCGTGGGGAACTCGAGTCACTCAAGAGGCGTAGCGCGAGTTCGCGCGGGCAACAGTAACTGATACAAGCAGTCGACTAGGTAACCGCGCAAAAAAGCCTCCAGCACCCAGGGTACGGTTGCATAGGTTACATAAATTATAATAGCTTCGAATTGTCATTGGAGCATTACACTATTTGAGGCTGTTGTGATTGGTCGGATTTTACAATACTCAATTTAAAATCGCTCAAGGCTAATGCTGTACCTGTCGAGACATACACCACTGTATTTGCACCAACTCTGTCCAGGGAAATGCCAGTCATCCTTTAAAATACAATGCACTATTAACAAACTTACTGACGATCAGCAATTGAGACTCGTTTGTTTGGTTTGATTTGGTTTGCTGCGTTGTTGGCGCTGCTGCTGGTGTTATTGTTTTGCTCGTTTGTTTCTATTTTTGCTTTTCCTTCGAAAAGAATATTTACACTAACACGAAGAACTCGAGAACTGGCATTTTTGCGGGTTACAACAGTACACTTGTTGAGAGCAAATTAGTACCAAGGCAGCCAGCATAACTGAGGAAGCGTCAGTGTAGATGAAGCCCTTCCAATATAGATATGATTTTAGTGGATGTGTAACTGTGTAAACTAAGAATCATTAATGAAACTTGCACCGAGGAGAAAGACGCCCGATAATCAACCAGACTCCCTTTTAAAAGTGTTCCCTTTTAAAAGTGCTCTCGTGGTCACTCCACCCTTCACACTATTGACCTGCAGGTTTCATCATGAAATGACAGGGCAAGAAGGAATTAAGGTTTTCACAAGGATCGAACTCACCTGATTCCATTTTTGATGAACCATGCACGAGAGCTGGTCGGCTCCACTGCCTCGTACATTAAAGGGTCGTGCATAAGCTGTTGGTACGCTCCATTTGTCATCTTTGCTGTGGCCATCATACCATCAGGAACAGAAGACGAGTCACGGATGTACTTTGGATTCACTTTACACTACAGGAACAAAAGAAAGTACCTATGAGCCACTGAACTCGGAGATTTTTTTGGAACAATATTTCTCAGTCAATAAAGGATAGACCTACTAAAAAATGTTTAAAAAGGCAATTTATCAGCATTTAGTTTGCTCAATACTAATGACACATAAACGATTTAGTAGTTACTTCCGGGGCACAGTATTTAATTAACGACACATGCGCGAGTTTCGGTCGTTTCACTTCTTCGGACAGACAAGAGCCTCTCGCGATCCAACGACATCACCAAGAGCGCAGCGGCCATGTACAGTTGCAAGATGGCGGCTGGGTGTAATCACCGCCATTTTGAATAGCACAAAAATCCTTGAGACCACTTTAAACGCGTTATAACTAACCAACGGAGTTTACTATGAGAAGATAACGCGTTACTCACGCCCGCAAAGTACTCTTTATGCTTGTTGGCTATCCTGGACCAATGTTTATCATTGTTTTGGAAAGACTTGAAAGGGCTTTCATCAAAGACGCGGTTGATGGACGACAAACTGTAAATACAAATCGCTGACGAGGGAGCGGCATTACTGAAGAAAAAAAATCAAAAAATAAGAAGTCTTTTAACTTTTAATCAATGAACATTACTTGTAATACAGCGGATCCTAAGCTAAAGAGTGTCCCTTTAACACTCCTTACAAGATGTTATACGATTTTCTTTATTGGTTCGCACACTCTTCACGGAGGGGTTTCAAATTTACCAAAGGCGCACGAAAAAAGTTCCCCGAGGTGCGGAATGTGGGATAAGGATAAGGAATTTGTATCGCTAAAACTATAAACCGGCAATATTCAGAAGTGCTTTACATTAAGTTCTATACTAATTTAAAAGTGGATGTGTTAAAAAAACGCATACAACGAATACTGAAATTGCAAGCTAAAGATTTCGCGACGTTTTTCTATATTTTCTAAGAATCAAATATGCATGCGTCCCGGGGCAAAACTGAAAAACGGAGATTGAATTCACTAAAACAAAAAGCCCATCAACACAAAGCCCGTTCCAATGCTTCCACTCTTGCAAAAAGAGAAGGGAAGACAAAAACACGCTGGGAACGAAGTCACATCAACCCTTCTTAAAAATACACTAGCACTAATGAGTACTCACGGCTGAGAAGTGAATATTGCATGAAATAGCCTTGTGTCATTGTCCCACCAGACATCCTCTGTAATAAACAACAGACCGGACATTTCAAGAACTCTACAATCTTAAGTCTTGAAACTGCCACAGAACCAGTCACGAACCTGAGAAAGCTTGGTATTACTGGAGGAAGCGAGGTGAGAAAGGTTACATCCAGGTAACTCTGGGACAATAATTCTTGGAAGCTGAGCAATTAATACTCCACTTTGCAATTCCCCGACAGTTTGACAGAGCAGTTGAAAAGGACGCCATCGAAACGTTTTCATGTGTCCCATTCACCCTCTCAAACACCCCGTTTCCTCCCGCCACGAGGCTAACCATCTACATAACTCTCAGCCTATGAATAGTTGAGTTACCACTTACGAATTTCATTAAAATTTACAGGGTAATCCTTCCCATCAGAACAAGACAGCTTGGCCTTTTGGAAAGTGACAAAAATGTCTGCAAGACGCAAACGGCCACCACGGTCTCCCTGAAAAACAAAGCAAGAGTCAAAACAGGTCAACAATTCCTACGAAGACCAAACTGCTTATGGTAAAAAAAACTAATACCTGATCTGCTCTCACTGTCCATTTATACAAACACTGTTCAAAATTTAACTCTGATGTGCACAATTTTGATTGAATAAATGGGGTCTGCATAACAAGTGTTTATTTTAAATGAGCACGGGGCGCGAGGCGAGAGGGAGAGAAAAATAAACTACAGTTAAATTCCAGCATGATAAACACCATTGTTTAAGCGTCCTTGGTGTTTGCCGTGTTGTTTTCATGTACCTTGCAAATTCTTGCCACTCTTGAAATCTCCACCTTTCCACAACTGGCGCATTCAAGAGTCCGCTCCCGGAAAAAGAAGTAGATGTAATGTCCAACTTCGAAACTTTTCACAAAGTGTACGTCTGGAAGACAACAAACAATAAATATTACTATTGACTTTATGTTTGTAACATTTTTTAATACTCTGACACACACTAAAAGAAAACCAAAAAGACTGTAACGTTCATTGTAGTAATGCACCCATCAATGTTAAGCCTCAGGGTGGGAGGGGCTGGTTTGGCAGACCCAGGGGAATTTGACCTTTTCATGGAGTCAAATTCCCTACTCCCAGGCACCTACTGGATGTCAATTTCCCGCCCCTGGGGTAACGTTTTCTATCAGAGTCATGTCTTCCAAGATGGCAGGCATGTCAAATTCCCAACGCGTAAATGTCATAATCCCTACCCAGATGAAGGCCCTCTCTTTCAATTTCCCATGGGTAGCCCCCCCTCCCCCTACCCTGGGGCTTAACATTAATAGATGCATAATTATCATGAAGAAGTACACTAAAATGTTCACGTCAGATGAGCTTGAAGCCAAACATGGCACACACAAAAATAACATATCCAAATGAACATGCAGAGGAAATCAAAGAGTGAGAGTTAGTGTTCCTTTTTGTCCAGAAACACTGTGAAACACTTTCAAGTTCAGATCTTGGGAACAGTTGTTTAACCCTTAACTCTGACAAGTAATTAGCATATAGCTCCTTCTCCTCCCTACAATATCAACACACAGTCCAGAAGACAGACAATTATGTTTCAAACAAGTGGAAAGATTTACTTCAACAAAGAAAATATTTTGGGGTTGAGAGCACTTTAAGTTTTCTCATAACACTTACCATCATAAAACGAACCATCATTGTCCAAAGAGGTGTAAACTTCCCTCTGACTGGGCTCCTTGAAACTTTTACTGTAAATCAGTGACTTACCCCTGTAGGGCTGAAAGGTGCCAGTAAAAAGAGTTCCATCATCTGTCAGAAGAGAAAGCATGACACAACATCATAACAGTGTCTTCACAGCTGTACGTTTAGGATAAGAACAGGGTCTAAATAGATTCTGATCATCATTACTGAAAAAGATGCGACAAAAACGAGAGGTAGCCCTTTGAAGAAGAACATCTCGTTACAACTACTAAAAAAGCTGACAGTTTTCAAACCTGTTATGACAGCTGTGTCATTCTGGTCAGGACCCTTGCTTGGCAGCGTAAAGTCTTCAACTGATCGGAACACATTTCTTTCAATATCCCTGCCAGGGGCTGCCTTCAAATTTGTCCTCTAAAGTTAAACAGATAACCCATGCTATGAGTGCAGGTAATTAAAGCATATAGTAACAACAAGAATATTTTTAGGTAACTCTTTCAACCTTAAGAGCTATCAGCATCAAAATTCC
>OX419343.1:7964567-8029567 GCA_948470475.1 Galaxea fascicularis | reverse complement strand
TGAACCGTCCATACTAAACTCTGTAATTTAGAGCAGTACATTTTGCCGAATAACTCAAGTACAGGATATCACAGCCCTGAGACTTTGGGACAATGTTTTATTTATTATTCTTCTACAATATCTCAATTTCTTGACTTAATTAAATATATTGAATGATTGATGATTTTATTTTTTAACTGGTATGACTTGCACATGATTGAAAACCAAGAATTAACTGCAAGCTAGCTTGAACAATTTATCTTGCTTACCTTGCTCCAACTAGAAGATTATTCTGCTCTTCATCAACTGACAGCAAGGAATAACTACCAGTGTTTAATCCTCTGGTATCAAAGGTCTTTATGTAGTGTTTGATTTCTGTGTCAAGAAATGGTTTCTGATATTCAGATGGGATTTGAATGATGTAAAAAAAAATGTAAATCTCACTTCAACATTAAAGTGCACCTAACCCCAAATATTTTTTTCGCTAAAATCAATCTATGTACCTGTTTGAAAAGCACTGCACCCCTTATTGTTCTTTTTAGCAAAATGTTGGGTTTTTGTAGGCTTCCTAACTTAAAACATGAAAATATAAGCATCATTTGATATACAACCAAGTCAGACGGGGCGCGGGTCTATTCTTGATTTGATGTCACAAACTGATTTGTATGTAATATGATGCAGATTTAATATTCTGCTTTTTTGGCAATGTCCCAGAACTACGTCATATTGCCCAAAAAAATCTCCAAATTCCCAGAAGAAAGAAGAAGCTTGTTAGAGTAGACATCTCTGTAAAATAAACAATATCCAGGGATGCAAATAATTTTTCATTCTTGAAAGGACATGTGTCTCATCAAGTCTATTTTGGTCAGACAGAACAGAAATGTGATCAGACTTTTATCTCAGTTTCCACATTATTTGGTAAAAAGTTTTCCACACATAAGGTCAGACCAAGTTAAGATTTAGTCCCACACTGCCCATTTTTTAGGCAGACATTGCCCAATGACCAACAGTTATTTCCAGCTCTGAATATCAGAACAACTTTAAATGGGGAAAACAAGAGGTAACAAGGAATTGTGTCCAGGATTGTCCCACTGTCAAAATCTATGGGTGCAGAATGTTACCCATCCCTCTCCAGGGATGGGTAGTTTACCCTGACACCATCCCACTCTTCAGTAACTTTATTGCAAGAATATTATTGCAAGAACATTTTGCTCTCATGAGTCCCCTCCAATCCTGAATTTCCAGTGATCTGTGAAGGGGCATGTGTTAATGGCATGTGATTAATGTTCAGTACCCACAGTACAAATGGTCAGAGAATGCAACAAGGTTCCAAAGAGGAACATGAACCTAACTCACTAGCAGCTCATAATTATTTTAAATTAAAAAATCCAAGTTAGAGGTATGAGCGGAAAAATTTCCATTTATCCCTGTTAAACATTTTTGTGAATCTGCTGGCCAGTGCATTATGCTTGGCAGATATTGTGTATGTAGCAGTTTTAATGTTTTGCTGCTGTTTGCCATTTAAACCAAAGAATAATCAGTGGTCAACACATCCCTAAGCAGTATGTTACCTGCCAAATGGGATAGGTAGATTTCATTTGGGAGAGAAAGCTGAGGGGAAGTGAGAGGAGGCTGACACAAAAGTAAATATTCTGCTGCTTTCAGATTTCCAGAGGTTGGCACCTTGAGTGGTTATCAGGGATGGAAAACACAGTGTAGATACACAATAGTTACTGCCTGCAGAAAGGCTCTCTCCATCCATGAACACTCAAAGGGGGTTTCACTCTTCCAAGTTTTGAGCAAGGTTCAGGAATTAGTAGTTCCTGTATGGATACCTGATCCAATCAAAAGGGCATCTGGTTCTTTGTTTATTCAAAGTAATCACTTCAACTCTTAAATTACAGCTTAAATCAAATTCCATCGAGATGGCTTTAATCCCTTCCAAGATTAAATCAGTCCATGTGGTAATTAAATCCTTGTTAAAACTAAAAAACATTTTGCTCTAATGTTACTAATGAACAAGTTCTGGTTATAATAAGTTACACATGTATTATTGTAAGGACAAGGTTTGAAAATGCAGCATTCTGCAATGGTACCGTACCTTTTGTGACATTACAACATATGTGGCAATTGCATGCTCAAAGCCATGGAATTAACAGGGATAGGAATTAAAGAATTGTGTGGAAACATGACAAGATCTGCTGCACTTAGCACAAATATAGTACTAATACTACTCTAAATCTCTCTTAAAACATCATACTATCTATGTAATCCCCTTGTTATAATACTATTTTCAAAAAATCAAACATGATTATGCCCAAACCTTGCAACTCTTTGGGTATCATGGAATTCTTATGTCACATTTTGTGAAAATATTCCACAACTGACTGACAAATTTGAGCTGGAAATAAATCTTTAACCAAAAAAGTAAAACAAAAGAGAGCTACATGTAAAGCCAAGTCTGCTGAAATCTTGAGACTGTGATCTTTAAATGCAGCATTCAGATGTTGTCACAGCACACATTCTTACACATGTGAAGCAATACTACCGGTACTGTAATACGCCAACAGGTTAGCTCAGTTGGTAGAGCACCGCACTACTGTGCAGGTCACGGGTTCAAACCCTGGCTGGACCAACACTCAGGTTCTTTAAAATAATTGAGGAGAAAGTGCTGCCTTTGTAATGACATCTACAAACAGTTTGACTTTCTAGTCTTCTCGGATAAGGACGATAAACGGCAGGTCCCGTCTCACAACACTTGTTCCTATAATAATCTGTGGGACGTTAAAGAACTCACACACTGTTCGAAAAGAGTAGGGGACATATTCCCCACTGTGGTGATCTATCTCCTGCATGGGTCAGGTGGGGTGGGTGAGATCAGCAACAGCCAGTGGCACCTTTACAAGCTGATGTCCGATCTCACCACACAGAAATCCCTGTAATTCAGAGCTTGCTCTGTGAGAGGGTTAATAAAACACATTTACATTCAATAATCAAAGCTCTTCATTATGTGATCACCTTACTTTTAGAGCATGTTCAGAAATAAATAATTATTTTTAAAAAAATCTTTGAAAACCTTTGCATTACTTTAGGAAAACAATCTGAACCAGGTGGTCACTCAAGAGATCAATGAAACTGAATTGAATTTGTCAAAATCGACGCAAGATCAAAGTCACCATTAGTGTTTACCTCAAGAGTTGGTATGTGGAAATGACAATTCCTGTAACACTTAAGTGTGATTGAAAATGAAAAACATTAACTTTCCCATAACATTGCATTTTATACCGTTATGGGAAGATCTACATGAAAAGTCTGAGTACAAAATCAATGAAATAAAGGACATTGATTCTTTTCCCTTTACTTTCATCGATTCTATTGTTTGACAGGATAAGGTGGGTTGGTGGCCAAAAAGCACTAATTGACTGGAGGCTATTTCCAAAAGCTAATATTTCCTGACGTGTTTCATTCCAAAGATTTGCCTCTGTCAGAGGTGAAATACAATAGCATTACATTGGCCTCTTATTGTTGTTAATGAACTCTCAAATTTTTCTAGATTGCATTTGGGAACTCAAGATAACAAACCTCACCAACAATAACAAATCAAGCTGTTTGTACCTCTCTGTGATGGAGTTACTAACACACATAGAAGGCAACAGTGCTGTTCAATAATTTTGCAAATATCTTGTTAAGGTGCTCTTATAACTCAATACACAGCTCTGATTTCACAGGATCTTTCCATAATAGTGATATATTAGTTTTTTTGAGGTACATGTAACACAGAATAGGTAAATCATGTTAAACATCTGGAAGACATTATATAACATATACACAGTTTCAGTGTTCTTTATAATGCAACATTTAATTATTTCAGTTTTGACTTTCAAACACATGCTTTCATTTCCCAGATGTTAATTTTTATCAAATAAAACAAGCACCACATACAGGTATAAAGAAGACACCTATTTATACCAAATGTTAGCCTTGAGGCAATGAGCTAATAACTTGGTTTCCAGACCATAAAAATAATTGCTGGGTGGACTGAATGAATAATTTAAAATAAATCAAGATAAAAAAAAAACAAAGCACTTTTGCCCTTCAATGAGCCTTTCAAGCCTTGGGAAGAAAATAGTGGACAATACATGTCTCCACAGAAGGGGAAGGGGGGTTAAGCCCTTGCACAAGGGGTAGATGAGAATCAGGTATAATTCCTATGGACACAGGAGCCAGTAGTAAAATGGTTTCAGATGAACAAAGAGTTGCAAATTTATTAAAGAACAGTGATTTATAGTAATGGAATACCAACAATATTTTTTACCTGGTTCAAATATTACAATTTTCAACTTTTTCCTCTCAATTGAGAATCTCTTCCTGTCAGCATCCTTTAACTTGTCAATTTATGATAAATTATAATAATAATAATAATAATAATGTCATTTGAGATCCTGTTCCTACCTCACAGGTTATGGGGTGCACTTTATGAAGACAAGGCAGGTGATAAATATTTGAGAAATTTGAAATAATCCTTACTCTCTCTGCTGTTCCCTATGAGCATATATGCCCAGCCTATCTGGTAGATAGCTGGACAGCACTGTCAAGCTTCAATACCCCTCTACTATCCTTAAATGGCCAGTATAAAAATCTTAAGTTACTGACTCTTTCCTATAGTGTACTTGTGAGGTATGCACAAAAATGAGTTTTTTCTGATCACAAAAAAAGGTTTGAAGACCAAAGATGTGCTAATAATTTACAATGCAACGAGAAATTCTTATGGTACCAGGAAATTAGGTTTGTATACAATTATGAAATCCAAAAGCTATTTAAATGAAGCCATAACCATTTTAACGAACCACCAATTCCTATTCCACCTCTGTCATAATAATATTCCAACTTCAACCCACCCCTCAGAAGGAGCAGTGCATGACCTGCAACACTCGTGCACTGCTTTCAGGGACAATAAAGGAGTATTTGTATTGTATAAGATCCATCAGTTTATCAGCATATCGCATCTCGGTTTTCAAACTCATTCAACCAAATACTCATTCAAAAGGGTTATCTGGCGGAACCGCTATTTCGCGTTGGGAAGACAAAATATTCTGAAAGGTGCCGAAAAAACCCCAAGAGTGCGAGATGATTTCGAAGTAATTTCGTTAAGCTGTTTCTGTTTACTTTATTACCTTGTGAATGAAACGTCGATGAAAGGCTAATTGGAAGCAAACGAGCCTTACAGCTACTTCGTCTTAAATTTCCTTCCCAAGGGCTCTGAAGGGTTTCGCGGAACTGTGTTAAACATGAAACCGTTCATGTTCATGTTCTGTCCAGAACTACATTAAATGCCTGCACCTACCAAACTCGCGACCTTATCCATTCACTACCAAACAAAAGATACTAATCACTAATGACAAGGAAAAGAATCAATTTGCAATTTTACTCCAGAACCAAACTTGGATCATTAAAGGTTCACATCCACGCTTTAATTCTGGTATCTTAATCGACAATTCCGGCTGCAAATTACATGCCTTAGCTAATAAGCTCAAATAATAATTCTGCCAAATACTTGTGGCACAGACAGAACAGAAGATTGCAAATTGCTTCCTCAGAGATGCAAACGTAAATTAGCCTTGATGATTTCTCCATCGTCCATAAACATCCTGTTAGTGTTTTGTCAACTACAACACGAGACAAGTAGCCATCTTGATTTTGTGTTCTTCAATAATTTTAACCGAGTCCGTTTCACCCCTATCGTGGATGATTTCTTTGTTCATTTCATTGAAAAACCCGAAGTCTGTATCTCTACTCAGTTTTGCTCGGTATTCGTCGTAATTCCCACCAACTAGGATAGCTGATTGAAGAGACACAAATTTTTAAGAGGGCACTAAGCATTTGCAAAACAAAGCCCTTCAAACGCCTCGCAATATTTGGCCCTCTTGAAAACAACTCGATATTTACATTTACGAAGCCAGCTGCACCAGTTACGACGGCGACGTAACACAGAGCTTGTGAGAAAATATAGCTAACCACAGAAAGATATTGAAGTTGTACAAGGAGTGTAGAAGTTTGACTACTGGGGAATATTTTTAATGATGAACTAAGCCACGAATTCACAATATAACTTCGAGCATACCTTCATATGGTGTCTTCGAATGGTCCTCACTCATTACGGTTGAAAAACAAAGAACCAACAGCGCGACCTTCACTGCAGTCATTTCTCTCGTCATCTCTCGTAGCTCTACAAGATACCAGGACAATAGAAATTAGAAACACCTCACGCCAGACGTGCGATATCCAAGTCAGCTGAAGGTCAACCAAGCTCAAGTCACATGGCAACCATTCGAGTATCAAGATCAAACTCAAATTTCACCCAAACAAACCAAGATGTTTGTGGATAGATCTACAAAATGATTTCGCACCTATTCGATGCATGCAAGCGTTGGTCACAAAGGAACAATTGACACTCCCGCTGAAATTACAGCAGCATTTCAGTCAGGAAAACTCAAACAAACTTTATGAGGTCTTACGAAGTTCAACCAGTTTTCGAAATCTAATACCATCTACGCGCGCGCAACTTGCCCCCACAATAACAATAGCTTCTTCACACAAATCATCGAGCTCTACGTCAAAACCTTCACCCTTCTGACTGAATTCAAGAGCTCACACTGTCAAGACTGATTTAGTCCGAGATTATTGAGTTAAGGAATGCGAATGGCAGAAACCATTCTTACAAACAGTACAAAGAGGCAAAAGAAATACCCACGATTTACGATTAAATAAAACTTACCAAATCGCCAGAAATTCTCTGACGATTACAGACGCCCTCGTAGTATTATTAAATGACCGATAACACGATGGGATATTTTATGGATTGAGTCAACAAAGCGAAATCTAATCCGTGAAGAACTCCATAAAACGTCTGCCTCCACACGCTTCGCGCAAAGGTAGATAGATTCCAAACAACAAACCGACGAAGAATCCTTCTCGGGTCACTGAAAATTTTCAAATTGGCACTGTCTCTCAGACGGTTTGTCGTGGGTTTCTCATTACAGCTTCGTACGCATGTCGGTATGTTGACAAATGAAAACACTTTATAAACCACCAGTTTCTATTGGACGAGAGCAATGCACCTAAAGGACTTATTAGTATGCAACCAGCAGGCTTTTGTTAATGGCGATTTGTATGTATTCTGTTAAATAAAGCACGCAATCAGTCACGATTCAATTCCTTCTCAATTCCCAATGTATTTTAGACTGAAGCTCTCAAAAATCTGAAATTGTTCAGTTTTTCTTACCTTAGGAATTCAACCATTCGTTTTACGTGAATAAATGCAGCTGAGAGTCAAAGTGCGAAGGGGGGGGTGTAAATTTCACACTGGCCTTCCGAATACTATCAACATTCGTAATACACCACAACCGCCACCCGCTTTTACTTCTGTGGGCTAACCTCTTCCGGTCTGCATTCAACAAACTTCCTTCATTTCTTGGGAAACTTTTAGAATAACAAAGCTCAAACAGTTGTAATTTGATTTGGCGAGGTATTGTTTCCCGTTTATATGGACCACGCGAGGCCGCAATTTTGTTGTGTCTTTGAAATGAAATACAAAGGACGTAATTTAAGCACCAAAAATAAGAATACCATATTTCTCTCGTGTCTTTAAATTTTGCATCCTCTCAGCTTCCACTATTCATCCATTTCAAGATTCTCTGTTGCCTTCATCCCATCAGGAAGAAAGAGCCAATAAAAGTAACGATTAAAATATAAAACCCGCAGCAATGAATGGTGTAAGTTTCCAACCCATTATACTCAAACGTAGACAGCAAATTAATAGTCAATAGAAAAACTGTTTAAGAATATTGATGAGGAGAAAAAAGTGCCTGAATAATTACAACATTACCTATGTCCATATCAGGGTGTACAATCAAACTATATTACGTCGTTGCATGTTCATTCGGTTTCATCTTTATTTTTGAACTTTGGTTCGATAATAAACAAAAACATGTTTCTACCAATTATGGTCTTTGATCGACCCTTGTATTTTCGTCTATAACAATAACTGAAGCGGCAATATTGAAAACGAGTAAAATTTGGATTATCGAGATGGACTTCCACACCGGGACAAAAGAATTTTGAAACAGTTCGAAAATGACAAGTACGTTGTCCTACATTACTGTAGGATCAAATCGGCGTCGCCTTAAGGACATAAATTTGCCGTACTTTGGAATGACAACACGATTCCAAGCAAACTACGCACGGGAAAACTGATAAACCTTCACATCCGCGGTTTTGACCGCTGTCTTTGAACGTCAAAATAGGCTCAAATTAATTGTTTACTGGGCGAGTCGCATTAAAAGCAAACTGTGAATGAATACTACAGAATTAAACTCAGCGTACCTTACCAAATAGCAGCTGTACAACAGCTGCTAGCAGTGGAATTCAATGGTTCGTCTGGTCTCGGCCAAGAGACAAATGGACAAATGCTTACAAATACAGCTAATCACGTTTTACGCTTGCGATTTTTAAGACAAGTTCCTGGTTACGTCCAAAATATGTCAAGTTCTTCCAGTTGGGTGATTGTAATCTCGCAGCTACCGTCTGTCACTTGTCATTTCAACCCACTCTAACGGCATGGAGGACAGATGTTTTTAAAGGTCATCTGGCGACGTCAGAATCTTTTGGTTCAGGGATAAAATATTATCTCGACAAGCGGCTAATTTTGTCTCCCCATTTGTATCTTGTTATATTTGTTTCTCGTTCTGGCGTTTAATTAATACATCACTGAATGTAACACTATACCCACCACTATCAAAAATATTTGAGCATCTTTCCAGTCTCTTGTGAACCCAGAAAAACACCTCTTTGTAAAATAGGAACCGGAAGTTGTAGTCAACCGCACTCTTTCACTAATTTACTGATACTTCGATCTTTCGGACGCGGTTTAATTCAAAGGGGAAATACAACTTTCATCGCAATTTTAATTGTCAAGGGGATTATGCCTCGACCAGGTGAAAATTACATCGCGCCACGCCTTAAAATATTATTTGTTTTGTCAGGTACCTCTTGAATATCGTTGTAACAATTTTTTTACTGTGCTTCCAAAAACAAGTTACTTAATTTCATGGCGTTGTTAAAAATGAGATCTTTTGGAGTAAAACATCCACCAGCCGCGGTAAAGCTTTAATGTGTGGGGGCCAATCTCGCCTCTTCAACTGAGGAGAGGGGGCTGACTGCAAAAAATGGTTAAAACGCATCAAACTGAGTTTAATTCATAAGACTTATTCCGTCAGGCTTGGATGTTTTCCCGTGAGGTCCGCCAGCTTTAGACGAGCACTGTTTTCCGTGAAAGGACTTTTCGTTTTTAGCAATGTATTTTACTAAATTTATTATTTTTTCCACAAAGAGTGAGAGGAAGTTGGGAGGGCCCTGGCCTCCAGGACCCTCCCCCTGCGCGGTCCCTGGAATGTGGTCCAACTCTAAAGAAGCCTCGTGATTTTCACGGCCCGGCACACTCGAAAAGCCAAGTTCAAAAAAGAAAATATTAGAAAAAAAATTGGATTGCTTTCATTCAGTTAAAGAAATGAAACCTTAGAGGGTACACCATAATAATACTGTTTCGGTTTTGAAATCAGCAAATATGTGGTTTTTCGATACTAAGGCTTCAGATATAAAACTGTTCCTTCTTAGTACTTCTTAGTCTTTCAAACAAGCGAAATTTAAAAGAACGCCGCTGCTATTTACGTAAATTGACAAATAACTCGCAAGGGAGAAAAAGTCCGTAGCTTTTGTTAGAAATTTGTTGAAATCACGATGAGCAATCCGTTAGCTGTGAAATGAGACCGGAACTCCCCAGAACTTGAACTGAACTAGTTTTAGAGTTTCGTTGTGGTTCAAACTGTTCAAGTGAAGCAGTTTTCTTGGAAAATTCTACGACAATATGTCAGGAAGGTGACGAAGTTCCGTGAGGACTGACAAGCAAGAGTCATTCTCAATAACACTTGATTGAGGAGTTCTCAGATCTGCACTATAACATGTAAGTAATTCCAACACGACCCAAAGGAAAAAAAGCGTTCAGTTTTAAACTAAAATGTGGAGATATTCAAGTCAGATCTGAAGATCAAATTCGTTCAGAACCAGGAAAGATTATTTTGGGAAATCCGCGACCCGACATCATGTTGTGTTTTTTGGCATGTAACATTATATTTATCAACTATGACGTAAGCTTATGGCAGATGTAAACATCATTTTAATTTCCAACAGGTAATTTTTACCTCATAGACACTGAAATTAAGCCTCTATACCTCATTATTAATAAATTTCATCCCAAATAGCCTGATTCTGTGGGGTTCAGTTGACATGAGAGTCCAGAAAACTGACTGAACTATTTTTTCATGACTTGTATTCCTTTTGCATGAAAGAAAAATACTTCTTCCTGTTATTTCATGATGTAATTGTACTTTAAAAGGAAGATTAATGCAAGTACAATTTCAATTCCGCGACTTTCTCTCTATTTGGAAATAACCTAACGCTATAAGTGGTATTCTCTAACTTCCTTTGTTTCGACAGGGTACCGATAAAGACTCAAAGGCGTGACAAGGGATGGGTCACTTGAGATTGGCAAGTTCAGTAAGTACCGCTGTTTCCTTCTGAGCCCGTTTTGCTGTTTCCATACAAAGGTATCCAACAAAATCATGAGAATGAATTTACGAAATGATAACTGAACAAAATTGTGCTACTCCTGCAATAGTCAAATACCTCATCCTCTCTTGCAAATACTGATCACTGATAAATCAGGTTTCCACAGCGGTTAGTAGCAATAGTCTAATAAATCTTTAGTGGTAATTGGTCCTTTTAAACTAAAGTTTCCTTAAATGCCTTGAAATGTTCACAAATCTTTCTGTTTCCTGCAATGTTTTGCTCGAAGCCGGCGTAAAGGTAAAGGTAAAGGTACACCTTATTTAACGTCGGAAGTTCCTTTACTCTCTAGATCGAGAGTATTCTTCCAGGAAGCCGACGATGCGCTCATTTTACCTCCCTCTTTCCATCAGTGCTCCGTTTTAAGGGTATTTAAAGCTATTTAGGCTACACTGAAGGGAAAGGAAGTCGAAACAAGGATGTGAGATCCGGGGATCGAACTCGGGATCTTATGCACCAAGGCCGCGCACTAACCGACTGTGCCACCCTTATACCGTATACCGGCCCGTGATGATCAGAAAAGCGGACATTTTTGCGAATTCGGCTTGCAAAGGGATTTATATCATGTAGCAACGCTGCCTGAGGGGAATGGCACTTCCTTTGCTTCCATTAAATCTGTTTCCAACTTAGGGTTTGTATGAGAGATAAGCTTATTAAGTTCTATTCAATGCATATGCCGAATACTGACTCTATTACTCTATTGTTTAAAAGATTCGTGTATGTGACTAGCGAAACAATATAATAACGAAAACATCTGCCAAACGTACCGTTAATGGTTGATCTGCCGCTGCTTCAATTCTCTCCTCTGTCTCCGGTAAAAAGCAAAGGCGACTCACCCCAACTGAGTAGCTGGAAGTCACCAGATCGAGGTTTTTCATGACGTCATGTGAAAAGTGGTGTGACTGTGGTTACTTTCTTTTTCCTATCTGTTGGTTTTAACTGTTTTTCTTGGAATATGACCACAACCCGACACTACAGGCAACGAGGTCTCATGTTTTCATCTCGCTATAAATACCGCTATGAATTAATGCCTGCGGCAAGCTGCGGGAGAAACACAAACGGCCAACTTATCGCCTAAAATCGTCGCCGGTAGTCATTTCTAGTTTAAAAGCAGCTCAGAATATTACTAAGCGTCTGTCGCGATAATTTACACAAGAAAAAAATAATACCTGTTATTTGCCTCCTTTTAAGTGTGATGACACAATTCTTTGGCATTGTTTTTACGTATATTATTATTATTATTACTATTATTATTATTATTATTATTATTATTATTAACGAACAAAGACAGCTGCAGATGACTAAGTGGCACAAGAATGGCTGGTAAAACCACTTTGTGTAATTGTTTTGTCTTTGGCAAGCTTACACGACTGATTTCCAAAAATAGCCTCGAGTTTAGCACTTCCTGTTTTAGACATAAAATTGAAAATTTCCAATATACTCCATAAATTTCCAAAAATGGCTCGTTCAGTTTGTTTGAGTGTGGCGTGTATTGTATCCCTAAGACGGTCATAGCTGCTGATTTCCTAATGCTCGATAATCCATACGTGCCTGTCAATCTCACATCAGAGACGATTAGGAATAAAATAGTGACACTAAACGAAAACAGTGGGTAAAATATTTCAAGTGTCGTTTCTTGTATTCCTTCTTTGTTGCATGACCTTGAAGATACATATTTTAAGCTCACAAAAATTGTTCTATTCGTAGTCCTTTGTTAAAAAATGTAGTGACAAAAAGTTATAGAGAACAACTACCGACTATATCATTCCCCGAAGCTGCGAGCAGACATACGTTTCTCAAAAATGCTGACAGGCCTTATTTCGCACTTCAAACGCATATTTGACGCTCCGAAAGAAAAGCAATAATTTTATATCTATCCGTTTGGTGGAAACTCCTCTGTTAAGCAACGTACTAAAAAAGCCATCAAGCCTCTGAACATCCAATAAAACAAGGAGTTTGCAATTTTTTAGTTTTATGAGCATTATCGAGAAATATCACTGTAAATAAAGGTAAGCTACACTCTGCGCTCGCCAGCATTCTGGCTTGGCGCGACGCCTTACTAAATAATGGTGCCTATGGTGCCTTTCTTAGCTGGGGTGTCTCCTCCGCCCACACCCAACCCCCCGAGGGAGCTTGCTCGCAGGCTATCAAAGGTGTGTCACAAATAATCTCGTACCCAGATCTCCCACGGTTAGGCGGAAGGGATTTTCACAGTTGCAGTGAGATCTGGGTAAGAGATTAGGCCACCAGTTCATGTGATGACCTCTTTGGATAAAGTTGTTATTTACTTGTTATTAAACCTTAAAAGTGAGACAATGGTAGTAGCATAAACAATCCATTGGGTACTGAGATGTACTTCCCATTCATTATCTTCTTTTTGTTTCCAGACTTGGAGAAAACCCTCCACTCCAAACAATCCCGAAAGAGTCCGTTTGATGTATACCACGGGCTCCGTAGTTCGATTGTACGAAATATAAAGCTTACAAAGCACCCTAGAAAGTTATGTTTTTCCCGTTAATCTTGACAATCGAAATTAAACTGAAAAATATTCTCGAATTGCTGATCCTGATTTGATTCTTTCACGAGGCGCAGCCATTTACAAAGTCGGAATTATAAATCCTGTTCTCAAAATGCATTCCACAGGTATTGACACAGATAAAACCTTACTTCCGATAGGATTTGAGAGAATTAACCTATGAAGTGAACTTAACTATAGGGGGCTTTTCCATTCGTCACAACTTGCCTTTCAAAGTGGATGGGTTAATTTAGTAAAGGACGGATTATGTCCTTATCATTCATTAGAATACCTCAGTCAAAATGTGGTCAAAGTATCAAACTTTTTTGAAGAATTTATGGTAACATTCCTTGAAAATGCGGAGACTCCCTGGCCTTGCTTGCGGAGTTTTGATAAACGAAATACGCCCTCTGAAACTCTAATAGCACTCACAGCCTGAAAGGGAATGAACTCGTTTCTGTGATGTGCATGAAATGAAGACTGTTTTAATATTACATGTGTAGCAAGTCGCTGAAGACCAGGCATAGGATTTTCACTCAGCTTTCAAAACTTTTCAGAACGCCCAATAGACTATGCACAACAGTGAAATTCACAGGAGGTGTTATGCTCACAATGCGAGCATTACAGTACAAATTTAAGTATTCTTTGACAGTTTAAGGATTAATAAATTCTTGAAACGAAAATAAAAAAAAAGTTGTATTACCTGCAAGAAACTCAAAGGCACACCAACACACACGAACGTTCCGTGCCTTCTATTCCACGTTGAAACTTGGTAAAACTCACACCGTCTACAGACTCTTCAACAACCTGGGTTTTGTACTTGGGGTTCAGCCAACCAAACATATAGTATTTTGTACTTTTTGTCATTCGACTATATGAACAGTGAACGTAGAAAAACCAACAAAAAGGTTCCGAACCGGAACTTTTATCTCTCGCGCGTGACAGCGGCAAGGAAACTGTTGTTTCAGTTTTTACGATTCATTCTGCGCGATCCAATCGTTTCTCTTTGTGACTTAATGACTTTAAAATCGGAGACAGTTTTATCATGTTTCAGATGCAATAGTCTGTGTGTTTTTGTATTTTCCTCTTTTTAATCTTTTATCCCCCGTTTCTATCCTTAATTCTTTTGACTACAGCGTCTTAACACAACAAAAATAGGAGCAAATTGGCGACGGATTATGAATCAATTAGGAGATCACTGCCACGCATACCAAACTAGTTATCGTAAGTAAGAAAATCTCAAAAATACTCCATATAATAATAATTTTATTTAAGCCGAGCACAGGTGCTCTTCTTACTAAGGAGACTATTAATCAAATGAACTTTCTCAACTCCAATCAAATCAAATGTTTTTTGAGGAGAGGGGAAAGCCGGAGTACCCCTAGAAAAACCTCTCGGAACAGAGTAGAGAAGCAAGAAACCCATGCATCCCATATATGACACCAAATCCGGGAATCGAACCCGGGACACACTGTGGTCTCACCACTGCGCCAACCCTGCTCCCTGAAGCGAGTCATGACCAACAATCACCTGGTCAGGTTTCACTTATCCACTTCTACCCCCGGATGGCATGCAGTCAGTGCCCTCCTGAGTCACCACGAGCTTCTTCTTCTAAAGTTCGTTTTAAAATCCTGATTTCAGGCCAATACCCATTTGTGAACTGCTTAAGCCCGCCGCACACTTGAGGAAAGAGCTGAGCAAAATTCCTCGCGAGGCAGTTAGCTCAGCCGTTTCCTCACGTGTGCGGCAAATTTGCGGTGAGAAATTCGCCTCGCGAGGCGATAAAAAAAATCAAACATGTTTGATATTTTCCTCATCGCCTCGCGAGGCGAATTTCTCACCGCAAATTTGCCGCACACGTGAGTAAACGGCTGAGCTAACTGCCTCGCGAGGAATTTTGCTCAGCTCTTTCCTCAAGTGTGCGGCGGGCTTTAGGTAAAGAAAGGGGATAATACATCCTCGGAGACCTAAGGGACGATAGTCGAGATGGGACATCCTATCCCGACTATCTGCCCCTGGGTCTCTGAGGATGGGGATGATATCGAGTAATGGCTCTTGCCCAAGAAAAGAAATAGCACAGCCTATTAATAGAATCACCACAACAGCTGCACGTAATCAAGGTTGAAAACAATTAGGAGAAATGGTTTCCCTGTCACAGTTTTGCGTTCGGTATTTCACGTGTTAGACGTGAAGGAAAACTTGGAGAGAAAAACTCGGCCGAAATTTTCTCAAAATTTTGGTTTTATCGACGGAGTTGATAATGTAAATTGACCACCGTACAGGGATTCTGAAAGCTGACGTTTTGAGCGTCTTCATGACTGTGTGACAGCCCAGAAAGGGTCCCTCTTAGGCCATGTCCACACAGATGCTTTTTTGTTTGAAAACGCATCGATATGTATGCGTTTTGGCCTCCCGTCCACACTGATACGCTCGAAAACGCTGAGCGTTTTCATCGAAAATGGATCCTTTTGAAAACGCTGTTGAAAGTGAATCGTATTGAAAACGCTACGGAATCCGTATCAGTGTGCACGCAGATCAATCGATGCGTTTTTACACCTATCGAAAACGCATTCAAACAAAAACGCATCAGTGTGGACATGGCCTTAGAGAACTAGCATGCAACTACTAAGTTTTCATACGACGAAACCCAAATAAACAAGTGTCTTAGTAATATAAGAGGCGTCAGCTTTATTTCCTTGCTTTTGTCTGCCCGATAAAGACAAAAGCAAAGAGAACTTGCAGCTTGTTCAGAGCTGAGGCAAATAACGAAACCACTACCTTTCTTTTCGTCATTTTCGTTCTTGACATATTTGAAAACTTATCTCCAATTTTCAGTGACAATATTTTTGGACAACTGATGGTGAATTATTTCCTATGGTAGGTTGTCGTTATACTTGAGAGTGTTAAACTGAAATAAAGCGAAACAAACAAAACAAAGCAGTCTGATTTAACAATTGAAGCTCAAACCGCAATGCATTTAATCCTTAATCTGCTTTCCGAGGAAAACGAAAACACTGACTGCTATAAATAATTTTAATCGTAGTTGTGATTTTTTTAAAATAATTTTCGAGCTCCAGACAACCAACAGAACAATAGACGAAAACCCCTTAAACGTCATTTGCGACTCAAAGTGCGCTAATTAAGGCCAATAAAAGTTATAGTTGATCTCTTGAGTTTTGACAGTAATTGCGGACACACAGCCGTTATGTCCTCTCCTTCTAAAGGACGCTTTTGTCAGACTGATAGTAGTACCCTTCTGGTGAGAACGCAGGGACCGCGCAGGGGGAGGGGCCGAGGGAGCCAAGGCGCCCCCACGTTTTGTGGAAAAAATAATAAATTTAGTAAAATACGTTTCCAAAACTGAAAAGTGCTTCCACGGGATAATAGCCTGCCGGAGTGAGTCTTAAACTGAGGTGGATGCGTTTTAACCATTTTTAGAGTCAGCCCTCTCCCCTCAGTTGAAGAAGATTGCTCGGCGGGCCCTGGAGTTAGCTGCCTCCAGATAGTGGAGTACTGGCGGCATCGTGTCTCTTTAGTATAATGTGACTTTCCTTTCATGCATGTGCACAACGCTTTTCGTAGAAATATCAGGACTTTTCAGGTCTTTCAGTAAGACGAGTGGCAACGCAGATCCCAGGGTGACCCCAGGATAGCAACAGGCAGACATCACGTAACAATTATGTGTGTCAACCACAACACAATGACACGCCTCCAGAAAAGTTTTTGTATTAAATCAAACCTTACTGACGATTGTCACGCGCAACATACGATGGCGTAGCTTCCTCGTAAAAACCGGCGGGAAAAACCGAAACCTCGCAAAAACCTGCTTCAAAAGTCGTTGGTGAAAGTTTTTGCTGAGTTGCGAGCGTTGTGGATGACGCGAGTAGCGTGAATTAAAAAAAGAGTATACGATGGTCGAAAGTTAAAATCATATTGTGTATACAATAGGCGGAAACAAAACAGCTTCGTTTCCTGAATGCTTTCTGTAAACGATTTAAAGTAAAAGATTTCTATGTGGCTAAACATGAACTGAAATCAGGCCAGCAAAATGGCCTCGACCAGTACCCCTTAGTTCTACTTGGCGCCACCTCTGGGTCCCTCGGGTGTAAACAATCGATATACGTCTCTGATACACGTTTATGTTTTGACTCACGACTCCATCTCTTGCCTCGCGACTAAGTCGCTCCATTAAGTTGACTTGGAAGTAAGTCTAGAATTGATACAGACATCTATCTTCTCTCAAACCACACAAGGAGGGCGGTTAAAGGCCTTTTCTCACTGGTTGCATTTGCATCTAATGACACCCACATTATTTCCAAATGTATGTAAAAAAACGTTTTGTCCTGTGGTTTATTTGCTTGTGTCATACAAAACCCACAATGCTGGACGTTGACCAAATACCAATTCTACCTAAAATCGCATTACAGCTCAGTTTTCTCCCAAGGTCACGGCGCAAACCAAACCCTACCCCACAAGTTCCGTCGGAGTGATACTCTACCGAAAAGGCGCACCCGAAATCTATTAAAAGCTGTCTTGATATGGTACGGCTTCATGCTAAAAGATCTGTCCGAAATTGAATTTCATTTTTCAACTCAGATTCCTCGACAGCGCTAGGGCAACGAAATCACCGCAGAGTTCAGTTGGCGCTGTATTTGTCCCAGTTGTCACATACGATTACTATACAACGATCTTAGGCCTTAAATATACTTATTCATGGTGTTACAGAGCCACAAGATCCCTGTGGCGCTGAGTACAACACATTCTAACGAAAACTTACATACCTCAGCGACTCTCCTGCCTGCCTTCAACAAAAATTTCGTGAAAACAGAGACGTAATTTTTGCGCCGCACTCCGATATTGCGACCCCAAGCTCCAGACAAGATAGAAAAGACATCCGTTCACAGGTAACCCAAGCTCACTGTCATAATAGGGTTGTAACCCGCAGAGAGTGAATAACAACGACTGCCAGGCCGTTAATATTCAGTGCCCACCCTGAAAAAAAGTGCGCCAAACAACTAAAGGTTCCAAACGTTAGAAAACTGACTCGATCAGAAAGGCATTCTTGGTTGGTGTTTATTGGCTCGAGAACCCTTCAGTCAAAATCACAAGTGTATTTCATACATGACTAGTGAACCGGAAACTGTAACAGCGCTACGTTCAGGGGTCCAGTACATTGTGTGAGCATGGTCATACCACTCTGGTCATACACATAAAAGGGCAAGGCCAAATGTGTTATTAAAACTAGTAATGCACTCAACAAAATTCTAGTAATAGTTTAAGAACTGTACAATTCAAAGTTGGATTTCTATGGAATTGAATGATCGTGCTTGGGCTACCAGTGTTAGAACCCACAAAATATTGATTGCTTCTGACTGAATTTGAAAATGTTTTAGACGGAGCGGTGGATATCCGGCAACAAGAATTGACAATAAATCTGACCATTACCGACCTCATTTTGATCAAGATGAGCGCCATGTATATTTAACAGCTCGAAAAGGATTAAGAACATTTGCCCCGCTGATTACTATCACACCAGGTTGTTAAATGTCAGTTTTTTTTTCGGCCTTAAATTGTTGATTATTTTCCTTCTCCCTTTACGCGGCTACCACTTAATTTGGCGGGTTTTTAGTTCAGTTATCATTTAAGCTCATTACCAATAGTTGAGCCTTGCTAGTTGTAACCCTATAAATCAGCAAATATTTTCAGATGTGACGAGTCCAGACTTTTGAACTATAAATTATGAACGTCATCATTATTTTTAGCTTAAAAACTAGAATCATCACAAATTCAAATGGACGACTTTTATCAGCGTGTTAGCCGATGAGTCGCCGATACTTCAAGCCAAAAATACAGCCACTTAATACGGCCACCGACTGATCGGTCATTGTAATCAGCCTGGATTTTTCAGACATAAAAGTATTGTGTTGTACAAATGAGCTTTTGTGTCCTAAAAATATTGAGGATTCATTTTACAGAGGCTCTCAGCTGGAAAGGAGTAAATAAATCACTTTATTTCAGTGTCAACGTGTTTAGCACACAAACTGCCAATTTGGAAATGTTAGTTTTACTACCTTATCGTGATGAACAAGCGCTGAGACGGCTGAAGAATATTTCACCAGACGCTCTTCCGTTATATAAAATTGCAAATATAAAATATTTTGTTTTTCGTTTCCCGTGGGAATATTTCAAGGTCAAAAAGAATTTGTTGAATTATAAGGTACTGCGTTAGTTCACAAAAATTATTCAGGGCCATACAACGATTTTCGAACAAGAAAACAAACTGACAATTATTACTTTAATGTTTTTTTTTTTGCGTACTTCAGATTGTAACCTCCGAGGGGCTCCATAAATCTTCCTCGACAACACTTAGATTGGTTGGGCTTGTTCCAAATATTGCATTTTTTGGAAGTATATTGCCAGTTTAAGGACATTTTTGGTAAAAGAGATCATGCTGTTGTCAGGAGCAACTGAATTTTAATTGATTCGTGAGGAGCAACATTTTGTGTTGGCACACGATCAGAATTAAAACTTGGATGAATAGCAGGTCATTTAACTTTAAAAACAAACAAAATTAGCATTCACCGTTCCGTAGCATTAAGAAAACTAAATTCCGAATCATGTCGAGCCGTAAACTGATATAAAACAACTAAGCAATGATTGTATTGTACTTACAGTTAAACGAAGACAATATACCTTCCTTTTGTCTTTAAGTTTACTTGGTGCGAAACGAGACTGAAGAATACCAGTCTCTCTCTTGTGCTTATATGACCGTCGTTCACAAACTTAAGCCTTCAATTTTTCAATGACTCCATTTATACATAAAACGCCTTCACTCAAGTAACGCCCTAACCAATTCAAAACCCTTGCTGAGGCGTAAAGAGTGAAATTAAATGGCCCCGTGGTTTTTACGAATCAAAGAATAGCTATTCAGACCATTAACTTGCTTGCGATTATTAGCATTCCTGTATGCTTGGCACGCGTTTTAGTCCTCAATTTTTGACTGTGCACCACTTTAATTACACGAGCTTGTCATGGAACGCTGCGGGTGGTTTTTGAGAAATCTTATATACAGAGGCTTGAAAATATCTTACGTCATACTTAAATTTAAATATTTATCGGAGTTTGGATACGTAAGGCGCAAAAAAGTGAGTTGGGGTTCTTGAAAGAAACCTTGAAAAAACAATTAAAAGGTATTCGCACTTCTTCTGTGGGGTTGGCTTAAACGTTAAATATTTGTTTTTTGCTGACGTAGTGATCACGTTTTCCTTATTTTAGCCTTTCATTTCAGAATTTAACTCGCTAAGTAGTACCAAACCACAGATTTTAACCTCCTGGAAGGCATATTCATCACACCTGCCACTTTTCTATGGGATGTCTCTTACCACATCGGGCATCTATGTTGGCTGACGAAAGACGTGATTTAATTCTTGATGGAAGTTGCTTGTTTGGTGAACGGATAAAGCGGTATATGGTTTTGATCCCTTCATTATAGGCCTTTAGCAACAGTTAGTCACGTTGTCTGATTTTGTTGTTGTTGTTGTTGTTGTTAAACGTGTAGCGTGAGAGCTTTAAATACGGTTTCCAGAAATGGAAAACGCCGGTAAGTTAACAAGACCACCATTCTTCAGGTCCTTGTTAATATACAACGGTGAGATTTTAAGGTTTGAACAAGTCAGAAAATAGCACAAAATTATTGAGAGCAAATTCCTCCTCTTTGGCATATCATTCAGTCGTTAGTCTTTTTTATTATACTGGTGAAATTTGTTTATTCATCGGGTTGTACTGTTTCGTGTCTTACTTGTGCCAAGCATTTGTAAAATTATTGTATTTAAGAAATACTCCCGTACCCGTCCGTTGGTCCCTTTCTTTGCTTTAACATCGTTCGGCATAGTAATTTAGACCCTGGCGAGCTCGCCAGCATTTTTCATGTTAAACAAATTGGAATAATCGCGAAAGAGTTACACAAACGAGAAGTTGTATTTTGAAATGACGTTTTCGTTGCCGTCGCCGTCGTAGAATCTTAAACTCCCTAATGTCTACAACGTACGACAGAGGGGGAGAGCGGGGGAGAGCGGGGGCGGGCAGGCGTAGTTTCGCTTGGCCAATTTGCTGAGCCCCCCAGTTATATTAGCCTTGCTGCGGCCCTGAAACGGGAAGAAAGACTGAACCCTCGAACGAGAAAGAAGTGACAAAAAAGTTCGAAAACCGTTTAAATTTAATTAATCTACCTGTAGACTGTAAAAGTATTTTAATTGTCATATTCAACTTATGCCCAGAAATCGCTTGGAATGTTTTGATTCACAAATACCGTAACCGTGAAAACTCCGGCCAGGTGTAAAATGAAAACATACCAGATATTACGAAGTTCAGAATACAAGCCCCGCCTCCATATTCGTTCCAGACTTTGTTAGTGCACCTATGTCACAGTATTTCTTTTCGGGTGTAAATTTTCCTTCTCAAAACCAGGCGGATTTGAAGAAAGAAAACAGCTCAAAATAAGCCGAAACACCAAGGCACATGTAACAGCCACAAAGAACTAACTTCATCGCGAAATGTTTTTGCTTCCGAGATTCAGTGACTTGTGTTAGTGGCGGGGCTCACGTTCTGAATTCAATGTTACTCGTTGGAGTATTGAAAATGTTTTAACCAACGATTAAACTGAAACCTGTTGTGTATAGCTCTGAAGAGTTGTTCTAACTTTTGCGACTAGAAAAAAAATTGTCAGCGTGACTTTTCAAAACTGATCGTCGTGTCACTTAAGCACCGTTTAACAAACTGTTAAACGTGACTCACGCTTCTAACCTTAACATTGTGACCTGTCAAATTAAGACTATTCGACGGTGTTGTTTATCATGCTGCACAAAGTGGCTCTACTCGTGGCTCTAGATTTACAGATGCCACTACTCAAATAAAAGTTACTGAGCAGAACGTTGGAGTGGAGCTATTTACAATGATGTAGATAAAAGCACTCCTCGAAGCAGCAGTTTCAGTGATTAACAGTTCGGTATGACAGTTTTCAATTTGTGAACAACTAAGGTCTTCATTAGAGTATGACACCTTTGAAGATGCCCGCTGAGAGGTAATTTGCAGTGTCACTGTTTTTTGCCTTGTTTTGTTTTAAACAGTTTCAAGTCAAATAGCCAAGTCTATTTTTGAAACAACCACATTTCCGACGAAATAAAACAAGAAAACTAAACTTGCTTCTTTCCGCTTCAGCCTAATTTAAACGTTGAATTTCAGTCGTATTGAAAGCAATTAAGTTCCCGATAAAAGCCTAAAATCCGCTCTACTCAATTAAGCGCACACAGCCTCGTAGCTTCCTTCGACACAACTGAAACGTGACGTGTAAATTACGCCAAAGAAACACAAACATTCAAGACCCCCTCACCATGATCAAAATAATTAGGATAATTATCACAATTATAATTTTAAACCTCAATATGGTAGAGCAATTCTATTCGCACTATTTGGTTAACTGGGACTTTATATATTCAAGAGTAAACCCCCAAATAACAAAACTATACAAATCTTGCAGCTTATACGCCTACTTGAGTAAACATTTTTTTTTTCAGAAAATACCCTGCACATACATGATACAAAAATAATGTAAAAATAGCAACCTGTGAGGTTTGCATTTCTTATTCTTGGCATTCTTATTTTATAATACAAGCATTCGTGTATTCCACAAATCCTCACAAGAATATAACGACACAAAAATAGCTATTTTCATAAGAGTATGAGAAAATTTATAAGCCCGTTGATATGGTAATTATCACATGGCCCCACGTCACGTAATCAATAACGAAACACGTGACAGTAGAGTCAACAGCTAATAGACTCTCAACTTGCACAACTGAGTATAAATTGAGCACTGGTTACCTTAAAAATGAACAAAATATATTACCAATAACTTATTTAAAATACCATACAAGAGATGCTGAAGTAGCATCGATAATTCACTGTTCCCGCCTTTTGCGATAAACGAAACAGTTTGAAAAAAGGTTTGAAACAAAAACAGATATTTCATACAAATTTCGCAACTGTGCTGGCCGCAAAATGGGATTGAAAATGCTACAATATAAAATGCAACACCGGTAGAAAAAGTGGAGGACTTATGGCTGACCTCTGTAAATAACATAACAGCTGTATAAATTAAATGGAACTGACTGAGAAGCAAAAATACCACTACGTACATTTTTCAGTGCCACTGTGTCGCTACAAACCGAACAGACTAAACATACACGGAGAGCACAGAGAAGGTATTACTGTGCCATTTCTACCACTTCAGTAGAGCCAAAATTCGTGCGCTTTGCGCACAAACACCATCAAAGACGAGGCTTCATGATCCATGGCGCATCTATTGGCCAGAAACTGTGTTTGTGTAAGCAGTGTCTGTCTCGTTCTCACAACTTGACCACGAAATCAAGACTGATCATGGTGTTACCTTGTGACAGTGTAATATCCACTCCGAACCGAAGAATCACGTGGCGTGCCATGTGTCCTTGGTTCTCCGCCATTCGATCGTGCATTATATACGCCCTGGGTATCGTGGCGTTCCTCAGGAGGCCTGTTTGGTCTTTGCGACGAAGCATCAACATCATATTCGTCTCCCAGTGATCGCCGACGTCTGCGCATGGCAGCTCTCTGTGCGGCTGCTCTCTGCGCCTGTCCTGATATATCAGACTGCTGACGAGACAAGTGCAAGTGGCGCTCACTGTGCATCTCCTCCAACAGCTCCGCTATGTGTTGAGCATCCTTCTCCAGCTTCCGCTGTGTCTGCGATCCTCTGGCATCCCTTGGTTGTATCCTTGTCTTGGACGGTAAAAGTTCTTTAGCGGAGTCTTTGTGAGATAAGAGTTTAGACTTGGTTCCATATTCCCGGCCCATCACCCTCGGAGCCACATGCGTCCTTCCTACGAACGGTTGCCCTTTTGACCGATCGCTTGCTGCAAGACCCGTGGTCAAACGAGAACGCGTATTCCTATCAACACCAACGTCACTCCTGTCTGTGCTATACCTTGATGGTGTGGCAGAAGAGTGTTTAGCAGGGCTAGACTCAAGACGGATACTTCTTGAGGCAGAGGTTTTACTTTCGGGTGGTCTTTGAGCAGTCCCTCGCTCCTCGGATCTCAGTCCACTCTGACCAGGCTGGGTCTTCACACTGCTTGGTCTGACACTGAACTCCTTCAGTGACACTGGGGTGGTTGTTCGCACGGATCCTATTTTCTTCCTTGTAATTGATGAAACATGATCTCTACCTCTCCCTTGGGTACCCTGTTGTGACTCACTGTCTAGACCACCTCCTATCCTTCGATGGGTATCTTGTGCAGGTGACCTTCCTTGGTTACCATGTTGCATCGTCTGTGGTGACATCTTTCCTTGTAGATTATGTGCAGACATGTGGGCGGCATGAGACGAAACGCTGCCTCCTCTGCCTCTAGCGCGACCAGGACTACTCTCGAACTTTTGCCTCAACGCACCCACATTTCTACTGTCCGATAAGTGGAGAATGCCCTCCCCAACAGACCCTTTTCTCACTGGAGAGAACGGATGAGAGGAACCGGCATGGCCCTCTGTTGAAGTGCTTGCAAAGTATTTACTAGCATTGATTTCTACTAAGCCACTCGACCTCAGCCCTGCTTCCGGATTGTCGGGTCGAGTGTCGTCTTTGAAGACATTTCCACCGCTAGACGCAGGGTAAACTGTCTCGTAGGAGTCTTTTGAAGGGCCCACTCCCACAATTTTGTAGATTCTCCCACCCGGTTCATCTGAAGAGCGGCGCTGCGCCATCTCGTCACGACTCACTACTTGCCTACTTGGAGGTTCACTTCTAACAGAGGATCTATCGTCATCGCTCTGAACACCCATCTCACTTCCTTTAGCTCCAAACGTGTTTCCAAGATCCAACAAGACCTTAAGCTTTTCATCGAATGTCTTTGACATGCTGATAGCACACTCGTCTCCCTCGTCGCTCGATGTATCACTGCTCTCTTCGGAGCCTAGCGACCTCCTGGCCAAGCGAGTATCCTCGACACTTTCTCTATTCGAGGGGATGTCCAAGCTGGAAGGCCTTCGCGTTGCATCAAACTGCCGTACCGTCCCAGACACCACTCCTCTTCCCTTGATAACAGCTACCACTGTCTCACCAGATCTAGGCTTGACCTCCTGGGGCATATCACTTGGTAACGACGTCGTTTTAAGGGTGCTACTTACTCGGGATGGTTCTCCGTGAAAGACAACTGCTCCACCGACCAATTTATCTGGTTGCGGAGCAACATGCAGTGAATCTAACGATGGATTCTTACTGCTGTGAGCACTGCTACTGCGGCTTGTGCTACTGCTGCTGGGATGCTCGGTGTTTTCGAAGTTCTCTTGGTCAGACAGCTTCCTCTGAAAATCACGAGATACGTCGCGTATCGTTTCATCACTTCGTTCATGGAGCGGTGACGACGGCTCCTTATCTCCTTCTTCACTCTGGCGTCTCTTTTCCTCCGCTTTCTTTTGCAGATTCAGCCTCAGAAGCCTACGGCGCGTCTCCTCACTGAAAGAAGAAAAGCTCGGCTTTGGAGTAGTGTCCAAGTCGCCTCGCGATTCATCAAGTGGCTTCCTTGCCTCGAAATCTTGCTGGCCGATTGCGAAATTCACCTCTAAAGGTACAAAAGCCTGTTCAGGGGTCCCTGGACTGGCCGATCTCTTCTGTGGAATAACGCGTCGATAGGACGGAGGGGGAGGGTGCGAGTAGGAATACGCCTTCAGAGACCCTGCCCCCTTAGACCTGAACTCCGCATCTGAGGAATCTAGCATGAGCTGTATGGACGCAGAGGAACTCTCCGTGCTTTTCTTGCTCCCAAACCTGGTTGATCTTTCCAAGGTCGGTGAATTAGATCTTGAACCCTCACCAGACGAGCTCCTCACTAAGGGAGCTTTCTCAGGGGGCGGTGAGCCTTCAGATCCTTGAGAGTCGGACAACAGTCCATCCGATGAGCTGCCCTGACCTGAGTCTGACTTTGTGCTCTTGCTGCTGCGGAACTTGGGGATATGAAGTGAAATTCCGCTTGACTGTGGAAATTGATAAAACAAATTAAAAACCACAGGTTGTGAAAACGTAACCTGATTTTAATATGGTATCTAAGCCGCCACAATCAGTTGTAAAGGATTACTTCGGTGCCTTTAAGCCTGTTTCGTGAAACCAGCACTCTAGGAAAGTAGGTATCAAAGTGAACTAAATGCAGTGCACCAAGGTGAGAATAAAACATGCTTTGAAAAATACTTAGATTGCAGGGCAAAATTTTCCAAGACTGGACGTTCACTACACGTTTGCCGACTTTTGTCTTTCCCGTCAGAACGATGCGCTGACCAGGCAATCTTCGTGAGTTGTTTTACATGCTGAGTTGGGGTGAATGGTAACAAGGCTTTCTAAATTCGAAAATATAAAGCATGTTCTCACCTTAGGTTTGTATGACCCATCATCTCCTAGAAAAGAATGCACCACAATTAAATCTTTTGCATCTTTCCTCCCTCCAACTATTTTGCAAAAATGAAACCTTAGGCGAGATTTCGTTATTGCGCGCTTTGCGATTTTTTGCAATTATTTCAATCCGTTTATATGAACTGTAACTGTTTGACTCGGAAGCTCCTAAACCTTAGTACAAATACTCGGTTGTGGTTTTGTTTTACTTTACTGTTCCATAAGTAGTGGGTTAGAACGATTTAACATGTAATGTACGAAACAAAGTGCAACCGATGAACTTAGAAACAACACAAAACAAACGATTTAGAGAGCAGTACATAAAAAAGGTAATACTCAACTCTATTTCATAGAAATAAGAAAGACTTATAAGATGGTACCACTGGCCATTTTGCATTTAGGATTAGAAAAGAGTCGATAAAAACGTTTCGGTCACAAATAAAGCATCGAATCCCACTGTAGCTCACCAAAATTAATTGCAACTTGTCCAAGCGAACAAAGTACATTTTGGGATAGTATATGTTCTTGTGGAGGCTCGTTGCTTGTGGGCACTGCCTAAAACGACAATAAAACACAACACTGGTTTGACCTCTTTGATGAGCCTATAACGGAAGTTAATTGAAACCTTGTCAATGCTTAATTCATTCTTCAAGTTGTCGGTGGTTCTAACTTAGACGCGCTAATCAAATTGTGTACAACATATTCGAGTGGTCGTACAAGTGAGAATTGGTGTCTACCGCATTGAGGAGCTGTTTGGTTGTACAACAAAACAGGTGTCATTGCATGAGAAAATCTTTGCTCCAAGCTGCAAAACAACTCCCGTAGAAGTATTCAAGGACGGGTTATGGCATAAAAGTTAAATACTGCAAAGCATTTCGCTATATTGTTACGAGTGCGCCTGGCTTATCTCCTTGCAAACTTGCCACCCAAGATAAAAAGGTTGCAAGACGAGAGTTTAACAAGACCCACAAGTACCTGTGTTGGACACTCATCGCCTTCCACTTCTTCAAAAAACCAATCGCACTGAAAGAGAATTCAGAACGAAAAGTGAATGTGAAAGAAATTTTATCTGTGAGAATGTCACGCAATCCCCAATATCCGCTCGTTTCTAGATCATAAACGGAATCTCCAATAGAGGATAGCACAGGGAGACAAGGTGGGGGGGGGGAGATAACGTGAGGAGAGGGGGAGTTCGAAATCACCCCCACACCCACCTCCCCCTCCATTCATTGCCAAGGAGTACAGCTATGAGAAAGCGGGAAGAGAAGGCGCCAACAAAGTGGTGTTCAAAGTTCCGCATCCACTTCTGCAATATCCCCTGTTGGAGCTTTCTTTTTTTCACAGGTTAATTAACGTCGTTAGAAAGTGTAGGGAAAAGTAATTAACGCTTGAGTTGAATGACTGTGAACATTGTGGAAAATGACGACAAGCCAAGTCGTTTCATTTTTACACATAAAATTTACAAGCGGATGTCTTGCGTGATTCGAATCCCTCATTACACAGTTCTTGACAAGTCTCGTCAATTTGTAACGATATAATTCAACTCCAACTCGATTGAAAGAAACTCGTTCAATTTTGAACAAATGATTGCTTCTTGATTTCAATTTCACTTCTTTCCCTAGACGTCTTAGGTTTACCACTGGTCACACTTCATACATATGTGTCTACTATGAATAAGGGAAAATGTTTACAGCAACGTCTGACTGCAGACCTCTGTAATAAGTGTCTCCACAATGCGGCACTGGTCTGACATGTCCTTCACCATGGCCATCATAGAGTCGTCCCCAGTCCTTATAATGGTTGGGCCAAAAACGATGGCCAGGTTACGCACTTCCATCTACACACGACAGAAAGACGCGATCAGAATATGAACTTCGGAAAACAGCGGGGAATAAGGGGAGGTCAGGGGAAGTTTCCCGCACTGATAAATCAAATAATTATGTTTGCAGTCAATCTTAGAGGCAAACCAAAATCGGTGTTGGCGACACCTGGCAGAAGGACTATTCAAGAGAGCTACCGAGCAGTATTTCCCTATGGTGCTGCTTGTTATGCTAACAGGTGGCGCAAAATTTTGAGTCTGTGGGTCAAATCCTTCACTTTGACTACTCAAATAATATGCCGTTTACTATGCTGGCAAGGCCGTACTAGCTTTTCAGCCTATGAACGAAATCACTACGTCTGAACGATAATTGAAAGTTAGTAAACAGTATTTTCTAGTGGCACTTGTTGAACCTCACTGTTCTAACTTTTGAGACTATTCTTCAAGTCCTTATGTATTTATAGCTATTCATAAAAGTTCTCTCCTGTACTACTGTCCTTTGTGCTGTAAAAATTGTTCTTAATTTTACGTCTGTGGGCCAAATCCTTAAGAAAGACTGTTTAAAATGACTGCTACTGAACAACCCTTTCCCGTGGTGCTGTTTCATATTATGAGTACGATGCTTCCAAAATTTCAATCTGTGGATCAAATCGTAAAGTGTGACCGTTCAAATGGAAGCTACGGGGCTGGGCTTTCCTGTGAAGTGGTTTGTTTCACTGTACACCGTGATACAAATTAACGAGTCTGTGGGGAAAATATCTTTACGTGAGCGGGCATTGGGAAAAGTGGGTGGGTGTACTCTTCAAGTGGTCACACTGAAGGTTACCAAGACTCCCAACGTGCATTAGCAATATTCTACAACGGACGGTGTCAACCTCGCGTTTTGATTGGTCTAAACGATTAAATCATAGATACACGAATGACGTCAACAGTCGAAAATAGTAGGAAAGACAATGTATAACATAAGATTCCATCTGTCGGTGTGTGTGTACTCTGACAACGCACAGAAGACGTCAAAACGTGGTAAGAACATCCGTTACGCTCACGTACTTCTGTGTTCTAACCACGTTTTCACGTTCCCTGTGGGGTATCAGAGGTCACACACACAATGCCAAATGGAATCTATCTGCTGAAACCAACACCCCACAGTAAGGAATTAGGAACAGCACCTTGTTCTTGTCACAGTTATCTGACACCACCTTCAGGTGATTCACAAGGAATTTGAGCGTCTCAAAGTTATGCTCAGGTAGCTCTTGAACCTGAAAAAATAGGTAGCATCAGGTAAAGGTAAGGAATTTCAATCTTAAGATAGAGTAAAGATCAAATTGGACGTTGGGGCATCCCCAAGCATCAGTGCCGTCTGAAAACCGAACACATCCTTGTGATAGGACAATAGTGCCCAACCTTTGTCATTTCTGGAGTGAAGAATCCCCGGGGCCTCAAGATATGAAAATACTTGATCCCACTTTGTTCTAATTAATGAAACGGGTCATGTCACGACAGATTCAAAATCTAAACGATCCAACTCTATGAGCTACGCCAATACAGATTACAACTTCAAATTACGATGTAGAACGCAATCTAAGGACGCTTACCATAAGTCAGAACTGGCCGGCCAGACCAGTCCATTTTTAAAGAGAATTCCACTATTAATCAGAACTGTCGGTCCAAATCAGTTTATTTTTAAAAAAGTATGCATGGCAGTGATGAGTTTTTCGCGAACCTATTGAAAGAAGGTTGTTTCCTTTTCAAAATGGCCGGTCCGGCTGGCCAGTTCTGACTTTTGGTAAGCGCCTTAAGATACTAAACTAATTACCCATTTTACAGCTGTGAGTTCAGTGACCTGGCCTTTGCGTAGAAGCGAGCTGGAGGTGACCTTGTTTTGATACAAACCTCTCTGTCTTTCTCGTGCAAATACGAACTAGTTAGCATGAGAATACCATAATCTACATGAGAAAAGCAGTGAGGTCTGTATCAAAACAAGGTCACCACCAGCCTCGCTTCTACTCAAAGGCAAGGTCACTCAACACACAACTGTAAAATGGACTATTTTACAGTTGTGTGTAAAATAGCCCTTGGTGATTTCCAGTGACCTCTGGCTACAATCACAGATAAGGAGGTATTAACCATTGAAACCACCAGGGAGGGCCCTCACTTTGTCAGCAATAGCAGCCGCACTGGTTGTTTGTTATAACGTTATCCCGTAAGTGCGGTTTTAACATAATCATTCATGAAAACACTTAAACACGTTCCACGCAGTAAAACCTCAACAGGGACTCACCACTGATCTTATGGACCACATTCGTTCCGCCGCATCCTCTTTCTTATTTGACTCGATAAATCCATCATACAGATCTACAAAATAATTCAAGTTATGTATACAGTACTTAAGTAGTCAATCACACACATGTGTGGCGAATGGAAGGCAACCATCAATTGAATCAGATGCAGCTACTTCAATGAACATTGTCGGAAAACTACGCGACGGATCTCATGGAGATATGGGTACTTAGCCGATCTTAGCTATGAAGCACTGTTATAGTGAAAAAAAATCACAGGAAAGAACATAAATTATGTTGTCTGCCATCTTATATTTTTGGCGTTGTTGACTGCAAAATTAAGGCCACAATAATGATAATGATAATGATAGCTGTCGGTAAAGCGTGATTTTTTATGCTTTGACCTTTAAAGGGGCTTTGTCATGCAAGAATTTGAAAAAAATCTCGCATGACAGAGGAAATAAACAGGCAATAACAGTTCACTTTCTGATTGCAAATTATATCAAGTTTCATTCGTTGACTGCTTTTCACCGCTAATATGCAAGTTATCGGTACAGGAAAGACAATCTGACGACCACCTGACCAGTCATGGTCAAGCACATGCCATTTCCTTGAAAGATAATATTTCTGTTAATTCATCCAGTGAAAGTTATTTTGTTTTGTCCATATTTTGGTAAAATAAATTCCCAATTGTCTTCAGGTCTAACACTTATGTCCAGAAATGCACATAACTGGGACGTTACTCACCTGCAGTAACAAGACCCTCGGGCAATTTCCGCAGAAACAGTTTCAAAAGACTGGTGATGTTGTTCACGTCATTCCACTTCTGCAATTAACAAAATTGAAAAATGCCGGCGTAAATAGCAGAATAGACGAAGTCACCAAATTTACCGTCCGCAGTGCTGCAGAATAAATGCGTAGCTTCCCTCAGAATTTCTTTCAACATGCCTATCTATTATGGGGCACCATCCCCAAGGCTGGTTCTCACTTGCTGCCAACATACCAACAGCGAAATCGTCGGCAACTCGAGGCGACCTAGGTCTGCCGATGTGGCTACGGAGCTGAGCTCGACTCATCTCCGCAGGCAGATCGGTGGTGAAGACCGGGGATACCTTTTGCTGCCGGAGCTTGGTGTTCTCATACGTCAGGTCGGTAAACCAGGCATTCCCAGGGACTATGTCGTCGGTACTTCGGCGGTATACAAGAACCAGACTTTGCGCTGGTATCAAAATTGCTGAGGCCAGTTGCTGAATTTGAGGCTGAGTTTGAGTGGGGCTGAAATTCAGAGTACAGCACTAACTAACCGGTATTTTGTAGTTTCTATTTTGCTTGCTTACAATCCCGTTCAAATATCAGACACGATGGCATGTTCAACAAATAAAGCTGCAAAGAAGTACCCTTACCTCATCCTCAAGGCAGACATTTTCAATTCCACGGTTGTTAAGCTCCTCTTGTAAAGCAGTAACTGCAGCAGAATTACCAGGAACCCTGAAAATACAAATATTATCCATAAGAATACTCAACACACTGTGAATATTTATCAAGCAGCAGTTTATACAAACAGGAAATGCATCGCAAAACTCAAAGCAAAAATACGCGTGAACTATGATATAGCGTGGAACAAACGAAGGACAACTCTTGTCGGTTAACCCGAAATAGAAAAATTCGATGAGAGCGCTTAAGAGTGAGTGAGGTGTTGGCAACAGCGCATGAGAGTTTCAGGCCAAATGATTGCAAAAGCCTAAACTCTTGCCATCTCCAAATTTTTCTCGCTGTTGAGTGGTACGTGCATCTGCATTTTGTGTTAAAGCACATGCACAAGAGCAAGCAAGCGAAGCACAACTTCCCCGCAACTTTCGTGTGTTTGTATGATTAACGTTGATTATACCAGAGGTTGCATATGGATTGCATTTATCTTGCAAATGTGAAACAGCCTTACTCTTTTGGCCTGTAACCCCTAAGAGTGAATGAATTTCTCCTCTTCGTAAGACTGCTCAATCAAACATAAAGGTTGTGAGAAAAAAGGAAGTGATCAACAAGTAATATAAAGAAACTCGATTGCTTGACAAAATCCTCACCATTACCACAGAATTACGTGGATAACAGTATAGAGAAAATACATACCGATATTAGGGATTAAAGGGTTAAGCACTGATATCAAATCCATATTCTCTTCACTGCTATCCCTATGTTTCTTATGGTAAGAGTTGGGAGAATAAAAAATTTTATGTTTCAACATCAGTTGCACCTTTCTTCTCATAGCATATGTTTGAGCAAGTCGTGATAACGTAAAAAGAAACTAGGTATCGGTCACTCTGACAGCTGAAAGACTATTTCGATGTGAAGCCGAAGTTCATTTGTACCACACCCATCTGCTGATTCAAGTGGTCATTCAACTGTACCTGTAGACACCAACAGTTTCGAGACCTTTTCTCTCCACCACTTCAAAACAATGTTCCACTATCAGAGGAATCAGCTGCAACGAAATTCACCGACAGGATAAGAGAACAACACAGCAAATCCCTGTAAACTATCGAGTAATCCTGTAGCTCTTCCAAACCTATATTTTCATTGGTCCCTGTGACCTGTAGTTCCTCTTGCTATCAAGGCTAGGGGTATTGTTTGTCTTGTGTAATCTATTGTTTCGTTCTCCAATCATAGACCTTGTCTGGAAAGCTACGGGGTCTCTCAAATATATATACCTTATACGGTCACACTGAACCACTTATAGCAAAATATTTAAGTATGCATGTCCAAATTAAACTGAGAAATCCATGGATAAATTAAAACGCAACACAAGAGGGTACCTGCAGACAGCCTGTCCAAGGCTCTCAAAGTAGCTGGGTCTATCGAAACAAATTGGAACGAGAAAAGAACAAGAGGGCACCCAGTTCAGATAGGCTTTCCTCCCCTGTCTCAACTATCTGAGAGCTTTTTTAAACAGGTTACCCTGTAGACAGGGCAAAAACATACAAATTCCAATCCAATGTAGTTACGTGTATTAGTTTATCTTTCCTACCTTGTTGCTCTTCGATGGTGGACACAACTCTAGAGGCACCCCAATAGAATGACCTTTGATCCAACAAAATACAGTTTAGCTACAGGGTAAAGGACCGTTCATTTTTTACTGGGTAGGAGAAGGGAGGGGGGTCTGGTGGGATTTGGGGGAGTGTCATTTGCAAATTGTATGCCCCCCCCGGTTTAGTCAAAACGATTTGGGGGGTTATCCCCCACCCCTACCCGCCCCCCGACTTTTAAATGATCTCAGAATTTTGCTTAATCCCATATTTTCTTTTTTTGGGGGGGGGGGGGGGTAACCCCCCTGCCCCCCTAAAAAACCTTTTTTTTGCCCTCCTCTCCACAAATCCTACCAGCCCCCCATCCCATAATAAATGAACGGTCCCTAAAGTTTTAAAACGTTGTCCTTGGGCTCATTCATAATGGAGACAAAAAACCTTAGGTCACCCCTCATTTTTGTTTAAATCTATAGGACGAGTCTTCATCCATCTACACACGCTCTTAGATGTTCTGATAAGTATTGGATTACCTGAAGGATAGCTGTTGGGGTGCTTGGTTTGTTTTCGCTTTTTTGTTGATTTATGGCTCTTTCCACTATCACCTGAAGTAACAAAAGACCAAAGTGAGACAAACTTCCGTTAGACTTCACTTCTGGTTCAAAAACCATGATGAACCAAGATGGCGGCAGTTAGATGATAAGGAGCGCTCTCCATTTGTATGGAATAACCGGTAAATATTTTCCAGCAAATGGAAACAACCGTACAAACGCTTGAGCGCTTGAGTGAAAGTTTTCAGACAAATGAAACAGTACAAGTTTCTCCAGGTTTGGGAGCAACCGGCAGAGCGCGTATTTTTGTGAAGGAGCATTGTTCTAGTATGGTGAGACAAACGGTTCAGCGATATTCCGGCCATTAAAAAAACGAAAAATGAGGAATACATCTGAAGGTATTCCTTTTTCTCCGAGAAATTTCCAGTGGGAAGGAATGTTCCATTTGTTGTCCCACCGGAACGATCGGTATTTCCATGCAAAAGGAAAGTGGTCAAGGCGTGGTCTTAACCACATGGGACTGCACAGTCGGCAGTGATATCACGACACAATTAATAGCGAAAGCAAAACCAATAGCAAAATGATGGAGCAAAAACGGTAATGGCCTACACAGCAACTGAAGTAAAGTAATTAGGCAACCAACTACGAAGCCTTCCAAGGGGCAGAAGGAACAAGCAAAGTGGCTCTGAAAACAGGCGACAGTCTTCTCCCAAAACACTGAACGCCGACAGAAATTGGCAGAAAAAGCGTGATAGTTTGCGACAGGGACAATTTAACTCCTCATCCCTAACCAAACACGCAACAGACAGAGTCGTAAACGAGCCACAAAGTGACTCCACACGTGAAGGAAAGAGCTGAGCAAAATTCCTCACGAGGCAGTTAGCTCAGCCGTTTCCTCACCTGTGCGGCGAATTTTCGGTGAGAAATTCGCCTCGCGAGGTCGTGACGAAAACATCAAACTTGTTTGATATTTTCCTCACTGTGTGCGGCACTCGTGAGAATCTGGCTGAGCCAGACTAATCGATCATACAATAAAATTGCATGGCTCACTCATGTGACGTAAAAGCTTACTTTTCTTAGGCCACCATTTCCATTTTGGAGGACATCTTGAAGTCCAAGCTCTTATTTGTAATCAAATACACTCACCTCATTTAAAAAAAGGTGCCACTGCCATATAATGAGCTGTTGCCCCTTTCGTGAAAGTTTCTACCTATAACGATGCATCACTCAAATCTGCAAGTACCTTTTTGTCCAGTGGTGATATTCTTGAATGACAAGCTTTTCTTGATGTTGGATATTCCAGGAATGCCAGGTATTTTGGTGTTGATAGGAGGTGATAACTTGTGAGTGGGAGTACTAGTACTTGACCTACAACAGAACGTGAATGGATTCTAACAATAGTATAGAATGACGTGATTCAACCAATGACAGCGTTTTCCTTCCCAAACAGTTCTGGAGAAGAGGAATGGAGAATACGCAGAGAAATCACACAAAATTCCTGAAATCCCTCTCGTATCTTCTTATGGTGATAGCTACAGTAGAGTTGCAGGCAAATTCGTTTTGTTGCCCACAGGCAGCGCCTACTTAAAAGGAGAACCTTGTAGCCACCATTTTTTTGGAGAGATTTTGAACAGTGGGAATGAGATCAATATTACCAGTACCTCCATAATGAAGAAGGCATTAACTTGGGTCTTTCAGTAGCCTTGTTAGTAGCCTTGCAACCAATACAGACAAAAATAAGAACCTTCCCTTTACTACAAACCAGGTCAACATGGTTTTGTCTCCTACACATATCCGCTCAGCCTAACAGTACATCACACAGTGGCAAACCAGTTCAACACTGCAATACAACTAAATGTAAACTAATTCAGCACAACAACACTGATTTGCTCACCCAGACGTCTCTTGTTCCACCGTTTTCATTCTTCGTATGATCAAGCTTTGGCTGCTTACACCATTCTCCTGGATAGCAAACAAAGAAGGTTTCAGGCATACTTGTACAATACCTTCTATCAACTTGTACACCGACTTCTAACCAATAAATTGCACTATCTACACATATATAAAAAACATCTGGATACAAATAACAACTGCATGCTGTTGTAACTTACTTACTTCTTATACCAACATGCAAAAATACACACACACAAAAGCAATGAGTAAATACAGTTGTACATGGTTTGAACCAGAGTCATATCCGAACTTTTTACATTGACCCTTACAGTGAAACAGTGTTCACACTAAACTTTACAAAAAATGCATCCTGGGCCCGTCAGCTCCAAAATATTAGGAGTTCAGGCCCCGTATTTGTACGTCTCACCGAACTTTTTTTTTATGTATTATTATATCCACGATTTGTGCATAAACCTGAACACTGCCTTCATTTCCCAACATCAATATATGGATCCTCTTACAATTTTCGCATAAATTATTTCAAATGTTAAATAATAATAATTTATTACTTATTCGAATAAGATTAGATTTAGTTAAACATCTAATGATAAAAATAAGCGAAAGAAGTTTTACACAACGTTTCGATGACTCCATGTCATCATTTTCAAGTGAACAGAGAATAAAATTTGACAACTTAATTTACACCGTGCGAGGCGATAAAACGTTAAATATGCATGTAAAAAGTGACAAATTTAAATAAATTTAAATAAATAGTTTTGCGTGTATGGAGTCTGATTGTGTGTTCAAGCACAGCCTTATCTTCTTTATGAATAACATTTCATAAATCAGACAGTCCAGCCGATTGCTGAATAACAGTGTTCGTCAATACCCTAGTGTAGGTGTCGGTTGGTGTAGCCGACATACTCTGCATCACACAGATCACATTTATAATTGTACACAACGCATTGTTGGCTAATTATAGGTGGTTTTGGCTCGCACATCTTGAGGTCTTCACAAATTTTGCAACTCTTGAAAACAGGTTGAAGAGTGTGATCGATTTTGTTGCTTAGATCTGATAATTGCTTTCTCACTGCATCAACTGACTTTTGAGTAAGCTGTGTAATGATAATAACTGATAATAACTGATAACTGACAATAACTGACCTACTAATCACCCTTCCTCGCAGTCAGAGACTGAATTGCGAAGGGCACAACTCAACGAGGTCGGACCGAAGGAGCTGTGCAGCCGGTTAGGTGCTCGGCCCCTGAACACGACCCATGTATGACCTCGGAGCACTGCACCACAGCCTGATGGATTAGACCGGGAGTTGATTTTGTGTAACGTTACTCAGTAAAATTAAGAATGGTATTAACACTGCTTCGCAGCCAGTAACATCACAGTTTCATTGCATGACCAAGCAAGTCAATTGCCAGTAACTTTACACCAGCTACCACGGTTCTCAGTAGAAGCTGGCAACCAGCGAATTCCGCCGCTTGTCAAGACGAAAGTCGCCGCCTGTGCTAGCTATGAAATTTGCCTTTGTGTGCCTCAAGGCTGAAGTTTAGCCGCCTAAGCACTTCTGGGCCGTCTGACAAAAAAACCACTGAGAACCCTGAGCTACTGATGATACTCAACTCAGTTGACTCACATGGTCACTTCCACTCAGGTCACCAAAACACCTTTCACTGTCATCTAAAATGGCCCTTCTCAGGAAAACACTCGCCCCAACGATCATACCATACCAAGTTACCAAAAGTAAATATCAAACTTACATCCTCATCTGGATTGTTGTTTGCTTGGACTGCAGAAATCCACGACATCATGGAATCATGATCTTCAGCCTGAAAAAAGGAGTCAAGTGCAGGTCTTCACTTTTAATATTCTTTTTCAACCTTCTTGTCTTTCATTTAGCTCACAGTTGTAAATAATGTTAATGTATGGGCTTTGCTGTAGTGAGACATAAACTTCATCAAAACACAATACCTGAAACAGGAACTCAGATCCATTAAATGTTGTCAATCTGAAGACATTCTTCCTTTTGGTGTAGTCGTGAGCAATATCAACAATGCTTGACTTGATACTAATGGGCTGCTCGTCAGAGCCATCCTCCTGACAACAGATTCAGAATCAGTTTAGTAATTACTGGAAGGTAATGCACCATAGCTACAGTATCATTTAACTCTTGAATGTTTGACCACTACCTAAATTCTCCTTACCGTGTCAGTAGCTAATCAATAATACAGGGTATGAGAATACAGGAAATGATCATTAGGATCAGTTGAGTTAACATTTCTACAAATTCTCCCTACATATAATATATGAAATATTTGAGAACTGTTGGGAGAATACATTTAAAGGGGAAGTATCATGAGTTGAACATGTGCGAGTTGATCCAAGAATGAAAAACAGTAGCTGAGAGATAAATTCTTTTATGGCACTTGAACCACTCCTTGGGATCTTTGCGATCGGTTAGAGGTATCTTTTTTCGACCAGAATTGTCTCTCCGACTGCCATGACCAAGGCCGAATCCCCCACTTGAGGACGCCATTTTGTTTTCACGGTTCAACTTGAAAAATCTTAGCCTAATCTTTTTCAAGTTTGAGCGTCAGCGGGAGCATGCGCAGCTCATGCTAGTTCTCCTTTAACACTTAATGACTGGTCCCGAGTGGAACAGTGAATTTTGTTTCCCAAGAATCTCAATGTTCATCTTGGGAAACATTTAGATTCTCGGGAGACAAAATCCACTGTACCCCAAGGGACCAGTCATTAAGTGATTTAATGTTATAATATTATTATAGCAAAACAAATGGACACAAAAACAAAAGCAAATTTTGAAAAACGAGCTTCTGAGATTCCAGCGACAACATCAGGTCACCTTCAACTGCAAGGTCTGATCACATGCTACAACGGTCAACATTTCGTAGCTAACAGTGCCCACTCATGGCATTTGGCTGTAAACAGTTTTCATTGTTAGAGGTCATGTGACCATGAGCTAGCCAATGCTAGTGCTGGAGCCAGCAATATAACAAATGTTGATATTGGTGATTAAAGGGTTGACACTTGAAAAAGTCATGTCAGTAATTCATAAAACAACTTAAGAGTATGAGTATCTACTAAATTTACCCTGTGCATCTGGTTTCCCTTCAAAAAATAACTTACAAGGCATTTTTTTAATAACTTTTAATCTTAAATGCTTATACCTCAAATAATTTTATTCTGTAAAATCTTCATTTTTCCTGCCATAGTTTCAACTTGTAAATGTTACACTATAGGATCCCTAATTAACATATTAAGCAATTTTGTTGCCATTAGGCCTCTTTGACATTTTTATTACCATCATTAATATTTTCTTCTTCCCTCTTGATTTTTTTTTCATTCAATATTTTTGTTATTATTGCCTTTTTTCTCTACCTCTAATTGTACAGTGGAACCCCATTAATACGGTCACAAACGGGCCATGAAAATCTGGCCATATTAACGAGGCAGCCTCATTAATGGGATTTTCTTATAGAAAATGTATGGGCATTTTGCTGGGACAAAACTGAAAAAAATTAGCCATAAAAACGAGAGGACGCATTATCAAGGTGACTGTAAGGCAGGCTTCCACTGTACTGTTGTCTGTGATCTGTGATGTGGCAAATAAGAAAAAGTAAACAAGCACCTGGTGAGCGGAGCTTTTGTCCTTGTACAAATATAGGACATGGCCTCGTAGAACAGCAAATACAGGTTTCCATGAACGTGCACTGGAACGCTAACAAAACCAAAAAATAACATCTCATGAGTACACAGCTTTCTTTCCCAGTAAACAGCAGTGTGTGATTCCAAAGAATATCTATACCCCCTCCCCCTTCCATGAAAGGTTTTTGGTTTGTACCCCCACCCCCACCCAAAATATTCCAATTTAGCTCCATACTTTTCTTTTAATACTGTTGCATTTGACACCCCTCTAGCCTTTGTAAATTCCATTGACTTTCCGTAAGGAGGTATCAATATTTTCTCTAACTGCACAATGTAAAATAAACGGGGGAATCCAAACCATATGCATTGTACAGATGCAGCATTTGTCACATGTCTTGGCAAGAAACATCATACACTCTCAACACACTTTGTCACTCTCACTTGCACCAAGCATTACAATTTCAAAATGTTCTGTTTAGTGCTACAGACAACTATTTAACAGAGAAAATCGAGATTTTGTCAATTTCAGATTTATTGGTGTGGGCTGATTTCACTCCTTCTCTTCCTTGATCACTCAATGACATTTGATTCCTATTAAGCATTTTGGAAATCTGCTGACCAATGCAGTGTAGAACACTTGGCATATATTCCTTGAAGCCATGCAGGCCATTTTTGCTTCTCTGATAAAGAAAAATTGGCAGTAAAAAAAGACAACAGTGTGGTCTTAAATGCAACCAAAGGCCAATTTGTGTCTGGATTTCCTTGATTCCCAAAACACAACCTAACTCCTCTGAAATACAAGTAAAGCCAAACCAGAGACTTGTGTGAATTGTTCAAAATCAGGGACAGAAAGATGCTACAGGAGAGTTGACCCTGGAGTGATCAGCACAAAAATAATGTCTCCTAGTAATATTAACATTTTATAAAACAGAGTGGTCGTGACAATTAAGAACTGCTTAACACAAAATTACAATCATGAGAATGGCCAAAAGATACATAGAAGAGGTGGAACTTGCTCAATATAATTTTGCCAGAGATAAGTGGGACTGATGTGAGGGGGATATTTTAAATACAGCCCTTTCATTAAGATGAAGAGGTAAATGTTTGGCTAGACCATGAAATTATACAACCACAATTACGATCATAAAAACAGCTCAATGAAAAAACCAACTTCATAAAGATACTATGGAAGACTAACAAGAGATATACAGAAGAGGAGGACCTTGCTTTCAATAATTTTGTCTGGGATAAAGACAACAGATACGTTTTGCTGTGTTATGCATGCCTGAATTTGACCTTTCAAGGTCTTCACCATGCATAAAATGTAATGCAAGTGCCATGGTTCCCTTCTGGAGCATTCAATAATGTTTTCTTCTGAAGGAATCAAAACAATATACCTGCAAGTGGTTTATACATGTATTTCATTTTCCAAGTTCAGTGACTCATAGTCAGTTTGTTTACTCTCAGAGATGAAATGAAAAATATGTACAGTACTGTAAGGTTTACTGGGACATGCTACGATTAAATTGACTTCTTACTTATTGTGTTAATGTGGCACATGGTCTATTGTACCTTAACTAACATAAAGAAAAAGTCACCAGCTATTTCAATCCGTTTAGTGCTTGTGACATTAATAGGAGACAGCACAATCTGGGTTGCACTGCCTAACAAAGGACCCCAGAGATAAACAGCAAGGTTTTAATATTGCAAAGTAAGTTGACAAGATTGGTCACTGTAAAAACATCCAAAACATAAACTGCCTCTGACCAAGTGTATGTCAAGTAAAGAGGAACTGTCATTGGCAGCCAGAATCAAGGAATGGATATGGATTAATGTAAAGATAAAACCACTCAGATTAAAATAACTAGGTGAAAACACTGGCAAGGATGACTAGCACAACTAGCTTTATCAAGATCCACTGACCACCTGCCCTGGTGAAGACCATGTCATGTGAGCCAGTGAACACATGTTTTAAAGAGCAAGTAAAGCATTCAAAGTGCTTCATTTTGTTCCAGAAACAATTACCTTTCCTCCATCAACCACAGCAAGTTTTCGCCATAAGAGACCTTCTTTGCAAACCTGGAGATTGAAATACAAACACTTGACATTATATGAGCTGTAATTACATATTTTTTCCTTCACATCCCCAAGCAAAGCTGACATGAACCAGTAACAGTGGTGACACTGTGCTACAGTTACTATAATGTATTCTTTGCTCTCAGCTATAATGTTTACATTTTCATAGTTACAGATATTATTTCTATATCTCTAAATTACATTGTCACCAAATTTTGATATAATAAGATATGAAATGCTCATCATAAAAAAATTATCACATGCTTTTCAATAGTCTCACTGTCTAAATAAGCCTTAGGATTTCTTTGGTGTAACTTGAGTTTTGTATTTTTGCTCAAAACTATAAACATTTATGCCCAGCACTTACTTCCAACATGCTTGGCACTGCATCATCACCTTTGGTTTCCTGTGGTAAGCAAAACATGCTTTCAGACTAACGGGCACTAAACCTCTATTAGTGTGATCTACCATCAAACACAGGCTCAATGACTCCCTTTCACCAGTCACCTATCAAAGCTAAGGGTGGCTGCTGGTTGCGTCGAGGCATACAAACCCAAACCACCTCCCTCCCAGAGGTGGAAGGGCAAACCAAAAAAACCCTCTGTGGCTGTGTAAGGGGGGGGGGAGGGAGGGAGGGAGGGGAGGGGGAAGGGGAGGATATCATTATTTCCTGAAAGCACACAATCTCAAGCAATGGGCACATAAAACTGGTAGCTTAACCACACTTTCTTACACTCCAAACAAAGGTTGCTGTGAGAGACGGAGTTACAAAATGTGAGAAATGCAAACCTACTTCTTCCTCTTTTGTCATCTCCAGCTGATGTGTGCGGGAGGTTGGAGATGCTGTTGCCATGACATATGAGACGCGTCTGTTTGTTCGCTGGCTCGTTGTGCCTTCACTTGAAATCTTGCCTTCACTTGTACCTGAGAATACCTACAGGTATAGATTGACCGCCATAAATTAGGAAACCAAGAAAAAATGTTTATTAAAAACAAGTCAACAGTGCACACATTTGGTTTTTTGACCTGAACAAAACAAAACATGTTCGAAGATGCACCACATGCCTCCCAGCTTTCCTCAAGCTACATTTGCCACTTTTCTGCATGGAAAAATTATTTCAAGGAAAAAATAAACCAGACTGAAACCAGCACCTAATCCATACTGTAATTCTCGATACACCAGGGCCCACTGTTCCAAAGCTGGTTAATTTAAATGTGGCTAAATGGAATTTCAGCTAGGTAACCCGCGAGACTACTACTCCTGGTGAGCAGTGGTGTCAGCCTCAACTTAAGGCTGCTCAGCTGGAATTGATTTTCCTCTTATGTAAAATCTTGCAAAGTATCAGTGTTGAACAATATTTGAGTATTAAGAAAACACTCTTGGTTAATTTTAATCTTGGATTAAAGTCAATTGGTTTACAAATAACCAAGCCCAGGAGAATAAACCAAAATAATTTAAGATCCGATCGCTTCTTAAATTTATTCCAACTGATTGCCCAAGATACCAGTTTCAATGAATTATCTCAGAGGGGTACCTACAACTACAGCTGTAGCACTTGAGAACTGCAAGTGGACAAAATCAGCATCAATACTAAAACAAATAGTGATGCTTCATCACTGATACATGTAATCAGTTCTTCACTGCTGCCAAACTTTATGTAAGTGGACACCCTTGGAACCAAGCTTACAAGGTGTCTGCTTACAGGGGGTTATAAATTCACAGTTACACCATCTTTTTCATTTTTTAAAAGGTCTAGGAACCAAAGTGGTGGCGATGACATTTAAGTTAGGAAAGAAATTGAAAGGCTCCAAACCATGCAAGCACGTACATACATGTACTTTACAAAACCTTGAATCTGAATGGTAATTTTATGGTGTTGTTTGCAAAGACAGTAATGAAATTTTCAAATGTAAATGCAAAGCTATTCTTGTTGTGCACTACACCTCGAGTTTAATGGCATTCTCGTTACCATTTCTGTAGTTGTTGCTTAAACTCACTAAGATCACCAAAGATCACTTGTCAAAAACACTCACAAACCACTTCTATACCCTTTGTTAAGTACCCTAAGTTGAAAGGATTTCTCTTTCTAAAGACTTGATCAAACTACAGTAGATGCCCATAACAAACTTTTTTATTTCATTTCAATTCATTTCATTTGCATGTGCCATTAACCACATAAGAGAAAAGAAAAAATAAGACATTTATAACAACTTAAGATGATAGACTACAAATCTTTAAAGTGGTAATGACAAGGAAGCCTATATACACTGTAGAAGCCAGGGGCTTATGAACTATAGGCTTCCTGACAATATAGGGTACATCATATGAATTATGGGGACAGCATGAAATACAAATTGTATAATTTATTGTAAAAAGAAAAGAAAACAAAAGAAAAGGAAGAGAAGAAGTGTGTAGCTTAAAGAGTATATGACAAAGAAAGAGGGAATTTTTTTAAGATTTTTGCCAAACAAACAGTTGCTTTCACTGTTTTGAATTTCATGACTTAATGAGTTGAAAAAGTTAGTTGGTATGTGTGCTCTTAGGTGGTATGTGTGCTTTGATAGGTCAATGTTATAGGCCATATTCTACTGTACAGTCAACTAAATTTGAAATACTGCGTTCCTGCGTGCCTGATTAACCTCAGAGATACAATAAATACCTTACTACCCTTGTTTTCTTGGTCCATACTGTAAGTTACATTTTTTTCTCGTTGATTTATCGCCCACACACTTCCAACTGGGCCATAAGTGAACAGGAAAAACCTCAGTCCATAACTTACAGTACAGACCTCAAACTCAGTTAGTAAAACACATGGGTATTCAACCATAACAGGTATGAGCTACAGTCCTTAATGATGGGGCACCAGGGTTCCCAGTTCAATCTGTAACCCGTAACACCTGTCACAGGTCTTACTATTGTTACAGCTGTAAAAGTGCCTCAATCAGTAGATATCTACGGTCATATACTTCGATGTTATGGCCGACAATAGCCCAGCAATGGCTGTTTAAAATTCTATTGAGAATCCTGGAGCACCAAAGGGAAATCAGGAGAAATATGTATGCAGATTACATGTATTTTAGGGCTTAAATGGTTCATGTACCTCATCTTCCTGCTGATCAACTGCAGTATCCATCCCTTCCTCTCCATTGACATCCTCACAAAGCTCCATTCCAGATGACACATGCACCATAACTGGAGGCAGCATTGTTGACAGGGCCTGAAACACAGATGACTTGCCAGGTTTCTTCCCTTGAGGAGATGTAGCCCAGATTTTCTGGTCTGACGAGTGTGGTATGCCACGAGAGGTAGCCATCAGATAGGACACACGACGTGGCTTTGGACTGCCATCTTTATTGGCCTGGGAACTCTCTGCTTCAGATGAACTGCTCCCAATTGTTGGGGTGAAAGAAAGCTCTTCAAAAGGTTTACTTGGATTTACAGAGACATGGCTAGAGTATCTATCTTGCTTTGCCTGGTCATCACTTTGACGTGGTACTTTTGCAGGATGGGGAGAATCAGAATCTCTCTGCATTTCACTGCTTGAATCTGTTGGCACCCACCTCCCAGGACCACCACTTTGCCAATGAGGATGCACGTCTTTACTCTCCAGCAGTGTTGTTCCCATGGTTGATGATTTTAATCCCCCTTGACGATCCTTATGCATGTGGGAGGCAATTGTTCTAATTAAATAGGACTTTGATGATGTTTCCTCAGGGGAAGAACGAGATTTTTTGTATCCTGGGTCAGTAGCTACAGGTTGACGTGAACCGATATCCGCATCTGTGTTCAAATATGTTGTAGATGGGCTATCAGAAGCCACGGTTCTTGGAGAGGATAGCAAGAAAGGAGGAATACTAACAGAACTGCGATCATCATTCTCAGAGCCATAAGCATCAGCCGCATTCACAGATTTAACTTTAATGTTTGAATCACTGATATCATGAGAGGCTCTGCTTTGCTCCACAAGACCTTGTTGTTCCACAACAGGAAGTGACTGAGAACGTATTTTACGTGAATCTTCCAAAACTGTCAAGGTGTTCCCTACTTTGGAACCCTTCTCAAACCTTAGTGCAAGTGGCCTGCCAGATGAATCAGTTGCAGCCATAAAATACGAACCCTCCATGCGAGGATGATTTGAAGCACTTTCAAGGGCACTGGAACTTCTTGACTTTAAATTGCTATTGTAGTCCATGCTGTCTGAGGTAATAACATAACTTCTATTTTCCATGGCCGTTCTATCCACCGAGCCACGCCTCAGTGTAACAATGGGGGCTTCAGAGTCACCACCAAGGGCTGTAGCACTCTGAGAGTTTTTGTCAGACATCTTCAAATGGTAGGAGTTTGCAGGACTTATGGTCATGGTGGACATGACTCTACTGGGGCTTTCTCCACTTGAGCGTCTCCTGTATGCTGGCTTGGGTTTGACAGGCGGGGGTGACTGGCTTAAGTCATTAGAACTAACAGTGATCTTTGGAGGAACAGCAAGTGGAGTCACCTAAAGAGAATATTATTAACACTTCGTCACTGTATTGGTGCTACATAATAACTATTAAATGTGTCAACCACAGGTCCCTCACATGTTTTATTAATGGCACTTCCACTCTTATGACAAACAGATGCTAAATTGTTAGAAATAATAAGTTGTTTCCTAGTTGTGTTTTAAAACATGGGAATAAGATTTACTACGTAAGTGCACAAAACATTGGTTATCATTGATGCCTAATTCCAATTTTAAATTTCCCAGGTACCACCATTTTGGAGTTCATGACATCATATAGTTTCCCAATTGTTTAATAGAAAAGATTTTCTGCTTCATTTACTTCCTGACAACAGATGCAACCAACTGACGTCATGGAATCCAAAATGGCAGTGCCAGGGAAATTTAACAGCCAACAATTTTGGGTCAATTTGTTGTAAGAGAGGAGGTTCCCTTTGAAAATATTTATGTAAAAATCTCATGACACTAACAATTTCATAAGAAAGCAATCTATGGAAAGAGTATTTTCCTTCAAAACCAGGCGAGGTTGTTTTTTTTCACAGTGTTTTCACTTTTCTGTTCTTGAACAAACTTTTGTAATTCCTCTTTCGTCTAAGTTGTTAGTGATAACTTTGCTCGTGTTGTTTTGCTCAGTTTTGGCCTGTTCTTTGGATAATAAAACTCGCTCTTGCTGTGGCTCTCTTCGTCGCTCATACTAAAGAAGTATCTGTATGCTAGTTTTTCTTTCAGTTATTGAAAATATAGTTGTACTTTGTCCATATTTTTTGTTGTTTTTGCCCACGCGCTCGTAGCTTTTACTCACAACTCAAAAGAGCCGTCAAGCTGAGAAAAATTTTCAAAATGCCCAGTCATTACAAGAAAATCTTGCTTGCTCAGCACCCATTCAGAGCATGTGTACTATTGTAGACATATAATAATGTGTAGTAACAGAGTCATAATTACAAAAGAATTAACTGTCAGTTGTCTATAAAGCAGCTGTACTTACCATTTGAAGAACACAGTCCTCCTTGGGGATGATTCCTAACTCCAACAACTCTTGGCTGAAATACAAATATTCACTAAGTAATGTCACATGGCTGGCCTATATTAGATACAACTAAAGAAAATTTAATAAGAACTTGGTTCCAAGCATTTCTCGTTCTCCCAAGCTTCCACTCGTGTTTCTATAACTCAATAGAAACACAGTACATGTTTTCTATTTCTTAAATGTTGTTTTGATTCCTTTCTTAGGTAACATTACTAAAAGCTGCAAAAGAGAAGTATGACACTAGCCTTACCCAGTCTTTACTGGGTCAAATTTTAGGCATAACAGCCCACTTCAAAACAAATAGTCCTCTGCCATCTGTTGCTACTCTCAAAGCAAGACACATCACAAGTGCTCCGAGGCATATTGTGCAAGGGAAAACCCAGATGCCGCTCCTATGGGTAGAGCTCTAAGAAATATGAAATCCCAGACCCAAGAAAAGCTGGGAACTATTCAACAGTGCCTATTTTATTAGTAAAGAGAAATTGTCATTTGCAAAGTTCCCAGAGTTATGCAAGCTTCAAATGAAGAATGGTCTTGAGTTAGGAGAGACTTAACCTGAATGACCATTGGTGTAAAGAATTTATACGGGTTACTTCGTCCTTTATGAAGAATGACCTGAATAATCAGGTTACAGTCAGATGACCTTTTTTCTTCTCTTGCATGGCTGATCAAGCAGTTGACTGTGGTGTTATAGAAGAAGACATTATATTTAAACGAACTCTTGAAAATGGCTTGGCTATAAACAAGTATGCAACCATACAAGGTGTAGAGAAGTCTGATGCAGACGGTGTACTTGCTAGTATTGTAAATGGATTTAAGCATGTTGGAATAAACAATTGGAGAGAAGGCTTTGTTGCATGTGGAGCAGACAGGGCATTCATAATGACTGGTGAAAGAAATGGTGTAATTGCAAAATTGCATCAGGAAGTTCCTTGACTAATTGGCATACACTGCGTTGCCAACAAACTGGAACTTGCTATTCTGGATGGGCTAAAAAATGTGCAGTACTTTGCTGATCTAACAGAGATGCTAAAAGGTCTGTACAAACATTACCATTACTCAGCCAGGGGTTTGAGGGAACTGCAGGAACTTGCTAACATCATGGCAGAAAACTGTAACCGTCCAGTCAATGTTTCAGGTTCAAGGTGGGTACCACACAGCTGTCAAGCTTTAAAAGTTGTTTGTAACAAGTCCAAACTTATCCATGCACACATGCAAGAAACCGCTGTGACTGCCAACTGCAGTGCAACCATGAAAGGAAAGCTTGAGAGCTACAATACATGTATGTGGCATTCATGTTCTTTATGCTGGATATTCTTGATAAACTCCAGAAATTGAGCTTGACGTTTCAAAAAGACAAAGTTGCCATTAGTGATGTCAAAAATGCAAGAATGACTTCAAACAAGAAAAGGCACTGTCAGAATGGCTAGACTTAAAAGTTCTTGAGAAGAACAATTATCTCATCCTTAGAAAACAAGCAGTGTGGCAAGTCATGTGGCAAGAAATTTTGCTTGTACTTTCCATGTCCACTGCTTGCTGTGAAGGATCTTCAGTTACAAGTATGGACTGAATCAAAACCCAATACAGGCCAAGACTAGACACATCAACACTGGATTCCCTGCTCTGCATTGGAATTGAATTAGTTTCATCAACTGAATTTAATCCCTAAAGGGCAATTGCCCTTTGGCGGAGCAGTGGTGAAAGGGTTTGACGACCCGACTTTACTAGGAATTGATAGCAACTAACTTGAGGTACTTCCTGATACTTGACCCAATTAGTTGTTCCTTTCTTAGTTTGTGAACTGATTGTAATAAACTCTACTGTTATTTACGGTTGTGACTAACCAACAGGAAACTGTCAGTTAAAAGTTAGTTATATTCTTTATATTTTCTTTCTTGGGCACAACTTTATGTTACCTTTATAACAAGATTGACCTTGTGGATTATAAACATACTTTGTACTGTGCTTTGGAACTGACTGATTCCCACAAAATGCCAATAAAACACAAAAACAAACAATGCAAATTTATAAATAAAATTTCCATTTCATTTCAAACCTCCTTTGAGTTCTAGTGGGCAAGGGACTTTTATTAAGTGGCAACCAAAAAAAATACAAGGGCTACCAAAAACACAAACCTGGTTACCCAAAGGACAAATTAGAAAGAAAGGTAGTGTCAAACACTGTAGTTTTAATAACCATGTAAGAGATAACTGAGCAACTGCTGGGGTATAAGAACAATAGCAAATAAAGAAGTACAAGTGCAAATTGTACAAGGAAAAATAATCTTCTTACCTTGCAACGATGAGTTCAATTACTTGAGAATATGATTTTCCCATAACTGGATGTCCATTCACAGACACAATCTGATCGCCTTAGTTACAAAAACAGACACATGGGGTCACATTGGAGGCTTTACGTCAGGGTAGAGGGGTACTCAGGGATATTGTGACAGGGTCTGAGGTTGTAAAGGCCTGTTTTCAGTTTGAGAGGTCAAATTCAAGGGGCACTGTCATGGAGGTTTTGCTGTTTTCCAACCCAAACTTCACAGAAATGCAACTTAATGACCTTTAGTCATGCCAAACATTCCTTAAAATGTAAGAAAAAAATATCAACTGATTTCTTGCATGAAAAGTAATCCATACAGTGTCACAGTATATTTCTGCCCATGGCTTCAAGATGACGTGCAAAATGCAGATGACGTTCAAAATGCAATCCATTTCCATCCTTGCCATCCATAACAGAAGACAGTGTTTAGTCTCAGTGCAGTAACACAGTTCTGAATAAATAAACTGCTTTATTATTTTTGTTTTTTTCCTGATTTAGACATTTTTGTGGCATATTACAGCCGACCAAAAAGCATGACAGTGCTCCTATAACCCTTTAACTTCCAAGATCTGACTAGCAATTCTCCCTTCAAGTTTCCAAACATTTTCTTATAAGTTACTTAAGAGAATTTGATGTTATATTAAGATAACCCCCTCCAACTGATAAATTTGTCTATTCTCATCACCTGTTTGCTTCATAACAGTATTGAAATCGTAAGGGGAACTTACATGTTAATCACTCCTGGGAGAAAAATGGTTAGTCTAGCAGACCTCTTCAAAAATATCTATTCTGTTTATCCCTGACAAAATTATCAAAAGCAAGTTCTTCCTCTTTTACAGTGTACATATACATTGTGTACAAAAAAACATACAAGTGTAATAGTTTTGTAACATGTTTCATATGTGAGTGCACACTGCTTACCTGTGGAGAGCCCTGCCCTATCTGCAGGTCCACTGGGCGCAACCTGTCGAACAAACACAGTATCCATAGGTTCTGATTTCTGCCGCTCAACATCTTCAACATGGTGATCAAGTCCGTTTACACCAGGCTTAGAACCAGGCTAAAATGAACAAAACAAACACCTTAGGCAAATCACATAATTGGCATGTGCACTTTTACACTAAATGTATTTGTGGTCTCTGCACCCGTTTTACTGACTTGCCGTCCTGAGTACAGTGTAGCTCCCAATCATTTAAAAGTGAAAAATCAGTAGAGGACACCTTAACAACTGAAGACATTTGGACTAACTTGTGACGAAAAGCTTACATTTAATTTCTCAATATTGGTGAGGTCAATGCAAACTTTTGGTAGATTTAAGGGGTAATGCCTGCTACCATGTGTCCATAGCGCCCATTGACTAGCTTTCAGCATACCTAGCCTCATTACAGGGGTACTGTCATGGGGGTTTTGCTGTTTCCTGACCCAAACTTCACAGAAATTGCTACTTATGACGACCGAAACGAAACCACCGAAACAAGCGAAACGAACGCAACAAAGCCACGAGTCAGCAAAAGACAGAATTATCTTACATCTAGGACTTCAAGAAAGAAAATGGTTTCGTATTTTTTTTTTTATGTATTTTTAGGGCGGAGCACCGACCAAAGCAGATGGGAAAAGGAAAGAAAGGAAAATAATTGAAAAGTTAGGGAAAGAATCGAAGTACATGTATTCACTGATAACATCTCACTCAGTATCACTACTTGTCTCCCTGAGACTACAGTACCGCTCAAATGTAAGTTACCACCGTCTCGCGAGACGCGTCTCGTTTCTCTCGAGACACGTCTCGTTTCTCTCGAGACGAGTCTCGTTTCTCTCGAGAAGTTTCTCGTTTCTCTCGAGTGCACTGCAAGTACCAACGCTTTGCCTTTAGGTGAATGTACAAACGGCATTATTGAGATACATGGCTATGCGCACATACATGTATACACGTAGGTATCGCATCATTCGTTTTGTTGGCGAAACGAACGGTTCGCAATCACGATCGATGGCATGCTCGTCTTGATTTATTTTACTATTTGTATTCGTAACTTCAGGCGGCACAAGTTTCGATGTCTAATAAAACGGTAGTCTTAACGGAACAGTTTTCATTTTAAGTTATATGGTTAAAGCTTTTCAGATAGTTTTGATCTGATACTTCACGGATCGAGAGCGCTAAAATCCATAGTTGCTAGCGTGCGGCTTTACGCAAACTACTGTAATGCTTAAAGGCCCGTGTTGAAATGTTCTACAGTTCTTCGACTGACTTCTTCGTGTACCAAACTGAAAACGATAGGTTTTAAACTTAATAATTGATTGTCAAACAAAATGTATTGTCTCTGTAAATCTAAAAAACGTGTATTTCATAAGTGTGCAATATTTACTTCGGCAAAAGATTTGCGCGAGCCCCGTTGCCATGAACTACAATTTACATGTCATCGTGTCAACACTGGTTCGTATTTAATTTTCGCGACTCCAAGCGACACGAGTTCAAATGTGGAATAAAACGGTAATCTTTATGAATCAGGTTTTCATTTGAGGTATCATTCAAGGTTCTTCATTTAAGGTCAAAGTTTTTACGATAGTTTTGATGTGATACCGGTACTTCACATATCGACAGCGCTAACATCAACACGTGGTCGCTAGCGAGCGGCTTCACCGTACCCAAACTAATGTTCGCATGATGATATGATAAATTTTTGTTAGAAGATCTGAAAAAAGTCGGGCTGAACTACATAAAGCAAAAGCATTTCTAGATCTAGTGCTGACTGTTACAGTTTACCGGAATCTGACAACGTTTGTTTTTCGAAACTGTAAATCAGAAAATCACTCAGCCAAAACGTCTAAAACATAAACATGTCAAACGCCGCTTGAACATGCAAATGCATATCGAGAATACATGAAAACAATTTATCTCGACTTATTTTTCTGTTAGTTTTCTTTCTTACTGCTTTTTCCAAGCGAAACAATTAATTGGCAACACAATTAATTATAACCAACGAAAAATTGTCCAAACAACGCCGCTGCCGGCGCTGTAAAGTCGGCAAAAAATAGATATCAAAGCGATAACATTAATAAGCGCCAATTCTGCGAGCCGCGTGAGCCGAAGGTCGCTAGTGCTAGCGTCGCTAGTGTTGAGTGGGAAATCAAGTAGCTTGGTTTATGATTTCGATTAAAAATGAGACAAAGCGCGATGATCTTGACGTTCGCTTATAAAACGCGGCGACATTCCTCCAGAAGACAATTGTTTACGCATTAGACCGACGTTCGGAGGCGTTGCAAATTCAGTACGCTAAAGCTAAAAACAAACAAACTTTCTGTTAATGATTTCGACTCAACGGATTTGACAACACAATGGAAACAGAAATCTCTGATACAATAGATAGTACAACGACTTCTCGCGAGTAATATATTCCATACTAAACGGTTCAGTGACTCTCGCGAGAAACGAGACTCGTATCGAGAGAAACGAGACTCGTCTCGAGAGAAACGAGACGCGTCTCGCGAGAAACGAGACGAGAGGTGGTAACTTACATTTGGGCGGTACTGTACGTTTAAACTGTATAGTAGGGGAGGAGATTGTGAATTACAAGGACAGAATATAGGAGACCAAAAATCCATGTAATCACATTGTTTCGGTGGCTTCATTTCAGTGGTTTCGGTGGTTTCGTTTCGGTCGTTTCGTTTTGTTGTTTCGGGTTTTAGTACATGCCTAGTTGGAGTCATAACAGCCCGTATGACCTATTGAAAATCAAAGATCGGAGTCGTAACCAGAATCATAAGCTTGACGGAATTGGAGTCAGAGGAATGAGAGCGCAGGGGTTTCAATAAAATTTGAAATAGGCAGCTGGTTAGAGAAGAGTAACCGACTTTACTTTAGTTTAATTACTTAAATTTAGGGGAATAAGTAGCCGACTTCTTTAAGCAAAGTAGCCAACTGGTGCTTATTGGATGCACTGAGAACGTTTAAATTTAATTTAATTTTTACCAACAACAGTTACAAAAGGCATCAAATGCAAGTGAATGAAAAGCTACATTATTTTTCCAGGTAAAGCAATCTTCAGATGTCAGAGCTCAAGGTACATGTACATGCAACCAGAGTGGTTTACCTAGTGAGACAGACAATTTAAAAGCACTCTAACTCTTTGTTAACATTGCTTTCATTTCAAAGGTGACATTTCAAACCAATATTTAGCCTTTAAATTATTGTCATACAACTGTGGTTCCTATTACACAGCAATGAACGTGACACAAAGGAAACACAAATTAGTTTGAATTTTTTTTGTTAGATCCATAATTTGAAATTAGATGTCAAGTATCCCCTCACCTCACTTGATTTTCTAATCAGCTCTGGAGGATACACAACAAAATGACGCAAAGTGAATCCAAAGCCATTGCTTTGACGCTGAAGACTAATTAACTTCGAAGGTGGAAGAAATGCTGGGTTGCCACCAAAGTCATTATTTTGTTCCCAAGACAGTTCACTTCCCTGGAACAAAAAAATTATAAAAATAATGTGTATCAAACATAGTTTTCAAAAAATCAGTCATATGCAATTAACATACATGTATAAACTCCAGCCAAGAAGCAGATGAAGCTTGAATCATTAAAACTCACCTAAAGACAACACTGTATGAGTTAAGACCAATCAAACAGGAAACAGACTGAAATTAGACACCCCCAATATCAAGGGGCAAAACTGACCAGCTTGAGAATCAAGAGAAAAACAAAAAGCCAAGAGAAATACACACATCTTAGGCTTTGCTAAAAGCTGCTCAAAACTCAGGCTGTCCCTAATTAGGTTCAAAAAATGTGCCAGGTAATTAAATAAGGAAAGAGACGCACCTATAAGTATAAACAAACCTTGATGACAGACTGTCAGTCCTTCAGGTAACATTAAATAAATGATCATGACCTTGACCTTTGATGCAAAAATTGGCAGTGCTTCCAGCTAGAATTACTTGTCCTTAGCTGATTAAGGACTTTGTAAAATTATCTTCAATATAAAGTAGCAACTGTATGACAATTATTGTATAACTAGTGGAAATGAAGGATTAGTAAAGTGAGTTTGATCTGTCTTATCTCTGCCAAAATTACAGGGTTTTTTATTTTGTTATATAAACCTGAAATTCATTAGTGAAGGTGGAGTTTAGGGAAGGGGTTTTCAAGAATAACCATGCAAGAAACTGTTGTGCAATACAATTAACTGAACCACTGCAGAAAAATCCTACAATGGCTCAGTTGCAAATTGTTTTTACATGAAATCAAGACCATCTGTGCCAGCCAGTCCAAGACGGCAGCCAAACCCTGAAATCCTTTGGCATCCCAGTCAAAACCCATGGGACCTCATCAAACCCACAGGATTGATTTTGACAAAAAAAAAATCACAACTAGGATACATTCTCCTTCATTGAAAGCAAACATATTTTGTATGAAAACAGTACACCTTGTAAAAATACACTGTTCATTGCTGAAAAACCAGGAACGACAACAAGAAATTGAATGTTTGATCCAAGCACAAACAATGTATTTTTTCTGTGATACCCATGCCACAGGACCAGGCAAAAATGAAGTGAGTACATGTATGTTAAGATTATATAACTACAGTGGAACCCCGCCTTACAGCTCAGGACCTCCATTTCCAGAAGCATACATGTAGCACACTCAATCTGTTCTTGTTTTACTTTTAGACCACAGTACACTTAAACACATTTGTGGCAGAATTATTTTTTTAAGTGTTTTATGTACTGAGTAAACTTTCCAGTATTTTTTACAATTAAGTATATCTACATTCCATTTGTTTATTAAATAGAACAGTTGTCCTAGTAATACCACCGCCCTGTTAATATGGTTAATAATGTGTTTTTTTAACTCACTGGTGACTATAGTAATGGGGTTCCACTGTACGTAATGTCACTGGATCAAATAGAAGGAAGGACTAATTGTTTAACCCATTTAAGTCCAATGCGCCCCCATGCGCCCTGGCAGACCGACGTGCCTTCTGCTGCCTGTGACGCCATCAGTTTGAACGGTCAAGCGTAGTTTTGTTGACTAACGTGTTTATCATAGCGAGATCTTTGAAACCATACCAGATTGAGCATGATTCAGTAAAGGGGGGCCAGACATAAAGGCAAAAACCCAAGCGACATGAACGCAAAAATTCCTATAAAAATCTGCCCCCACCACCCACTTACCTTTCCTTTCATCAAATCCTAGGATCCTAAACGCTTTTCCAGAATTTTTTCCCACCAAAACAAAGCCCAAAAAAAAATGAGGCAAAAAGAACGGGAAAAGAGGGAAGAAGAGAAGGCGAAAAGCAAAAGTCAAGACTGCTGTGTCACTTTTCAACCCAAAATTTTTCTTTTTGCGCATGCCCGTACTCTGAAAGCTAATGTTTTGCATCTGGAGCAGAAGGCCGCGTAGTGCACGACTTGCCAACGGTTTTGTGGTGAGTTCTAGCTCCTAATTGCTGGATAGTGGCAAGAAAATGATTCGACTAGCTTGAAAACGTGATTTTCGGCGAAAGTTCCAGATGCCAATGGGTTAAAGAATGTCTCCTCTGCTTCACTGCAGCTGATTCCCAGAGGGTACATGTGCTTTAGAAACAAACTAACTTCCAGAGGACACAGAAGAAATCAATAAACCCCGGCATAGTAAATCGAACGTTCAAAAATCGAACTCCATCGAACTCAATCGAACTCAATCCGTGGATTGAGTTCGATTGAGTTCGGCAATCGAACGAAATCGAACACCACACTTACAGTGAGTTCGATTTCCGAACAAATCGAATTCAATCGAACAAATCGAACTCAATCGAACTCAATCCGTCTGATTGTGTTCGATTGAGTTCGGAAAGCGAACTCAATCGAACACAATTAAATGGATTTCGTTCGATTGGCTCTGGTGAACCTATACAAAGCAGTCATTATTAAGCAATGTATAGCAGACAGTAAGCAGAATTAATATTAAGGTGGTTCAAAATAGTTTTCATTTTCTTGAGACAAGTTCTACAAATTCTTTTCTAAGTTATGTTTGGTTCATCGTATCACTATGAAATTTGGCACAGAAATAAAAGAAACATCATAGATTCATTACATGACATTTATTTCAGAAAACCTGTTACCATGGCAACCATATGATGCATTCGGTTGAGCCCCTAAAATCGAAATCTTTCATCTTATTTAAAAAACAGGTCGGTGAAATCTTCTCAAACTTCTATATTATATGTTACCAGGAATGATCTTCAAAATATTTCAATTTAAAAAAATTATGTAGGGAAGATTAAGAATAAAACTACTTTTTGATTATTGCTTTCTTAATTTTTTCCCTACCTACAGAATTTTTTAAAAGCCCGACTATAAACGCAGTCAATTGATCTTAGTTGTTACCGAAAAAATCGAAAAAATCTACCAAGCAAAAGCAGAAATATAAGCAAGTAAAGTTACGAAACTTAAAAAATTTCGAGTCGACAAGATGGGCATTCGAGCATGCGCAACAAACGCGTGCTCTTACTTTTTACACATATGGCGTGTGTTGTTTACGCACGCACTCTCTGCTAAAAAACCCTTTGAGCCTCCTTAAGATCAAGGGAGTGAAAGGGTTAAGGTCAAGTATCATGCTAACTTTATGTTAGGGTTCAATTTTATCTTTGGTTCAAATTTTTTTTTACTTTGTTTGAAATTACAGTGCGACTACTTCAACCAAGGCCACCCAGGAAAATTTCATGCAAACTAGTCAATGAGAATCTCACATCAGAACAATGGATTTTGACAAAATTAATAATGTATGACAAATTTACCCACTATCGAAGCACAACAAAATTCAAATTGCCGCTATTCTGTTGTTTCATCAGTCAAACACTATTGGCCAATTTGTAAAAAAACACTCTTGGGTGGCCTTGGTCGGAGTAGTTGCACTGTAATATTACCATACCAATAAAAACAAAGAGAATGTGAAATTTGAGCAAAGGATAAAACTGAACCAAGATACAACCATTCAAAAACAAGCAAAACAATGATTATATCCAAACAACAATCTGCCCAAGTTATGTTCCTTGGCAATCTTAAGTTTAAGTGAGGGCTCAAAATATGATCTTGAGATGACAACTACTGTGCAAAATAAATGTGTCACAAGTTTGTTATTTAAACATTGACAAACACAATCTCTCTAAGATCACTTCAAAGTTCAAGGACAGAATCCAAACATTGTTTATTTTGGCTGTTGATTTGCAATCAAAATAATTGTCAGTGTGTACGTTAAAATTGCTGAGTTACAGATCAGAAACTGTCTACAGCTCTCTCAAAATTAACTATAATTCTTTAGTCTTTTGCAACACGGCTATTAAATATAGAGTATTTTGCAAAATGACTGAAACTGTTTTATTATTTTATTTCAACTGGTCTGCACCAACGACGTTTTTAAAATATAGAGGTTGAAAATGTTAAGAACAAAGGTCTACAAACAAATTGTGATACAGGCAACACATAAACGATTACAAAATGATTGAGACTTTCACGCATATCGTGTATAAATAAAGGCAACCTACCTACCTACCTACCTACCTACAATGCAGGACTGGACAGTCAGACATGGTTTGATGCTACCCTCTGGTTTGAAGATTGTAAATAAAACTTAAAAAGTTACAATTCACGACCCGATGTTTCGACATTCCTCTCTGGTGTCTTCATCTGGGACCCGAATTCATACGTGAGTTATACTGGCTTCTTAACTTTGAATAATAAACGCAAATTATAAATGATTGTGAGCTACATTTACGTCTAAGTCCACCTTGAAGAAAAAATTCGCAGCATCTGGCTCATCAGAATTTGGCTCAGTTTCTTAATTAAAAAACGGAAGACAATTGACCTTGAAATTTGAAAAAAACCATTTAACGTTTTCCACTTGGGCAGTCGTGCAAGTTAATAGCACTTATTTCCAAATTACTGTCCTACCTCAAACAAAGAACAGGCGAAATGTTAGCTTACGTGCGACATCTAAACAGACACATTTTCTTTTCGGTCAAATCATGATTAAATCGTCAGCGAAATCGAAACTTTTCAAAACCCGGTGAGCGAGCATTCATAGCCAAATAAATAGCAAGAGGAATTTACCAGCAAAAAAAGGCAGCATGATGAGCGAGCTGTCAAGCGATCGTACCAGCAAATCCTGGAGAACTTTGATGGCGTAGAATCACAACACAAGCGTAATAAATAACGTTGTTATAAGCTATTGACTGTGAAGTGGAGATATTAAACAATGAAGTTTGTTGCGAAAATAATTACACGAGCGAGATGAATACACAGGCATGATTCGTGTGAAACATACTTCCCGACCAAACGTGCAAACTTATATTATGCATATAAGTTTAATTATTAGAGAATGCTTCAAGCTTTATTACACGTACTTTACTTTACCAACAGAGAGTTCAGCTTTAACAAAATACCACTAAAATGAACTCTCCAACACTACCAAAAAAGGAAGCCCTGTCAAATACTTTCGCGTGAGGACTGAGGAAATCATATCCAAACAACAATGACGAGTTTACAGAGTGTGGCACCTTGTGACACGAAACATAGTTCATGCAAACATAAACATAGGTTTTGCTTCGGTTCATAGTTCGTGTAAAGCAATGCTTTTTGTTGTTATCGTTCTAAAGCACGATCGAATCAACAAATGAGCGACATCAGAGGATTGGAATTCGATGCAAGGTAGACTCGCGGATCGCTAAGGAATTTCATCCCCCGCCGGAAAAACTGTAATGTTTAGGAATAGCTATTGTCGCGTTGGATCAACAAGAATACAAGAATTGAGATAGCTTACCTCTAGGTTTCCTCTAATAGAAGCCATATGTTGCTGTCCTGAGCCTAAATCTAACCCATTTCGAGCAGCTAGCAACTATGAAGTCTTTCCTACAAGACAAACAGCAGATGAATTGACCGGCTCGACCGTCGATAGAAACTGCTGTAGTTGATGAATCGTAATTGCTCGTTTATTCCAATGTCACCACTAAGTTGTTTAGCCAAACTGCGACATCCAACGTGATGGGATCGGCGATCTTTCCCGCTAACGAAATCACAGATCTCTGGAGGCACAGCGACTGGGCAGGACCATACAAGAACGAGTCTATAATATTAGGCCCATACCGAATGAAAACAGATTGACCGCTTTTCTCTTGCACAAGCACCCCTCTCCGTGCGTGAAAACTCCAATTAATTTGAACTGGAAAATGAAACTCTTGAGGCTTGTTGTTCTAATGATGTAATGGGCGTCAACGCAGAGCCATTCAGCGAACACATCCGGCAAAGTTCAGCCGGTTTTTACGCACAAGCTGTAAGCTTTCCTCAATCAAAGCTCTAACCCCGCTTCAAAACAACATTCCATGAAAAAAAGCTCCATTTTTCCGCGTAAATTTGGAAAGCTGCAACTTGCTGAGACAAGCTGTCGATGAGGCACAGCTACAAAAAGCTCTCAGTTTCTTACAACGTCCCGACTTGGGAACAACTAAGGAGAAAACCATCCAATTTGGACAACTATTCTCACGCTCTGTAGTTTTGCAAGGGCCGAGTGCAACTTGTCACGTGACCGAGCATTCCGATCCTTCTGATTGACTTGGAAATGAGGCTAGGGTAATGAAATGATGGCGCCCCCATGTCAAATTTCATCAAACTGTTGTGGATTGTCATCTTTCTAATCCACTTTAGTTGACATTCATCGTGATTCGTTTGTGAGGCAACCAGTGGCATTCTTACGCCATCAGCTTGAGGGGAAAGGTAAATTCAGGATAAAATGGAGGTGAATTGACGTTCACAGTCAAGCGTTCACAGCTCTGTCGAAGCCTGGGACACGTTAAAATCTCTATCGATACGTCATTCAAAAACGCGTGAACGAAATTTGCCAAGTAGCTTAACGGAAGTGGGTTCAGATAAGATAAGCAATCAATTCAAGGATGAACATTTTTTTTAATTGCCACCTCAATCAGCGTAGCTCCCACATAAAATGATTAAACTTTTAGCACGGTGTTTGTAAAATGGATTTTGAGTTTCCTTCTGCTTCATTTATCTCCAATTTTGTTTAGACGAAAATTTTAGCTTTTCTTTTGGATTTCAAAGTCGATAGCGACGTAACATAACTTCCTACTGAGAGACGTTCGTCACAACTGAAACTCAAGTCAGTAAAAAATTCCATTTGGGGTATTTATATATTTCTATTTAGTATGATCTAGATATGACCACACCCATTTTACTCACATAGCTGCTATTAATATGACTTGCTCAGTTATCTGTCTCCTGGTTTTGTTTGCATGTGATTAAAGGGGAGTCCAAAGACGTTGCTACTTTCTTCTTAATTCCTCTTACAACATATTTTTCACCGATTCTGCCAGAAACTTAGTTATGGAGCAAATACGGCTAAGGTAAAGGCAAATGTAAGATATTTTGGCCGACTTTGAATCACTCGAACTTGTCTTTTTTCTGCTTGGATAGCAGATACATGAATGACTCTCAAGGTATCATAACCTGACATGATATCGTCAAATATAAGTAAAAGGTTTAAGACACAGTGACCCTTATAAGAAATTAAAGCTCTCTAATCAATTTATGCAAAATGCGTTGATTTCATAAATACATGAAACAAGAGACAGAAGACTGAGAGAAGAGATGCAGTAGTAGGTGATTGACTTTGTGCCATCAGTAACCTAAAGAACAAATAAGCAAATAAATAAAATTCTATGCTACAGTGTCAGTGTATTCAAGATGAACTCGAAGCACTAACCGGGGTAGGGAAGTCAAAAACAGAGTCTGAAAGAATCACTGCAGATTCGTAGGAACAGTTTTGAACACAAACAAAACCACGCTACAAAGAAAGCCGTTCCAAGGAAGACCAGGGTGAACATGTCAATCATCAGTGACCAAGACAATAGCATGAAACTGGCGATGGGTTAGTTTTCGTAATTACTTAGCCGCGAGAAGGGAAGGGGATAGTGAAATATTTCAAAACCATTTTAGTTTGCAAGAAATGAGGAGCGAGAGAAAACAAAAATTAATTTGAACACATTATAGTGACGTGCACACAAAACTAGAAGGCTTTGAAAATTTGCTGGCGTAATCAGTTCCTCGGGACATACACTATACATCTATTTTACAGTGTTGTGGAGGCGAACATTCCAGCGGCATGATATTACATTTTCGACCAGAATATGAGTAGAATGCGGAAAAATTAGGTGATAGAAAAATATTTAAAACAACCGGTAGCAAAACTAATGAAAGCAATTACCAACGAAATCGCAGGGTTTTAGCTCAGGGAAGGCGCTCGCCAAACTATCTACCTCAGTCCAGTCATATAGGCGATGATGTATTTCTTGAATGTTCGTTTTTAGGAAGCCCACTACAAAAACTTGCCGGTATCGCTGAACGCAATATCTCAATACGATTTTACTACACAAAGAATGCCAGGTGGTGTTGTATCAAGCAAAACGTAACCACAATTTTGTTGCCCAAGGTAAACAGAATTTGAAGTGTCAAAAGCGCCATTTTTATTAGCACTGCCGACACGAATAATTCGCTAATTGTCGCGGATAACACATTCAAACCCAGAATTCAGCACATGGATAGAGTACAGCACCAGTAATACACAAAAATGTGGGGTTTTTTGTGTACTACTTCCCCACCGACGCAGCACCACGGTTTCTTTAGAAACTACCCCTTTTATTCAGCACCAGTAAGGCGAGTAAACTCAGACGAGAAATTCAAACACCCCTTGAATAATATATTTTTAGCTAATATCATTTTAATTGTTGTTTTAGTGAGTATGAAACTTAACTGATGAAATGGTAAGATGTTTGCGTCTTTGTTCAACACTACAGATCATGGCAAAAGAAAAGGTACGAGTCATATAGTGTAGAAATTCGGAGGAGCTTAGGACCTTAAAAACGGTGTTTCCCAGCTGGAGGGAAGGTGCACCAACCGGCTATCCAGAGAGCGTCGAAAAATGTTTTGAAAATCCCGGGCCGGTGAACATTAAACAAACCTACTTGTTCTTCGCGAGCAAAAAGCTTGAAACGAGACCTTCGGATTACTGGGCCATTCCTCCAACCACTCGATCGCGCCAACGCATCAAGAATAATGTGACACCCAACCTTTTTTCAAATCGATCCTGCTGTTATTACCGTAATTTAATGAAGAAATCACTCATGCCGAAGTATCTTTCTTTTTTTTTTCCCACAGTTATTAACAGCATGGTATCTCGACATTTGTCATAACAGCAATAAAACGTTTGTCTGGTTATTTTTGACGAACTGTAAAATTAAATTAAAACAATTCAATGAGGAAAGGATAAAGAATAATCACAAGCAGAACATGCCGAAAATTTAGAAAACTGGTTTGACTGGGGATAAGAGATTAGGTTTAACCCTGATTTGAGAGTCACTACCGCGAACATCTTTTCCTATGGTTAAACATGTCGAAGTCGAATGCCTTCATGTAAGAGTAAACACTTGTAATTGCTTTGTAATTGTAACTTGTATTGTAACTTGTATTGCTTGTTAGTACTCCTTTTCTGTACGGCGCATCGTTAATAAGTGGAATATCTTAACAAGAGGCCAAGAGACGTTGTACATGCTGGTTCACTATCTCTATTTAAAAATAAACTTATGTGAATATAGGTGGTTTTCACGTTACGTCATCGCCGTCATGCTGGTGGACGATAAACAATGGATCTCTCATTAGCTCGTTTTGTTCGTGCACCAGCATTTGTACATTTCACCATTGTTGTCTGTGTCTCTAGAGACTGGCTGCAAACCACCTATTATTGACTAATAAATGTAAGCAGCTGTAATAGGTGTAAAAGTGAATATTTAACTTTAAGACTTTTTAAATTTTTAGTCAGAGAAATTGTTTCGACATCGGGATAACCTCACGTTTTTTTTTCTTTCAGAAGGTGTTTTTGTTCATTTTCATTTACGTTTTATGTTATGTTATGTTATGTTATGTTATGTTATGTTATGACAACTTCAACTTAGTAATATACAAGGATGCAAAAATTGACGACTTTTAGCTTTATCAGGTTGAACAGCGTACTCGTGGAGTGCGGACATTAAAGAAAAATGCTGGAAATTGTTTTTTTGTCGCCTTTTCCACCCAATTTGGCATTTTATGCACTGATTTGGTTGTTTTATGCCCACGAATAAATTTCTAAAGAAAAACGGGCTACTTTGCTTAAAAGACATCATTTTATCATTGGAATCAGCAACTATTCTCATGCGGTTTATTTAATGTTATAAGAACTGTGTTTTACTGACGACCATGGGTTTCTTCTTAGACAATGTTACCTCACGGCCTGGGATAGGCTCGATTATCAGCCGCTGTTCAGGAAATGAGCCAGCGCTCCTCCCCGGGGAGGAACGAAGTTCGGGACTTGAGAGAGCGGCGGAAATCGAGCCTAGGCCTTAGAAGCCTGAGATTTTTCTCAGCTACTATCCTACCCCCACCTCCGCCCCACCCCCATGCCTGTGAAATTATATTTATTGCCGAACATTTAGTTGCATCGTCTTCGTTGATGTTTAGAATCTACAAGCTTTGAGATGGAACGTAACGTTTTTAAGGGCCCGATTACATGGCGAATTTCAGCCCGGTCAACCGGGCTGAAATTTTGTTGCGATTACATGACGAACTTCAGCCCGGGCTGAAATATTTGCCTCGGCGCAAAATATGAAATTTGGCGCGAAGAGTCTCAGGAAAATCAGGCTGCCATGTTATTTCCTGCTTTTCAGCCCGGGCTGAAATTTCTTTTCGATTACATGAGATTTTATCAGCCCGGGGCGCAGTTCAGCCCGGGCTGAATTTCGTCCCGGGCTGAAAAAATCTTCATGTAATCGACAATTTGATTTTCAGAGGATTTGTTTCAGAAGCCGGGATGAAATTTCAGCCCGGGCTGAAATTCGCCATGTAATCGGGCCCTAAAAGGGGGGCGGGGGTGTTGACCAATAACCAAAATAAAATTCCTGGACGAAAAAAAATCATGCAATCCGAGGCAGTTTTCGTATGAGATTCAGTAAAAAATGGGATGTTTATTCGACAAACCTGAAAGGTTTCAAGGGCGTAGCTAGGGGGTCCTGGGGTGCCCGTGACGCCCCCTTTGTAAGCCATTTTTTAAGCAAACAACCTACGATATTCAGGTGATAATCTGGTGAGTACCCTCTGTTTGACACAGTTGGCCCCCCCTCCCC
>OX419343.1:7934567-7954567 GCA_948470475.1 Galaxea fascicularis | reverse complement strand
CTTCAACCTGGATGGCGTACATAGCATCTCTCAAGTGTAATTTGTGCGTAAGTTTTCGAGAACTCAGAATTCTATGCGGATCAGCAGTGAAGGCACAGACTGCCCCTTCCTTCACTGCTGATAATCCTTAAAACAAAGGGAGAAAACGTTAAATGAAGCGACCATGGTCTGAAAATTCTTCCAGTTTGCAAAAGATCTGTAGCTTTTCTTCTTTTAACTGGAATCCTACATCTAGTGTAGACAACAGCACATTGGTCATCCACTGAGCAGTCATAATGTTGATAAAAACAAAACCAAAAACAGTCCAGAGCAATGGTGCTGTGTAAACTCTTTATCCCCCCAGCTTAAAGTTAAGGCTGTGTCTAAATGACCAGCAGCCGGTCAAGGCTGTAAAAACACTAAATGACTGGCAGTCCGTTATTTCGTTGACAAATTCAGCAAAATTGAGGTAAACATTTACAGACTTAAGTATTGAAGTAACTGTTAAGAAAACGATGTAGTTTTATACATAAAAACTATCAAAATAAAAATTGTCTAGATGACCAGCAGCTGGTCATAATCTTCAAGCCTAATACAAACGCCCATATTCCTCGACTTGTAGCCCTAATCCTTACCCTTTCCGTAGTACCAAGTCTGAAGATAACAAGGTCCTTGAAAGGAAACCCAAGTTGGACTGGCGACCATAATTTGACTAGCTGCCGGTCATTTAGACACTACGTAAAGTTAAATGAAGTCTTTGTTATAAGTACTTCACTGATTTCCCAGATACTTCATCACCAAGAGACGGTGATCTACCATTTAGTGCAGTTGAAGCCAGACAGAAGTTATGAATTGCGAGTGTCGTATCCATCTACTGTAAGTCGACTTTTATATCTCTGTTGTGTTAATAATAATAATAATAATAAATACTTAATTGACCACTCCCCTAGAGGGGCTTCTCAGGGACAATGGAACAAATAATACAAATGAACACAACAGTTAAGAATCCCAGCTGGCGGGAGGCAGACCAGTTGGCTATTTACAAGAGTGACCAAGGAGTTGATCCAGGCATGAACCCAGGACAACACCAGCTAGTGACCAGAGTGGGATTTGAACCTGTGTCACTACATTGAAATCCAGTGCCCTAAACCACTCGGTCATCCTGCCTCCACTGTTATGTCACCACTTCAGAAATGAGTAGAGGTCTTGGACAAGTTTTTTAAATTTATTAATTGGAATAAATTGTTTTAGCCACATAAAAATAAGGAAGGTAAAAATAATCAAAGCGCTCTATGAGCCAACTCATTGATGTCAGACAAAAAATAATTCGCACAATCTATGGCAAATCTGCAACTACAGGTTTACATGTATTTTGAAAGCACACAGTCCACTTGTTTTTTGTTTTGAAGTAAACTATTGGAAAATTCCATTGATGCCATGCGAGGATGGGTTTTATCGTTACAATGCCTTTCCATGTTTTGAGGGGATTTACAGCTGTTAACTCACAAAGCCAGAAAAAAAAAGGGCGAGAAAAAAAACTACAATTGCCATCTCCACATTTCCCATAATACACTTTCTGATTGTAATAGTACCAAGACGAATTGAAAACAGTACCTGTGCCTTTTTTTTTTTTTTTTTTTTGGGGGGGGGGGGGGTTGGGGGAAGTGAATTATTGTTTTGGGAATTAGTTTAGCTGTACTAATAAGTATAGGTAATCACATGATTCTGAGTGCAGTTTAAAATAAATAAGCACGAGTAAATTTTTTCAAAGACCAACAAAATTGCACGAGAAAAATCATGTGATTACTTATTAGTAATACACTTGAAAAAATAGACTTCAAGCCCATACATTGACTACTGAGGTACGCAAAAGGCATTGCCCTCGATCTTCTGAAACTTGGAGACGCTTCGAAAATATCCAGAGATCACCGGAAGTGTTCGGGTAATCTTCGGTAATCGTCGGAAGCATTCGTTGTAATTTGCACTCGTGTTACACTTTTTTGCACTGGTGTTACACTTGAACTGCACTGCTCTCAGCCAATCATAATCGAGTAATTTTCTCAAGTGTATTATTAGGCTATATACACATTGTCCATTCAAGAAATAGTCCGTACCCCAGGGTTTCAACAAATAATTTTATTGTTACTGTGGCTTTATTTCTAAAAGACACCAACAGACTTTTACATTCATGTGATGTCAAAAGAGGCATTTGGAAGGACATCAAGGCAGCTTCTCAACATTGATAAATTGGTTTTCAAGAATCCCTTAGCAATCACGGTATGTTGGGCTTTTGGCAGTTCAACTCTGGTGCTATTCATGGTACCATTAGTTTACTTTTCAGTGGCTTGTTCACACACAGTACTCTCACTGTGTAGTTGTTGTACGGCATGTTGTCATATTCACACATGTAAGCGAACAATGAGAAATGGAAGAGGCAATAGGTCAGGGGTTTTAATAATTTTTTAACTAGCTTTCTGAGCTAACCAAAGTAAGTGGCAACCTGATGAAGTTATTTTAATCATTTGAGTGAAAATCTAGACAAAGTAGACAGCGGTGTTTGCCAGTTGCCAGCTTTTAATGAAACCCCTGAAGGTGGAGTGGAATTGTGCATTTGCGTTAAAGAGCTATACATAGCAAACAGGATTTGGTACAATTTGTGTCATTGCATCATGTATGTACCTTTGTAGTGTATTTGTGTGTGCTTTTAATGAAGTATCTATAAAGTTTGGAGAACTTACATGTGATTGTGTGACTGAGAGTTAATCATTTATACGTCCATCAAGAAAAACAAACAGAAATACTAACTCCAGGTATAGAGTGTCTGGTTGAAATTGTTCACCAAATAGTCAGGAACAATGAGTTGAGCTGCAGTGTTACTGTATGAAACTGCAAAATAACCAACTTTTCTTAGCCAATTTTTGTGCCAGATACACCTGTAAAATGAATTGACTGCAGTAGGTGGCAAAAAAGTATTTTAACAGTTGTTACCCTCGGCAAGAAATCAGCCAAGCATTGTCTAACTTGGTTGAGTTCATCAATTTTATGGAATGTTGAGATTCCATAATAGGATTAGCAAAATATAGTTATATTGTAGTCATGACCCCTCTGTTTTTTAGGAGCAGTTTGCTAATGTTACAGCCATAAGGACTGGACTACCATTAGACCATATGAGCTTAGCAGATCCTGTGATTTACAATATAGGTATGTGTTACAGAAGCAGTACAATACCATCCAGGTGAAATCTGAATGAATTGCAGCGTGTATAACAGGCATTCATTAAGGCAAGTGCACAGCAGTAGTCAGTCATGTTTTGAGCTTCATTCTCAACTAAATGAATGCTGGTTATCTAGCTCAGTACTGTATTATGTGTCCAAAGTATCAATGAAAGATATATTACTGTAGGGTATACAATGGAACCCCATTAATACGGTCGCTGACAGGCCATAAAAATTTGCCCATATTAATGGGGTATTGTCAGATTTTATGACTGGACTTCTAAACAACTGTTGCAATATTTAATAAGCATCCTGAATGCAGAATGATAAAATTTTAAGAGTATTGTTCAATACAGTATTTGGGTTGTATTAACAGGGTAAATTTATAAAGGATTATACAGCTTAAGATTTCAGGATGTGGCAGTTGGCTTTTTTAGCGAGGCAGCTGCTTTAATGGGGTTTTCTTATAAGAAAATGCATGGGCATTTCACAGGGTAAAAAATGGCCTTAATAATGAGGTGACCATATTAACTGTAAGGCTTGTCCAGGATATACCTAAGCAAATTCTTGTCAGTAGATTGTGTGGTTCCAAAAATTATCCATACCACCCCAGGGAGGTTTTTCTGGTCTGCCCCCCCCCCCCCCCTTCTGGAAGTTCCAATTTAGCTCCATACATCTCTTTAACAACTTTTGCGTTTTGCCACCTACCTCCACCTTTGGAATTTTCATTAACCCTCATCCAAGATTAAAAATTAATCAAGGAGTTTATTTCTCTATCTCCAAAATTTTAGATTAGGGGAAGACAATCCTGATAAACAAAAAGCAGTAGAAACAACTTTCATCCAAAAGTTGAAAACTGCAACCAAAGTTTACGCTAATCCTGGATTAGGTTAATTGGCTTTCGAACAACCGGGGCCTGAACTGCAGATTCAGGAAAAATATAAAATGTTCTTGCCTAAACCTGGTTCACACTTGCAACATAACAACATAACTGGAAGGTCACACAAACAAAAAAAAGTACCTTGTGTTGATGTGTTATGTCTCTAGTGTGAACAACACATCATTACATGACCAACTCAAGGATCAAATATAATATTATGTCACTAGTGTGAACTTGGCCTTATAAACAGATGAGCTGAATATGCTGTTATAGTTTTTTTTTTTTTAATTTATGATGTTTTATATTTCAGTTTTAGAGGAGCTCTTTTTTGGTGTCCCATGGCATGTGTGGAGGCTTGCTATTCTTGTTATTTCTATCAGCTTTATAACTGTGAGGTATTTGGTTCCGCATGCACTCTCTTTCATGGAACATGCAAGGATGATAAAAGTGCATGAGAAAAGATGACAGTTTTTAAAAAAAAGCCCAAGACTTTGTTACATCTTACAATTCAAAGCAATAGAAATAAGCATTATTTATTTGAAAAAAAAAAACTGTCCATACCCTATCAAGGTATTATACAGTGTAGACCAGACCACAAAAGAAATGGCATCATACATTTTCCACCTTGTCTAGTTATTTAGATGTTGGGTATTTTTTTCATGAAACCCTTTCGCTCTATGAAGCAACTGATGGAAAGCCTAAGTAATTATAAATTGTCAGTATTTTCCATTATTAAAAGTTAATAATATTTTCAGATCAATGCATTTTAGAGAAGCAACCTCTATTAGTAATATTTATAGGAACAGTGAAAGGTCAGTATTTTAAAGGAAAAAAAAAACAAGGAATGTGAGCACTATTGGGTCAAGGAATTCATATATGATATAAGATGAATAAAGGAAAATGAAGCTTATTAACCCTTTAAGACCTGACATCAACATGCATATTGTCTTTACTGGTCTTCTCATACTAGTTTTACAGTAAATGTAGTAACACATCAAGACATTCCATGTTTTGAAACTATTTCCTTTCTTCTCATAACCTGTGTATTAGTGGAAATGGTGAGGGTATATTTCATAGTTGGGCCTTTACACAAGAAAGCAGTGATGGTGTTATCAATGAAATCTCAAACCCAGAAATAATACAGAGTAAATGAGATGCTGTTTTTTAACTTTTACCCTCAGCTTTGTTCTAGCAAGCCCAAATGAATTCAGAGTTCACGTTATGAAACAGCTGCTCTTAGCTTGTACATGATGGGCTAATTCGTTTAGGACTGTATTGGAATGGTATTCCAATCATGCTGTTGACAATAGACTATTAACAGCTTACAAGTGGTGGAACAGAGAATTAACTCTGAAGTGTAAATTAAAGTGCTAATAGAAACCCATGAAAAACCCACTGGGTGGTATCACATATATATTAACAGCTTACTTGGAATGTGGATTCATTTAAGAACCTTTTGGTGGAAAAATCATTTATAGCCAGCGAGGTTCATGACGTGGCACTGAAGTCAGTTTTTAATGTTTTAAAGCCAACTCACCTGCTTTTGAAGATTCTTGAAACTGAGGAGATGAATGTTGACATGCACTTTACTGGCCTTGTTATGACTTTCAACAATTTTATTTTGTGTGCTTATTATACAATCTCAGTTTAAGTAGCCCACTTAGAATAGCTCTGCTAACTGTGGGCTACAAAGGCCTTTTCTCAGTAATGTACAAATGAAGTCAAGTTGTTGTTGGTTCAGACAAACCTGTACAATGTTAATTACACCTCACTTATTTTGTTATGTTACATGTGAAGAGAATTTGAATAAACATCCACTCAACTGATCCTTGGTGATCATGTCCCATATACAAGTCAAACCAGTGATATGGTGAGGAGAAAATAGATGGTGGTCACTATTGGGAAGGGGTCAAGGTTCTCCAGTTACTTCTACCAAGGTCATTCCACTTCCATGACACCATATTCTGTTCATACCCTTCTCTCTGAACCCAAGTGCAGGGATGGGAGTAACAGCTGGTGATCGGTAATTAGTAATAGTAATTGGACTGAGTGGAGTACAATTCAGGGAGTAATCGGGCGAGTAATTTTAAAATCGGACGAGCACGCAGTGCGAGTCCGATTTGAAATTACGAGCACGATTACTCCCTGAATTGTACGACACGAGGTCCAATTACTGATTAATCGTATCTTTAAGATTTTGAAAACCTCCTTTGGGTGAAAAAGTCAGGGGTATGTTCCAGCAGTCTTACAAACAGTGCAAAACATTATGAAGGAAGCCATTAAGTGCACGTAATTGACGCGTGAATGGCGTCGGTGTCCAATTACAAGTATCCAATTACAAAAAGTTGAAATTGGATACCTGTAATTGGACACCCATGTGATCGCACGCCAATTACGCGACAAATAGGCGCGTGCAGAACCAATCAGAATCGAGTATTTTGTTATAGCTACGATTACTGATCAAATTTACCAGCATATCACCAGGGTTCGCACGTGCCTTGAAAGTCCTTGAAATTTGTTGCCAATTTTATCCAACAAAGCTTCACAAGTATCCGAGACAAACATCAGCACACTCTCTACTTTGAGCATCTGATGTGCCATTATATTGGCTGGATTTTGCCCCTCCTGGAGTCCTTAAAAAATGGAAAATGTGTCCTTGAAAGTCCTTGGATTTTTGGTTGAAAAAAGAGTATGAACCCTGTATCACCTACCAATCTGTTTCTCCTTATTTCCATTTCTGCAAGTGAGAATACAAGAATAGCCCCACTTTAAGTGCTCTATGGGTGTGTTATCCTGTGAAATCACACAGAATATCACCTGATAACAAAGATGAAGTACAAGGTGACTAAAATCAGATGATAATCTGCAAGATAGCGTAAGATACACAAAATTACTTATATGGCAGGATATTTGTTGAGTGTGTGTGGCAAAATTGAGAGTGCTTATGAATGTCAACATGATTAATAGCATGACTGCTGTGACTGGCTCTTGTTGTTGTGCTAGTTTTGTTTTTAAGACAATCCACAAAACCATTCTGGGAGTTTGTATACTATAAATTTGACTATTGACACAGAAGAAACACTGTCGTTCAACCACAGGATTTTTAATAAAATACTTTGTACATAATATTATTTACAATTATTTTCTTTATGACTGCAAACAGCAACTTTCTGTTTTATTCATTACAGACTTAACTAGACTCAAGATTGCAATTCAGTTAATACCCAAGTAAGAAGAATGCCAAGTTAGTCTGATATCTAAAAGGGGTTTGCAATGTAGATAACTCTGTGCTTTTCAATGGTTTCAATGTCTCTTTCTAGCTGCTTCATTTCAGCTTCCATACGTTCTTTGCGTGCCTTCTTTGGCGCTGTATCTGTGACCACTGAAAGTCCCTGGTATTGATGATGAAGGTCTTCCCAATTCTTTTTCAATCCATCAAGTACCTCTTGTCTGCAGAACAAACAAAAACAGATTTTGTCAGTGATGAACTAAAACCATTTGCTTAAAATGATAGATTGAGAATATGTTAATAGTACCTAGATGTTGAAAGTAAAACAAGTTCTCTGTCCCATTTTAAATAGTGTTCCCACTGTTATTCAATAATCTACCAGCCATGACTAGGGAAGAAGATTGTATGCACCATGCTGGAGCATTATTGAACCATACCATTAGGAGTGCTGTGATGGCACAGTTGCACTTTTGTAAAAGGCCTATTCACTTAACTCTTTAATCCCTAACAGTGACTACTTCCAAGGCCACCCAGGAAAATTTTCTGCAAACTAGCCAATGAGAATCTCACATTGGGACAATGGATTTTCACAAAATTAATTATGAATGACAAATTTTCCCACTTTCGAAGCACAACAAAATTCAAATTGCAGCTATTCTGTTGTTTCATCACTTGAACACTGTTGGCGAATTTGTAAAAGAAATTCTTGGGTGGCCTTGGTTGGAGTAGTTGCACTATAATTTATCCTTATAATAACACTGCTCAATCAAACAGAAAAAAAGTTATCAACAAGTAACAAATGTCTTGATTGTTTAACAAATTCTCCTCATTATCACCATGAAGAACAGTGTAGAGAATACATGCAGCTGTGTGCTATTACCAAAATTAATTTGTTACTCATTACTGTTGATCCCATTTACCTGAAGACAGACTGTTACCAGTTTCATAAATCTGCTGTGGATTTTTAAGTTGGATATTTAGTGACAGTGTTTCTAAATTTGAAGTCCACGAAACTACATGTAAAAACCTCTTTCAACAGATTCCAGCAGTCACTAGTAATATCACTGGTGTCACCAAATTCACTACCAGATGACATGGAAAAACTTAGACTACACACCTTTGATCTTCTGTTAAGCTTTTCATTGCTCCTTGTTGAAACCTTTCTTGAACATAAGCATCATATTCTTTTTGTGCCCGTTCAACTTCTGCCTTTCGTCTCTCCAGATATGCTGGAGTCTTGCCGAAATCTTTCTTGTGAACATACTTTGGTGTTAAGCCTGAGGGCTCCAGAAGGTGTGTGGCACCTCCCCGAGTGTCAGCAAATTTCTTTTCTGGTTTCTTGGGCACTGACATGATATTCTCAACTGCATTTGTGGTGACGTGATTCTTGGTAGAATGTAATCCCATTAAAGGCTTTTCTGTGTGTTTTGGAACTGCAGGACGTTTTCTGTCCTGATCAGGATACTTGAAATCTGTCTCTAACAACCACATGAACAGCATAACTTAATTAGCACATTTTAACTGGAATGGTAAACTAAATTTGCGATCTCAGTGTTACTGTTAAGCATATTCTTTGATTTCACCCATGTGACAAAGCAGTCATGTTGGTGGTCACTTACAATACATTTTTTTTCCGCATAATTTGCATTATTAGTTACTAGCGGAGAGACAGACTATTGTTCTTGACCAACAACATGACCGCCATGACGTCACACACAATCCAACAATGTTACTCGGTTAGCATTAGATTCCCTCCACTGTAGCCACCTTGAAGGTGTCCAAGGTGGCTACGGTGGATGGAATGTAATGCTACAGTGTAAACATGTTACTCCTTTCCTACCCAAATGTCTCACCTTGTTTGAATACCACTATAGAGTTCTTAAGTGATGACATCACAAAAATAAAATTTTTGAAATTATGGAATATGATGCCATATTCTTATAGAGCATCCTGAAAGACGTCCTCGTCCCAAAAATTAGCTCCGAATTGCAATTCCCAGTAGAGATATAAGGGATCAAAGTTTGATGGCATCCCATACAAACCCTTCAAAACTTGTTTCAGTTCCTTCAGTTTAGAACTGGCTCAAAATTAGAGAGATTTATATCGGGCAGTATCAAATTTCAATCCTTTATATTTCGGCTGGGAATTACAATTAATAGCTAACTTTTGGCAAGGACCCTTTTTTAAGGATACTCCATTCGAAAATGGCGCCCAATCCCATAATTTCACAAATTAAATTTTTTGTGGCGTCACACTTTAGAACTCTATATCACAGCATCTTTAGCTTGCTGATTCTGTTTTACTACAGACTACAGATTATATCTTTGTTAACTGTCCAAAGGAATATCAACGTTTTCACATTTTTCTACGGTCGATCACCTTACAAACCGCCGTGATGTGGCGAGGTCGAACATCAAGTTATTAAAAAAAGAAAGGGACTACATTCAATGATTGCTGGAGTCGAAGGGAATGCATTCAAAATGAGTTAACATGTAATAAAAGTATACACTGCGAGACGCCTGAACGTTTCCAGTTCAGTTTGATGCTTTATCATAAACTCTTCTGCTTTAGCTTACTTTCTGGTAGCTTGAATTCCTTCGAGTGCTTCGTCAAGAAACTCTTTGGTTCGTTAGTTGCAACTTTTGGTGGCCCCTGTTAAAGAAACCAGACTAGGGTTTAATAGTCCCACCATGTAAATGTTGCGTTGCAATTTCGCAACCGCGTAGGGCCAACTTACCATGGTTTTAGAATTTTGCTTGTTTGATGCGTGCTCTTGTCTTACTGCTGACGTAAAATTCGAGCGATACCTGTGGAAAAGAAAACCTTGAGTTGAAAATACAGTGACTAACGATGTGATTTGTACAAAGAGGGGAAAGAAATCGGACTCGTGAGTGATCCGATCTCGCGCTAAAAAAAACTCACATCGTAGGCTTTGGAGGCCTTTCTTGAATCTTAGGAATCAAATTATAAATGCTTTCTTGGTGGTCATCTGCTCTTCTCGAAAACAGTTCCACTGCCATGTCTAAAGTTTTGATAGCCCGGACAGATCTCAAATGTGCGGTCTGTATCCTCGCAAAGATGGCGACTCTTCTTATGAAACACTTGGGTGTTGACTTCACGTTGCTAGGCAATAATCATGATCATGTGGTTTGGTTTGCTGAAGCTTTTGTTGCTCAGTGGTTGCTGAGCAACAATACTTCGTTCCCAGATTTCAAACTACCGCCCCGACCGCGTGGCAACTGTGTTAACAATTTAATAAATTAAAAATTTGTACAGGTAAATAACTTATGAACATAAAAACGCTGTGGCACGTCCCTAAGTCTACATTCCGTTGTGAGATGAAATAATGACCTTTGAAAACATTTCCTTCAGCTAGATTCACTCATATGACTTCCTGAAAAGGGGTGTCCGGAAAGCTCAGACCTAAGACCTAAGACCCGGAAAACTAAGACCCGTGTCTCCTTGGGAAGTTTAGGGGAAACTCAGTTCCTAAAGGCCGCTGCAAACAATGGCACTGCGTCAGCATTAAAGTGAAACAATTGAATTAAAAATTCATAACTGCTTCAAAGTTCAGCTTCCGTATGAGCGACAGATGTCATAAAGGGGCGACAGACACGACGTCGAATGATCAATTTCCGTTTTTATTTATGATTTTGCGTATAACATCGCAAAGCCAGTTGTGTCCAAATAGCGAAAGTTTAGACAACGGCGAATTTTGCAACAAACGCATTCTACAAACATAACAAAAAATTAGCCAAAAACTCATTCAGAGAATTATACAAAGGAAACATTTAGCCGTAAATTAACGGCTAAATTTTTCACATACAATATACTGACCAAAGATTTCGCCGTTAATTAACGGCTAAATTATTTGTCTGTTATATATGTGAACAAAGATTTCGCCGTAAATTAATGGCTAAATTATTTGTCTAAGTTTTTGGTTTGTAAAAAAAGTGTTAATAAATTTAATGAAATTTAATTAATACTGAATGAGTTTATCGCTAAAAATTTCAAATGTTTGTAGAGAAAGTTTAATTTTTTTTAAAGTTTCATTTAATGCAAATTTTTCACTTATATATATACCCCCAAATAGCCATCATATTGAGCAACTGTAACTGGGTCACCATTTGCCGAGACTTTGGAGCGAGTGAGCGTACAAAAAAGAAAACAAACTTAAATACTTAAGCATAAAGAGAATAACATTGGCACCAAAGCAACACGTGCTTCTGCCGACGAAATTATCAGACCGATTGTTGGGAAAGTTATCAGGACGATATGAAAGAATATTTGTTTGTGAGTAGCTTCAAATTAATGCGTTCTAGTAACATGGAAGCAACAAAACGAAAAACGCAAAGCACCTTTTCGGAAACTCCCGTTTTGCAAAGTAGACAAAGCACTGCTTCGCTTCATTTCGCCAAACTTTAGTGCACAGTAGAAACGCCACTCGGCGACAACCGGAAATAGTTTCGCCGTTTGCCATACCGGGAAAGAAAAACACAACTAAATTGTCATTTGTAAGTATGAGTGCATTCATTTCATTCATTTTACCACTTAAAGTAAAAGAAAGCTGAAATTCTACGATTTCCCTAAGAAAACCAGGGTCTTAGTTTTCCGGGTCTTAGTTCTTAGGTCTTAGGGTCTTAGCTTTCCGGACATCCTTCTGAAAACAGAGAAAAAAGCCCTTGATAAACAGTATCATCATCACAAAACCTGGTAAAGGAAATGGCGTCGTCATTGTTGATAAACGTCGTCACCAGAACAAAATGAAACATTTGACCTCTGAAAAAACGAAATTTAAAAAAACATACATTGATTCGAACATTTCAACATTAACCACAGCAAAAACCGTGTCCGATCAAGCTTGTTCAACGTCGGATCAAGAATTATGACATGCGCACGTGTTTGCCCTATGGAATATATAAACTATATTCTCCATTTGGCGCGAAAATATACTCGGATATTTGTCCTTGGACACTGTCAGTTCCTGGAAGCTCACAGTTTTCCTCGATCTTCGCTAAAACTGTTCGCTTCTGGGGACAGATAATGTTCGCGCACAAATATCCGAGCATATTTTAAAAGCCAAATCAGTGCAGGCTAATATCTTTATTTTCAGCTCGCTCATGTGCTTTAAAACTGACAAAACCGCCAGCTTCAAATATTTTTCGCAACAAGTGATCAATCTCGACCCCAGAGCTCTTCTCTTCTGCGCATGACTGAGGGAGAGGAGAGGCGCGAAGTCCGAGAAATCCGAAGGTCAGAATTTCTCCAACTAAGGAGGGCTCCTGTCCAACTGTATTCAGCTACTGAGATTCGGGTAGGCAGGTTCAGTAAAAGAAATATCAGTTGGAAAGAATCGGCAGGTACGTTATGTATGAGGACACATTATATACCGGACACCTCTACGCAGAGCAGTGTAGGAGCTGTGTTAGCTGTACCTCTGTTACCTTATTACTGGCGAACCTTATGATCTATTTCCTTTTCCATGGTGAATCTAATGTTTGGGTGCCTAGAGTTGATATAGTTGAAAAATAGTAGCGCTTGATTTCTTTCTTAGCTGTTTTTATCAACAACGACACTGATTTTCCTGTCACTAGTGTTTACCGTAAGAAAACCTTCACGGGCCTTTTGACTGATTACTTTAGTTTTACATCACATTCCTACAAACTGGGTCTCATTCGCACGCTTGTTGACAGAGCCTATAAGATCAACAACACTTGGTTGGGTTTTCACGAGGACATCACGCAACTTACCAAAATCCTTCAGAAGAATTTATTTCCATTTCATCTGGTTGAAAACATTATTAATCACTACCTCACACTTACTCGCCAAGACTGTAATCCCCCGGTTTCTGCCTCTGACACTACACGTACCTTTTACTTTAAATTAGCTTACATTGGTCCTTTCTCTATTATCACGCAGAAAAAGGTTCGCCAGTTTGCTAAACGCTATTGATATTAATACATTGATATTAAGCTAGTTTTCTTATCATTTAAAATCGGTAACTTGTTTAGTGTAAAGGATCCTATCCCTCGTGGGCTCCGTGCGGGTGTGGTATATAAGTTTTTGTGTGCGGGCTGTAGTGCCTGCTATGTCGGCGAAACCACCCGGCATTTTTCCACGCGCGTACGTGAGCACATTTTCAGTATAGGACCTCGCATATTTTTAAACATTTACAAAATTCTGAACATCGCCGCACTTTACGCTCTAGTGACTGTTTTAGCATCCTAGATCACGCTTCCACCACCTTCCAACTTAAGATAAAAGAAGCAATTCATATTCAATGGGAAAAACCTACACTTAACCCGGGACTTAATCATCAACTTTATCATGTTAATTTAAAACTTTCTCTCTAATAATTTACATTGCCATGGTTCCTTTTGTTAGCATTTTGTTTCACACTATATATTCAACTCTGTACTTTGTACTGATTTAAACTGAAGATGACAGAAGTTTCTGTCGAGACATGTTTTTAAAAAGTGTAATGTTGTTTCTGAAAATTTCGTTATGCCTGCTGCTATCCAGACCTTTTGACACTGTGAGAATTCCGATACTTGAAACCCTGGTGAGGGTTAGACCAAAGAAAGAATCTGTGGAGTAACTTCTTCAACCAAGTTTGAGCTTGTCGAGAAGATTTAGAACACTTCATAAACTTTAAACTTTAAACAACTAGTTTTGTTTCTGTTTTATTGTTAAAGTGCCTATCACCCCTAGCCGGTTTGTTTTTTTTTTCTGAAAAGTAGACATGGTAAAAATGCAATAACAAAGAAAAAAACTGGATTAGAAGCGCTCTGTTATTTTTAAAACGCAATCGAAATCAAGGTTTTCGAAGCGAAAACCGCGCACAAAGAAGTCTGGCACCAGTATCAGTCGTGACGTCAACCCGGTATCTCCACAACATACGAACAACTAAAACTATAAACGATGCAGTGAGAAATCCACCCGAGGTGGACGATTTTGGCTGACAAAATGTCTGAAAGTCAATCCGACTCCGAGATAAGCGATTACTTTGTTAACTCAGAATAAACCGCCGACCGGTTGGCTCAGTCAGTAGAGTACCGGACTACCTTGCGGAAGATCGTGGGTTCAAGCCCTGGCCGGACCAACACTCAGGGTCTTAATAATAACTGAGAAGAAAGTGCTCCCTCTACAATAGCATCTGCAAATGGTTAGATTTTCTAGTGTTCTCGGATAAGGACGAGGTCCCGTCTCACAGAAGTCTTGGTTTCAGGGGCTTGAACCCCCCGCAGTTATTAAAAAAAAAACCATGTGCTTTGGGATCGGCCATCTTTGTTGTGGTTCTTTAGTTCCTCCATTCCTTTATCACTCTTTCTCAGTCGTTTTTCCTCACTGACAGAGCTACCTCGGGCTGCGCCCTCGGTGAATAAATCACATATCCCCTCGTTACCTCAAAATAACACTTACTTAGTCTCGATAGTTTTCGGGGACTCGCTATTTTCGAGATTTATTAGAAGTCGGAAACTTTTGACTTAACTTTCGGGGGGTAACTGTCGTAACTTTCGGGTTGAACTACATTTTATTTCGTTTACGTTCGAGAAGAGCCACTGACGCGCTGAACGAAAGACAACACGCGTATGGTGGCCCATTGTTATCATAGCAAAACCAGTTGGAAATGTTTGTTTGAAATTGTAAAAAAACATGCAGATGTTAAAAAAAATGGAAAATTAAAAAAAAATGTACTTAAAGTTAAAGAACAGAGAGAAAAAAGAGAATACAAAATAAAATAAATAAATAAAATTAAAGCAAAGTGAAAAAGAAAAAAAATCAAATAAAAATAAACAGAAGTAAAAAAAAAATGCAAACGCAAATTAAAAGTAAATAAAAATAAAAATAAAATAAAATGCATTAGAAAAAAATATATATATATACTCATGGGTTTTTTTAAACATAAAAAATTCCTGTCAGTGAAAATGCAGATTCAAAAAAAAAGTAAATTTACTATGATAACGCTGGGCCGGATTGAATACCACGCTGTTTTTTTTTTTTTTTTTTCAAAATGAAATGTCGTAAAGCGGCCCATTGTTATCATAGCCCGCAACACCTAAGGTCAGTGGTTTCCTCATTTTCCAAATGGCGGCTCGCTTCCGGCTCGCCTCCGCGTGATACAGACACGGAAGCAGATGATTAGATTCAGTGGTTTTCGCTGTACTGATGCCAAACTGTAGTTATTTCTGTATGTAAGTAGTACAACACGTCTGTTTTCCGTAATTAAGTTGTACTTGAGTAGAGCGTTTTGTGTTTATGACTGCAAGAGTGTGGAGTAACACAGTGAAGTTCACGTAAGTATATACAAGATTATATGTAACTGATATTGTAAATCCGATTTTGTGCGAGCCATCCACGTAAAGTCACAAACTGCTCCTAGACAGAAAAATATATTTTCTAGTTAGCCAATTCGCGATTTCATGATATTTAAACACATTTAACTTTAAGTTAGTTCGCTGTTAATTCATTTTGAACGTTTTTTTTAGTCGCACGTAAACCGATTTGAAGTCACGCTTGAGAATATAAAAGAACGAATGTTGTCATTCACTCGTATTAATTTTGCCTAAGTTTATTACCTTTTACGGATGATTAAGTTCTGTTAGGTACCATGATCTAGATCATAGTCCGTTGCTGTCAGTAAAAATCATTTCATCAAGGCTGGACAGAGGAAATATCCTAACGAGGCGATGCGAATACTTTATGCATACTATAACGTTGTCAATTAAGCCCTGGCCAAACGGACCCTCAAGTAGATGAAAGTTGAAAAACCGGGTCAATTTGAGTTTATTACTGGGCTGCTTGTGGCAAACCTGTCATTAATGCCTTTTGAGCTTGTTGCTGTCTCTCCGTCACACAGTGCAAAAGTTGCGCAATCGTACCTGCATGGATTGCATGCCTTGTCGTAGGTTTGTATGGCCTCCCTTGTAATGCGTTACGTCTTACAAATGTTTTCATCAGTGGACGTGACCTAAAAGTTGTTATTAAGCGATTTTTGGAACGGGTCAGTCAGGGAACTTGAAAAGAAAACATTTAGAGTGAACTTAAGTGCTTTCAGCCATTGACAAAACTAGCTATCATTTCATTGGTTGCATTTTCAACTAGTACTTCCTGAGACATAAGTATATAGATAATTATTTTTCACATGGCTCGTTTTCCTTTGTTCTTCGAAGCTGATTATATACAACAAACCCCGCTAATTAACAACTGTCTGAAAAGCTGGGGGCGGCTTTGATTGTAACAGGGGAGTGCGGGGCAAATATTTTAACAACCCCCCTAGGGGATTATTAAAGTTGATAATCCCCTAGGTGAATATTACAGTAATATTCCCCTCGCACACACCCACATGCCTTCCATTTCACGCACTGACAAACAAAACAACGACTTTACTTCAACAACGTTGCATTTATTTTACTTAGAATACACATTCATATCATTACATTTTAAATACTACAGAGCAGTTGCTCAAATTCAAAACATTACACTTGCTTTGGGGTAACTCGGCGTATACCTCTTCGACGCTTTCTTCTCTTTTTCAACACTGCCGATTGAGACTTCTTGATAATCGTCCGAGTGGTCAAAGCTGAACAACCCTTCTGTCGCCTCCTCAACATTAAACTGAGCGTTTCCGTGGTCCACTTGCCGATTGTTCGAAGATACAAATTTCTCTAACTCATTGCCCCGATTTAACGAGCCATTAAAACTACTTTGTGTGAGGAAAAGTTCTTCCTCAGAGTCACTCGTTTCTGCGATCCTCACAGTACAGTGTGAAAAAATGAAGTAGTTGTAAAGCTGTCAGTATTTTTTGACAATGTCCAAATCCCAGAGCTATTTTCCCAATCTTAAATGTATTGTAAAGCTTGTTTAGTATGCATATGGTTGTTTTGGTCGGTAAACCAAAAGCAAAAAAATAAGGTCTATAGCCATACTCACCGTTACGTCACCTATTGTTATTAATGTCGCAACCAGAGATCTATCAGTTATTGAGACACAGGGTTCTTTTGTTTTACGGCGAGCAAATTTGAAAAACAAAACAAATTGCTCATCAATGGTTGTAAACAGTGAATACAGCTATTATGCTGTTTTACAATGGTAAACCCCACCGCGTTTTTTCGCAACTATTGTTCTATTGTCAAGTGTATGTACGGAAAACTATTTGTTTGTTTGTTTTGTCAGTGTACATGTGTCAAAACAACGAACAAAATCATGTCACGGTTGATACCTTGCCCCTGTGATACCTCGCCGATGTGAAAAATAAGCCAGTTATTTTGAGGCACCTCGTGGGTATGCGATTTATTCACCTCGGGCTGCACCCTCGGTAAATAAATCACATATCCCCTCGTTGCCTCAAAATAACCCTTGCATACACCACTTATGTTTATACTGGTAAGCAGAAGCTTCACGCATTGACCCATAAGAGTGCAAACAAAAATGCAAGTAACTCAGTGCTGACCACTATTCGTCACTAAGACAAATGAGTCACTCCTTGCTACTCAAATGTGCGCTGGAGTATATCTCGTGACCTTGGTATTTGACTGGTTGGTTTTTTAAGAACTTTGTTAAATAGACATCGATTTTGCATTTGCTATCACGTACGCCGATGTTTTGGTACTCGTCAGAGTGAACTTAAGTGCTCTCAGAGCGCAGTTTTGAAAATTATATAACATCCTCGTTCATTTGCATTATCTTTTTACAGACTTACAAAGTGATAGTCAAGCTGAAACGCAAGCATGTCTTCCAAGGGCAAAGATGTATCCAAGTTGCGACTTGTTTTGGTACAGGGTAATAATTACGCTAATCCTCCGGGAGATTATTCTCGTACGGACGACAAAGTTCGAGATAAACACATTTGGGTCTCTGAAAGCAACTCTCGAATGATGTTCTACGCAGGAGGACGTTGGGCCATTACTTCTACGCACTACATGCAAGAAATTCTTGATGGAAGTACTGGTGGATTCGTGTCCTCCACAGATGCTGACGTCCCTTACAAAGCCGACTGGGGCCCAAACTATAACGTCAGCGAAGTGTACCTGGGTGTCTGCAACGGAGGTGTATGGGTCTCCCTCTGTGCATATTTGGTGGTCAGCTCCTGCTAATCCTGAAGTACAGCAGGAAGGAATTACCTGGTTCTACAACGAGATCACAGTGACGGAGACAGCAACTTCTACTTACTACATGACTAATGGTTTCACTGGGGGCTACATGGGCATTCAAGATCGCTACCCTAAGTGGGTTCTCTTCTCGATATGGGACAAGACGTCGACAGATGACAATCCAAATGCGTCGCCCGATGATTTGGTGAAAGTGCTTGCTAAAGGCGAAGGAGTGACAGTTGAACGCTTTGGTGGTGAAGGTACAGGAGGCAAAAGTTACCTTGCCTACGATTGGAAGGTGGGTGACAAGTACCAACTCATGGTAAACGTCCAGCCGGATGCACAAGAAAGCGACAAGGCCGTCTTTACAGGATGGTTCCGCATCCCAGAGTTGAATGTCTGGCGATTGATGGCCTCTTTCCAGGTACGTCCGCAGGCAGTGAGTAAAAAGCTGGAAAGTATTTACTCTTTTCTCGAGGATTGGAGCGGAAATGGTTATCGACGCCAAGGCTTGTGGGGCCCGGCTTGGATTAAAAGTGATGGTGGTCCTTGGGTACAAGCAACGCGGGGAAGGGGCACAAGCACAGACCAAGATGCAAACAACAGGAATGTCTTCTTGTCTCCAGATCGCCGGCAACTTGGAATGACCACTGGTGGACCGGCACTGGCCGATCCATCCCTAGGCCCGTATACGTGCATTGCATCAAGCATTCCATCGGTGCTGACCTTGAATCCTCTGCCTGATCATGATGGAGCGCCTGCGCGTGAGTGATCATGCACTCACAAGCAAAATCTACAGTTTAAAGAGTCCTGAACGTAGGATTGTTCCGTTTACTACGCTGATCAAAATTCCACTGTTTTCAAAATTAAAGTTAGATGTAGAAAAATACTTCACTAAATCGACCCCCTGGTGTATTCGACCGAAATAATCAATATTACCATTTAGCTAGGAAATAAAATGGAAGGAACTGTGAATCCCTACGGTTTTATCGCAGTTCAAAGTTTTTGTTAGTTCAGCAACTTATTAGAAATAAAAAATGGCGGTTTTATTTTGTTATTTCATTCCTTTAAGAATGTCTACAGCATCAAGTCCCTATAAGAAATAAACAGTATTACTAACCCATTTATGGCAAAGACTAACTAGGTTTTAGTCCTTAAATTTAGTACATACAAAAGCATGGTTAAAACAATTGATAAAGTATTGTTACACAGGAGAACTGAAGTAAAATACTGAAGACATTAATTAAGGTGGCTTAAGGCCGATTTACACGCTGCGATTTGTCGTGCCGATTTGTCGGCCCCGAGAAATCGTGAAGCAAATCGGCGCGTGTAAATGGCGACCCGATGCGCGCGCGACATGTCGGCCGATTCGGAAACATCGGCTGCAAAATCACGCCATTGTACGCGCCCAACATGTTTTTGTCCTGTAGTTATACACTTGAGCATGCGCATAACCTGAAATGAAAAGCTATGTGGACAAAAGCAACTATTTGTTGTGTTTCTAGTGCGATATCACTGCTAGCTGCCGCCTCAAAATGTTTAAAAAAAAGAAAGAGAAGAAAAAAAACCGTCTGGGTTAAAGACTGACTGCTACAACGCGAAAG
>OX419343.1:7904567-7929567 GCA_948470475.1 Galaxea fascicularis | reverse complement strand
TATCACATCACTTATCAGATCACTAGCATAGAATCGCTAAAGCCGCAAGGGCGGTAACAAGTCAAGAAACTGGAAAAACTTACGGTTTTCGCGCAGAAATACCGAGCCAAATCTTGTCGTCGCCTGATAGTTACTTGAAGTCCCGGATGTTGAAAACCGATTTCAAGCGAACTTCCGTCAAGCCCTTGTTTCTTGTTCAGTTTTTACTAAGTCTTTAGCCTGGTCAAAAGTCAAGTCCAATTTCACCATGTGCGCTTACAAATCAACCCTGACACCTACGTTTTGAGGCTAAAGACTCCTTACCTCCGAAAGCAAAGCTCTACAATAACCTTCACTGCGCCTAACAGTCGACTTCATAGCGGCCGACAAGATAAATACGCACGAAGGTTATTAGACGAGGCAGACACTGCATCTCGCTAGAATTTATCCCTCACTGAGCTTCATGATGCTCTAAGGAAAACTTTGCTCTAGGAGGTGAACAGGAAAGCTAAATATACTGACTCCGTTTGAAACTAAGCCTGCGCTAAGATTTCAAATTCATGCAAATTTTCTTGAGAAAGAGAGAGAGTGGGACCAAATAAAGAGGGTTAAAAGGGAGGAGGGGCAGGGTAGGGGGGGGGGGGGGAGAGAGAGAGCTTATTCTAACTTTCAATGTTAACTTTCTCTTACTAATCAGCTAATTGCCATCGTCGCTCCCCCCAGCACAAGCAAAGACCAAGAAGAATAGAAGGGGGAAACACACCTCAGTACTGAAATAAACAAGGCTTAGTATAACTTTCCTGCGACCCTGTTTTCAAAAATCCAGGTATATATCTCAAGCATATCGGTCGAATTGCACAGAATTATTTCATATTCCACTTAAAACGATAGGAAACGTTCAAATGAAGAGTTCTAAGTGCGAAAAGCGGAGAAGTTGCCTTTAGATGATCAAATCTTTAGACATGAAACTGTGCTCTTGGTCATAACCATGACATAAATTACCTTAGAATACTAGTGACTTGCTTAAAGTGCAGACATTGTGAAGATCGTGGACTTATGTTAGGCTTGAAAGCCGTCTTCTAAGGTCTGTAACATTTGTACGCGAAAAGAGTTGTGATTTGAACAAATTTGGCTGTGAAATCAGTCCCATATTTGCTAATCCTGTGAAATATATACCTGACCTTATGAAAACCAGGTCGACGAAAATTCGAGGCTTTTTAGAACTTCCTTTGCTATTACCTCCGTTGTTTAACAAGGACACTTCACTTTTTGCTTATTACCAGATTACAGTGTCGACGAAAGGAAAAAAAAAGAACATGGCTATTTGCTATATCACTAGACATGAAATCGACGTAACCTCTGACCTGAACTATCGTGTGGGCAGTAGTGTCAGTTTTGCTCAAATCTTGCTTTGAAACGTCGGCCTTGCCGAGAGCAAAGTTACCGTCGGAAAGAGGCATCGATTTCCACGAAATCAAGCAACGTTTTAAACCGAATTCCCTGGTGGCTAACACAAATAACAGCAAGCTCTTGGTAAATTACATCTACGTAAACATGTGGCAAATGTTACGACTAGATTTGAGGCCGGAAATCACACATTATGACACTTCAAATTATCACATCACTTATCAGATCACTAGCATAGAATCGCTAAAGCCGCAAGGGCGGTAACAAGTCAAGAAACTGGAAAAACTTACGGTTTTCGCGCAGAAATACCGAGCCAAATCTTGTCGTCGCCTGATAGTTACTTGAAGTCCCGGATGTTGAAAACCGATTTCAAGCGAACTTCCGTCAAGCCCTTGTTTCTTGTTCAGTTTTTACTAAGTCTTTAGCCTGGTCAAAAGTCAAGTCCAATTTCACCATGTGCGCTTACAAATCAACCCTGACACCTACGTTTTGAGGCTAAAGACTCCTTACCTCCGAAAGCAAAGCTCTACAATAACCTTCACTGCGCCTAACAGTCGACTTCATAGCGGCCGACAAGATAAATACGCACGAAGGTTATTAGACGAGGCAGACACTGCATCTCGCTAGAATTTATCCCTCACTGAGCTTCATGATGCTCTAAGGAAAACTTTGCTCTAGGAGGTGAACAGGAAAGCTAAATATACTGACTCCGTTTGAAACTAAGCCTGCGCTAAGATTTCAAATTCATGCAAATTTTCTTGAGAAAGAGAGAGAGTGGGACCAAATAAAGAGGGTTAAAAGGGAGGAGGGGCAGGGTAGGGGGGGGGGGGGGAGAGAGAGAGCTTATTCTAACTTTCAATGTTAACTTTCTCTTACTAATCAGCTAATTGCCATCGTCGCTCCCCCCAGCACAAGCAAAGACCAAGAAGAATAGAAGGGGGAAACACACCTCAGTACTGAAATAAACAAGGCTTAGTATAACTTTCCTGCGACCCTGTTTTCAAAAATCCAGGTATATATCTCAAGCATATCGGTCGAATTGCACAGAATTATTTCATATTCCACTTAAAACGATAGGAAACGTTCAAATGAAGAGTTCTAAGTGCGAAAAGCGGAGAAGTTGCCTTTAGATGATCAAATCTTTAGACATGAAACTGTGCTCTTGGTCATAACCATGACATAAATTACCTTAGAATACTAGTGACTTGCTTAAAGTGCAGACATTGTGAAGATCGTGGACTTATGTTAGGCTTGAAAGCCGTCTTCTAAGGTCTGTAACATTTGTACGCGAAAAGAGTTGTGATTTGAACAAATTTGGCTGTGAAATCAGTCCCATATTTGCTAATCCTGTGAAATATATACCTGACCTTATGAAAACCAGGTCGACGAAAATTCGAGGCTTTTTAGAACTTCCTTTGCTATTACCTCCGTTGTTTAACAAGGACACTTCACTTTTTGCTTATTACCAGATTACAGTGTCGACGAAAGGAAAAAAAAAGAACATGGCTATTTGCTATATCACTAGACATGAAATCGACGTAACCTCTGACCTGAACTATCGTGTGGGCAGTAGTGTCAGTTTTGCTCAAATCTTGCTTTGAAACGTCGGCCTTGCCGAGAGCAAAGTTACCGTCGGAAAGAGGCATCGATTTCCACGAAATCAAGCAACGTTTTAAACCGAATTCCCTGGTGGCTAACACAAATAACAGCAAGCTCTTGGTAAATTACATCTACGTAAACATGTGGCAAATGTTACGACTAGATTTGAGGCCGGAAATCACACATTATGACACTTCAAATTATCACATCACTTATCAGATCACTAGCATAGAATCGCTAAAGCCGCAAGGGCGGTAACAAGTCAAGAAACTGGAAAAACTTACGGTTTTCGCGCAGAAATACCGAGCCAAATCTTGTCGTCGCCTGATAGTTACTTGAAGTCCCGGATGTTGAAAACCGATTTCAAGCGAACTTCCGTCAAGCCCTTGTTTCTTGTTCAGTTTTTACTAAGTCTTTAGCCTGGTCAAAAGTCAAGTCCAATTTCACCATGTGCGCTTACAAATCAACCCTGACACCTACGTTTTGAGGCTAAAGACTCCTTACCTCCGAAAGCAAAGCTCTACAATAACCTTCACTGCGCCTAACAGTCGACTTCATAGCGGCCGACAAGATAAATACGCACGAAGGTTATTAGACGAGGCAGACACTGCATCTCGCTAGAATTTATCCCTCACTGAGCTTCATGATGCTCTAAGGAAAACTTTGCTCTAGGAGGTGAACAGGAAAGCTAAATATACTGACTCCGTTTGAAACTAAGCCTGCGCTAAGATTTCAAATTCATGCAAATTTTCTTGAGAAAGAGAGAGAGTGGGACCAAATAAAGAGGGTTAAAAGGGAGGAGGGGCAGGGTAGGGGGGGGGGGGGGGAGAGAGAGAGCTTATTCTAACTTTCAATGTTAACTTTCTCTTACTAATCAGCTAATTGCCATCGTCGCTCCCCCCAGCACAAGCAAAGACCAAGAAGAATAGAAGGGGGAAACACACCTCAGTACTGAAATAAACAAGGCTTAGTATAACTTTCCTGCGACCCTGTTTTCAAAAATCCAGGTATATATCTCAAGCATATCGGTCGAATTGCACAGAATTATTTCATATTCCACTTAAAACGATAGGAAACGTTCAAATGAAGAGTTCTAAGTGCGAAAAGCGGAGAAGTTGCCTTTAGATGATCAAATCTTTAGACATGAAACTGTGCTCTTGGTCATAACCATGACATAAATTACCTTAGAATACTAGTGACTTGCTTAAAGTGCAGACATTGTGAAGATCGTGGACTTATGTTAGGCTTGAAAGCCGTCTTCTAAGGTCTGTAACATTTGTACGCGAAAAGAGTTGTGATTTGAACAAATTTGGCTGTGAAATCAGTCCCATATTTGCTAATCCTGTGAAATATATACCTGACCTTATGAAAACCAGGTCGACGAAAATTCGAGGCTTTTTAGAACTTCCTTTGCTATTACCTCCGTTGTTTAACAAGGACACTTCACTTTTTGCTTATTACCAGATTACAGTGTCGACGAAAGGAAAAAAAAAGAACATGGCTATTTGCTATATCACTAGACATGAAATCGACGTAACCTCTGACCTGAACTATCGTGTGGGCAGTAGTGTCAGTTTTGCTCAAATCTTGCTTTGAAACGTCGGCCTTGCCGAGAGCAAAGTTACCGTCGGAAAGAGGCATCGATTTCCACGAAATCAAGCAACGTTTTAAACCGAATTCCCTGGTGGCTAACACAAATAACAGCAAGCTCTTGGTAAATTACATCTACGTAAACATGTGGCAAATGTTACGACTAGATTTGAGGCCGGAAATCACACATTATGACACTTCAAATTATCACATCACTTATCAGATCACTAGCATAGAATCGCTAAAGCCGCAAGGGCGGTAACAAGTCAAGAAACTGGAAAAACTTACGGTTTTCGCGCAGAAATACCGAGCCAAATCTTGTCGTCGCCTGATAGTTACTTGAAGTCCCGGATGTTGAAAACCGATTTCAAGCGAACTTCCGTCAAGCCCTTGTTTCTTGTTCAGTTTTTACTAAGTCTTTAGCCTGGTCAAAAGTCAAGTCCAATTTCACCATGTGCGCTTACAAATCAACCCTGACACCTACGTTTTGAGGCTAAAGACTCCTTACCTCCGAAAGCAAAGCTCTACAATAACCTTCACTGCGCCTAACAGTCGACTTCATAGCGGCCGACAAGATAAATACGCACGAAGGTTATTAGACGAGGCAGACACTGCATCTCGCTAGAATTTATCCCTCACTGAGCTTCATGATGCTCTAAGGAAAACTTTGCTCTAGGAGGTGAACAGGAAAGCTAAATATACTGACTCCGTTTGAAACTAAGCCTGCGCTAAGATTTCAAATTCATGCAAATTTTCTTGAGAAAGAGAGAGAGTGGGACCAAATAAAGAGGGTTAAAAGGGAGGAGGGGCAGGGTAGGGGGGGGGGGGGGGAGAGAGAGAGCTTATTCTAACTTTCAATGTTAACTTTCTCTTACTAATCAGCTAATTGCCATCGTCGCTCCCCCCAGCACAAGCAAAGACCAAGAAGAATAGAAGGGGGAAACACACCTCAGTACTGAAATAAACAAGGCTTAGTATAACTTTCCTGCGACCCTGTTTTCAAAAATCCAGGTATATATCTCAAGCATATCGGTCGAATTGCACAGAATTATTTCATATTCCACTTAAAACGATAGGAAACGTTCAAATGAAGAGTTCTAAGTGCGAAAAGCGGAGAAGTTGCCTTTAGATGATCAAATCTTTAGACATGAAACTGTGCTCTTGGTCATAACCATGACATAAATTACCTTAGAATACTAGTGACTTGCTTAAAGTGCAGACATTGTGAAGATCGTGGACTTATGTTAGGCTTGAAAGCCGTCTTCTAAGGTCTGTAACATTTGTACGCGAAAAGAGTTGTGATTTGAACAAATTTGGCTGTGAAATCAGTCCCATATTTGCTAATCCTGTGAAATATATACCTGACCTTATGAAAACCAGGTCGACGAAAATTCGAGGCTTTTTAGAACTTCCTTTGCTATTACCTCCGTTGTTTAACAAGGACACTTCACTTTTTGCTTATTACCAGATTACAGTGTCGACGAAAGGAAAAAAAAAGAACATGGCTATTTGCTATATCACTAGACATGAAATCGACGTAACCTCTGACCTGAACTATCGTGTGGGCAGTAGTGTCAGTTTTGCTCAAATCTTGCTTTGAAACGTCGGCCTTGCCGAGAGCAAAGTTACCGTCGGAAAGAGGCATCGATTTCCACGAAATCAAGCAACGTTTTAAACCGAATTCCCTGGTGGCTAACACAAATAACAGCAAGCTCTTGGTAAATTACATCTACGTAAACATGTGGCAAATGTTACGACTAGATTTGAGGCCGGAAATCACACATTATGACACTTCAAATTATCACATCACTTATCAGATCACTAGCATAGAATCGCTAAAGCCGCAAGGGCGGTAACAAGTCAAGAAACTGGAAAAACTTACGGTTTTCGCGCAGAAATACCGAGCCAAATCTTGTCGTCGCCTGATAGTTACTTGAAGTCCCGGATGTTGAAAACCGATTTCAAGCGAACTTCCGTCAAGCCCTTGTTTCTTGTTCAGTTTTTACTAAGTCTTTAGCCTGGTCAAAAGTCAAGTCCAATTTCACCATGTGCGCTTACAAATCAACCCTGACACCTACGTTTTGAGGCTAAAGACTCCTTACCTCCGAAAGCAAAGCTCTACAATAACCTTCACTGCGCCTAACAGTCGACTTCATAGCGGCCGACAAGATAAATACGCACGAAGGTTATTAGACGAGGCAGACACTGCATCTCGCTAGAATTTATCCCTCACTGAGCTTCATGATGCTCTAAGGAAAACTTTGCTCTAGGAGGTGAACAGGAAAGCTAAATATACTGACTCCGTTTGAAACTAAGCCTGCGCTAAGATTTCAAATTCATGCAAATTTTCTTGAGAAAGAGAGAGAGTGGGACCAAATAAAGAGGGTTAAAAGGGAGGAGGGGCAGGGTAGGGGGGGGGGGGGGGAGAGAGAGAGCTTATTCTAACTTTCAATGTTAACTTTCTCTTACTAATCAGCTAATTGCCATCGTCGCTCCCCCCAGCACAAGCAAAGACCAAGAAGAATAGAAGGGGGAAACACACCTCAGTACTGAAATAAACAAGGCTTAGTATAACTTTCCTGCGACCCTGTTTTCAAAAATCCAGGTATATATCTCAAGCATATCGGTCGAATTGCACAGAATTATTTCATATTCCACTTAAAACGATAGGAAACGTTCAAATGAAGAGTTCTAAGTGCGAAAAGCGGAGAAGTTGCCTTTAGATGATCAAATCTTTAGACATGAAACTGTGCTCTTGGTCATAACCATGACATAAATTACCTTAGAATACTAGTGACTTGCTTAAAGTGCAGACATTGTGAAGATCGTGGACTTATGTTAGGCTTGAAAGCCGTCTTCTAAGGTCTGTAACATTTGTACGCGAAAAGAGTTGTGATTTGAACAAATTTGGCTGTGAAATCAGTCCCATATTTGCTAATCCTGTGAAATATATACCTGACCTTATGAAAACCAGGTCGACGAAAATTCGAGGCTTTTTAGAACTTCCTTTGCTATTACCTCCGTTGTTTAACAAGGACACTTCACTTTTTGCTTATTACCAGATTACAGTGTCGACGAAAGGAAAAAAAAAGAACATGGCTATTTGCTATATCACTAGACATGAAATCGACGTAACCTCTGACCTGAACTATCGTGTGGGCAGTAGTGTCAGTTTTGCTCAAATCTTGCTTTGAAACGTCGGCCTTGCCGAGAGCAAAGTTACCGTCGGAAAGAGGCATCGATTTCCACGAAATCAAGCAACGTTTTAAACCGAATTCCCTGGTGGCTAACACAAATAACAGCAAGCTCTTGGTAAATTACATCTACGTAAACATGTGGCAAATGTTACGACTAGATTTGAGGCCGGAAATCACACATTATGACACTTCAAATTATCACATCACTTATCAGATCACTAGCATAGAATCGCTAAAGCCGCAAGGGCGGTAACAAGTCAAGAAACTGGAAAAACTTACGGTTTTCGCGCAGAAATACCGAGCCAAATCTTGTCGTCGCCTGATAGTTACTTGAAGTCCCGGATGTTGAAAACCGATTTCAAGCGAACTTCCGTCAAGCCCTTGTTTCTTGTTCAGTTTTTACTAAGTCTTTAGCCTGGTCAAAAGTCAAGTCCAATTTCACCATGTGCGCTTACAAATCAACCCTGACACCTACGTTTTGAGGCTAAAGACTCCTTACCTCCGAAAGCAAAGCTCTACAATAACCTTCACTGCGCCTAACAGTCGACTTCATAGCGGCCGACAAGATAAATACGCACGAAGGTTATTAGACGAGGCAGACACTGCATCTCGCTAGAATTTATCCCTCACTGAGCTTCATGATGCTCTAAGGAAAACTTTGCTCTAGGAGGTGAACAGGAAAGCTAAATATACTGACTCCGTTTGAAACTAAGCCTGCGCTAAGATTTCAAATTCATGCAAATTTTCTTGAGAAAGAGAGAGAGTGGGACCAAATAAAGAGGGTTAAAAGGGAGGAGGGGCAGGGTAGGGGGGGGGGGGGGAGAGAGAGAGCTTATTCTAACTTTCAATGTTAACTTTCTCTTACTAATCAGCTAATTGCCATCGTCGCTCCCCCCAGCACAAGCAAAGACCAAGAAGAATAGAAGGGGGAAACACACCTCAGTACTGAAATAAACAAGGCTTAGTATAACTTTCCTGCGACCCTGTTTTCAAAAATCCAGGTATATATCTCAAGCATATCGGTCGAATTGCACAGAATTATTTCATATTCCACTTAAAACGATAGGAAACGTTCAAATGAAGAGTTCTAAGTGCGAAAAGCGGAGAAGTTGCCTTTAGATGATCAAATCTTTAGACATGAAACTGTGCTCTTGGTCATAACCATGACATAAATTACCTTAGAATACTAGTGACTTGCTTAAAGTGCAGACATTGTGAAGATCGTGGACTTATGTTAGGCTTGAAAGCCGTCTTCTAAGGTCTGTAACATTTGTACGCGAAAAGAGTTGTGATTTGAACAAATTTGGCTGTGAAATCAGTCCCATATTTGCTAATCCTGTGAAATATATACCTGACCTTATGAAAACCAGGTCGACGAAAATTCGAGGCTTTTTAGAACTTCCTTTGCTATTACCTCCGTTGTTTAACAAGGACACTTCACTTTTTGCTTATTACCAGATTACAGTGTCGACGAAAGGAAAAAAAAAGAACATGGCTATTTGCTATATCACTAGACATGAAATCGACGTAACCTCTGACCTGAACTATCGTGTGGGCAGTAGTGTCAGTTTTGCTCAAATCTTGCTTTGAAACGTCGGCCTTGCCGAGAGCAAAGTTACCGTCGGAAAGAGGCATCGATTTCCACGAAATCAAGCAACGTTTTAAACCGAATTCCCTGGTGGCTAACACAAATAACAGCAAGCTCTTGGTAAATTACATCTACGTAAACATGTGGCAAATGTTACGACTAGATTTGAGGCCGGAAATCACACATTATGACACTTCAAATTATCACATCACTTATCAGATCACTAGCATAGAATCGCTAAAGCCGCAAGGGCGGTAACAAGTCAAGAAACTGGAAAAACTTACGGTTTTCGCGCAGAAATACCGAGCCAAATCTTGTCGTCGCCTGATAGTTACTTGAAGTCCCGGATGTTGAAAACCGATTTCAAGCGAACTTCCGTCAAGCCCTTGTTTCTTGTTCAGTTTTTACTAAGTCTTTAGCCTGGTCAAAAGTCAAGTCCAATTTCACCATGTGCGCTTACAAATCAACCCTGACACCTACGTTTTGAGGCTAAAGACTCCTTACCTCCGAAAGCAAAGCTCTACAATAACCTTCACTGCGCCTAACAGTCGACTTCATAGCGGCCGACAAGATAAATACGCACGAAGGTTATTAGACGAGGCAGACACTGCATCTCGCTAGAATTTATCCCTCACTGAGCTTCATGATGCTCTAAGGAAAACTTTGCTCTAGGAGGTGAACAGGAAAGCTAAATATACTGACTCCGTTTGAAACTAAGCCTGCGCTAAGATTTCAAATTCATGCAAATTTTCTTGAGAAAGAGAGAGAGTGGGACCAAATAAAGAGGGTTAAAAGGGAGGAGGGGCAGGGTAGGGGGGGGGGGGGGAGAGAGAGAGCTTATTCTAACTTTCAATGTTAACTTTCTCTTACTAATCAGCTAATTGCCATCGTCGCTCCCCCCAGCACAAGCAAAGACCAAGAAGAATAGAAGGGGGAAACACACCTCAGTACTGAAATAAACAAGGCTTAGTATAACTTTCCTGCGACCCTGTTTTCAAAAATCCAGGTATATATCTCAAGCATATCGGTCGAATTGCACAGAATTATTTCATATTCCACTTAAAACGATAGGAAACGTTCAAATGAAGAGTTCTAAGTGCGAAAAGCGGAGAAGTTGCCTTTAGATGATCAAATCTTTAGACATGAAACTGTGCTCTTGGTCATAACCATGACATAAATTACCTTAGAATACTAGTGACTTGCTTAAAGTGCAGACATTGTGAAGATCGTGGACTTATGTTAGGCTTGAAAGCCGTCTTCTAAGGTCTGTAACATTTGTACGCGAAAAGAGTTGTGATTTGAACAAATTTGGCTGTGAAATCAGTCCCATATTTGCTAATCCTGTGAAATATATACCTGACCTTATGAAAACCAGGTCGACGAAAATTCGAGGCTTTTTAGAACTTCCTTTGCTATTACCTCCGTTGTTTAACAAGGACACTTCACTTTTTGCTTATTACCAGATTACAGTGTCGACGAAAGGAAAAAAAAAGAACATGGCTATTTGCTATATCACTAGACATGAAATCGACGTAACCTCTGACCTGAACTATCGTGTGGGCAGTAGTGTCAGTTTTGCTCAAATCTTGCTTTGAAACGTCGGCCTTGCCGAGAGCAAAGTTACCGTCGGAAAGAGGCATCGATTTCCACGAAATCAAGCAACGTTTTAAACCGAATTCCCTGGTGGCTAACACAAATAACAGCAAGCTCTTGGTAAATTACATCTACGTAAACATGTGGCAAATGTTACGACTAGATTTGAGGCCGGAAATCACACATTATGACACTTCAAATTATCACATCACTTATCAGATCACTAGCATAGAATCGCTAAAGCCGCAAGGGCGGTAACAAGTCAAGAAACTGGAAAAACTTACGGTTTTCGCGCAGAAATACCGAGCCAAATCTTGTCGTCGCCTGATAGTTACTTGAAGTCCCGGATGTTGAAAACCGATTTCAAGCGAACTTCCGTCAAGCCCTTGTTTCTTGTTCAGTTTTTACTAAGTCTTTAGCCTGGTCAAAAGTCAAGTCCAATTTCACCATGTGCGCTTACAAATCAACCCTGACACCTACGTTTTGAGGCTAAAGACTCCTTACCTCCGAAAGCAAAGCTCTACAATAACCTTCACTGCGCCTAACAGTCGACTTCATAGCGGCCGACAAGATAAATACGCACGAAGGTTATTAGACGAGGCAGACACTGCATCTCGCTAGAATTTATCCCTCACTGAGCTTCATGATGCTCTAAGGAAAACTTTGCTCTAGGAGGTGAACAGGAAAGCTAAATATACTGACTCCGTTTGAAACTAAGCCTGCGCTAAGATTTCAAATTCATGCAAATTTTCTTGAGAAAGAGAGAGAGTGGGACCAAATAAAGAGGGTTAAAAGGGAGGAGGGGCAGGGTAGGGGGGGGGGGGGGAGAGAGAGAGCTTATTCTAACTTTCAATGTTAACTTTCTCTTACTAATCAGCTAATTGCCATCGTCGCTCCCCCCAGCACAAGCAAAGACCAAGAAGAATAGAAGGGGGAAACACACCTCAGTACTGAAATAAACAAGGCTTAGTATAACTTTCCTGCGACCCTGTTTTCAAAAATCCAGGTATATATCTCAAGCATATCGGTCGAATTGCACAGAATTATTTCATATTCCACTTAAAACGATAGGAAACGTTCAAATGAAGAGTTCTAAGTGCGAAAAGCGGAGAAGTTGCCTTTAGATGATCAAATCTTTAGACATGAAACTGTGCTCTTGGTCATAACCATGACATAAATTACCTTAGAATACTAGTGACTTGCTTAAAGTGCAGACATTGTGAAGATCGTGGACTTATGTTAGGCTTGAAAGCCGTCTTCTAAGGTCTGTAACATTTGTACGCGAAAAGAGTTGTGATTTGAACAAATTTGGCTGTGAAATCAGTCCCATATTTGCTAATCCTGTGAAATATATACCTGACCTTATGAAAACCAGGTCGACGAAAATTCGAGGCTTTTTAGAACTTCCTTTGCTATTACCTCCGTTGTTTAACAAGGACACTTCACTTTTTGCTTATTACCAGATTACAGTGTCGACGAAAGGAAAAAAAAAGAACATGGCTATTTGCTATATCACTAGACATGAAATCGACGTAACCTCTGACCTGAACTATCGTGTGGGCAGTAGTGTCAGTTTTGCTCAAATCTTGCTTTGAAACGTCGGCCTTGCCGAGAGCAAAGTTACCGTCGGAAAGAGGCATCGATTTCCACGAAATCAAGCAACGTTTTAAACCGAATTCCCTGGTGGCTAACACAAATAACAGCAAGCTCTTGGTAAATTACATCTACGTAAACATGTGGCAAATGTTACGACTAGATTTGAGGCCGGAAATCACACATTATGACACTTCAAATTATCACATCACTTATCAGATCACTAGCATAGAATCGCTAAAGCCGCAAGGGCGGTAACAAGTCAAGAAACTGGAAAAACTTACGGTTTTCGCGCAGAAATACCGAGCCAAATCTTGTCGTCGCCTGATAGTTACTTGAAGTCCCGGATGTTGAAAACCGATTTCAAGCGAACTTCCGTCAAGCCCTTGTTTCTTGTTCAGTTTTTACTAAGTCTTTAGCCTGGTCAAAAGTCAAGTCCAATTTCACCATGTGCGCTTACAAATCAACCCTGACACCTACGTTTTGAGGCTAAAGACTCCTTACCTCCGAAAGCAAAGCTCTACAATAACCTTCACTGCGCCTAACAGTCGACTTCATAGCGGCCGACAAGATAAATACGCACGAAGGTTATTAGACGAGGCAGACACTGCATCTCGCTAGAATTTATCCCTCACTGAGCTTCATGATGCTCTAAGGAAAACTTTGCTCTAGGAGGTGAACAGGAAAGCTAAATATACTGACTCCGTTTGAAACTAAGCCTGCGCTAAGATTTCAAATTCATGCAAATTTTCTTGAGAAAGAGAGAGAGTGGGACCAAATAAAGAGGGTTAAAAGGGAGGAGGGGCAGGGTAGGGGGGGGGGGGGGGAGAGAGAGAGCTTATTCTAACTTTCAATGTTAACTTTCTCTTACTAATCAGCTAATTGCCATCGTCGCTCCCCCCAGCACAAGCAAAGACCAAGAAGAATAGAAGGGGGAAACACACCTCAGTACTGAAATAAACAAGGCTTAGTATAACTTTCCTGCGACCCTGTTTTCAAAAATCCAGGTATATATCTCAAGCATATCGGTCGAATTGCACAGAATTATTTCATATTCCACTTAAAACGATAGGAAACGTTCAAATGAAGAGTTCTAAGTGCGAAAAGCGGAGAAGTTGCCTTTAGATGATCAAATCTTTAGACATGAAACTGTGCTCTTGGTCATAACCATGACATAAATTACCTTAGAATACTAGTGACTTGCTTAAAGTGCAGACATTGTGAAGATCGTGGACTTATGTTAGGCTTGAAAGCCGTCTTCTAAGGTCTGTAACATTTGTACGCGAAAAGAGTTGTGATTTGAACAAATTTGGCTGTGAAATCAGTCCCATATTTGCTAATCCTGTGAAATATATACCTGACCTTATGAAAACCAGGTCGACGAAAATTCGAGGCTTTTTAGAACTTCCTTTGCTATTACCTCCGTTGTTTAACAAGGACACTTCACTTTTTGCTTATTACCAGATTACAGTGTCGACGAAAGGAAAAAAAAAGAACATGGCTATTTGCTATATCACTAGACATGAAATCGACGTAACCTCTGACCTGAACTATCGTGTGGGCAGTAGTGTCAGTTTTGCTCAAATCTTGCTTTGAAACGTCGGCCTTGCCGAGAGCAAAGTTACCGTCGGAAAGAGGCATCGATTTCCACGAAATCAAGCAACGTTTTAAACCGAATTCCCTGGTGGCTAACACAAATAACAGCAAGCTCTTGGTAAATTACATCTACGTAAACATGTGGCAAATGTTACGACTAGATTTGAGGCCGGAAATCACACATTATGACACTTCAAATTATCACATCACTTATCAGATCACTAGCATAGAATCGCTAAAGCCGCAAGGGCGGTAACAAGTCAAGAAACTGGAAAAACTTACGGTTTTCGCGCAGAAATACCGAGCCAAATCTTGTCGTCGCCTGATAGTTACTTGAAGTCCCGGATGTTGAAAACCGATTTCAAGCGAACTTCCGTCAAGCCCTTGTTTCTTGTTCAGTTTTTACTAAGTCTTTAGCCTGGTCAAAAGTCAAGTCCAATTTCACCATGTGCGCTTACAAATCAACCCTGACACCTACGTTTTGAGGCTAAAGACTCCTTACCTCCGAAAGCAAAGCTCTACAATAACCTTCACTGCGCCTAACAGTCGACTTCATAGCGGCCGACAAGATAAATACGCACGAAGGTTATTAGACGAGGCAGACACTGCATCTCGCTAGAATTTATCCCTCACTGAGCTTCATGATGCTCTAAGGAAAACTTTGCTCTAGGAGGTGAACAGGAAAGCTAAATATACTGACTCCGTTTGAAACTAAGCCTGCGCTAAGATTTCAAATTCATGCAAATTTTCTTGAGAAAGAGAGAGAGTGGGACCAAATAAAGAGGGTTAAAAGGGAGGAGGGGCAGGGTAGGGGGGGGGGGGGGGAGAGAGAGAGCTTATTCTAACTTTCAATGTTAACTTTCTCTTACTAATCAGCTAATTGCCATCGTCGCTCCCCCCAGCACAAGCAAAGACCAAGAAGAATAGAAGGGGGAAACACACCTCAGTACTGAAATAAACAAGGCTTAGTATAACTTTCCTGCGACCCTGTTTTCAAAAATCCAGGTATATATCTCAAGCATATCGGTCGAATTGCACAGAATTATTTCATATTCCACTTAAAACGATAGGAAACGTTCAAATGAAGAGTTCTAAGTGCGAAAAGCGGAGAAGTTGCCTTTAGATGATCAAATCTTTAGACATGAAACTGTGCTCTTGGTCATAACCATGACATAAATTACCTTAGAATACTAGTGACTTGCTTAAAGTGCAGACATTGTGAAGATCGTGGACTTATGTTAGGCTTGAAAGCCGTCTTCTAAGGTCTGTAACATTTGTACGCGAAAAGAGTTGTGATTTGAACAAATTTGGCTGTGAAATCAGTCCCATATTTGCTAATCCTGTGAAATATATACCTGACCTTATGAAAACCAGGTCGACGAAAATTCGAGGCTTTTTAGAACTTCCTTTGCTATTACCTCCGTTGTTTAACAAGGACACTTCACTTTTTGCTTATTACCAGATTACAGTGTCGACGAAAGGAAAAAAAAAGAACATGGCTATTTGCTATATCACTAGACATGAAATCGACGTAACCTCTGACCTGAACTATCGTGTGGGCAGTAGTGTCAGTTTTGCTCAAATCTTGCTTTGAAACGTCGGCCTTGCCGAGAGCAAAGTTACCGTCGGAAAGAGGCATCGATTTCCACGAAATCAAGCAACGTTTTAAACCGAATTCCCTGGTGGCTAACACAAATAACAGCAAGCTCTTGGTAAATTACATCTACGTAAACATGTGGCAAATGTTACGACTAGATTTGAGGCCGGAAATCACACATTATGACACTTCAAATTATCACATCACTTATCAGATCACTAGCATAGAATCGCTAAAGCCGCAAGGGCGGTAACAAGTCAAGAAACTGGAAAAACTTACGGTTTTCGCGCAGAAATACCGAGCCAAATCTTGTCGTCGCCTGATAGTTACTTGAAGTCCCGGATGTTGAAAACCGATTTCAAGCGAACTTCCGTCAAGCCCTTGTTTCTTGTTCAGTTTTTACTAAGTCTTTAGCCTGGTCAAAAGTCAAGTCCAATTTCACCATGTGCGCTTACAAATCAACCCTGACACCTACGTTTTGAGGCTAAAGACTCCTTACCTCCGAAAGCAAAGCTCTACAATAACCTTCACTGCGCCTAACAGTCGACTTCATAGCGGCCGACAAGATAAATACGCACGAAGGTTATTAGACGAGGCAGACACTGCATCTCGCTAGAATTTATCCCTCACTGAGCTTCATGATGCTCTAAGGAAAACTTTGCTCTAGGAGGTGAACAGGAAAGCTAAATATACTGACTCCGTTTGAAACTAAGCCTGCGCTAAGATTTCAAATTCATGCAAATTTTCTTGAGAAAGAGAGAGAGTGGGACCAAATAAAGAGGGTTAAAAGGGAGGAGGGGCAGGGTAGGGGGGGGGGGGGGGAGAGAGAGAGCTTATTCTAACTTTCAATGTTAACTTTCTCTTACTAATCAGCTAATTGCCATCGTCGCTCCCCCCAGCACAAGCAAAGACCAAGAAGAATAGAAGGGGGAAACACACCTCAGTACTGAAATAAACAAGGCTTAGTATAACTTTCCTGCGACCCTGTTTTCAAAAATCCAGGTATATATCTCAAGCATATCGGTCGAATTGCACAGAATTATTTCATATTCCACTTAAAACGATAGGAAACGTTCAAATGAAGAGTTCTAAGTGCGAAAAGCGGAGAAGTTGCCTTTAGATGATCAAATCTTTAGACATGAAACTGTGCTCTTGGTCATAACCATGACATAAATTACCTTAGAATACTAGTGACTTGCTTAAAGTGCAGACATTGTGAAGATCGTGGACTTATGTTAGGCTTGAAAGCCGTCTTCTAAGGTCTGTAACATTTGTACGCGAAAAGAGTTGTGATTTGAACAAATTTGGCTGTGAAATCAGTCCCATATTTGCTAATCCTGTGAAATATATACCTGACCTTATGAAAACCAGGTCGACGAAAATTCGAGGCTTTTTAGAACTTCCTTTGCTATTACCTCCGTTGTTTAACAAGGACACTTCACTTTTTGCTTATTACCAGATTACAGTGTCGACGAAAGGAAAAAAAAAGAACATGGCTATTTGCTATATCACTAGACATGAAATCGACGTAACCTCTGACCTGAACTATCGTGTGGGCAGTAGTGTCAGTTTTGCTCAAATCTTGCTTTGAAACGTCGGCCTTGCCGAGAGCAAAGTTACCGTCGGAAAGAGGCATCGATTTCCACGAAATCAAGCAACGTTTTAAACCGAATTCCCTGGTGGCTAACACAAATAACAGCAAGCTCTTGGTAAATTACATCTACGTAAACATGTGGCAAATGTTACGACTAGATTTGAGGCCGGAAATCACACATTATGACACTTCAAATTATCACATCACTTATCAGATCACTAGCATAGAATCGCTAAAGCCGCAAGGGCGGTAACAAGTCAAGAAACTGGAAAAACTTACGGTTTTCGCGCAGAAATACCGAGCCAAATCTTGTCGTCGCCTGATAGTTACTTGAAGTCCCGGATGTTGAAAACCGATTTCAAGCGAACTTCCGTCAAGCCCTTGTTTCTTGTTCAGTTTTTACTAAGTCTTTAGCCTGGTCAAAAGTCAAGTCCAATTTCACCATGTGCGCTTACAAATCAACCCTGACACCTACGTTTTGAGGCTAAAGACTCCTTACCTCCGAAAGCAAAGCTCTACAATAACCTTCACTGCGCCTAACAGTCGACTTCATAGCGGCCGACAAGATAAATACGCACGAAGGTTATTAGACGAGGCAGACACTGCATCTCGCTAGAATTTATCCCTCACTGAGCTTCATGATGCTCTAAGGAAAACTTTGCTCTAGGAGGTGAACAGGAAAGCTAAATATACTGACTCCGTTTGAAACTAAGCCTGCGCTAAGATTTCAAATTCATGCAAATTTTCTTGAGAAAGAGAGAGAGTGGGACCAAATAAAGAGGGTTAAAAGGGAGGAGGGGCAGGGTAGGGGGGGGGGGGGGGAGAGAGAGAGCTTATTCTAACTTTCAATGTTAACTTTCTCTTACTAATCAGCTAATTGCCATCGTCGCTCCCCCCAGCACAAGCAAAGACCAAGAAGAATAGAAGGGGGAAACACACCTCAGTACTGAAATAAACAAGGCTTAGTATAACTTTCCTGCGACCCTGTTTTCAAAAATCCAGGTATATATCTCAAGCATATCGGTCGAATTGCACAGAATTATTTCATATTCCACTTAAAACGATAGGAAACGTTCAAATGAAGAGTTCTAAGTGCGAAAAGCGGAGAAGTTGCCTTTAGATGATCAAATCTTTAGACATGAAACTGTGCTCTTGGTCATAACCATGACATAAATTACCTTAGAATACTAGTGACTTGCTTAAAGTGCAGACATTGTGAAGATCGTGGACTTATGTTAGGCTTGAAAGCCGTCTTCTAAGGTCTGTAACATTTGTACGCGAAAAGAGTTGTGATTTGAACAAATTTGGCTGTGAAATCAGTCCCATATTTGCTAATCCTGTGAAATATATACCTGACCTTATGAAAACCAGGTCGACGAAAATTCGAGGCTTTTTAGAACTTCCTTTGCTATTACCTCCGTTGTTTAACAAGGACACTTCACTTTTTGCTTATTACCAGATTACAGTGTCGACGAAAGGAAAAAAAAAGAACATGGCTATTTGCTATATCACTAGACATGAAATCGACGTAACCTCTGACCTGAACTATCGTGTGGGCAGTAGTGTCAGTTTTGCTCAAATCTTGCTTTGAAACGTCGGCCTTGCCGAGAGCAAAGTTACCGTCGGAAAGAGGCATCGATTTCCACGAAATCAAGCAACGTTTTAAACCGAATTCCCTGGTGGCTAACACAAATAACAGCAAGCTCTTGGTAAATTACATCTACGTAAACATGTGGCAAATGTTACGACTAGATTTGAGGCCGGAAATCACACATTATGACACTTCAAATTATCACATCACTTATCAGATCACTAGCATAGAATCGCTAAAGCCGCAAGGGCGGTAACAAGTCAAGAAACTGGAAAAACTTACGGTTTTCGCGCAGAAATACCGAGCCAAATCTTGTCGTCGCCTGATAGTTACTTGAAGTCCCGGATGTTGAAAACCGATTTCAAGCGAACTTCCGTCAAGCCCTTGTTTCTTGTTCAGTTTTTACTAAGTCTTTAGCCTGGTCAAAAGTCAAGTCCAATTTCACCATGTGCGCTTACAAATCAACCCTGACACCTACGTTTTGAGGCTAAAGACTCCTTACCTCCGAAAGCAAAGCTCTACAATAACCTTCACTGCGCCTAACAGTCGACTTCATAGCGGCCGACAAGATAAATACGCACGAAGGTTATTAGACGAGGCAGACACTGCATCTCGCTAGAATTTATCCCTCACTGAGCTTCATGATGCTCTAAGGAAAACTTTGCTCTAGGAGGTGAACAGGAAAGCTAAATATACTGACTCCGTTTGAAACTAAGCCTGCGCTAAGATTTCAAATTCATGCAAATTTTCTTGAGAAAGAGAGAGAGTGGGACCAAATAAAGAGGGTTAAAAGGGAGGAGGGGCAGGGTAGGGGGGGGGGGGGGAGAGAGAGAGCTTATTCTAACTTTCAATGTTAACTTTCTCTTACTAATCAGCTAATTGCCATCGTCGCTCCCCCCAGCACAAGCAAAGACCAAGAAGAATAGAAGGGGGAAACACACCTCAGTACTGAAATAAACAAGGCTTAGTATAACTTTCCTGCGACCCTGTTTTCAAAAATCCAGGTATATATCTCAAGCATATCGGTCGAATTGCACAGAATTATTTCATATTCCACTTAAAACGATAGGAAACGTTCAAATGAAGAGTTCTAAGTGCGAAAAGCGGAGAAGTTGCCTTTAGATGATCAAATCTTTAGACATGAAACTGTGCTCTTGGTCATAACCATGACATAAATTACCTTAGAATACTAGTGACTTGCTTAAAGTGCAGACATTGTGAAGATCGTGGACTTATGTTAGGCTTGAAAGCCGTCTTCTAAGGTCTGTAACATTTGTACGCGAAAAGAGTTGTGATTTGAACAAATTTGGCTGTGAAATCAGTCCCATATTTGCTAATCCTGTGAAATATATACCTGACCTTATGAAAACCAGGTCGACGAAAATTCGAGGCTTTTTAGAACTTCCTTTGCTATTACCTCCGTTGTTTAACAAGGACACTTCACTTTTTGCTTATTACCAGATTACAGTGTCGACGAAAGGAAAAAAAAAGAACATGGCTATTTGCTATATCACTAGACATGAAATCGACGTAACCTCTGACCTGAACTATCGTGTGGGCAGTAGTGTCAGTTTTGCTCAAATCTTGCTTTGAAACGTCGGCCTTGCCGAGAGCAAAGTTACCGTCGGAAAGAGGCATCGATTTCCACGAAATCAAGCAACGTTTTAAACCGAATTCCCTGGTGGCTAACACAAATAACAGCAAGCTCTTGGTAAATTACATCTACGTAAACATGTGGCAAATGTTACGACTAGATTTGAGGCCGGAAATCACACATTATGACACTTCAAATTATCACATCACTTATCAGATCACTAGCATAGAATCGCTAAAGCCGCAAGGGCGGTAACAAGTCAAGAAACTGGAAAAACTTACGGTTTTCGCGCAGAAATACCGAGCCAAATCTTGTCGTCGCCTGATAGTTACTTGAAGTCCCGGATGTTGAAAACCGATTTCAAGCGAACTTCCGTCAAGCCCTTGTTTCTTGTTCAGTTTTTACTAAGTCTTTAGCCTGGTCAAAAGTCAAGTCCAATTTCACCATGTGCGCTTACAAATCAACCCTGACACCTACGTTTTGAGGCTAAAGACTCCTTACCTCCGAAAGCAAAGCTCTACAATAACCTTCACTGCGCCTAACAGTCGACTTCATAGCGGCCGACAAGATAAATACGCACGAAGGTTATTAGACGAGGCAGACACTGCATCTCGCTAGAATTTATCCCTCACTGAGCTTCATGATGCTCTAAGGAAAACTTTGCTCTAGGAGGTGAACAGGAAAGCTAAATATACTGACTCCGTTTGAAACTAAGCCTGCGCTAAGATTTCAAATTCATGCAAATTTTCTTGAGAAAGAGAGAGAGTGGGACCAAATAAAGAGGGTTAAAAGGGAGGAGGGGCAGGGTAGGGAGGGGGGGGGGGAGAGAGAGAGCTTATTCTAACTTTCAATGTTAACTTTCTCTTACTAATCAGCTAATTGCCATCGTCGCTCCCCCCAGCACAAGCAAAGACCAAGAAGAATAGAAGGGGGAAACACACCTCAGTACTGAAATAAACAAGGCTTAGTATAACTTTCCTGCGACCCTGTTTTCAAAAATCCAGGTATATATCTCAAGCATATCGGTCGAATTGCACAGAATTATTTCATATTCCACTTAAAACGATAGGAAACGTTCAAATGAAGAGTTCTAAGTGCGAAAAGCGGAGAAGTTGCCTTTAGATGATCAAATCTTTAGACATGAAACTGTGCTCTTGGTCATAACCATGACATAAATTACCTTAGAATACTAGTGACTTGCTTAAAGTGCAGACATTGTGAAGATCGTGGACTTATGTTAGGCTTGAAAGCCGTCTTCTAAGGTCTGTAACATTTGTACGCGAAAAGAGTTGTGATTTGAACAAATTTGGCTGTGAAATCAGTCCCATATTTGCTAATCCTGTGAAATATATACCTGACCTTATGAAAACCAGGTCGACGAAAATTCGAGGCTTTTTAGAACTTCCTTTGCTATTACCTCCGTTGTTTAACAAGGACACTTCACTTTTTGCTTATTACCAGATTACAGTGTCGACGAAAGGAAAAAAAAAGAACATGGCTATTTGCTATATCACTAGACATGAAATCGACGTAACCTCTGACCTGAACTATCGTGTGGGCAGTAGTGTCAGTTTTGCTCAAATCTTGCTTTGAAACGTCGGCCTTGCCGAGAGCAAAGTTACCGTCGGAAAGAGGCATCGATTTCCACGAAATCAAGCAACGTTTTAAACCGAATTCCCTGGTGGCTAACACAAATAACAGCAAGCTCTTGGTAAATTACATCTACGTAAACATGTGGCAAATGTTACGACTAGATTTGAGGCCGGAAATCACACATTATGACACTTCAAATTATCACATCACTTATCAGATCACTAGCATAGAATCGCTAAAGCCGCAAGGGCGGTAACAAGTCAAGAAACTGGAAAAACTTACGGTTTTCGCGCAGAAATACCGAGCCAAATCTTGTCGTCGCCTGATAGTTACTTGAAGTCCCGGATGTTGAAAACCGATTTCAAGCGAACTTCCGTCAAGCCCTTGTTTCTTGTTCAGTTTTTACTAAGTCTTTAGCCTGGTCAAAAGTCAAGTCCAATTTCACCATGTGCGCTTACAAATCAACCCTGACACCTACGTTTTGAGGCTAAAGACTCCTTACCTCCGAAAGCAAAGCTCTACAATAACCTTCACTGCGCCTAACAGTCGACTTCATAGCGGCCGACAAGATAAATACGCACGAAGGTTATTAGACGAGGCAGACACTGCATCTCGCTAGAATTTATCCCTCACTGAGCTTCATGATGCTCTAAGGAAAACTTTGCTCTAGGAGGTGAACAGGAAAGCTAAATATACTGACTCCGTTTGAAACTAAGCCTGCGCTAAGATTTCAAATTCATGCAAATTTTCTTGAGAAAGAGAGAGAGTGGGACCAAATAAAGAGGGTTAAAAGGGAGGAGGGGCAGGGTAGGGGGGGGGGGGGGGAGAGAGAGAGCTTATTCTAACTTTCAATGTTAACTTTCTCTTACTAATCAGCTAATTGCCATCGTCGCTCCCCCCAGCACAAGCAAAGACCAAGAAGAATAGAAGGGGGAAACACACCTCAGTACTGAAATAAACAAGGCTTAGTATAACTTTCCTGCGACCCTGTTTTCAAAAATCCAGGTATATATCTCAAGCATATCGGTCGAATTGCACAGAATTATTTCATATTCCACTTAAAACGATAGGAAACGTTCAAATGAAGAGTTCTAAGTGCGAAAAGCGGAGAAGTTGCCTTTAGATGATCAAATCTTTAGACATGAAACTGTGCTCTTGGTCATAACCATGACATAAATTACCTTAGAATACTAGTGACTTGCTTAAAGTGCAGACATTGTGAAGATCGTGGACTTATGTTAGGCTTGAAAGCCGTCTTCTAAGGTCTGTAACATTTGTACGCGAAAAGAGTTGTGATTTGAACAAATTTGGCTGTGAAATCAGTCCCATATTTGCTAATCCTGTGAAATATATACCTGACCTTATGAAAACCAGGTCGACGAAAATTCGAGGCTTTTTAGAACTTCCTTTGCTATTACCTCCGTTGTTTAACAAGGACACTTCACTTTTTGCTTATTACCAGATTACAGTGTCGACGAAAGGAAAAAAAAAGAACATGGCTATTTGCTATATCACTAGACATGAAATCGACGTAACCTCTGACCTGAACTATCGTGTGGGCAGTAGTGTCAGTTTTGCTCAAATCTTGCTTTGAAACGTCGGCCTTGCCGAGAGCAAAGTTACCGTCGGAAAGAGGCATCGATTTCCACGAAATCAAGCAACGTTTTAAACCGAATTCCCTGGTGGCTAACACAAATAACAGCAAGCTCTTGGTAAATTACATCTACGTAAACATGTGGCAAATGTTACGACTAGATTTGAGGCCGGAAATCACACATTATGACACTTCAAATTATCACATCACTTATCAGATCACTAGCATAGAATCGCTAAAGCCGCAAGGGCGGTAACAAGTCAAGAAACTGGAAAAACTTACGGTTTTCGCGCAGAAATACCGAGCCAAATCTTGTCGTCGCCTGATAGTTACTTGAAGTCCCGGATGTTGAAAACCGATTTCAAGCGAACTTCCGTCAAGCCCTTGTTTCTTGTTCAGTTTTTACTAAGTCTTTAGCCTGGTCAAAAGTCAAGTCCAATTTCACCATGTGCGCTTACAAATCAACCCTGACACCTACGTTTTGAGGCTAAAGACTCCTTACCTCCGAAAGCAAAGCTCTACAATAACCTTCACTGCGCCTAACAGTCGACTTCATAGCGGCCGACAAGATAAATACGCACGAAGGTTATTAGACGAGGCAGACACTGCATCTCGCTAGAATTTATCCCTCACTGAGCTTCATGATGCTCTAAGGAAAACTTTGCTCTAGGAGGTGAACAGGAAAGCTAAATATACTGACTCCGTTTGAAACTAAGCCTGCGCTAAGATTTCAAATTCATGCAAATTTTCTTGAGAAAGAGAGAGAGTGGGACCAAATAAAGAGGGTTAAAAGGGAGGAGGGGCAGGGTAGGGGGGGGGGGGGGGAGAGAGAGAGCTTATTCTAACTTTCAATGTTAACTTTCTCTTACTAATCAGCTAATTGCCATCGTCGCTCCCCCCAGCACAAGCAAAGACCAAGAAGAATAGAAGGGGGAAACACACCTCAGTACTGAAATAAACAAGGCTTAGTATAACTTTCCTGCGACCCTGTTTTCAAAAATCCAGGTATATATCTCAAGCATATCGGTCGAATTGCACAGAATTATTTCATATTCCACTTAAAACGATAGGAAACGTTCAAATGAAGAGTTCTAAGTGCGAAAAGCGGAGAAGTTGCCTTTAGATGATCAAATCTTTAGACATGAAACTGTGCTCTTGGTCATAACCATGACATAAATTACCTTAGAATACTAGTGACTTGCTTAAAGTGCAGACATTGTGAAGATCGTGGACTTATGTTAGGCTTGAAAGCCGTCTTCTAAGGTCTGTAACATTTGTACGCGAAAAGAGTTGTG
>OX419343.1:7892067-7897067 GCA_948470475.1 Galaxea fascicularis | reverse complement strand
ACAAACATGATTTCGTTTTCTCCCGAATAAGTGCCAACTGGGTACTTATTTCATTAAACGTCTCAATTGAACAAAAGCAGATTTTGGCAAAATATCATTTTTCTCAAATTCGAATTGTGTTAATATTTGCAATTTTGGTCGTCACATCAACTTATTTGAAGCGATCAGAAAATGAAGTAATTTAAAAAATGAAGATGCTGCAAGATACAAGTTTGAAACACATGGTTTCCATTGTGCCTTCTCTATTTATTTATAGTAGGTGTAGCAGCTGTAGTAGCTGTAGTAGGTGTAGCAGCTGTTGTAGCTGTAGTAGGTGTAATAGCTGTAGTAGCTATAGCACTTGTAGGAGGTGTAATAGCTGTAGTACGTGCACTAGGTTTAGTACGCCTACTGATTACCTGTAGTAAGTGTAGTAGTTGTAGTATCTGTAGCACACGTACATTGACAAAGCCGATGTGTATTATCAAATGCAAGTGACGATATATATTTAATAATATTGTAGTTATTAGCTTATGGTATTAAGGTGGGACTTAACGTGAAATGGAGTGAAATTGGGAGGGATTTAAAGAAGGGATTGAGTGTACAAGAAATGTTTTGAAACACCACCAGACAGTTGATACCCCAAAGGGCACTGCAGGTTGTGGTAAATTATTTTGGTGTCCGTCTTCTAATTTCTGACTTCAAATCTTCAATATTTCCTATTTTCCTATTTAAAATTTAACTAATCCTTTGAGAAAAATTATCTCTTCCCAAATATACCCAAAAATCACTCAAAAATTCTCAAAATATCCCACAACACAGCTTCGTGGGATGAGCATAGGGATTTTTAATTGCTTGAAACGCGAACGGAATATCAATGATGAAGCCATGTTTAGCTAATAAAAGACGATGTTTAGGTTAAGTCCCGCCTTCAATGACGTTTTTCGGTAGTGTCAGCAGTATCTCAGTGGATGAGAATTCCAAGAAAAAATTAGTATAGTATAGTTTCGTGGCGATACATAAAATATCAAGTTTGAATGAATGGACCAGGAGTTACATTTCAAGATCTTCGGATTCTTGAAACTAGTTGACAAAACAATGAGCAACCTGCATCACACACACGTTTTAGGTGCAGTTTAGAGTGACAAGAGAAGATCAGTTGCGTGGAACTTCAAGCCCTTTTGCCAATATAAGAGGGATAGAAGAGATGCAATTGTGAACGAAGTTTGGTGGTGTGAGCGTGAAGGAAGGTATGTGCAATTGGTAGAGGGTCTCAATGGGGTTAACCGATAGGTGTAAAACGGCGAAAAATTTAGTCGATAGCCGTAAAAATCGAAACATTTTAACCGTTAGCCGTAAATGAGGTAAAAAGAATTAACCGTAAAAAAGAATTTGTTCCCTAGATTTGTTAATTTTAAGGAAGGTGCTAAACTCACTTATGACCTGTTGCGTTTCTTATTTCGTTGCTACTTTGACTCCGTACATGTCGTACATGTGGTTCATACGTTTTTATAGACCAAGCTCGTTTTCAGGACCCCCTGTAGACTCACTTGACCTCACTTGGCCTGCGTTTTGTAGGACAAGTTGACAGCTTTTTGTTTTTAGATCTCCAATTTCTTCACCCAGTGTACGTGTGAGTTGAACAATGACGGTATTGAAAGCTCACTGGAAAAATGAACCACTTTTCCACACCAAATTTTTTGTGGTTAACTCTTTCTTGTCAAAGTTTTCTTGAGCCATTTCTGAAATTTTCTGAGTGTCAGCGATCGAGACGATCTGGCGATTCCTTATTTGGCGTTACCTTGGTGATTTTCGCTGATCTTGAGCACTGAAGGCTCTCTTGTTTTTGTCACGCTGGTCACGCTAGCTGTTGCTTGTTTTCAAGCGAGCACTCGGCGTGAAATTTGGTAAGTATGCGACTTATAAGTGTTTTTTCGAGTCATTTTCCACTTCAGAAGCCCCTAGCCTGGCATCATCAAGCTGGTTTGGGGGTAGAGGCAATCCTCTGAAAGAAACCAGAGGTGAAAAACAATTTCACAGCGATTTAGCCGCCACGAGTGTGTCGCCGAGTCATGACGGTTGAAGAGTGAGGTTGTCTTTCTGGCCTTTCTGAGGATGGATTCCAGGACCTAGCGTGGCAGTTTTGGCTTGTTTTGACTTCTAAATAATGCAATCAGTACAATATTTCGCCAGCAGGACTGGGTGGCTCAACACTTATAAAAAACCTATGAAACAGAAATTGGCGGACTTCCATGTCGCCGTTATCAAGGAATTACCCAGAATTCATTTCGCTCATGACGACGAACCTTTCGGATGAGTGGGGATAGCTCTTCTTCAACAGCTTTTCCTCGGCGTGCTAAACAAGTGAGCAGAAAAATGTGGCAAAGAATTAAAGTGCTGGAGCTGAACTTTACTGCAAATGTCGTTTTTGGGCACCAGGAGGAGTTTTTGTATCGGAAACTTAAAGACAAAAATCGTATATTTTGGTGTTGTCTGAGGGCGTTCACTTCGGACAGTTTGGGTTTTGTAGGGAACCAAACAGTCATGTTCAATGGAAATCGGCCATGGTAGCGCATTTATGGGGTGTTAAAATTCAAAGCACTAACCATTTCAAAGTATCAATGCCTCATTTCAACTTTCCAATTCTTAAAGAGTAACCATGCATCTGTAGAATGTACTGGTCCATATGGACAAGTACATTAAACGGCCTGACAAGAAAGGGTTAATCATTGGATTTTGAAATATCCATAAAACCTGGAAAACCAGACATGGAAACCGTATGGATTTTGTATGGATATTTGGCACTGCAGTTTGATATCCATAAAATATCCATGTATGGTTAATTGTTTTCCATGTTATTTGTGGAAATTTCAATTACCGTGTGTGAATTGAAAAATGTCCAACCATGGATTGTGGTTCATAAGTCAAACAGGGTTTAACAAATTTCCAACAACAGTTTGGTTATTAAGTTCTCCACATTGTAACAATTTGGGAAATACAAAATCCAAACTGGGATTTATGTCATTTACCAACAAAGGTGTTACAACTATCCCACTTAACTTTGGTTTTGAAGAAGACCAAAAACCTTCTCAATTGAAAGTACCTTTTCCAAACTTGGTTAACATTAAATATCCATACATTAAATTACAATTATCCCAGCTAACATGGGTTTTCAACAATTCCACTAGGGTATAAGGTGTTTTGAAATTTGATCAATTCTTCACACTTAATGTGAATTAATAAAATAAATTAATATCCCAGTAAACTATAAATAGTCTTCAAGTTTCACCAAGTTCCATAATGGCTGGTCGGATCATTTTTGTTACTTTCACACGTTAACTTTCCATTATTAATTATTAATTCTACTTGCAGGACATAATATGTCCGGCAAGTAGAATTCGAAGTTCAGAACGGGCGAATTATTTAACACGCAGAAATCAAACAATAAAATCCAGTGTAAAAAGAAAGGAAAAACACTTTTCTTGATTTAATAATCGAATGAGTAATGAATGTTAAAAGGTCAAAGTCGTTTGCTTGCAAACTATAAACGCAGCAAAGAAGCTAAGTCTTGCCTTCGGTACCATCACATCTCAATCACGTCATGGTTTTCGGTCGTACATATCTTCTTTATCTCTCCTTGCAGTCGAATATGATTTAGCTGTGTCCTCCGATTCACTACTTTGCCGTTGCAGTTATTACAATAACAGTGTACATGAATTGCAGGTTTTTGAGAGCATTTACAAAGGGCTGATGAAGGAAACAACTCCGTGTCATCGGCCATCTTGGCTGCAGCTTACCGCAATTATTTCAGTCAGCGGCTTTTACGTCATCGAATACATCCTTATAACATAGCTACATTCTAACGCGCGCTCTTATTGGCTAATATTTTATGAAAAAGAAACGGATGGTTCATAGAGATGGTTAAGGCTGACGTCAGTGTCAATGAAATTTCTTGCCAGCAAAACTTTTTTCACAGCTTTTTTAACTTAACGTTAGGTATTATAATGGCTGGTCAACCCAGCATCTGAGGTAGGGTATTTCTATGACTTTGAAGACCTAAAAAACGTGTCTGAAATGGTTGCAGAAGTATCGGAAGCGTCTAAAGATCAACCAGTGAAAACAACCGCTTCGCAAATTTATCCGAGCGGGATTACGAAAAAATATTCGAAGATAAACAATCAAACAAGACCAAGAAAAACCCCAACTGGTATGTTTCTACGATAAAGAGTGAGTTTCAAATTGTCGTGTAATTTCGACTCCATTTTCAGCAACTGCACGATTCAAAATGTGCAAGTCGTGGTCTCTTCGGCGAGCCCTTCAAAATGACTCGTAAGACCCAAGACGTTTTAAAGCATGCATCATTTTGAATGATGATTTTAAAGAAACTTTTTCCTTGACATCTTAACTAAATATTTTAAGCTGGAAGGTATATGTGTGGTATTTTGATACACTTATTTTGTCACTCGCAGATGTAAGCGTGTAAAACTAAATGTGTTTTTGAAAAACAAGTCATTCTATTTTTAGTATGCACCCGCGCGGTTAAGAGAATATGTAATTTGATCAGTACAGAAAAAGCGACTTTTCAGCGCGAAAAATGTCTCGCTATGTTATAAAAACAATGGACAATGTCTAGCCGGTGCGTCCTTCCAATTCGGGATGCACTTGGATAGTTGGGAGAGCACTTAGGTAGCTAGAGATGCTCTCGGCTGCGCCTCGAGCATCTCTTACGCTACCTTCGTGCTCTCCCAACTATCCGCGTGCATCCCGAATTGGATGGACGCACGCTAGACATTGTCCATTCCTTTAAATGACAGCGCTTCATATGTTCCCGCCATAATTATCCCGAAAGGTAGCGCCAGTGTTGTTGGTGTTTTCTCTTCCAAACTGGTGCGATTTGTACTAAACTTCGAGCTTCGTATTTTATTAAATTAGCTTGAAAATGAGTGATACTACTGATCATGAGTCAAATGATAAAGAAGAAAGAAACAAAAACGACGAGCAAGCAAGGAAAGTCAAATTAG
>OX419343.1:7854567-7874567 GCA_948470475.1 Galaxea fascicularis | reverse complement strand
ATTCCCTGGGGTTAACACATCCTGCTCAATTCAGTTGACAATTAATCGACGTTTTTATCTGCTCAGGGATTACTGTGACGTTTAGTCGACGTTTTTATGTGAAAAGCGTGGCTTAGACAAGTGTGAAATTAAAATTTAGTCGAGAGCGCGGTTTCGCCTGAAAGAAAGTTCAGAGTGTGACTTTCATATGTTGAGACTGTGAACGTGTAAACAGTGCTTTGAGATTACTTTTTTTACTCTTTTGTCTTCATTGTGTAACATGTGTAACAATCTGATTATTACTAGCCTTGTTTTTTTGTTACTAGCCCTGGACGATGTGACTACGATCGATACCTGGTGAAATATTAGCTTTTGTTTCTTACATGGTTATTTTAGGATAAGTCAAATGACAAGTCTTTAAGGTGGACTTCTAGAGGCACAAGCCAATGCTCCAATTGTGCAAAGTCCTACTCCAATGCCTGGAAGCCAAAGAATTGTCGACACTGTGGTTATGAAATTGGAGGAACTTATGTACCCAAGCCTAAGAAACAGAAAGTACAAGAACACTCTACAAAGTGCGTTTTAATAGTAGACGGTGACACTGAGCTGAAGATCTTTTCTGTGAAGTTAAGTCCTCGTCACAACCATGTATTTGTTGTTCAAACTGGGGACAGTTTTGTTTGCCATAATGAAAAATGCAAGGAAAAACGAGCAGTACACATTGCAAGTACTGTGCCCTTCACATGTGATCATACTGATACAGTGCAGACATTTTCATATCCAGCTTTTGCCAAGAATTTGAAGGAAGAGGAGATCGTGGCAAATAATTGTGACAATGCCACCCGCAGCTTGCTTAGAGGAGATTTACACCCTCCAACTGATTTCAGGCATGTCGTACGTATTTCAGAGGGATGCTATGCTGTTTTTAGTGGAGCTTGTAAGGGTCCATCAAACCCCATTGGTTATTGCCATGTACTAAAGGAAGCGGATGGACGTTGGCTTTGCAGGAACAAAAGTTCCCGCAAAACAAGTGGCAACAGTAAACAGGTGAAGACACGGAAAATATGCACGCACCTCCATATCCTGTTTTCTGTACTTGGATTATCATCCACACCAGCTGATACTCCATCTAGCTCTGGTACCATTGTTGCTTCTCCTGAGACAATATCCTCTCGCACTCAGGAGCCTCTTTCTATCAGTAGGGTTTCATCCATAAAGTTAAATTTGATGAGACCTTTAATACCATATCCTGTACCAGTTGAGATGTTATTAGCCTGCAGGGAGTACTCAAAGTCATCAAGACCTTCCTGTTTTGTCCCACCTTCCATTGAATGTGGCCTTTGTGGTAGTCCGTTGACAGAAGGGAGAACACATCCTGGTCAGGGACCTGAGGATGTCTCTTATCTCCTGACCCCATCTATATTTTGTCATGTGAATGTCCAGGTGAAAATCTGTACGAACAAAGAGTGCAAGGCTATGCACCAGGTGTGGCCTATTGACCAAGGTAAAAGAGACTTGTTTTTTGGTATTATTGCATTTACATTATGGAATGTTACTGGCTGCTGGAGTGTAACAGTTTGAACATTTTGTTTTTCGCCTGATTTTTTCATAGAAACTAAACATAGACACATCTATGGTGGCCCATTAACGCCATAGCATTTTTTGCACTTTTTTAAAACATTATTGTATTATTTTTCATTATTATTAATTCTTTTTTTTAATTCTCTATTCAATTGAGGAAATATATATGTTTTTATTTTTATTTCAAACGAGCTACACGGCCCATTGACGCCATAGCAAAAAAAAAAAAAAAAAAAAAAAAAAAAAAAGCTTCATGGCCCATTGACGCCATAGACCATAGTGCAGCTCGGGTAACCACGGGTCACCCAAGGCATTACTGCAATGACCACAATGCCTTTCGCGGCATATTGAAGTGCAAACTGGTGTGGTATCCTGTCAAAACAACTTACAAAATACTTTAATATTACTTCAGTCTCCTTTCATCATGTCAACGAAAAGAAAACCTGCGTGGGACAACTATAAAGATCGTGTAGCTAAGAAGAGAACGCAGAAAGACAAGGGAGCAAATCCGAATTTGACTGATGGACTCACGGTGCAGCGATTGTCAGCGAACGTGGAGGGAAAATGCCAGAAATATTCTCGCATAGGCCCTTTAACGTTAGTGCCATTTCAACAAGATCTCGAACTTACATTAGAAAACATCAAAGCTGCTTGTAAGACTCATTTTTGTACAGAACTCGAATGTGATGTTCTTGCCGGGGAAAGAGGTCCGTCGTACACTGACATCAGTCAAATCAAGAATTGGAAGGTTGTGCACGTGCGTTTCGTAGAAAGCTTAGTTCATCCCACAAGCACAAAGAAACAGCCTTTTCACCAAAGCGAGCCGTTAAGAGGGAGTCCTAGAAAAACTGTACCCCACATCCCGCCGAAATCGGTATCTGTAGCGAAGTCGTCAGTTGTGCCTTCCATATCTCTAAGTCAGATGCTGAAGTTAGGTAAAGTCATTGCGGCTCCTGAAGTGGATATTGTAACCCTCAAGCTGGAAGAGTTTTCTTTGACTAACATGGAGTGGCTGAATCCTGTGGAAGTCAAAATTTCCCTTGAGCGGAAACCATTTGCAGAAGGGGCATTCCGTGAAGCTTATATGGCAAAATCCATTGCTGGCCTTCCCAAAGGGAACTATGTACTGAAAAAATACAAGGAAAGCGAAAAACAGGGAATCGAGGTGTTGTTTGGATCAATTGAAGCCCACACAAGGAAGTCAGTGCAGCTGAATGCATTGGCCCGAAATTTTGCACAGAATATGGCTATGGAGGTCCCACTTCTCGAATTTGGTCAGACCTTTAGTTACAATAAGGTATACTTCTCATCTTTGAACAATGAACATGTGACACTGGAAAGCCATCTAGACGGAACATTCAAGAAGTACATCAACAACACTGGAGAAATGTGTGTGGCACCTGATGATGTCAGTGAAATTAGCCATAAAGCTGAGACATATGTTCACTACACTTATGTTAAATCTCAACAACAACTGATGGTTACAGATATTCAAGGGGTAGACTACACACTGTGTGACCCTGAAGTGGCAAGCTCTGAGCTAAAAGACCCTGATGACAACTCCTTTCGTTTCTGCACTGGCAACCTGTCCTTTCAAGCTATTGATAAGTTCTTGAGTAGTCACGTTTGCAACAATTACTGCAAGATGCTAAAGCTTTCGATTTGATTGATGCAAGTGACCATATTTTGAAACACTCTCATGTTTGCACCCCACTAGCACTTGCAGTGCAGCTTCTATGTGCTTACACTGCCTATACGTTTGGTTGCATGTTGTATTTACAAAATGAACTAATTATTATTAACAATATAACTTGTCAAAGATTGTTGTGTTAGTTTTTTGGAAAACATCATCTAAAGTTTCCTAATTGTATTACATTATTGTAATACATTCAGTTCACATTGTGCTTTTCCCTCTTAAAACTTTATATACTTTTGTTACTGTTGATAAGAGGAAGTATGCAACGTGGCTTTCAGATCTCACTGTAAATGTTCTAATTGATTCCAAGTTTCTATCATTGGAAGGTATACATTTTTTCTATAATTATGACCCCCTCCCCTTTACAATGTTTTGTCAACTTATTGCAAGGTAGTAGATACCAAACTTTTTACTGCAACATACTGCTGGGGGATGGGTTAGGTTAAAGGGAAATCAGATACATGAAAATGCATTGCACATCAAGAAACATAAAATGAATGCATTTTGTCTCAATTCAGAATGGCCACCAATGTTTTTGGAAATAGGTTCATACCTACATAGACATCAAGTTATTTACGTCAAAATTATCTCTTAAAAACAAATATGCATTAGAAGCCTGTGCTGGCTTGATATCATCTGTGTCCGGTATGTGTCTTTGGCACTCCTGTCTGAAAGTATCATCCAGAAAGTCATCAGTGTTATCAAGGACACCAGAGAATTCTGCAACTTCTCTTAGCTGCTCTTCTGTTATGACATGACCACACTTCTCACCACCATATTGATTTGGACAGGTGTATATGTGCTCAGGTACACCAGTTGGAAGTTCTTTGTTTTTTTGTTTCCTTACTCTGTGTGTATTCCAGACTGTTTCTCTAAAAATATCAAGTTCCTTTTGTATTACAGGCACATAGACATATGACATCATCTTCCTAAGGAAATAAATTAGTGAAATAGGATTCTTAGCTTGTCAAATCTTTAAGCTTCTTTTCCAAATTTAACGGCAACATATTTTATAGTAGAGTAGATTCAATCAGTCTAAGCATGAACAATGCTAGCTAAAATTAATTATGAAAAAATATATGAAATAACACTCGTGACCAATTTTACATGTAACTATGGGATGTTCCTCCAAAACATTTTAATACCCCAACTCAAGTCATCACAACTGAGAGTCCTTTAAATTTATTGAAAGAAGACATGTATTAGTTCAGGCATAGATCCAGGCAGTGCATTGGGTGACTATTCGCCCTCCTTTTTGGGTAGCCAATCCTTAGTTTTTGGGAGGGAAAAATGGCTACCACACATTAAGTAACCCCCTGTTGCAAATCCTGGATTCATACCTGCAGTTCTCCAGTCTCTTACATGTAATGTATCTTATGATCTTACTGTGTTGTAAGCAAAACATGACATCAACTTTGTATCAGCCTAATGCACTTTTCTGCTAAATTCTCAAACAATATGATTTTAATGTACCTCTCTATTTCATCTTGTGGGTCATAGAGACCATCTTCTAATAGAGTGGACAACTGACTTTTGAAATATGCTTCCATTCTCTCTAACAACTCCCTCCACCATCTCTCGATCTTATTTTCAGTAGATGGCCCATATAATACAGATTCTGTAGCATCCTCTAAGTCACCATGCTGAGCTCGAAGGTAGCAGTGGATAGTTGCCATTACACCCGTTTCTGTTCCTCTGTCCACCCTAATCCTTGATGGTAATACTGGAGACAAATTTACTTAGTTAATATCTTGGGTTTTGTTTCTTATTTCGATAGCTTGGTTTATATATTCAGATGCAGTATTTGCAAGCATTGTGTTTTCTCTTTTCCTTCTCATTCTTCTCATCTCCCCAGTAGTGCAGGTTATAATTTTATATTAATAGGCATGTTCTCTTGCAGTACATATTCCCTTACATTAAAATATTTACCTCTGCTCTCAAATAAGTAGTCAAAGTAGAACTTTCCAATAATTTTTGGGTCGTTATTTGATGTCCATATCCGTAGGAAGTTTACTCTACCGCTGAACGTGTCTTGGCCTCCGTAAATACAAAGGGGAAACATCGAATTTTGGAATCCACAAAGTTTGTCGTGGCCATCTAAAGACATAGTGAAATCAGATCCCTAAAGAGAAAATGACATTTCTTATGTAATATAAGCAAGAAGACCACTGGAAAAGTGGAGAAGAAGACACTGCTTGAAAAAGAACGTGCTTGTGGAAACTCAAGCGAAACATGAACTCGTATTCTTACAGTAGAAGTGAATGTCTTCCTCCTTGCTCGTTTGGGTTGCCCTACCCCTCCTCTTTCTTCGAGGCCTTTTGGATTAACATCAGCCATCACGTTGTAAACCAAGTTTCTTGGCACATTTAAACCATGCAATTCGCGGATTTTTTTGTGAAGAGCACGGTAACCAAGTAAACGTCCCGGTCCATCCATTTCTTCCACGACTGCTCGTTTCACGTCTTCCACGTCTATCGCATAGTTAATAAACTTGATCCCGAAGTGTTGAAGCCGTCGTGAAAGAGTCCTTAGACTCCACGCATACATGGGATAGTGAACTTTCATTAAATCTAAGATCTCTGATTGACTCAAATTACGCTGAACGTACAGTTTGAGATCGTCTTTTAACTCGAGGTCCTCCTCCCAATCTGGGTTTCTTGTACGAGACGCCATGATGGATTAGATTGAGGCCGAAAAGGGTTATGGTCTATGGCGTCAATGAGCCATGAAGCTTTTTTTTTTTTTTTTTTTTTTTGCTATGGCGTCAATGGGCCGTGTAGCTCGTTTGAAATAAAAATGAAAACATATATATTTCCTCAATTGAATAGAGAATTAAAAAAAAGAATTAATAATAATGAAAAATAATACAATAATGTTTTAAAAAAGTGCAAAAAATGCTATGGCGTTAATGGGCCACCATACACATCTTATTTGTCTTCCTTCTAGGACTTTTCAACATTTGTGATAAAATGATAGTGGCAGTAGAGATCCTGGTACAATGGAGAAATCTTTTTAGACAAGGAGTTCCACTGACCATTTCAATTGAAAGTAGCCTTCGTGTGTGGGTGAAGTGTGCGCAGGTATTCCACTGAAAGAATAATTTTTTAACTTGTATGTAAACTATACACAATCAGTCTAAAAGTGTTATGTGTTTGGTCTGAAAACATTCACACTGACTGATTTTTAATTGACGTATTTGTTTGGGGCATGCATGGTACATATTACTTGAAAGCGTAAAAACGGTTTTGCGCCACTTTGCTTTTTTTTATACCTAACTCGGTACAGTAGCTACACTCAATACGGTACAATTGGTACGGTACGGTACTGTCGGTACAGTCGGTACATCGGTACAGTAGCTACACTCAATACGGTACAATCAGTACGGTAGGGTACTGTCGGTACGGTCGGTACATTGGTACGGTAGGTACTCCCAGTACGGTAAAAACGGTACGGTAAGTACATGTACAGTGGGTACACTGAGTACTGCACGATCGGTATGTTACAGTAAGTACTGCACAACCGGTACTGTATGGTACTGTGGGTACCGCCGGTACGACGGGTACACGGTACGGTACTACCAGCAGAACATGTGATGGTCGCTGAGGTACACATGTATATTCTGAAGGAACGGAACATTAAATACAACTCGTACACAAAACCACCTTTTATTTATTTTTTTTTTTGTAGTCAATTCAACCTGTTTACTTACTATATGATCTATCTAACTGGGTATATGAACTATAAAATCTACCCTTTCGAAACAAAATAAATAACTAGACAAACACGACACATTTGGTCGATTGGGAAGTGACGGAGCATTCAGTACTGTTGAGACACAAAACCGCCTTTAACATGTGAATTAAAAAAATAACCTACAAATGAGATTAAGAAAACGAGTTTAAAACGCTTACATTCGTCATTGCTATTGTTCCTGCGAACTGGCCAATAGGAGCAGGCCTTTGGATAGCTGCAGGCTTGCTCCAACCCCATTTAACCTCAATGCAAGTAATCAGAATGCAGTCTTCGAAATTCATCGCTTCAAGCTGATTCAACGAAGGATTCATCAAGCGAATAAAAGAGAAAACACACCATTCGTTTAAAGGTACTTCTCTTTCCAATCTAGACCTTAATATTGCTGGAGAAAGACCATCCTGGTCCTCTTCAGCGTCCTCCTCTTCATCACTCGTGTGAGCTGGCAGTTTGTCCGCGTAAGGTCGGACTTGTCCAAGTACCTCCATTTCTTCCGATGAATTGCTGCTAAGCTGCTCATCGCTTGAAATAGATGCCCAACATGAGATCTGATCGTCACTAGCAGACATAGTTGCGTTTAAGCCCAGAAAATCAAAGCAAATAGTACTTTGATGGAGAGATTTTCACTCTAAAGCACACAAAACCATGTGTAAACAAAGCGCCAGAACCACCAACTACGTCATCAGTGCCAAACTCGTTCCCAGTTTCCGGAGACACCAATGACGTCTAATTCAGGGACTTCAAGCCACCAAAAAGCGGATTTTAATTTCTTTTCTTGAGATTTCTTTTGTCATTCCTTAGTAAGGACATAATAAGCTACGAAATCACGCAAAAAAATTTTTTACTTAGGCACTTTAAAACGGACAGTTTTCTTTATCCAGACAACTAAAAAGCACATATAAATTGCCTTACTACATAACGAAATTTAAGCACACCACTCAACCGCCATCTGGCGTTAGATGGGGGCCATAGGTCGGATCAGACCATAAGGCCATGTTAACGCCCGGGTCGAATTATCCTCAAAATTTGAATTTTGCCAAGTGCAAATTGGTTCAGATTTTTTTGCCAAATGACCTGAAGTCCAAATTTTGAGACGTCGCATTGCAAGAGGAAAATTATCAAAGTTCACAAGTTCAAGCTATCACATTTCCACAATTGCGCGTCAGAATTTGTATTTATTATGAAGACGATCTTCCCACCAACAACATACTAATCTACGATCCTGAACCACAATCACGCTATTTGCTTTGCTGCAATTATATTGTATCTTGAGCCGCTTGAGTTTGTACTTGTGGTTCAATTGGAGCTGGTACTCTGCTGACTCTGGCTGATGTGGTTGATGTTTCACAGCTCAGGATCACCTGGAGGGTTTGAAGAAACAATAATGGCCACTGCGTTGTAAACCGCCTTGGGAGATATGGTGTTGATATGGACTATAAGGATTATTGTCAACGAGTCAGGTCTTCTGAAGACAGAAGGCCTGGCGAGGCGGCAGATTATAGAGCCTCGAGAAGATTTTTACAGTAGGCGGACGTTATCTCAGAAGCGCTTCAAATTTGAGTGTATGTAATGTTATGTAGCCCAAAAGCTGTAATGTAGACCAAAGCGATGAAATGTTGAGAGTGCCGCACAAGTACGCCGCGTGATGTTTGAGTCGAATGGGTGTTTCTTCGCTAGCGCAGCATGAACTAGTGTTATGTGCTCCATCTCACTGACAAGCGCTGACAGTCCCCGCTGTGATTTCTTTTGTTGAGCAAAGTTTGGAAAAATCAGGCAGCCGCACCCCTACACTACAGTGTTTTTGCCGGTTTCTAAACTTTTCCCACATTGGTAAAAGATCGGTCTCACTTGGGAAAGGGTTGTGAAGACATTATTTACCACTTGTCGAAAGAAAAATCTAACCAAATTTGGCATAATGCAAGCCTGGCCTTATTTAATTCATCAATTAAACACCGAGGAAATTTTAGCACTTGTCACTTGCGATCTGGTTCTTGTCCTGTCAGCATGCGTCTGCGGTATATAGTCCAACCTGATATCAGGCGTGCTATCATTCTCTGCACTTTAGTTTACTACTCGGGTTAATCAATCAAGGCTGGATCGAATTTTTTGCTTTTAAACCGATTGTGCAAGTTGTCGGGCCCAAAAACGGTTACATAATTCTCATCAACGTGTTCTGCAATGAAGCAGAAAGGTAAGTGTCATCAGTTTGTTTTACAGCATGTTAATTGTAAAAGTTTAATATAAAATGATCCGAGTACCTGAGTGAATGGTTGTTCAGATAAATATGATGGGCGTAGTCATAGCCTCATCCTTTTATTTCACTTTCACTATAGGTATACAGCTTTCATACCGGCCAATCCCAAGCGAGACGAGTTCGTCCGGTATGACAATGCAGCTCTCCAGAAACAAGGCCATGGTGGACTTGTGTGTTCACTGAGCGAGGCTCTGTTTAAAGCGATTTTAGTTGAAAAAGTAATTAACTTTCTGGAGAGTAAGGATTACGTGTCCAGAATTGGTACTGTGGCCATCGGAAACACTAATTCCAACCTGGAAGAAAACGTGTTTGTGTTGTCGGAAGAGGTATGATCAAGTAACTTTCAAAACAAAATTTTTTCTTTTCGAAATTAAATGACTGCTGTCATACAGTTCCATTTTAGGGCATTTCCATGATTGTCGCAGATTGAATATGACGTAATTTGTGTACAGATATCTTTTTTCATGACAAAGTCCCAAAGTAAATAAAATATAATTTAAATTTCGCGCGATCAATATTTTTTTCCAATAACAACACCGAAACATTTTGAGCATTTCACAAACATATTTTTCTACAATTTGTAAACAAAGATGCATACTTGATTATAAATTAATCCTAAAATTGTCAGTTTTTTTTTTTCAATGAAACCGGTTAAAAAATGTAATACCTTTTTTCAAAGAGCGTAATAAATCATTTTGTCTGTTTAGGTACACGTTGATTTTTTAAGTGGAAAGCTTTTGGATCGTGCTGAACATAGATTTGTGTATGTAACCCCTGTTACCGCGAAACGAATTCAAATTTTTTCTTTAGTTTATTTCGTGTATGTCGCGTCTACTTGTTAATTAGCTGTCCTTTTTTGTAGTTTGTATTCCTTCTATTGTTTACTTTGTCTTTAGTGTCACCATGTCGTTACGTAACGTTACGTAATTTCTCTAGTTTTAGGATATAAATTCAGTCTTGTTTGTCAACGTTTTTGTCACAATTTTTATGGAGGTTTACGGGCCATAGCTGTTTTTTTTTCGTTAAGTCAGTGCACCGTTAAGGTAAATATATTTTTTAACTCTATCGTACATTTGAACGTTTCTTCGTTTTCGTTAATGCATTTTCTTAACTTTGTATTGTTTGTATTTTCATTTTACCTTGTACAGTACCGTAGGAGTGTGGATTTTTTAAATAAACTGTGAGCGCGAATACGCGTAACTTCGGTTACATATTACTTAACGAACGACTTTGGTAGAAGTTGGCTGTTTAATTGGCGATGGATCAAAGGAGTTTCAAGTTGGAATATTGAAGTTATTACTCATGATGTCTTTGGAAGGTGAGGAAGCCAACTTGGGTCGGTCGATTAGCGCCTACCGTGGACACATTACACGAATTATAGGCCAACTGGAATCGCTATTTTCACAGCAAGTTGCTTCAGATGAAGTAATTGAAAAGCATAGTTCGTTGGTTAGTATATTTGAGAAGCTTAAACGGGCTAGCGCACAGTGGTATCACCTGGGTTTGCAGCCAGAAGATAGAGAGCGTATTTTGCTAGACTACGCTAAAGATGTTTATCGAATGCAATTGTTTGAGGATAAATATAAGGAATGGCTATACAATGTTTACACACCGGTAAGACGAGGAGCTTACGAAGAAGGAATTGTGAACATTTCTGGGTTTGAATTAAAGTCGAAGGCGCCTTTTGCAGAATTAGAGGAGGAATTTCAAGAAATTCAGGATGCCAATGCTGTGGATAATCAGCACGGAATGTCAAGTGTGCAATGGCTCAGCTTAAAGTGAAAAGGCTTCTCGCAGAGCAGGAGATAAAGGAAACCGAAATTGCGTTACGTCTTCAGGGAGAAAATTTGCGTTTGTTTGCCGAAAAGGAACGTTTGAACATTCGTAGCGAAGTGATGTTAGCCAGGTTTGATGCAGAGCAGGCTGAGATTGAAGCTGAGCTGGGAGAGCAGGTTGATTACGACGCTGTTTTTTCCTCTGAAGGATCTGTTAGAGGCCACGAGAACATGAAGAAATATTTGGAAGAATTATCGTATTCTGCTGTCCCAAGGCAAGCTGGTGTTGAAGGACACGTAACGTCGGAAGCCAAAAGACCCACTTTACCGGAAGTGAAAGAAGTACCAGAAGCGAAGAATTTTACCCGAAATAGTATCGCCCCGGAAGTTAGAGGTCGTGTGTCAGGTACTCCATTCCATTTTTATGACGAAACAACGGACAAATTTCAAAAAATGATGGAACAACAACGGATGTCTATGGATAAAGTTGTTGTTGGGCTTGAGAAGTTGGACATGCCGAAACGAGAATTTTTGTACTTTAATGGCGATCCCTCGAAGTACCCCAGATTTGTCAAGAATTTTGAGGTAAACGTGGAGTCTATGACCACAGATGATAATGTGAGGCTATCTTATTTGATCCAGTACTGCACAGGGAAAGCCAAGGAGGCAATTGAAAACTGTGTAATTTTGCCAGGGCCTGAAGGATACAAAGCTGCTCGTGAAATTCTCAGGAAGAACTTTCGACAACGACATGTTATCATTCGATCTTTTATCGATAAAGTTGTCAAGGGACCTCAGCTGAAGTCCTCAGATGGGGAGAAACTCTCTCAGCTCGCACGTGATATGCGAATTTGTCAATTGAATTTTGTGGAATTAAACTATCAAGTGGATATCAACTCTTTGGACACTCTGAAGAAGATTGTTATGCGTCTTCCTGTACACTTGCAAGCGAAATGGACGGATGAGACAGGCAAGCTGTTGGAAAGAGGTTCTGAAACTACCTTTTCTGATCTGGCGGACTTTCTTGAGAAAAGGGCTCTCGTTGCAAACACTGAGTTCGGGAAGTTAGTTGGAGCCAAGTATGGAGAATCAAGAATGACAAGACCCCTTAAAAAAGGATTTGAAGGTGACGCTACTGTGCTGGCTTTGACACGAGCTGAAAAGGATGACAGTAATCAAGCCAATACAGCTTACAGCAAACGCTCAAAACAGAATTCATCAACGGATAGTCAAGTCAAATGCAAGTTCTGCGGTGGAGGACATGAGTTGGAGAAGTGCTTCAAGTTCCGAGACAAGCGGTACGCTCAGAGGAAGGACTTTGTTAGAAAACAAAATTTGTGTGAAATTGTTTGAAGCCTAATCATGTTGCTAGGCGATGCAGAAGTCTTGGAGCCTGTTTGCTGAGTGGCTGTGGAGAAAGGCACCATTCCCTGCTGCACCCACCAAGTTCGTTGGACAGTCCCATGGCTTCAAATATGCCTATAAGATCGCGATCGCATGATGCCTCTGAAGATTCTGACACTGGGTCAAGACAAACTCTTGAAGATCCAGCTGAAGCAAGTCCACATCACATCGAGGCCGGTGCAGACTTTGTGACAAACGCCAGCAAAACAAGAATTAGTTTGAGGATCGTGCCCGTCCGAGTTTCTGCTAAGGATGGTCGAGAGGTGGAGACATATGCTTTCCTTGACGATGGTTCTGACACCACTCTGTGCCTGCAACATCTTTTGGATGAACTAGGAATCAGGGGTTCCCCAACGTCGTTTTCTCTAACAACCATTAATGCCGAAAGAACCAGACGATCTGGAGAAGAAGTGAGTCTTACTGTGAAAGCCCTGTTGTCTGATGAATACATAGAGCTAGACCGTGTTTGGTCTGTTGAAAAGCTACCTGTCTCGAAGGAGAGCATAACCAGCACTGAAGATATTCGTGATTGGCCGCATCTCCAGGGTATTAGCATACCTAAGCTCGATAAAGGAGTAACCATCTTAATAGGCAATGATGTTCCCGAGGCACATTGGGTCTTTGACGAGCGCCGTGGTCGCCGTAAACAGCCCTATGCAGCACGGACACTGCTTGGTTGGACACTCATCGGTCCAATTGATGGCACAAGAAGCCCTGGTGCAAACGTTAATTTCTTAAGTGGGAACAAGAAACGCTGTCAGCGCAAATGGAACGTATGTACAACGCAGAGTTCAGTGAGTCGGCTGCGTCATCTAAAGAGATGATGTCTATTGAAGATAAAAGAGCGCTGGCAATTAAGGAACGTACCGTCCAGATGGTCGATGGCCATTATCAGCTCTCACTTCCTTGGAAGTACGACAAACCGTGTCTACCAAATAACATACCTATGGCAGAAAAAAGACTTGAACTTCTCAAAAGACGTTTGGAAAAGGACAAGGATCTTCAAACGAAGTACAGAGATACTGTTGAAGACTACATTGCACAAGGTCACGCAAGAAAAGTACCTGGTAATCAAGTGTCGAGTTTTGTGTGGTATCTTCCCCACCATCCTGTTGTTCACCCACAGAAGCCAGATAAGGTTAGAGTTGTCTTTGACTGTGCAGCTAGGTTTCGCAATACGTCACTCAACGAACAGCTTCTCCAAGGCCCGGATTTAACCAATAGTCTCGTCGGAGTACTGCTTCGTTTTCGTCAAGAGCAAATTGGGCTTATGGCTGATATAGAGAAGATGTTTCATCAAGTAAGAGTCTCTCCTCAAGATACATGTGCTCTGTCATTTTTGTGGTGGCCTGACGGCGATCTCTCTAAGAAAGCAGATCACCAGATGCTTGTTCACTTGTTCGGAGCTAAGTCATCTCCTAGCTGCGCAAGTTTTGCTCTGAAGAAAACTGCAGAGGACAATAACAGGAACTTTGATGTAGAAACCATCGACACGGTTAACAGGAACTTCTACGTTGATGATTGCGTTAAATCGGTCGCCACTATTGAAGAAGCAGTACGATTGGTTGAAGACCTACCAGCATTATTGCGTAAAGGAGGCTTCCGCTTAATGAAGTGGTTTAGTAATCGTCGAGAGGTCTTCGCTTCAGTCGCTGAGAAAGACCTAGCACCGTCAGAAAAGAGCCTTGACTTAGACTTAGAAGTTTTACCAATTGATCGCGTCCTTGGTATGCAGTGGAACACGGTAGACGACACCTTTGGGTTCTGGACCATTCCCGACATTAAAGCCAACACTAGGTGAGGAATTTTATCTGTTATGTCTTCCCTGTATGACCCTCTTGGCTTAGCTGCTCCAGTGATACTTCCAGCCAAGCGACTACTTCAGAAACTATGCAAACAAAACCTTGGATGGGATGACCAAGTCCAAGAAGACAACCTTATGCGGTGGCAAGATTGTGCAGAGAGCATCATCCGTCTTGTTAAAACAACAGTACCACGTTGTGTGAAACATAAAGGGTTTGACGAACTTTCTTCCATCCAACTGCATCATTTTTCAGATGCCTCGAAAGATGGCTATGGGGCCGTTTCCTACCTCCGCCTGACTGATGCTCTTGGTAATGTCGCGTGTACCATCCTTCTGGGCAAGGCAAGAGTTGCTCCTTTGAAGACTGTGACAGTGCCACAACTGGAGCTAACCGCCGCCACAGTCGCTGTAAAGCTTCACAAACAAATCAAAGATGCGCTCACGTTACCCATACATGAAGTCACTTTTTGGACCGATTCTACTATAGTTTTGCAGTACATCAACAACAGCCACACCAGATTCCAGACATTCGTTTCCAATCGACTGGCAACGATCCACGATATTTCAACTCCATCTCAGTGGCGTCATATTAGCTCTGAGTTGAACCCAGCAGATTACGCCTCCCGTGGTCTTAATTCCCATGAATGTACCAAACTAAAGATCTGGCTCGAAGGTCCGAAGTTCTTGTTAGAAGATGAAAGTCAGTGGCCAACTCAGCCAACACACTTACCTGACATCGACAAAGATGACCTGAACGTCAAGAGGTCTAAGAAAGGTCAGACGCACGCTATATCACAAGATAAAGGATTTGACTTATTACTTCATCATTACTCCTCGTGGTATGATCTCAAAAAGGCACTAGCTTGGCTGAGACGCTTCAAGAATTACCTCCTGTACCGTGCAGGCAGAATTTCAAAGAAAGAAGTTGAAACAGGAGAACTATCTGTCCAAGAAGTTCAAAATGCTGAGGTGACTATCATAAAATATCTACAAAGGCTGTACTTCCCAAGAGAGCTGACTGCACTGATGTCTGAAACACAGCAACGCAGACATGCCTCCAGAGCATCGGGAAAATGATTGAGCAATGGTTCGTATGTCAGCCCTCTGCGCAAACTCAATCCAATAATTGTTGATGGCCTAATCAGAGTCCGTGGTCGTCTCGAGAATGCAGAAAATCTCGGTTATATCTCGAGGCATCCTATAGTTCTTCCAAGCAAGCATCATGTAACTGACCTGGTAATTCACCATTATCATCAGATAGGCCATGTTGGAATAAGTCAAGTTTTGGCTGCCATAAGAAAGAAATTTTGGGTTTTAAAAGGAGGTTCAGCCGTCAGACGAGTGGTCAACAAGTGTATCCCGTGTAGAAAATGGAACACAAAGCCAGAAGCACAGATTATGGCTCCGCTACCTGCAGCACGCGTTACGCCAGGAGGTGCCCCCTTCACAGCAGTTGGAATTGACTACTTCGGTCCTATACCAGTCAAGCTGAAGAGAAGTCGAATTAAACGATATGGTTGTATTTTCACCTGTTTGGCCATGCGAGCTGTGCATATTGAAATATCTCAAGATTTGTCAACTGATTCCTTTCTGATGGCGTTTTCTAGATTTGTCAGTAGGCGCGGGGCCCCAATCGAAGTCTACAGTGATAACGGTTCTAACTTCAAAGGAGCGGAATCTGAGGTGAAGAAAGTGCTCGAGATGTGGAATCAGTCACGCCTTACAGAACGTTTACGTAAGTGTGGTATTCAATGGTACTTTAATCCCCCACAAGCAAGTCATCGAGGAGGAGTCTGGGAGAGGATGATTCGTTCTGCTCGCAAGATATTGCGCGCTCTCCTTGAAAATCAGATAGTCAACGACGAGACCCTCCTCACTGTCATGGCCGAAGTAGAGAAAATCCTGAACGATCGCCCACTAACGAGGGTAACCGAGGATCCTAAGGACTTGGAACCTTTAACGCCGAATCATCTTTTGTTGTCTCACCGGAATCTGAGTGTTGCCCCTGGAGATTTCTCCACTGCATCCACAAGCAAGTTCACAAGATGCTGGAGACAAGCACAATACCTGAGCAACATTTTTTGGAGACGATGGGTGAAGGAGTACCTTCTCTCCCTTCAAGAAAGACAGAAATGGTTCCACCCGCGCCGCAATGTAGCTGTTGGTGATTTGGTTCTCATAGCTGATGAACACAGTCCTCGTGGAGAGTGGCCAATGGGTGTTGTCGAAGTGGTTACACAGGACCGCCACGGCGCAGTTCGTCAGGCCACAGTTAGAACCGCCAAATCTATTTTGGAGCGTGACATTAGGAAATTATGCCTACTGGAAGCTGCCGATACATAAACAATATCAATGCTGAGCTATTAGATAGATCACAAAGTACGAAAGTCTGAGTCGCTGGAAAGAGAACTGATTACAAGAAATAGTTCCCAGTGGAATGAACGCTTATGCGAATTCATTGCCAAAACGAATTAAGATGTCAGCTATGTATATTTCATGGTTACTACCCATAAATTTCATTAGGTTTCGCTTAGTTTTCATAGAAAGGCAAGGCCTGTTAGCCCAAATGCCTTTCGAGGCCTGCATGTTACCGCGAAACGAATTCAAATTTTTTCTTTAGTTTATTTCGTGTATGTCGCGTCTACTTGTTAATTAGCTGTCCTTTTTTGTAGTTTGTATTCCTTCTATTGTTTACTTTGTCTTTAGTGTCACCATGTCGTTACGTAACGTTACGTAATTTCTCTAGTTTTAGGATATAAATTCAGTCTTGTTTGTCAACGTTTTTTTGAGGTTTACGGGCCATAGCTGTTTTTTTTCGTTAAGTCAGTGCACCGTTAAGGTAAATATATTTTTAACTCTATCGTACATTTGAACGTTTCTTCGTTTTCGTTAATGCATTTTCTTAACTTTGTATTGTTTGTATTTTTCATTTTATCTTGTACAGTACCGTAGGAGTGTGGATTTTTTAAATAAACTGTGAGCGCAAATACGCGTAACTTCGGTTACAACCCCTACAATGGTGTATTGCGCAGAGGTGAACGTAGAGACACCATTTAGTGAACAGCCTTTGAGGGACATCTTACCAGTAAGTGTTATACATGTATGAATATACAAACAGTTCTTTTGTAACACCCGGTGGCGGACCAAGACCTTGAGCTAAGGGGGAGCCCGTTTTTGTTATTTTACTCTCATAGGTGATTTCTAAGTGAATCTTTCTGGGGAATTTAAAACATAAAAACAATCACTTTTCTTTTCTAAAATACCAGTAATCTTCTTCACAGATTGCACATGTAGTGTTCAAACAAAATTTTGGAGCAATGGTGCTCACCCTGGCCTGTGTGGCTATGGGTTTACACGCAGACTACATAAGGAACACTTTTGATGGTTGTCCTGTGACTGTGTTAGTGGGAAAACGTATAGGCTGAAGATGGGTCTCGCTCTTCTTGGTAAGTTCAGTGAATTGTTTACACCACAATTGAAAATTTACTCCTCAGTTGGCATTGAGATTGAGAATGTCACGCTCTTGCGAGCTTGCTGTTACCGATCTTATCGATCGCCTCCTCACCAATATGGATAGCGGAGTCCTGAATGGGCTCCTGTTAGTCGATCTAAACAAGGCATTTGACCTCGTAAATCATAGCATCCTTCTTTCAAAACTTCAAATCTATGGTTGTTCACCTTCCACTGTTCAGTGGTTTGCTTCTTATCTTTCTGACCGTTTTCAATGTACTAGCTTTAAGGGCACACTATCAGACCCTCTGCCTGTATCTATCGGTGTTCCTCAAGGAAGCATTCTTGGTCCTCTTTTCTTTCTATTATTCATAAATGACCTCCCTTTATTTCTGCCGAAGAACACATCTCTCACTATGTTTGCCGATGATACTTCAATAACTCAATCTAGTTCTACTATCCACTAGTTAAATGTTCGCCTACATCATGACGCTTCTGGTGTATTTACATGGGCTAATTTAAGCCTGGTTTCCATATAATCGCCCCGATCGCTCAAAAGAGTGTGCAGGCGATCCGGGCGATTCATGGTTTCCATTTGATCGCCCCGATCGCCTGTGAGGTCGAGTGAACTGGTCAAGTCCTGGATCCGTATTTAATACTGATTTTCCCGCCAGATGCCATCAAAGATGGCGGCAAGAAATCGAAGAGCAAGGCTCGTGGCTTTTTATCTATTGCTATTGATGATATTGCGGCGCAGAAGAACAAGGGAAGTCCCAGATGGACGGAAGCACAGATTCTGGGTGGCAGATTGGAGATAGCCACATGGTTGTAGTTGATATGGTTTGAGAGCCAATCTAGGTTCTCAAACTCTGGCGGTACTTTTGGAACTACATCACGTCCAGATCCAGAGGGAACACTCTTTCGCTTTTTCAGCCATCGTCCGTATGTAGTGCGGATATACTTGTACTTCTTTTCCGCTTCGACTGGAGTAACCTCAAACTTTTCGCAATTTTTTCCCAGCAATTCAACCGCATGAACTTATTTTTGTAATCATCACAAAGTTTATTGTATAAACATTCATATTTTTGGATTTCTTCCATAAATAAGGCGGAGTTGAAATTATTGCTGCCCGACGCCATTTTGAAAGTGTCAAAGAGAACAAGGAATTCTGGTCACTAAACAGTGCATACTGGGATACTGGGATACATTCCGATCTTCCCAGTCGCTCGAATCGCCTGGGGTGGTTTCCATATGATCGCACATAAATTTTACTCGATCGACGCGATCGTCCGGATAGAGCAGAGTTCTATCTGGGCAATCACGATCGTCCCGGTCGCCTCGATCACCCCTCAACTTTCTGTTACTGTTTCCATACAATCACCCGGATCGTCCGCAGCACTTGGACACTCTAGAAAATTTTCTAAGTCCAAAAGGCTCCTCACGCAGACCTGCCAGGGACTTAGCATCACGGAAAGGCTCCTCACACAGACCAGCCAGGGACTTGGCATCACGGAAAGGCTCCTCACACAGAGCTACCAGGGACTTAGCATCACGGAAAGGCTCCTCACACAGTCCTGCCTGCCAAAGAGTTTACAAGTCGGAAAGGCTCCTAACACAGACCTGCCAAAGAGTTTACAAGTCGGAAAGGCTCCTCACGCACCCGATGGCCCTGCCAAACAGTTTGCAAGTCGGAGAGGCTATCGTCGGTATCGGTACTTACAGGTCTGTCAGAGACAAAGACTTGGCATCAAGGAAAGGCTCCTCGCGCACCCTGCAAAGACTTAGCATGACCAAAAGGCTCCTGGCGCACCCCTCAAAGACTTAGCATGACCAAAAGGCTCCTCACACAGACTTGGCAGCACGGAAAGGCTCCTCACACAGACCTGCCAGGGACTTAGCATCACGGAAAGGCTCCTCACACAGCCGATGGCCCTGCCAAACAGTTTGCAAGTCGGAGAGGCTCCTGGCGCAGCCTGCAAAGACTTGGCAGCACGGAAAGGCTCCTCACACAGACCTGCCAGAGACTTTGCATCACGGAAAGGCTCCTCGCGCAGCCTGCAAAGACTCATGCAGCCCTCAAAGACTTGGCATCATGGAAAGGCTCCTCACGGAACCAATGGCTCTGCCCAACAGGTTGTATGTTGGAAAGGCTCCTCACGCAGCCACGGGCCGTGCATCGCGTTAGAGTTGGGTTAGGGTTAGGTTTACAGTTAGGGTTAGGGTTAGGGTTAGGGTTAGGTTTAGAGTTAGGGTTAGGGTTGGGGTTGGGTTAGGGTTAGGTTTACAGTTAGTGTTAGGGTTAGGGTT
>OX419343.1:7834567-7847067 GCA_948470475.1 Galaxea fascicularis | reverse complement strand
ACTTTTCTCAGTCAGGGTTAGATTGACATTTGTAAAAGTGATAGTGCTCATATTAGTTTTTTCAATAGTTGAAATATGTGACTTTATGTCTTTTGCTTATTATGGGATTAAGATTTTGTTTTATGCATGTTTTGGTAATAATAAGATAATTAATCTTAGTTTTCCAACAAATATTAAATTGCAGGGGAGTTATGACTTTTCAAACTTTTTTTTGGTAAGGAAGGTGCACTTTTTGGGGAATCAGGCCCTTTAAGACGGGTGGCTTCGCTTACATGGGCACAAAAGGGGTGATGGGATTCCCCATAAGGCATACATATTCCCCATTTATTTTTCTGGAGTAAGAAAAGTGCAGTTGCCATTCTTTAGGTGAGATTTTGTCTATTTTTCTTTGATTTTTTACCTTAAATTAATACTTCCATGCGAATGCGTTATACACGTGTTAGGGCTAAGCAGTGTGATTCATTCGTGAAAGCTGCAGCCATTTAGCTTTAAACGCATTCAAGCGGGGGTCATTTTTAGCTGTTTTTGCCATATTTTTACTGTGCATGCGCTATAAGTACAACTATACAGACATATCTATGCAGCGATCAATAGACCAGTCCCATACCTTTCTAAGGATACCTTTTTTGTGTGTAGATGTTGAATTGTTTTTTTTATATTAAATTTTGAAGTTCATGTGTTGTTAGTGACATTTCAGTGAACGTGGCATGACGTCGCTGTTGGCAAAGATCTTTCAGACTGTGAGTACACCTTTTGTTTTTCTCCTTATTTTATGCTATTTTGCAGTCGTAAAACACTGTGTAGAAGTAATTCAAGTATCCAGAGAGTTATCTAACGTGCTTGTGATCTTTCTGGAAGTGTTTGTGGTGCTTTTCATGGACTTACTTGTGCACAGTGAAGCTTTAACATTTAAGGGTGCTTTATTATGACAATTTTACACTTCTAGAACGTTTTGTGTACACTTTATGGACCATTTGATCCTGTAGGAGGTTTCATCAAGTCAAAAGGAAGCTTTTGGTACCGTTTTTGTTCCAATGCGTGCAACGGTTAAAGAGATATGACGTAATTTCAGTCAAAATTCCCACGCTTCTTAATACCGTAAGATTTTATTAAAGCCTTTAATAAAGCAATTCATCATTTGGTCCTTTAAGTGAGCTACATGCATGGTATGTTTGATTGGTAATTGTTGTATTCCTGCGGAGTTATTAACGGTTAAGTTTTTATCCAAGATGGCGGACGCAAAAGTCGAACTTAGTCACCCGCGCGTTTTTTCCATGAAATCGAGGCAAAACTTTAACCGCCAATAACTCCACTGCGTTTTAACGCCCTGACTTGTAATTTGGATGACAAATAGTCATGTCTGAGGACTATCTACCTTTGCAACCAGCTTAACAAACTCTTTCAGGAACACATGTTTTTTGTTGCTGTCTGACCCTGCGATCTCTAGTTAGATATTACATTATGTTAAGTAAATCTTTGAGTTCGTCAGAGAACTCAAATCCATCTGTCTGATTGTGTATCGTGACGTAGTGACTATGACTGCTAAGTTTTGTTGGATTTCGTTGTATTCTCGAGGAGATATAAGCTTTTGAAAATCGAAGGAAAGTAGTATAGGTGGAACGGTACTTACCCCAAAAACACTTTAACGTTAAATATCTTTTCGGCATTAAGAGGGTTGTAAGCCAAACTTGCCACACACATTGTAGTTGTCAACTGCTTTCGTACGATGGGTGCATTATTAGCAAAAAGGTGCTGAGTTGGCGTTATTTTTAAACTTTTTTTCTTAGCTAGACATGACATATATTCTTTGTTGTTGGATATTGGAAGGTGTCTTAGGAATTGTTAAAAGGAATGTGGTTTCCTGGTCCCCCCCTTTGTTTGTGATGACAGCCAACAAAGGGTATTATCCTGTGACTGAGTTAGGAGGAACACCTGAGCTCCTCGTGGGGCACTCCCTGGGGGTTGGATACCCCAGCTCATGTTTTATCCCAGACGAGGGTCAACAGGTGCCTCAACACAGTCCTTCAGGGGGTATCATCGGGTGACCAACCCAACTCATTGTTGCCAGGCGAGAATTAATGCAAATCCACTTTGTCCGTGCTTGTGATAGGGACCTGGCTTCTTCCCCGAGGTGAGGTCGTTTGGCCGAGACCTCCGTCATTTTAGTTGACTTCCGCTTGTTGGAGGCACGCTCTGCTTCATCTTCCTCCTCGTCATCAGACTCAAGGGTAGGTTCAGGTTGCTGTAGAGGGTGCAAGAAGGTTGGATCAGTTAATTGGTGTTTCTCCGGCGTAAACTTCAGCCGTTTCTTCATTTTGATAAGTGCGACTAAACGTAGCACCATCTGCATGTATCTTACAGATTCGTCCAATGTTGTCAAGTGGAGTAGATGTGCTGCATACGGCAATCGCATGAGCATTCAGAAATCCCTCTTCAGAGATTGAAGGGTTACGTCTTTCAGGGTAATTTCCTTATTTTTGGAATCTTCTTTCTTACAGATCGGGCATTCTCGTTTGGCATGGTGGCTGCGGCTAGCTTTTGTTGCAGATAATGTAATGGATGGGTCTTCTTCCTCGGTTTGTCTTTCGTGGTCAGACGTGGCTTCTTCCTCAAGGTTAGGTCGTTTGGCAGAGACCTGCGTCACTTTAGTTGACTTCTTCTTTTTGGAGGCACGCAGTGCTTCATCTTCCTCCTCGTCATCAGACTCAAGGGCAGATTCAGGTCGCTGTACAGGTTCCAAGAAGGTTGGATCACTTGTTTCTTCTTCAATGCCTTTGACGTACTCTTCGATCTTCATTAAACGATATCGTCGAACCTTTACCTCTGCACATGTCAAAGCTTTCTTTAGCTCATCATTGTACGCCAGTAGAGTGGTGGCAACTTCATCAGACTCTATTTTTGCAGCAGACATGACATCACCTTCCTCAGGGTACGCCTCTTTTGAAAACCATTTTAGATAGCCCGTCATGTTGGTACACAGCATTTTGTGTACGTCGTCCTTTGCTACGTGAGCCACTTTGTACAACTCCCTTACAGCGCAACACTGTAACACGATCCTCCTTCTTTTGGGGCATGATTTCCAACAAGGGAAAGTCAGCTGGGGCAAATCCTCATCCAATTCCAAGATTTCCATGACCTCTCTGTTTTCTGTTTGAATGGCTTACTGGACTAGGTGAGAAAATTCAATGGACATTTCGGCCAGGGAATTGTTATTCATTTTCTTAAACCAGTTGCTCCATTGGTGGGCTAAGGTCTGCATGCACTTTAAGATGTTCTGTTTCTCCGGCATAAATTTCAGACGTTTCTTCATTTTAATCCGTGCCACAAAACTTATCACCGTCTGCATGTATCTCGTAGATTCGTCCAGTGTTGTCAAGTGCAGGAGATGCGCTGCATACCGCAACCGCGTCAGCATTTTCAAATCCCTCTTCAAAGACTGAAGGGTTACGTCTTTTAAGGTAATTTCTTTAGGGCGGAGTTCTGGAATTTCATCCAGGCCAAGTTCCTGAATTGCCTCTGGGACCCATCCTTGGCTTTGTTTAGCTTCGATAACACATCAGAACACAACGCTATTTTTTTTTTAACTTTTAAAATTTTTTTAACTGAACAGAAACTCAAGATATACACATAGGAATTCCAGTTTGTCTTTCTTCACAGATGTTGGTACTGCTAGTCTGTGTGCAGGATGGTGTCTTCTCCTTCTTCTTCTTTCTTACAGACGATTCTCCTCCCTAGTTCTGGAATGGCATCGAGGCCAAGTTGCAGAATTGCCTCTGGGCAACCGTCCTTGGCTTTCTTAGGGATATCTTCCATGTTTGCGTTTCTGCAAATTGTATTTTTTCCAATTAAATGTAGATTTTGGTCCATTGAGGCTTGATGGTGAAATGGCCGAATTTGACGTAACAACACATAAGGGATACAGTACATGAATAGACCTAACACAGGTGCTTACTAGTCATTGCGCTAGTCGCCAACTTACGGACATTCAGCACCTCAAACATCAGCAAGCAACAATACATCAATAGACCTAACATGGGCGCTTACTAGTCATTGCGCTAGTCGCCAACTTACGGACATTCAGCACCTTAAACATCAGCAAACAACAGTACATCAATAGACTTAACACGGGTGCTTACTAGTCATTGCCCTAGTCGCCAACTTACGGACATTCAGCACCTTAAACATCAGCAAACAACAGTATATCAATAGACCTAACACGGGTGCTTACTAGTCATTGCGCTAGTCGCCAACTTACGGACATTCAGCACCTTAAACATCAGCAAGCAACAGTACATCAATAAACCTTACAAGGATGCTTACTAGTCACTGCGTTATTCGCCAACCTACGGACTTTCAGCACCATAAACAGAAAAAATCCACAACTTACAACGGAAAAGGGGATTTCCAGGTGAGGACTGACAAATAAAGGTTTTGAAGAGCTCCTGAAAGATAAACAAACAACAGGCCATAAGTGCACCTTTTGTCAAAAGACAATTCAAATTTCTGGCGCCAAAAACGCACCAAAAATAAACGGTGCAAAAAAATGCAAATTGAGGGCAAAGTCGACCAACATAAGGTCAACCAGACTAAAGGAGGGCAGAGTCCATCTCCAAAACGAGGGCAAAAAAAATAATAAAATAAACTGTGCAAAAAAATGCAAATTGAGGGCAAAGTCCACCAACATAAGGTCAACCAGACTAAAGGAGGGCAGAGTCCACCTCCAAAACGAGGGCAAAAAAAATAATAAAATAAACGGTGCAAAAAAATGCAAATTGAGGGCAAAGTCCACCAACATAAGGTCAACCAGACTAAAGGAGGGCAGAGTCCACCTCCAAAACGAGGGCAGAGTCGACCAAGAAATGAGCTAAGGGCTTACTTGTGATAAATCAGTTGACAATTCAAATTTTGGCGCCAAAAACGGCGCAAAAAAGCATCAAAATGATAAAAAACGTACAAAGATTTTCCGTTTAGCACTTGAGATTTGTTCTAAAAAGAACAGTTGTTTTGACAGAGATATTTTTTGGCTACAAGAACAGTTAAAAACAGTTGAACAGATACTTTGGATAAATCCTTTGACAATTGAAATTTCTGGCGCCAACTTACGGACATTCAGCACCTTAAACATCAGCAAGCAACAGTACATCAATAGACCTTACAGGGATGCTTACTAGTCACTGCGTTAATCGCCGACCTACGGACTTTCAGCACCATAAACAGAAAAAAATCAACAACTTACGACAGAAATGAAGGTTTCCTGGTTACGACTTTAAAATAAACTTTTTCTAGGAGTCCTGAAAGATAAACACACAACAGTCCATAAGTACACCTTTTGTCAAAAGACAATCCAAATTTTTGTCGTCAAAAGCACAAAAATTACTGACGGTGCAAAAAAAGCGCCGAAACGATCGAAAACTTACCGAGATGTTTCGTTCACTACTTTGGATTTGTTCTGAGAAGAACAGTTTTCACACACAGATGTTGTTCCTATGAGAACAGTTGAAAATATACGAAATCCCTTTTACAGACGGAGAGAGCTTCGCCTTACACGAGTGATTTTGGAATGAAGAGACACAAAAAATCCAGGGTTTTTATAAGTGCGGTTCATTGATGTACTGTTGCTTGCTGATGTTTAAGGTGCTGAATGTCCGTAAGTTGGCGACTAGCGCAATGACTAGTAAGCACCCGTGTTAGGTCTATTCATGTACTGTTCCTTGCTGATATCCGTAAATTTTTTATCGTTTTGGCGCGTTTTTTGTGCCGTTTGTTTCTTGTGCGTTTTTGGCGCCAGAAATTTGAATTGTCAAAGGATTTATCCTAAGTATCTGTTCAACTGTTTTTAACTGTTCTTGTAGCCAAAAAATATCTCTGTCAAAACAACTGTTCTTCTTAGAACAAATCTCAAGTACTTAACGGAAAATCTCAGTACGTTTTCGATCTTTTTGACGCTTTTTTGCACCGTTTATTGTTTGTGCGTTTTTGGGGCCAAAATTTGAATAGTTAAACTGTTTTTAACTGTCCTTGTAGCCAAATAATATCTCTGTCAAAACAACTGTTCTTTTTAGAACAAATCTCAAGTACTAAATGGAAAATCTCGGTACGTTTTCGATCTTTTTGACGCTTTTTTGCACCGTTTATTGTTTGTGCGTTTTCAGCTCCAAAATTTGAATTGTTGAACTGTTTTTAACTGTTCTTGTAGCCAAATAATATCTCTGTCAAAACAACTGTTCTTTTTAAAACAAATCTCAAGTACTAAACGGAAAACCTCGGTACGTTTTCGATCTTTTTGACAATACAGTGTTGCCCTCATAATGACCATCTTTACCTAAAGGTAGTAAACGGATCGAAATGCACCAATGAGCAACGAGGACAAACTTGTCGTGTGATTGGTTCATTTCAATCCGTTTTACTAAAGATGGTCATTATGAGGGCAAAGTCGAGAAAAAATGAGGGCAGAGGAGACCAACATGTAGTCAAGCAATCTAAAGGAGGGCAGAGTCCACCCAAACGAGGGCAGTGTTGACTTGAGCTCATTCCTTTGTTAAATTTTCCCTCATTTTGGTCGAATTTGCTCTCATAATGACCATCTTTAGTAAAACGGATCGAAATGAACCAATCACAAGACAAGTTTGTCCTCGTTGCTTATTGGTGCATTTCGATCCGTTTACTACCTTTAGGTAAAGATGGTCATTATGAGGGCAAATTCGACCAAAATGAGGGAAAATTTAACAAAGGAATGATCTCAAGTCAACACTGCCCTCGTTTGGGTGGACTCTGCCCTCCTTTAGGTTGCTTGACTACATGTTGGTCTCCTCTGCCCTCATTTTTCTCGACTTTGCCCTCATAATGACCATCTTTAGTAAAACGGATCGAAATGAACCAATCACAAGACAAGTTTGCCCTCGTTGCTCATTGGTGCGTTTCGATCCGCATACTAATGAACCGCACTTATAAAAACCCTGGATTTTTTGTGTCTCTTCATTCCAAAATCACTCGTGTAAGGCGAAGCTCTCTCCCTCTGTAAAAGGGATTTCGTATATTTTCAACTGTTCTCGTAGGAACAACATCTATGTGTGAAAACTGTTCTTCTCAGAACAAATCCAAAGTAGTGAACGAAACATCTCGAAAAGTTTTCGATCTTTTTTGCGCCCTTTGTTTCTTGTGCGTTTTTGGCGCCAGAAATTTGAATTCTCAACAGATTTATCCCAAGTATCTGTTCAACTGTTTTTAACTGTTGTTGTAGGAAAAACATCTCTCTGTCAGAACAACTGTTCTTCTTAGAACAAATCCCAAGTACTAAACGGAACATCTCGGAGAGTTTACGATCGTTTTGGCTTTTTTTTGCGCCGTCAGTTTCATGTGTGCTTTTGGCGCCAATATTTCAATTGTCTTTGACAAAAGGTGCACTTATGGCCTGTTGTTTGTTTATCTTTCAGGAGCTCTTCAAAACCTTTATTTGTCAGTTCTCACCTGGACATCCTCATTTCCATCGTAAGTTGTGGATTTTTTCTGTTTATGGTGCTGAAAGTCCGTAGGTCGGCGAATAACGCAGTGATTAGTAAGCATCCTTGTAAGGTTTATTGATGTACTGTTGCTTGCTTATGTTTAAGGAGCTGAATGTCCGTAAGTTGGCGACTAGCGCAATGACTAGTAAGCACCCATGTTAGGTCTATTGATATACTGTTGTTTGCTGATGTTTAAGGTGCTGAATGTCCGTAAGTTGGTGACTAGCGCAATGACTAGTAAGCACCCATGTTAGGTCTATTGATGCTCTGTTGCTTGTTAATGTTTAAGGTGCTGAATGTCCGTAAGTTGGCGACTAGCGCAATGACTAGTAAGCACCCATGTTAGGTCTATTGATGTATTGTTGCTTGCTGATGTTTAAGGTGCTGAACGTCCGTAGGTTGGCGACTAGCGCAATGACTAGTAAGCACCTGTGTTAGGTCTATTTATGTACTGAATCCCTTATGTGTTATGTCAAATTCGGCCATTTCACCATCAAGCCTCAATGGACCAAAATCTACATTTAATTGGAAAAAATACAATTTGCAGAAACGCAAACATGGAAGATATCCTTAAGAAAGCCAAGGACGGTTGCCCAGAGGCAATTCTGCAACTTGGCCTCGATGCCATTCCGGAACTCCGCCCTAAAGAAATTACCATAAAAGACGTAACCTGTGAGTCTCTGGAGAGGGACTTCAGAATGCTGATGAGGTTGCGGTATGCAGCCCATATACTGCACATGACAACCTTAGACGAATCATCCCGGTGCATGCAGACAGTGGTACGTTTTGTGGCACGCATTAAATTGAAAAAACATCTCAACTTCACGCCGGAAAAACATCTAATATTACAGTGCATGCAGACCTTAGCCCACCAATGGACCAACTGGTTTAAGAAAATGAATAACAATTCCCTGGCCGAAATGTCAGTCGAATTTGCTGACCTCCTGCATAAAGCAATTCAAAAAAAAGAGCCAGAAGTCATGGAAATCTTGGAATTGGATGAAGATTTGCTGAAGCTCACGTTTCCTCACTGGAAATCATGCCCCAAACTAAGGAGAATAGTGTTAGTGTTGCGCTGCAAGAGAGTTGTTCAAAGTGGCTCACATCGCAAAGGACAACGCACTCCAAATGCTTTATACAAACATGACGCAATATTTAATATGGTTCTCGAAGGAGGCGTACCCTGAACAAGGTGACATCATGTCTGCAGCAGCAATACACCCCGATGACGTTGCCACCAGTCTACTGGACTACACTGATGAGCTAAAGAGAGCTTTCACGTTAGCGGAAGTAAAGGTTCGTCGTTATCGTGTTCTAAGGACCGAAGAGTTCATCAAAGAAATTGAAGATGAAATAAGTGACCCAACCTTCCATGAACCTGTAGACGAAGCAGAGCGTTCCTGCAAAAAGAGGAAGTTAACTAAAATGACGCAGGTCTCAGCCAAACGATGTAACCTTGGGGAAAAACCCACGCCTCATCCAAAAAGACAAACCGAGGAAGAAGATGCATGCATTACCTTACCAAAAATAAACAGCAAGGAAGAACCAGCCACTCTACTGGCCTTCCATCATGAGGTCAACGTACCACAACATGGCGTCCAAGACAAAAACGAAGAAGCCAATTTTGTGATAAGAAAAAGAAAGACCAGTGGCCAGATATCAACCAAAGAAAATAAAGCCAGCCGCAGCCATCATGCAAAACGACAATGTCCCATCTGTAAAAAAGAAGATTCAAATCTGAAGCGGCATCTTCATAGCCATGCGCGGAAAGGGCACATACATATGGATTCCGTCCCAAAAATCCTTAGCTTGGCTATTCAAAATACAAACCAACGCGGTCCTGCACGATCTTGTGGGAATAAAGTAAGGCCGGGATTGAAGTTGAAGTGGTGTCCAATCAAACACTGTCACACGGTGACCCACATGATGTGCAAACATCTCGAAAGGTACCACCATCTTAAAGCTGGTGTTCGCATGGAGAAGTACAGTATTGTGCAAAAGTAATGCAAACGAATTTCGACGAAATTCCTGGCTTTTCGGGGCTTTTCGAAGAAATTTCGCTCGATACGATATTTCGACGAAATTTCCCCGCATTTTCGTGACACCTATTGTTTGGATCCGCGCGATTTTTCGAACGATAATTCGCTTTGCGCGATGAATCACCGCGAATTTTCGAGCGATAATTCGCTCCTGCCGAAAAGTCGCTGCGATTTTTCGAACGATAATTCGCTTCTCCCGAAAATTCGATCTATTGTTATTCAATAGGCCAAGAGCGTTTTCGAAACAAAGTTCGCCGAGTGAAATATATAAATAACCTTTCCAATTATTGCACACGAAAGAAGCCATAATTAATCTGCCGAAATAATAGCATCACAGCTCGACGAAATGTTAGCTTTGAAACTCACCTAGTTGTTTCAGAAGGAGCGCTACAATGTTGACTTGATCCAAAACCTCAAAACAAATAATTCATTACCGTATCGGTAACAATGAAACATGAATTCTGCTATCTTCCTATGATAAGAATCTTTCCCAATTGGATCAGACCGGTATTTCTAAACACTTCTCGCTAATGCGCGAAAATGTAAACAAACAGCGTGACTGTGAAACTGAAACAAAAATCCTGTAGTCCAGTAAAAAAAATCATAATCCTCGTTCTAGGAAAGATATTTGGATGCTTCTGGTGTCTATTTAAAGCTAAAAAAGAGCTCCGTTCAAAAAACATATTTGTTATAATGCGCAGAGAACTTTAGAGGTCGCAAACTGTGGAAAAAAACTGTTGCGGTAGCGTGCCCAACGTGTGAAAATTATCCCGACACTGTAAACAAACAGCCTGACTGTGAAACTGAAACAAAAATCCTGTACTCCAGTAAAAAAAAATCATAATTCTCGTTCTAGGAAAGATATTTGGATGCTTCTGGTGTCTATTTAAAGCTAAAAAAGAGCTCCGTTCAAAAAACATATTTGTTATAGCGCGCAGAGAACTTTAGAGGTACATGTAGAAAACTGTGGAAAAAAAACTCTTGCGGTAGCGCGCCTTAACGTGTGAAAATTATCCCGACACTGTGGAACGAACTGAGCTCATTGTCTTCGTAATGCAGTTCAGTGTGTTCTAATTCTCTGCGTACGAAACTGGGCCCGAGCTGAACTTGAACAAGCGAAGCTGGTTGAAAGCCTTTCACCAACTTTAGGTGAGTAAGATTTTAGTAACGTATTTGTCATAGATAAAAATGTTAGCCCCTTAATCGGTGATTGATGACTGCAAACCGGCTCGTATTTACAAACAGCTTAACGGCACGTATTTACAAATTTATCTCTTGTGAGTTGCACGACAGTTTGTTCGTATCAGCTGCTGAAAGAAAATTGCTTGAACGCTCCCGAACTGCCGTTCAATGCGTTGCGAAATTTCGTGAACTGCCTGCGAATTATCGTTTTTGCTCACGAATTTTCTTTAGCTTAACGAAACTTCGAAGAAAAATCGTCCTTTGTTTAAGCGAATTATCGCTCGATACGCCGTGAAATTTCACTCGAACTTTCGTGCGAACTTTCGTCGAAAAGTCGCGGGAACAAAGAACGAAATTCGCGCATTTCGCTTGCATTACTTTTGCACAATACTGTATCTGGGTGAAGCCGCTCCCTATGATGGCCAAACAGAATTAAAAAAGCTCCGAACGCACTTGAAAGAGGTACAGCAGGTGGTTTGAAGTTGGAGAAAAAGCATCCTCAATAAGGAATTGCAATGTACATATCTTGAGTTTCTCTTCAGTTAAAAAAAGAAAACAAAAAAAATTAAAACATCTAAAAACAGTATAAAAAAACCTAAGTAACGTTGTGTTTTGATGTGATATCGAAGCTAAACAAAGCCCAGAGGCAACTCAGCAACTTAACCTGGATGAAATTCCAAGTGACAGAGGTCTCGGCCAAAAGACCTAACCTTGGGGAAGAAGCCACGTCCCTATCACAAGCACGGTCAAAGTGAAATTGCGATGTGCATATCTTGAAATTCTGTTCAGTTACAAAACGAAAACTAAAAACGATTTTAAAAAAATTTAAAACGTATGAAAAAAACTTAAGTAGCGTTGTGTTCTGATATGATATCGAAGGTAAAGAAAGCCAACGACAGGTCCCCAGAGGCAACTCAGCAACTTGGCCTGGATGAAATTCCCGAACTCAAACCTAAGGAAATTATTCTGAAAGACGTAACCCTTCAATCTCTGAAGAGGGATTTCCGAATGCTCATGCGGTTGCGGTATGCAGCACATCTACTCCACTTCACAACATTGGCCGAATCTGCAACATACATGCAGACGGTGGTACGTTTTGTCGCACTTATCTTCTTTCTTCAAAGGGCAAAACTTGGGAAGACATGAGTGCACTTGAAAACCAGTATCCTTTCACAAGACTTGAACAAAGAAAAACCAATCAACCTAAACGAGGGCAGAGTCGACCTTCAAAATGACGGCAAAGTCGACCAACATGAAATCAACCAACCTTAAGGAGGACAGAGTCGACCTCCAAAAAAGACGGCAAAGTCGACCAAGGAATGAGCTTACGGCAAAGAGGAAACAAATCAAAATAGTTGGTCACCCGATGATACGTCCTGAAAGACTGTGTTAAGGCACCTGTTGACCCCGGACTGGGATAAAACATGAGCTGGGGTACCCAACCCCCAGGGAGTGCCCCACGAGGAGCTCAGGTGTCCCTCGTAACTCAGTCACAGTCACAGTCACACTCTACTGGAGTACAATGATGAGCTGAAGAGAGCTTTCACATTAGCGGAGGTAAAGGTTCGACAATATCGTGCTCTAAAGACCGAAGAGTTCACCAAAGAAATTCAAGACGAAATAACTGATCCAACATTCAGAATGCTGACGCGGTTGCGGTATGCAGCACATATACTGCACATGACCACCTTAGACGAATCATGCGGATACATGCAGACAGTGATACGTTTTGTGGCACGCATTAAATTGAAAAAACCTCTAAACTTCATGCCGGAAA
>OX419343.1:7823867-7834367 GCA_948470475.1 Galaxea fascicularis | reverse complement strand
AATTACCCTCACAGGCTAGATAGATAGATAGATAGATAGATAGATAGATAGATAGATAGATAGTTTATTTAAAAATCACGTTGCAGCCACAAAAGCTGAATTAAGTAATTTTTTACAATTCTTAAAAAACCAAAACAAATTAGAAAAGTTAAAACCTATTTACATGAATTTTGTATAATATAATAATGTAACCTAAATCTAAAATATGTAATTGTCATATTAAAGCCTAGATGAATCTTAAATATATATAGAAGTAAAATAGATATTAACATTTATAAAAAAAACTGAATTCATTGATGACAGCAGTCATAAAAATATCGTTTGAGACCAAAACTAATTATTTGCGAGCCATGGCAAAGATGAACGTGTTTTTGGTTCGATTTGTTTTCAAATGTGGGATGGCAAAAGGGCGATGGTTTCTCAGATTACATTTGGGTTCGTTCCTAGGAGGCAGCAAGCTGTTTAATTTGTGACCAGTATCAGAAAATATCTGGTCGAATAATTTACGGCACAGAAGACTGTGGTGCTCGGTAATAGGCGTTATGCCCAAAAAGCTGCAAGCACTTGTGTAACCCGTGCCGGGCAAAATTATCGATAGCGCCCTTTTCTCGATACACACGAGCTCATTTCTCAAGTACTGCGGCAGGGCGTTATAGAAAACGGGCACAGCATAGTCTACTCCAGAACGAACACAAGCTTTATAAAAAAGAACTAAATCTGAGGGGGGGCATTCGCGCTCTTTTAAGTTGAACCAGGAAATACAATTTCTTACTAGCCTTCTTAATGATCTCATTTACGTGCGCGTTCCATGTGAGATTGTCACTGATAGTCAAACCTAACAATTTGGCGTTTTTAACAACTTCGAGCTCTTTGCCGTCAATAGTTATGGCATCAAAGTACTCGGGATCGCGAGCAGAAGAAATACGCATCTCTTTGCACTTGTCAGGGTTAAGGACAACTCTGTTTGCTCGAGACCACTCGATAATCTGACTGAAGACTGAATACTAAGAAAACAATAATTTGAATACAACAGGAATTCCAAAATTAAGGCACATCACTTCAAATTTCAAATGGAAAACCAAAGTACTGAAAACATCACAGAAGCACATGTGTTTTACACTGATGTTTGGAAATATATGAGAGGCTATCAAATCAAATAGTCATGCAGCCAAAGGAATACATCATGAAAAAATTAACATCATAATGCAAGGCATGCAATTAACGCAAAGTTAATGTTTTCACAGGTAAATTCTGTTTGGCCTTTAAATAGTAGACACTCCTGGGCAATTAACACAACACAGGCCCTCAACTACATGTAATGAAATTCATCAAAAACCATATATGATAGCTAAAATGACATACACTTTATATCTTCCAGGGAGATAAGACGAATTGTGTACATCCCATTCACTGGTGAATCTATAAGAGGATTGACACCGGACGGAATCAGGGCGTATATGGACTACAAGAGGAAACTCAATTCCGGAGAGCTCTCGGCATCCATTGGGTCTTTAATCGCATTGGGGGCTCGCTTTACAACAACTGGGGTGAAAGAAGTCACTGATGAGTACATCGCCACTGTTGCCCCTATTCTCATGGGAACAATGAGCGATGTAGTTCCTAGTTATGCCATTGTATTGTGGTTTGCTAAACAGGTATGTTAATTTTAATTTTTAAAAAATTGGTATAAATGCAATTATAATTCACAATTAGGCTCATTCACATCAAGCTTAATGAACATTGGTGAATATAATTTACCTCAACTGCTTTTTGGTAAATATTTACCAATATGGAACTGAGATTACGGCAAATGATTGTTTTATTATAGGAACCAATGAATTCACTCTGGTCACTGATCAACGATTATGGTCAATAAAAACAAAGAAAACCTTTAGCTTTTTCCAGATTTGCGGTATGCTCTGTAGTGACTATAGAGATGTGTTAGACTACTTTATGACCACCGTAACCCGGTTTGCAATAAAATTCCAAAGCCAGGACCTGGATAAAGACCAGTTGCCTGATGCCCCGAGGCCAGCAACTTCCAACTTGTTGGAAAGCGTGGTAAATGACATGGTCAGTTTTGTAGTGGAATCAAGTACAGAAGAGGTAGCCACAAATTCTTAGTGTCATTTTTAATTCTTGGTCAAAAAAAACTTCCTCCAACAAGGGTTAGGGTCACTAATTTATTTTCAATATTTCCAAGCATCTTTCAGTCATTGATAGAAAATAATACACAACTACCTAATGCATTTATAACAACATAAAATTCCTTCACCCAACAAAAATAATTAGACAATGACATTATCCCACAACACAATGTCCTTAAAAAGAACGTTAAAATAAAACTAGCAGTTTAGTTTAATCCTGGACAAGTTAACATGGTTTGGTACTGAAAGATATCATTTGTTATACTGCGATGAGGTTGAGGTTCGCTTTTTCTGAGATTAAACTTTTAACAGCCAGGCGTTCCGTTTTGGCAGGTGAAACAAGTGATCACCCTTGGTGAAACGGACAATGTGCCATGCATTGTTGTGCAACCAACTTTCTATGACCGAACCCCATACGGAAGTTCAGAAGTACATGCCAGCCTTCACAAGCTAAAGAAAGGCAAGAGCCAATGCTGCAAAAGTCAATAACAAAAACATTCGGGTGACGTACATGTACCAAACTGCTTTTGGTGAGCTGTTGGAAACTGCTTAAAGGTATGAAGAACGCCTGCCTCAGTGGAACAGGCAAGGACCGGAAGAAGGGGGTCCGCCGATCTCCACCATATTTATATTGCATAAAGGTCTTAGCCAACTAGTAGCCATGGTAATATTTTTTTGTCTATTGTCTGTTTCCGAGAACAGACCACCACCCCCAAAAATACGCCCAGTGGCGTGACAAAAGTTGTGATTTTAAATCAACTTTAGCAGTGTGTATCTCTAAGGTTATTCAAGAAGCAGATTTGATTTTCCATCAACATCACAGTTGTCCTTTGATAGTTCAAATGCATACAAGAACAAATGTTTGCTCTGCATCGCTTAAGTTCTACATGTAAACATGAAAGGCATATGAGGTGCCGAAGTGGACAAAAATGCTGTTCAGCAATTTTTCTTTCCAATTACATAAATATGTTCTAAACTCAGGATTTCTGTCCTCAGTTTTCATATTCGATGCCAACTAATGAAATATTTATGCTCTTTTCCGTATTATTTTTCTAAACTCTTCAATTGCATTCTAATTTTAAAGAAAATACGCTCCAAGTTCAGAAAAAATTGTTCTAATTGAATTGCGTTTTAGACGTTCTAATGTGCTTATTACATTGTATTTTGAAAAATAAAGTATTTTAATAATGTTCCTTTCATGCTAAGTTTGAAAAAAACTATGCTCATAAGAATGAAAATTTATCCTATTCTCAGTCTAAAAATACATTGCAGTTGTAAAAAATACGTTCTAATTAGTATGCGAATTATTCTCAGTTGAATTTTTCGTGCTGAGTGCAAAAATACATCTTAATTAACATTCAAATTTATGCTTCAAACAGCTCTGCTGGCCAAAAGCATCGTGGGCATTGCAGTCAATTTCGCGCCAAATGTTCGCCATTTTTCCCGGCTTATGTCGATTGATTCAGATTGATTAATGGCGAGAAACGGGAGCTTAACGTCTGATCTGCGGGAAGCTATTAGCAAAATCAGTGAAGTTGGTCGACTGCTGACTCCGCTGACTTCAAATACGTTTGAAGAATTATCAACATCGAGCCAGGAAGTTCCACAGGTAAACAGACCGACCAGTGAGGTGAGCGACTCTCAATCGATTGCTCCATCGAGGAATGTAAACCATGAGCTTCAAAGACTCTTTCCAACGCTTAGGCATTCAAATGAGCAGGCTAGCCAATCATCCTTCTGTCCTGCTGAACATGTTACTGTACGTGGCGGAAAGAAGCGAAAACGTCAAACGCCGAAAGCGAACGCGAACTGCAAGAAAGCGAAACCTGTGTTCAAAGACATAGTGCTCATTCCCAACCCAAAGCACAACAAGGTACCAACTCATAGTTCCCGATTAGAGCTGGAGAGGAAAGGTTTAGTCATTCATGAATTCCCTTTTGACAGAGAATGGGATGGATCAACCTTGAAAAAGAAAATTGAAGAGCAGTTTCCTCAACTAGAATGGAGATTGTTTGAGTACATGAAGGTGAGAATGAAATATATCGTTGAACAATCCAAATCAAATCAGAAACCTTTAAGGTCATTAAGTATTCTTGTACGTGTGAACACTAAAAAAAATATAATCAATATAACATAAAGATCCTATCATATAGATTAAATGTTTAAAAGAAAATGAACATAAACAATCACATACATGTTGAAAGTTCAAATAAGGAAAGTTCACTTAATATGACAAGGGGGGGATGAAGATATTGAAACTCAAAGCTTGAAATTTTAGTAGCCCCCCTCATTAGCAGTTCAATTTTTTAGGACCCCCCCCTGTTGGTTTTGAAGTATACAAATTTTTGGAACCCCTTTCAGGTGTCTAAAAATTTTCAGAGCCCCCCCCTCAATATCTTCATCTCCCCCCTTTGTCCTATTAAATGAACTTTCCCTAAATACAAACACGTAGTGTTGTTAAAATGATACTTTAAGACTTCAAAAATGAATGGGTTGCCCTATGAATGCTCTTTTGTACAGCAACAGTGAGAAAAAGTGCCTGGATTAGTTTTATGTATATTAATCACTGTGAAAACTTCATTACCCCATGACATCTTGTCAATTTTGTTGTTTCACTTCATGATCCTGCTTGCATAGCAGCTTATTGAAGACTGTTTTATGGATTATTAGGCCTGTTATGGTGAACTAGTTAAGCCAAACCTGGCACAAGGAGTACAAATGACTTCTAGTCTTCTGCTAAAGTTGACGGGGCAGGGAGCAGTGTACATAAGTGCTCTGGATTGTCTTGATGGAAAAGAGGATGATGATGTTGATGACGATTTGCTGAAGGCTGCATGGGAAATTGAGAGCTTACCAGAAGGTTTGTCATTTATCCCTGAAAACCACACTCAGTCTGCACCATCAACAGGGCAAGGTATGATGACCACAATGATTTACCTCTTATTTATTGATCTGCAAACATTGTTTAAAGTGTTGAAAAGGACAATATTAAAACCAGTCAAGAAATGTGGGGTGCATAAGTGGGCAAACAAATGCAATGTTTTGAATGTATGTTTTTGTGTAAAACCTAAAATAAAATCTAAGTTAGTCCATTCAGTGCTAAATGTAGTAGGGAACCTCTGATTGGTAACAGTTGATGTAATACCAAATGTTTGGCACAAGTGTTATTCTCTCACTTCCTCCCCTTAATATGTCACAGAGGCTGTGTTTGGTTTCAATGTAGTTTGCACTGTCTCTGTAATCACTGTAAAACATATGCAATTGGTTGATTTTGAGCTTCGCTTAAAATGTTTAATTGGATGCAAGCAACCTTTATTGTAATCATGTGTCGGGATAGATCATATTTTTGTTAATTATTAATGTAGCTCTACATATCTACCACCAGGTACGTAGTGGAGGCAATTGTTCCATGCGGGATTTGCTTAGTGCAACTAGTGAATTCTTATACTTGTGATTGTGACTTAATTTTCTTTACCCCCCTGAGCACACGTTTTTCGGGTTGAGAGGTTTGTCCGTGGAGTGATTGTGTAGTTATTCTGTTTTCTGCCTTTTCATTTCACTAAATAAACCTCTCATTGTGCTAAACCTAAAGAAATGTGGTTGTTCTCTGAGTTCATATTATTATAATAGCAAGGAGAATTTGGAAATTCGGTGTTCATCGTCTATTCATAATGAGAAAGCCTGTTGTGTTACCACAGAATTATTTTGGCATATTACTATAAATGGATTCTTTATTATGCTTCAGGCCTAATATCTTTCATATTTTTCATGGCAGCAGTGAGGGAGATCATAACCTCACCCCAAGAAATTCCATCTTCTGTAACTGCTGCAGTGAGCATATCATCCTGTAATAGAGAGGGTACATGCAGAGTCCCATATCTGACTTGCACTATCACAAGGTGCTATTTCAAGGGTAAACCTAGTGAAAGCTAATGCAGAAGAAAGATTTTCTCTTACTTTGGACAAAATTTGACTTTAAAGGTACCTAGGACCAGTAAAACAATTTTTTGTTTTTGCTCAATTTCAGATTCCTCTGAAGGTAGAATAATTGAAGATGAAGGCTCTGATGAAGGCCAAGATGTAGGATTGTGTCCTGTTGTTGTGCTGCCTAATGACAACACTGACATTGAGACACAGTTTGATGAATTGCCAATAAAGTCTATGCTGGTTCACAGGGCCCAGCTAAGGCAGGACTTCATTAAGGAGTTTAGTGATTCCAACATATTAAATTTCAAGCTTAATGTTACAGTTGTTAATGAAATGGGTAGAGAAGAGGTAGGGGCAGGGAATGGTGTATTAAGAGATGTCATATCAGAATTTTGGAAGTTATTCTTTTTAGCTGCAACAGTAGGGGCAGCAGAAAAGATCCCCAGCATAAGGCACGACTTTCAAAAGAGTGAATGGGAGGCAGTTGGTAGACTATTTGTCTATAGTTTTGTTCGCCTAGGTTACCTTCCCTTGCATTTATCTCCAGCCTTTATCACAACATGTTTGTTTGGGGATGAGGCTTTGACTGATGATCTTCTGCTAGATTCATTTCGTTGTTATCTTTCCTCAGAAGAACGGGCTACTCTAGACAAATGTCTCGCTGGTAGGTTGAGCCCTAATGATGGGGAAATTCTTGATTTACTGAGCTCCTTTAAATGTTACAGGAACCCAACAGAGGGAAATTTAAAGGAAATAATTTTGGAATTAGCACATCAAGAAATTGTGCAAAAACCAAGGTATGTGACCAATTGTTGGTCACCTATTTTTACCATCCTCAAGAAACTGATTAAGACCCCTGATGACCTATCTAAGTTGTATGAAGAACGAAAACCAACACCAAAGAAGGTTGTTCAGCTCTTAGAAGCAAGTCCGGCTAGTGATGCAGAAAAATGCTGCTTTGACCACCTAAAAAGGTATTTAAAACCCCTTGAAGGGAACATAAGCACGTTTCTCATATTTGTCACGGGAAGTGACATACTAAATTGCTCAACAATAAAGGTATCATTTAGTAGCTTGGAAGGTCTGACACGTAGACCTGTGGCTCATACATGTGACCCTGTTTTGGAGATTCCTAGTACTTATCAGTCATACAACGAACTTGTTGAAGAGTTCTCCTGCATTTTGAGTGACAAATCTTCACTTTCCTTCAACATTGTATAAGGGGTATGATTTTGAACTTAACCATACTGCAAAGGAATAAACAGTATGTTAGCAGAGTGGAATTATCATTTAAATTGCTAGAGTTATTTTACATGTAGTTTGTTCATATTCTACAGTTTCTCTTACCATTGTAGCTTTTGAGACTACATATCAATACAAAGTTGGAGTTTTTCAGGGGCACCCAACAACAATTTTCGGGAAAATATCTGTTCGGAAGACGATTTGAGATCTAGAATTTTCGGAACGTTTGTTGTAAAATTTCTTGCGTGCATGCCTCTCCTAGGATTTTCGAACATATAAAAAATGGTATACTTGCCCATTTTTAACTAATTTTTACCCTAAAAAGTTCACCTATTTTCTGGCTAAAATTTGTGAAAAGGTAAGTTTTGATCCCTATAATTTTCGAATCACTAAACTTTCAGCTAGGAAATCCGAACAGATGAAAAATTTTTAGGGGATAAAAATATGCCTATATCTACCGTTTAAATACTAAAATACATTCACCAATGCTATGTTTAAATGGTTTTGAACTATATTCTCGTTGGGTGCCCCTGGTTCTTGTTGATGTAAAACATTCAAGTCATTTTATTTTGTTGATGCTTCACAGTTGTAAGCCAAATTTCTCACCATTGTTGTGACGTTTGAGACAAAATCTTAATTAAAAGTTGGAGTTTATGTTTTTGATCAACGTTCAGTACCTCCCCATGGGAAAATATTTAAATACACAGACAACAACCCACAGCAGGGATAAAAAAATACTGCTTTTTAAAAGGCGATCAAGTTTGATAATGTTTCTTGCTTATTATAAATGGGGTCTATGCCCCTCTGCCACAGAACAGGTTTGAGTATCCATGCACTTCATTGGGATTGGGACAGTCCTTATTTGGCAGATAACCTTTGCAAGTGCCTGAGCACTCTCCATAAATTCCTAAATTGTACCACATTTGTTTTAGAGGTTACAACATTGTGTACACCAACACCGGTACCCTAGACTAGACACATGTTTGTGCAAATGTCCTGACAGAAGATGGAGTCTACATAACTGACCATTGACACTGTTATAACTTAGGTTAATGTCTTGTACCACTTTCCCTGCTCATACAAACTAAGTAATAGTAGTAAGTTCAGGTTTCACCCAGAGATGTCAAGATGGCTTGGACACACGTCAGGTACAAATTGACACCATGGTTGCCATCATCTTGCAAAGGATCTACGTTAGTTAGGAACCCCATTAGTTCGTCAGGAAGAACAACATCAATTTCTGGCACTGTTATTTCATAATTATTTTGTTCCGTTGGTTGTGGAGCATCAGGCTCATCATCAACACCTGACCCGAATAAATCAAAGTCTACAGCTTCTGATGATGGTGAGTATCCATTAGCAAATATTCCTGAAATGAATAGTTGCTCTGGACTGAAGCTTTGTGCCGTGCTAACTGGGTGGCAATTCCACTGGTTAATGAACTCTCTGAGCGCTCTATTAATTCTAGGAATGAAAATTAAATGCAATGCATATAAATGAACTTTGATGTCCGGATCAAGAAGGCCACTACTCTCCAAGCCATTGAAAATCGAGGCGAAGTGTGATAACACTCCGATGTAAACGTCTCTATGGAGGCATTCTACTCTGACATTGTGCACAGATTTACCAGTAAGCATGCTTCCCCTTCCAAGGCCCCTTTCCTCCACCATAAAGCGTGCAACCCCTACGTTCTCAAGCCCATGATCACTTCTTGTTTGTGAAGGAAGACCGTGTCGTCTCACCCCACCCTTAAATAGATCAAGTACCGTTAAAGCCAAATTGTTGTTAGCACAATGCAAGTAGATGATAAGTCTGCTATATCCATCTATACATGCATGCACAACAAGCCGCCAGTGAATAAGCTTGTGATGCCCATCGATGTGCCACAAAGCATTCGGTCCAGGTACACTGTACTTTCTACGATAGACTACCTGATTCCAATGAAGTGCAGTGCCGACTGGATCTATTTTCCTCATTATTTCGCGGACTCTCCAGCGCTGCACGTGCAAACCTCTGCTCCTCAGTGCACCTAGCATGCGACTCTGGCCAATATTGGGAGTGAGCGATTTCACTGATTGAACGACGGCTGTAAGGTTGTTCTCTGAAATCTCAGTAAAACCGTCCGTTTCGAGTCCAAATTCCTGTCTTCGTCTTCTGAGAGTTCGCTCAGAAATTCCCAGCAATTTAGCAATGCTAGCCCAGCGAAAGTGTTTACTTCGCAAGAATTCCAGTTGATCTCTCACGATTTCAAAACGTGGACGACCTTTTTCGCCACTGCTGCTCACTGGGCATTGGTATTCCAAAGAAGAGGCACTCTCTGTATTTAAACCTTCGAGTCTCGTACAAAGATGTGTTCGTATATCATCTAAAATATTCGTCAGGCCAACAACTGAATCATTTGCAGCGCTATTGGTGGGCACACTCTGATAAAGAACGCCAAACGTTGTACAAATCTCGGTCATTCGATCAACAGCGTTTTCCAAGTCATCCAGGTTTGTGTTCTGGGTTTCCCATTGTTGACTGAAGGTAGCAATTTGACCGAGAACTGCTTGAGTATTTTCTAAGAATCTCTCTATCTCTCTGTCGCCTCTTCCTCGACGGTATAAAGGCATATCGTAGCTTTTCTAGATACAGTAGTCTTGAAATCTTTAAAATTAGCGCGAAAAAGCGGGAAATGTTACATCGGCGCCCGCAATACCCTTGCCCAACACAGCTTTCTGTCGCATAAATTTGCATGTTAATTAGAAACGTTTTGAACATTAGCACGAAATTTTAATTAGCACGAAAAAATTCAACTGAGAATAATTCGCATACTAATTAGAACGTATTTTTGCAATTACAATGTATTTTTAGACTGAGAATAGGATAATTTTTCATTCTTATGAGCATAGTTTTTTTCAAACTTAGCATGAAAGGAACATTAGAATACTTTATTTTTCAAAATACAATGTAATAAGCACATTAGAACGTCTAAAACACAATTCAATTAGAACAATTTTTTTCTGAACTTGGAGCGTATTTTCTTTAAAATTAGAATGCAATTGAAGAGTTTAGAAAAATAATATGGAAAAGAGCATAAATATTTCATTAGTTGACATCGAATATGAAAACTGAGGACAGAAATCCTGAGTTTAGAACATATTTATGTAATTGGAAAGAAAAATTGCTGAACAGCATTTTTGTC
>OX419343.1:7796367-7816367 GCA_948470475.1 Galaxea fascicularis | reverse complement strand
ATTGACAAGTGTTATTGAAATCCAAAAAGAAAATTGGGGCAAACCACGCATTTTTCAAAGATAAGTGATGAATAATAATATTTGTAAACAGCTTTAAAATGCAAAGCAATTGTATAGCATTTTCTCCCTAAATGAAGCTTAATTATCTCTCAAAAATGCATGGTCACCCACAATTTTCTTTTTGGGTAGCAATAGTACTTACTAAGATCTACTTTCTCTGCATAATTTTAAACCAGGCAAAAATATCCCTGTATTAGTAAGCATCACCAATAGGAAATCCGAGTATCTACAATAGTAGGCACTGTCCTTAACACACATTGATAATTTATGTGCTTTCTGTGCTTTGCAATTGTCTGTAACTGTATAACTCTTGGCGACCCCTTGCCACTGCCATTGTTATGTAATACATCGTAAGTGATTTTACGATATTTATGGCAACCGTACAAACCGATGCTATCTGGAGAAGGATAGAAGGAATTCAATTCATGTTTGGCCAAATAGTAGTGGCCAGGTTACATTGGGTATCAGATGAATATGTTGGTGATAGAAGTTTTGTTTCATCAATGTAACTACTGACATTTTTCCTTTCACCAGTGGTACATATACATGTACAGTTGTATAAATGCCCACCACTAGGTCATTATGATGTTTTGATGTTTTGAAATTTAAATTAAATTCACTGTATTTAATTGTTAAAATTTAATATAATTGTACATGAGATCTTCTAAATAGTAATTTTATAATGTAGATCTATATCTATTTTAGGACTTGGCTTGTAAACAATTTTCTTTTTCATCTATAATTATTTATATTTTTTTCATTTATCTATTTATTTAGTTTTTAACTCTTAATATGGTGCACAGTGTTTTAGGAGTATCCCTACATATTTCAGTATTAAAGCATGTCTAAAGGCAAAGATATTTTATCATATGATTCATTCTCATTCAGGGCCTTTGAAAGGCAGTTCCGATACAAAGATAAGTGACTGGATTATAATAAAATGCAATAAGAGCACTAAATTATTTATTTTCATAGCTTTCAAACCTTTATATGACAATAATAATTATTATGACGTATACTACTTCACCTATTTTAAAACTGCATACGTGAAACACTCAGGATACAATCTAAAAGACTTGATAAAAAAAACACTAGCCATGCCATGTGTCTCAAAAGACTATCTTTTTGCCTTCTTCCTAGATGGATAAAAGGGCAATTTTATTGGCATCAGATGATTTTTTGAAAGACATGGGAATTGTGGCAAAAGGAGATATTTTAGCACTGCGGGCCTTTGCTGAGTCTCATCAGTCAGTGGAAGAAACAAGGGAAAAAAGGAAAATGTTACTCATTGAAAAACTGTTGGGTAGAAAAAAGAGAAGTGGCACCGACTCCAGCACAACTGGAAAAAGGTCCAATGTGACTATTGAGGCATTGCCAGCAACTAAGGTCAAGATGAGAAAAGTAAGGCTGGCGTGGCAACATTTTAACCCAGAAACCAAACGTTATGTTATGGTTCGTGAATCAACAGGTGGTGGTCATCGTGAAATGGCTTTGTCTTGTGACATCGGCTACTCTGAAATGATCAGTACTCTCATTGACCTCTTTTTTCCAAATGGGGAAAGTTCTCGAGGACAAGCTACAGAAATGGAATTCCATTTGGCCAACTTTAAATGTGAAGCTATTGATGAAAGTTTCACATTAAACAATTACATTGGCACCAACAAATTAACAAGACCCAGAATTTATCTAATGTCAAAGCAGAGGGGTCAAGCAGAAGTCAGTTGTGTCCCAAATGTAGATGATGATGGGTTTCTTGAAAAGTCTGTTTTCAGTTCATCTTCAGGGGACAGTGGCCATGTGTTAAAGCCTTCTTTCAGTTCAACTCCCCAGCAAGATGATTCAAGGGATGAAATAATATTCAAAGGATATGGCTTAGCATGTGACAGTTGGAATCTGGATGATACTGTGGTTGACATTAGGTAATTACAGGCTCTTTCTTTATTTTCATAACTTCCTTTGTGCAATGTGTGGTTCCAGGTAAATATCCATACCCCCACCACGGAGGGAATTTCGTGTGACCCCCCCCCCCCACCTCCCTGGAATTTCCATTTTTGCGAGACATAATTAGAGAAAGAAAAGACCTGATTGAGCTTCTCACAAATCAGAAATTTAGTTTTTCGCCACTGATGTAACCACTCCTCTTAGTTGTTGATGTGGACTGGTAATGAGTAATGGCGGCTGCATCTATCGAAAGGCTCCATTCTCCCGAACTAGTGAGCTTCCAAAGAGCTTTTGGTGGAGAAAACCTGTTCAAAATTTCATGAAATTGGGCATTGGAAAATGTGCCTTTTTATTTTTCAACATTGAAGTTCTACTGAAATAGGTAAGTGATAATTTTTGACAACTAGATCAGCACTGAAGTTATCGAATCGAAGTTGACCCTCTGGAAACAAATTTCACCGATCACCCCCCTCCCCTCTGGAATTTCCAAGCCCTTTGACCCCCCCACCCCCACCCCTCCAGAATTTCCAATTCCCTCCATGGTGGGGGTATGGGTATTTTCTGGAACCACAGAATTTAGTAATAGATCCTTTTCAGTCATAGATCTTATTAGTCTAAGAACAACAGTGCTGCTAATCTGTTGCTCATCCTGAACACTTCTTAGTGTTAAAATAACATAATTGGCCAGTACAAATCAACTTTTCAAATATAGTCAGTCATTGATTGTGTGTTATAGCAATTATTACAGTCTGTATCATAATTCAGTAGATGATGATGGCGTTGATCATTATTATGTTGGCTGTCAACATCTTTTACTTGACTAGGAAATGCTTTTTTTTTAAGGAACTTCCCTTCTTCTGAGCAAAATAACTTGTTACAGGTGAGGTGTTATGTTATTTTTTCAATTGGAGCAGGTAATTAATTTTTATGTGCAGTTGATGATTTCCTCAACTAGGGTGTATTTGTGTCAACTCTGTTCCCAGTTTTTACCATCAGGCCACTGATGTTAAGAATTTAGGACGACTGTTTTCATATATTTGGTTTGTCTAGTGAACTGTGGTTTGAGGAAAGATATACATGTAAGGGCAGCAATGACCTATCTGAGAACTTAGCATACAAAATGTAACCAAAGATGTTTGTATATACATGTAAGGCACAGTACATGAAGAAAATTTCAAAGGCAGTAGAATATCTTATCTTTTTCTGCTAATAGCCCATTGCATTTACTGTAAAGTATATTGTAATGCATTACATTAATTTCGTACTGAAATACAGTTACATGTCCATGTAGATATACCAAAATTGTTGAGTTGCCTCTTGCGTACATAAATAAACCCACATATTTTTTCCTGTTTGCACACTTTTTGTTACTGCCATTATACCTTGGTGTTATTGTGAAGGCACCCCGTACCCTTTCAGTTTTGGTAGTGTAGTTGAGTACAGAACAATCCTCATCCAACCTGACATTTGTCTCCATCAGTGTGCAATATGCTTAATGGATGTGACATTGGATGATGAGTCAGCACACCCTGTAGGATGTCATTGCATTTACCATGCATCTTGTTTGGGGGAATGGCTAAAGGTATTTTCAAATAATTTTTAATGAAATGGACTGCATATTCCACATACTCTTTTTTTCTTGTTGTATTAAATGGAGATCTCAGTGTGACACTGCATAATTTATATTTTCAATTGCATTAAAAGCAGTTACAACTGTAGTTTATACCAAAATTGAATACACTACAAATGAACTTACCCACAATCATTCTGTATTTTTCAGACAGCTGGTAATGGTTTTATCAAATGCCCAGTGTGTCACATGCAATTTAAGCAGATTCAAACAGTTCCATTGGTGAGTAGGTCACCTGGATATTCTCAACAGTGTGCAACCCGGTAAGTGCCATTACTTTGCATTTTAAGTGAGCCATTGTACACCTCAAATGTGGTTGTGTGTGCTACAGTACATGTACATGTAACTGAACCTGGCATCTCAGCATCTGTGTTTGCATATAATGATTTAAAATGTTCAAATTTTGTCAGTTTCTCCATTTCTCAGTTTAATTATTGACCAGTGTACTGCACACAGGGTTCTCAAAAACAAAGAAAACCAACTAAGTTGTTGGTGCTTCGATACGTGACAACTGCCATGTTTTCAATGACGTAAACATCCAGGTATGTGACATTCACTTGAGCCCAGCCCTTCACGGTGAAATAATTCAGTTCCAGGCCTACACAGTCTGTTTTAAATTGTTTTTTTTTTCAATACGATTTTTCAAACAAGCTGAAGCTGTATGAAAACTAATGGTAAATATTTTTCAATTTGATGCCCAAAAGGCTGGAAATTCAATATTTCAAACGTTTTTGGGGGAGCGGCCCCCCACAAATTTAGAGTTTTTATGGCCCCTCGATTTGTCACAGCCGCCTACTTAAGGTTCGGCAGACGCTTACTTCAAATCCGATTGCTGCACATGTATCCAATAATAATTTTATGGTGCTAACGAATTGCAATGTGCAATCTTACAATCAGTGGTTACAGTCTCAAATAAGTACATGAAAAAATAAATAATTAAATTAATGAATAAATGTTGTTACAATTACTTTTGGTGAATTTTTTTTTTGAAATTCCTGAGACTTTTTGTCTTATTTTCTCAGTAGCAGGCAGCGGTTGTTCTAAAGGTGCATAACAGTATCCACCGGATACTAGCATAACCAATTGTACATGATGATTTGTCATTATAAGTTTTATCATTTTTTACTTGTTTATTTTTAGGGTATCTCGGGAAACCAATATGGTGAGATAAGCCTCCTGACTCGTTATTATCATATTAAATATTAGTAATATTAATATTATCATTATCATCATCATCATCATTATTATTATTATTATTATTATTATTATTATTATTATTGTTGTTGTTGTTGTTATTACGATCGAATAAATTATTCTTATATAAGTACAGAACAGCACATTAATTTTGCATAAGCCTTTTAAAATTTGATTTGAAAAGTAAATGCTGTTTTGTCCACGTCGAAGCCAAAAAAGCAGAAGAACTCTATAGGCTGAATAGGCACTTTCACTAAGGTTTGTTACCTTTTCTTGGTAGGTACCTTGCTCACTGCAATTAAATTACTATTTTAATTAATGATTTGTTCATTTCAATGGATAACTTGCAGAAAAATCGTAGGGAGGGAGGTTCTTCTGTTAGCAGAGGTCGTCGCTTTCGCCAGGAGTACCTTGCAACGATGATAGGAGAAGAGGTACTGCTGCTTATTACTGCCTTAGTGTTGGTCGTTCACGTATTCATTTGTATTGATATGGCAGGAAATATATGTCCACCAGCACGTGCCAAGCCAAATAACAAACATTACTGCTATTTCTATTTTACCCAGAGTCTAGCACCTATAAGAGGTAACTCAGCCTTCAGCAGATCTAGCGATGAAAGTACCTTGAACCATTACCAGCCAGCAGATGAAAATGACCAGGGATCAAGTGATGCAGGTGGAAACGATCAGGACACAGTACATCATAGTGGAAGTATGCAAACACCAGCTGGTACAAGTAGTGTAAGTGATAAGGGATCTGAGTTTGGAAGTGGAAGTGGTCCGGATTTTGGTGACGATAATCAACCACCTCCTCCTGATTATGGTCGGACAGATTCTGTGGTAAATGCGACGGAGAGGTACAAAATAAGTTTTTCTGTTTCAGAGATGACATGCAAGCAAAATTTGTCTAATGCAGTTGCGATAATTAACCTCCCCCCCCTCCACTTGTTATAAGTCCCTAGCACACGTCCCCTCACCCGCTGAGAAGAAAGTGCTTTGACATCCGCAAATGGTTAAAGTTTTTAATGTTCTTGGATAAGGGCGACCACCGTAGGCCACGTTTAAAAACTGTTTGAACTCTTCTTAGGGAAGGAAACTGAGGAAATTACATTCTTAATAATTAAACGGTGTTTAATGCTTTTTCTTTCATTAGGACATTGAGGATACGGCGTGAACAAGTGTTACAAGACATAATACAAGCATTTAGCTGCGATGAAATCATGAACTGCAGCATAAAGGTTGTCATGGTTGACGCACGCAGGAATGATGAGATGGGAGAAGACAAAAAAGGAATCTATCGTGACGCCCTTGCATGTTTCTGGCAACAGTTCTTCCTTACTTGTACCATGGGTGAAAGAGAAAGGGTGCCTACCTTAAGGCACGATTTTCAATGTCATGAATGGACATCTATAGGACGTATCATAGCAAAAGGGAAGTTGGACCTGGGATACTTCCCCATCATGTTAAGCCCAGCATTTATTATCAGTGTCCTGTTCGGGGAGAAGGAAGTTTGCGAGGAAACTCTGCTTAATTCGTTCTACCGTTACCTTCCCCCAGGGGATGAAGTATTAGTGCGTGAAGCGTTTAAAGCTAGCGAAGGTGAAGATGCTTTTGATGATGAAGAGCTCATTGATTTACTTGACCGTTATGGCTGCAGAAAGCGTCCCACCAAGGAAAATGTGAGAGCCCTAATTTTAGAGCTTGCTCACAAAGAGCTCATCCAGAGACCACAATACATTGCAGATTGTTGGCATGTATTGCTGGGAAAGAACTGTCAAGGAACTGATTGGTCAACAGTTGCAAAAGTGTACGAACAGTACCAAAAAGGTGCTTGGTATGGTGGAGGCAATGCCCTGCAGCAATAGTCAACGCTCGGCACTGGATTACCTCAAGAAATTCAGAGGCATGGATGTCACGCAACTTAAATCGTTCCTGATGTTTGTTACCGGTGCCGATGTCCTTTGTGCTCCCACTATTCATGTCCAGTTTACTGAACTGGACGGAATTGCGAGACGACCAATCGCGCATACGTGTGGATGCATTTTAGAATTGCCTTCTACATATGATGAATACACGGAATTTCGCGCCGAATTCTCGAACGTGTTAGCAAAAGAGAAGTGGCAAAACGATATTATGTAGGTTATCTTCCAGATACATACAGTATTTGTTGTATGAAGATTTATTGTTCTCATTGGATGTCACAAAATCTGTGACTTTTGAGTTGAACATTTTTTGTGCTTTTGCAAACGTACATATATATTTTGTATTTATGCTTCAATTATCAAGTGTCGTTAGCATTTCAGTTACCACGTAACATTTTGGTTAAAGTTGTTAAATATTTACAATGGAAGTGAAAGTGGCAATGAGCATATCAGTGGGCATTTAACTGCAAGCAATTACTTGTGATTGCATTGAAAGGACAGCCGGATTCCTCACAATGGTAAACAGTCTGCTTTGTCGTGAAACCATACTTCACTCTGCAGGACTATGTTCATTTGGCTCTTACCATTTTTTTTTATTCACTCTTTCGGAGAACTAACCTGATCGCAAGTTAACGAAAAAGCGTTTCCCATGTTGCCAAGTTGTCTTGTTACGCTTGCATAATTTTGCGGTATAGATCATAACGTTGTATGTTGGGTTTGTATTAAACGTATGCCCTATTTTCTGATGTTATAATACATGTTGTGGTCTTTTTACCAAAGACCCGGCCCCTTGTTATCTATGATTATTAATTCCGAATTGTAGGGGCTTAACGAATTGTTATGGGTTATAGGCTTAGATCAAAATGAGTGACGCAATATTTCCTAATCTCTGAACAACAGAACAATCGTGCTGAAGAGGTCTTTTGATGGCTTTTTGTTTTGGACGATCATCTCACTTTGAAACCTCTTTTTTTCTCACGTTGGCCGTTTCATTTTAAGAGGGGAGAATCTTAACTACAAACTGTTGCCATGGAACCCTGCAAATTGTCATTTCTCGAGTGCCTTTCACTCTACAGTTATCCTATTTTGCCAAGTGTGTTCTATTTAACATTTTTTGTCTCGTTTGACTGACAACCGTATTTGGTAAATCACGAGTCAACTGGGTTTTTCACATACAGTGAAAACCCGCGTGTAAGAACCTACTTTTTTAGAGTTTGGCAAAACAGGTTCTTATATTTTGGGGTATTAAAGTAGCAAATTTCTGCTAGGAGGTTCTTAATTTTCTAGGTTCTTACACGCTGGTTTTTACTGTATTTTTAACGCAACAGTAAGAGAAGTAGGCTCGATTTCTAGTCGTTTTGGAACTAGGGTTAACATCCTCCCAACGAACGGCTGGATCACTGGTTCGTGACGTAGCATCCGTCGCAATAGGCCATTTCCGAGTTCATGTCTGCCTCCTCTTCAAAGCGAGTCTAAGTGCGAAGTTTTTGTTATGAAAATTAGTTTTCATTCATATGTTAAGTAGAACTAGTTACCATCACAAAAACTTCGCACTTAGACTCGCTTTGAAGAGGAGGCAGACATGAACTCGGAAATGGCCTATTGTATTTTGTACTTGGCAGGCAGGCGACTTTCTGATTGGTGGAAAATACAATTGGCTGGACCAGTGATCCAGCTGTGGTGTGCGCAGAGGAACGAGGGGGTACAAAACGGCTGGTCATGATCAATCGAGCCTACATGAAAAAATTCTAAAACAAAACTTGTAGCCTGGATTTTTTTCAAAGTTATGACGTCATAAGGCCCTCCTTTGATGCACTTTTCAAAATATCAGTTCCATTTTTTTCGAACTAGAAATTCCAAGGTACAGTGTACGAAAAATGATGGGATGGTTTCCATCCGGTGAAAAAAAAAACCTATATCAATCATGAGGCAAGTGTTGTTATCTTCACTGGGGGTTTGAGTCAATCGACGATCAGACGAAGCTTGTGGGGCCGGAGTCCATTTATAGTATTCTGGGTACTCGTATCCTTATTACTCAGGCTTCCTATGGAAGGCCTGAGTCTAAATCTGTCGTCCGTTTTTCTTTTTACTCGGGCTTCCTGTGGAAGGCCCGAGTCTAAATCTGTCGTCCGTTTTTCTTTTTACTCGGGCTTCCTGTGGAAGGCCCGAGTCTAAATCTGTCGTCCGTTTTTCTTTTTCGTTGTTCTCCACAAACCTCACTTCCGGCGTATTTGCCCAGGCGCTAACGATGAACCTGTAAAACCCGGTAAAAACCTGTTTACGATTTGTTTACGCTTGTCTTGTCTGTTGGAAAGCAACTGAAGGCACAACAACTGTGGATTCCTCGACGGATTTTCAAAGGAAAAAGTTGATGTCTACAGCTATGGCAAACGGTGTCGTATCCAATACGCTCAAACCACTTACAATTGCACACGCCGTTCGCGGTAGACCCACACTAAATGATGATGGTGAGCGTACATTTCGAAACGGTTCGTTCGGCGAACTCGAAGCAAATGTGAATAATATTATGACATCAAAAGTGCACAAAGGTTTTGACTTGAGTGGAAACTTTGACACGAACAATTTAGGTGCTGGTGAATACAAGATACCCGTTGATGATGAGATTAGAGGTAAAAAGACGAAGGGCAGTAGCAACAACAGCAACAGGAAAGCGTCCATGTTGGGTGATGAAGAACCAACGCATCGAAGCAAAGATGCAAGAAACGTTTTTACCTTTATGGCTATTGTCACCGGTATATCATTTCTTTTGTATACTTTAGATTGTGGATTATCAGCTGTATCAAGTCTGTGTAGTGTGTTAGTTTTATGTGTAATCTTGTACCTTCGCATGTTCTACCGATGAATGTGAAAGTTTATCAGTTTTATCAACCCAAATGTCGGATCATGTACTTGAAAAATGCGAGGTGTTTGAGAAGGCAATGCAGTTATCTGTACATGATCAACGTGATGCCTTAGTGAAAATAAAATATAGAAAGGAATTCAGATCTCGTCATGTTAAGTTTGTGTATTTTAACGACAACCGTGAATGCCATCTGCCATCAAGACGTTGTGATCGCGAGCCCAGTAGGATACCAGTGAAAAAGCTAAAAAGTCTGTCACAGAAAAGCAGAAAACTAAGATTGTTTGTGTTCCCACGGTCCTGTCGTGTTTATTTCCGCTGGCACACACTCACACAGGCAGCCCAATGCTTTAACGAATCGAGTTTGAGTCACAAAATACATGTATAATTTTATATATTAATAGGCAGTGCGGAAATCATCCACATCTGTAAGATCCCTGGGCGCTAGTTCGTTTGTTTTATTTTTTTTGGTAGCCTGCTCGTTAGTGTTTATTGTTTGTGTGTCACACCTTCGTTCCGAGTTGTTTTTGCAGTTCATCACAATTTACACCTTTATTTTAGTCTCGTCGTGTTGTGCATGTAATTACAGTGTTTGCCATATATAAGCCTAAGTTTTCTTGTTTTTTGGGGCATAGCAGCTTTTTCTTGGCAGTGGACGTGCTACGCGCGAGTTTCTATATTTCCCATAGCACGTGTAGTGACGTTCGCGCAGTTTATCCCGCAGTTGTTTTTAGTAGCCGTAACAATGTAAGTATAGTCTTTATCGTCGTTTCTTGTTAGCTGTATTTCGTTGGCAGTCGGTCCAATTCTTTTTATTCATGTTGTAACTTTTAGTTTGTTTATCTTTTAGTTTCAACCTACGGTTTACGTATACTGTGTTACGTACCGTCGAGTTTGAGAAGGTTTATCAGCAGTTATAACATCCATTTGCCACTCGAAAAGCCCGAGTGAAGGCCATTACGGCCTCTAGTTTTTTTTTCGTCGTTGTTTTCCACAAACCTCATTTCCGGCGTATTTGCGCAGGCGCTAACGATGAACCTGTAAAACCCGGTAAAAACCTGTTTACATTTTGTTTACGCTTGCCTTGTCTGTTGAAAAGCAAGGCACAAAGCAATTGTGGATTCCTCGACGGATTTTCAAAAGAAAAAGTTGACATGTCTACAGCTATGACAAACGGTGTCGTATCCAATATGCTCGAACCAGTTAAAAACGCATACGCCGTTCGTGGTAGACCCACACTAAATGATGATGGTGAGCGTACATTTTGAAACGGCTCGTTCCGCGAACTCGAAGCAAATGTGAGAAATATTATGAGATCAAATGAGCTGAATGAGCTATCAATGAGTGCAAAGAGTGCACAAACTTGACTACCAATGACAAATGTTCCTTGACGAACTTGAGTGGAACTTTGACACGAACAGTTTAGGTGCTGGCGAATACAAGATACCCGTTGATGATGAGATTAGAGGTACAAAGACGAACAGCAGTAGTAACAACAGCAACACGAAAGCGTTCATGTTGGGTGATGAAGAACCCACGCATCGAAGCGAAGATACAAGTAACGTTTTTACTTTTATGGCTATTGTCACCAGTATTGTGGATTATCAGCTGTATCAAGTCTGTGTAGTGTGTTAGTTTTATGTGTAATCATGTACCTTCGCGTGTTCTACATGAATGTGTTAAGTTTATCAGTTTATCAACACAAATGTCGGATGTACTTGAAAAATGCGAGGTATTTGAGAAGGCAATGCAGTTATCCATTCATGATCAACGTGAAGCCTTAGTGAAAATAAAATATAGAAAGGAATTCAGATCTCGTTGTGCTAACTTTGTGTATTTTAACAACAACCGTGAATGCCATGTGCCATCAAGATGTTGTGATCGTGAGCCCAGCAGGATATCAGTGAAAAAGCTAAAAAGTCTGTCACAGAAAAGCAGAAAACTAAGATTGTTTGTGTTCCCACGGTCCTGTCGTGTTTATTTCCGCTGGCACACACTCACACAGGCAGCACAATGCTTTAACGAATCGAGTTTGAGGCACAAAATACATGTATAATTTTATATATTGGGCTGTGCGGAAATCATCCACAACATCCATTTGCCACTCGAAAAGCCCGAGTGAAGGCCAGTACGGCCTCTAGTTGAAACACAACTACTGACCAATGTTATACCATCCTACATGATCTCGACACGTGATGGATTTTTTCCTGAAGTTCCCCATCTTTCCCTTTACACATTCTGATGTCACCTGCAAGCAATAAAACGAAGAAGTTCGTTTTTCCAAGCCTCCTACTAACAGGGAATACGTCAACCTTCCCAGAACCTTTTCCCTGGCTTGGGGGTGGGGGAAAAGGTTCTGGGAACGAGGTTGGGAAGACGTTGAAGGAGGCTCTCAATTTTTTTGTAGCTATTGCTAAACCCATTCGCTCGATAATCTAAATCGCTAATATTGCTGCCTTTCTACAACAACAACAATTTGTATGAACGAAATGATATATGAAATGAATCATATACTGAACTGCGAATATGAAATCAAGTTAAGCTACATGATCCTGGCAGTATGGACGCAATTCTAGCAACAGCGTAGAGAAACCTGAAAAATTCAGGACTTCAACGGGGTTTGAACCCGTGAACTCACCATACTGGTGCGACGCTCTGACCAACGTAGTAATGTAGTCTAGCTTTTTCTACTAATTTTTTTGGAAATTTAAAAGTAGAATGTAATTCTGATTTATTTTTAGCATGATTCATTTGTTGCAGAAAATGCTATTTGAACATATTATTGGCTTTTTACCAGCAAAAATTTCCAGCAGTCAAAATCTAACTCATGTCAATCCACATGGCCCATTTTTTTCATACACTGCATAACTTAATATGGTTACGTTTATTGCAAATGGATTGCCACTTAAACACTAAAAATAGTCATTTCATTAACCAGGGGTCTCCTCTAAAAGACATAATGATGATGCTGAGGAATCAAATGTGAAACCAGACTCTCCAAGGATAAAAATGTATTATTCACTGCACCGATGCCGTATAGCACTGATTTAATTAGTCTCAGAGGTGATGATTCATGGAAAACTTTGCTAAGGCCCAGTTCAGACGTCGTGCTTCTGCCGTGCCGAACTTAATTGCAATTAGGTTCAACTGTAGCACGGCAGAAATACGACTTTGATTCAGACGTCGTGCCAAATTCAGGATTACTGAAGCCACGCAACAAAAAGTCAGCGGTAATGAAACAAATCCCGCCAAAATACATTAATATAATTTATGAATTTTGTTTGGCACGGCAGAAGCACGACGTTTGAATCGCTGCCGTGCCAGAGTCGTGTAGCACGACAGAGCTTGTCGAACTTAATTGCTTTGCCGAACTTAATTCAAAAGTGTGATTCAGACGTCGTACTTCTGCCGTGCTTTAGTCGAACTTATTTCTTGAATTTAGTTCGGCACGGCAGTAGCACGACGTATGAACTGGGCCTAAGAACAGCAGAGATTCGTAAGCACAAAGAAATTCTCGAAATCTCCAAGTCATTAAGCAAAGGAGAAGTCCCACACATTTATTACCATCGAAAATGTCGCAGTATTTTCACAATGAAAAAGTTGTTAGATAAATTATCTGAGCAACCGTCCAACAGTCAGACTCACCAGGAACAGGTGGTTAGGAGGCTTTCTATTCGAGGATCTACCAATACTAGCACAACATACAAACGCAGTTGCATTTTCTGTGAAAGGCCAAAATATCTCAAGGGTACAAGAAGTCGTGAGCCTTTGGTACAATACGGAGTTATGCGTGCAGATAATTCTATCAGAAAGATAGCTACACAAAAGAATATTAGCAAGATTCTTGCCCTTGTGTCACGCTAGTTAGTTGCTGCAAAGGCTTGCTGAATATGGTGAGAGCGTCAAGAGAGGGGCATTGGGAGCCGCATTTGTGTGCCATTGAACAAATGATACCATGGTGCTTTGCATATGATAACATCAATTATGCCCGTTATCCACCTGCATACTTATCTGAGATGACCCACCTCGAGGAGACCCATCCAGATGCATATGAATATCTGAAAACTGTTGGATTCTCAGTCCAGATGGGTGATCAAAATCCATTTGGTAGGATTCCAGTTGATCAGACATGCGAAGAGACGGTCAATAAGGACACGCAGTAGCAAGTATTATATAGTTGCTGAATATCGCAGTATTTTTTTGAAGCAGCTTAAGGACATGCTTCGTCTAAGTAGATCTAATTCTCAGCGTACCGATCTTCAAAAAACCAGAATAGCAAGAGATGAGGCTGATGTGAAGTCGCTCATGACTATGCTAGAAAGCAACTGGATAAATCCATCCAGTCCTGAGCAGCAAGAGTTTGTATGTTTGTCAACCGGAAAGGTTGCAACAAAAAATATAGAAGAAGACCTGCTGAACGCAAAAACTGTGGGGGAAAAGGCCTACCAAGAAATCCGTTTCCAACGCCTGGAGGCAAATCCACCTAAGGTCAAATTCCACGATTCTTTGATGAAATCAAAGCTGCAGACATTTTCTGAACTTAACAAGAAAGTGAAGGCCAAGAGCAAAACAGCGAAGGAGATCATGATAAAAGCAGATAGAGCTCTATTTGGCCAGATGGTTACAATGGCAGAAAACAGACAGCTTCATATGAATTTTCTGAAACATTTATTGCAAAGTGTGAGAGACTTGGCAGCTGTGTTTTTCATTTGTCAGTTTGAGAACAAGTTATTTTTCAGTTTTCGATCTGTTGGAACACTTAATAGTGTACAAAAATGGCATATTTAAAAATCCAAGATGGCAGACCCAAGATGGCCGCCAAAAAGGTGATGCCATATTTTAGCAGCGAAATAGGTAGCTGTAGCAGCTGAACCTAGCTAGTACCTAGTTTTCATCTAGAACTACATAGTTACAGCCTTAGAGGACAATCCGTCTTTCTTGCCATAGTTTATATAGATTGTCTAATCCAAAAAGCTACTTTTCCACGTTACCATGGTAACCAATGCCAAACTTTATTTAACGCGGCTACAAAAGCTTTAAAAATCACTTGAAAGACATTAGTACTTTGTAATCTCCTAAGCGTAGTTCAAAAACACGGTGAAAACATTGTAGAACTTACTTTTAAACAATATACAAAAATTTATTCAATTGTTTTAGAAAGCTGAGTGACGTCACTTCATCACGTGATAAACCCTGTAAAGCTACTTATTTGACATGGTTATCATACATTAAAACAAACTAGGTGGTTTATAGTTTTAAAAAATTCAGTTCAGGCTGTCCCTCTTTTTGGTACCAAATCGTCATTTTTGGGGCCGTGGCCCATGGACTATTAGGATTGGTTTTACTTCGTATCATATGTCTGTTACGACATATTATATACAATACCATACAATGAAAAGAACTGTGTGTGTGTGTGGGGGGGGGGGGGGATAGCATCTAGTGGTGAAGGCACAGACCGACTACAGATCAGGTGATTCAGAGTACCCACGCATAGCACTGTTCTCTCGTACGTTGTGATGCTGTAAGCGAATGGATGAGTTTATGAAAAAAGGAGGCGATAAGATAATAACGAAGATTGGGGAGATGTGTTGAAATGCGTGCGAGCCAGAACAGAAAAAGATAATTTCAATCTCTTTTTTGGGTTTGATAGCTGACTGAATTAGGTGGGGGCATATTCAACCTATAGGTAAAGTGAAGATCACTAATTTCACCTAAAAACGGATTCAACTTGACATCATTTTTTTACCAAAAATAGTAGCTTGGACAAGTGAATATGTTATAATTAGCAATTATTGAATGAGGCCGAGTAGGATATGAAGAATTCTGCAGGTCGAGGAGGGTGTTATCCACCAAGGCCGAAGGCCGAGGTGGATAACATCCTCCGAGATCTGCAGAATTCTTCATATTCTACGAAAGCTGAATTCAATAACTGCTTCATTATTCATCCAAAATATTTTCTTCGCTCAAAGTTCTAAACCAACTTGCAGCCATTTTCCTGCTCAACAAAAATAACACAATCTCGTCCCCAGCTTTTTTTCGGTCAACGGTTCAATAATTTGCAGCGAGCTGCACTTTTGACGTCATTTTGACGTCATCGGTTCAATAATCCGCAGCAGGCTGCACTTTTGACGTCATTGATTCAATATGACGAAGTTTCTTTCCAAATTTGGAGAACAGCAGCTGGTTATGGTGAATTATTCGTGTGGTTTTAACCAATCAGAAACGGGGAAATATTTTGAATGAATAATAATTGCTTATATGATATCGTTAATGTGATCGAGAAGATCTGTGTACAATTCCAAAGCTTCATCTACGCTTCTTGGACATGTTAGATTTTCATCCTCCATAATCATTGCAGCAAGTTCTTCAAAAATTTTGTATGAAGAATCCAACGTATTTTGACCACGGCAAATTTGTTCGGCAAATTCTATATCATCCAGCCTGACATCGTGAATATAACTGGCTCTTCCACTTAACTGGGGCAAAAAATACAACACATCTGGTCTACCAGAAGGGGAATCACGGTTGAAAGGCTGTGGCCGTATTCTATGTAAATTCCATAACTCTGCAGTTTGATGCAATTCTTCTCTTATCAGTGCCATGAAGAAAAACTTGAGGCACTCTACATGCAGGATGTCACCATCATTGTACAGACCTATCTCCCTCATATCCTTAAAATAATTTATCCAAAAGTCTGTGTTTAGTTTTCTCAAGATGCTCCACCAGGCTTCTATTCTCTGGTTGGAAACAGACCGCCCATACATGAAACTGTTGTCTCCTTGAAACACGTCTTCGTGTCCTTCTCTAAAAAAACGTTGAATAGCTGCAACGTAACAATTTTCCATACCACAGTCCCTTCGAACGATTCGTGATGTTCCTCCTAAGTTACACACTGTCTTTAAGAAGTATTTGGCTATGTCAATTGGGTTGTTTTTTTTTATTGGAGTGATCTACCTCAAGCCACATAATGCCACGGCTGTACCCATCGATGGCCCCATGAGTACAAAACCCAAAGGGCTTAAGTTTATCATAGCGATCGATGTGCCAGAGAAAGTTGGGTCCATTAGCCTGGTATTTGCACCTTCTCAAACGAGTCTTTAAGCGTCTTTGCACTCCTTCTGGATCTAAGGCCTTCAATGCAAGTCTCACTGTCTCCCTGTCAACAACGAGTCCATAGGAAGAACATATAACCAACCGAAGTGCCGTTTCCCATCTGCAGTTCATTTTCGATTGCATCTACTACTGCATTCACGCGGCTTTGCTGATTTCTCCGTGCAAGGTTTCGCGAGCGCAGAATTCTCTTTAGCTGTCTTATGCTAATACGGATTCCATGGTACACGAAGAGAAAGCAAATAATTTCCAAATAACTCATTCCCATCCAAAAATAACGTTCTATCAGAGTATCGCGATCCATTATCGTTCCCCTCTGTTCCATAAATGGAGGGCCAATACATTGCACTTTGCTGACCGTAGAAATGCTTAATACAATCATATACATCAGCATTTTAGAAGACAAAGAAATCGTTCAATCAGACGCGATAATGGCAACCTAAGTCTGCAAAAGAAAAAGATTATTATTAAAATGATAATAAATCAATAAACAAAACTAACAGGCGCTTTCCTTTTAGGTATCCTTTCTCGTTAAAGTGGTATCTTTCCCCGGATCAAAGGATTCTCAGACCTCGTTGCCGAATCCTTTACGTGAATAGATTTATAGGGATGATTTTCGCAAATACTAGAATAAGAACTTAAGCTGATCGGTATTTGCCAAATGTACCATCATAGTTGTCTCTTGAACATTGGACAAACCCGAAACGGCTGTTCAGTTTAAGTACATGCATTTTAACATTTTAGAAGGAAAGGTCATCATTTGCAGTTTTCAGGACCTAAATATTTCCCTTCTTTTGCTTATTATTATTATTATTATTATTATTTTGAAATTCACGCACACAAGTACTGTCCGCATGGTTTCCCAGAGAATCATATAAAAAGCGGTATAGACAGAACGTCGACATACGGTGGCTTATAAGGGCCATCGAATGTATCTCTCTTTTTCTGCTCCTCGACACTTATAACTGTCGAAAAGAATAACTGTCGATCGACAGTTATAACAGTCGATCGACACTTATAACTGTCGATCGACTCTTATAACTGTCGATCGTCACTTATAGCTGTCGATCGACTCTTATACTAGTAACTGTCGATCGTCACCATTGTCGTCACTTATAACAGTCGATCGACACGTAGAACTGGGCACCAGGCTTTGCGCAATAAACACGTGCAGCATCGAACGGTTGCCAAGATGGCGAACACGGACGAGGTAAGACTAATTGCATCTAAATTAACTGTCAGGGGCATAAAATCGGTTTTTTTTAGAACATAGCTACGCTCCATATGTTACATATACTGTAAAGACTTCACAATATGCAGTTTTTAAGGTTGAAATCTTTCCAGAATGAGCAGATCAAAATTATGGATTGGCCAACCTTACTTCTGTACTTTTCATCGTGTTGCTACAAGCTTAATAGGTCCTTTATTCTACAAAAATAAACTTCGAGCTCTGTATGTTTTTGTAAAGGCTAGAGTAACGCAATCCCATTTTACTGACAGGGATTCGACAGCAATCGACATATTGTACAGTTTAAACATATATGTAATAAGACTTACTACCGAAGTATCGCTGTCCGGCATGCGGACACAAATTGTAAAAAATCTCCGTGTCCGGTAGTCTTCCCAGTGTTTAGGGTTATTTTAGTATATTGGACTGCTTGTTCTGCTGGCGGAAATCTAGACACAACACCATTATACTAATTGTATTCTTATTCAGGTTTGTAAATTCCTCACGAAACGAGGAGTCGATGACAGTGTTATTGCTACCATACGGGAAGAAAAGGTAAGGTGGTCGTAATAACTTGTACAGTGTTTAAGCTCACATGTATATTATTTACACAACAGGTGTGAATTGTGGTTACCGTAGCAGCTTAACTACTTGATATAGTTTAAAATTTTAAAATTACATTTAAAAGGAGTCCACATTTAAGGCTGAATTTGAGACAAAAACCTGTACAATAAACAGTATTATGGTATTTTTTAGAAAGGCCTTATTGAAGTATTTCATTTAGGACTTTGTTTGTGTTTGTGTCTGTAATTATGTTCTGGCAGGGCAAAAGACTATTCAGGTTACTAATGTCAGTAATACTTACACTGTGTGTACTTTGATCTTATCAGATGGATGAAAGAGCTATAAGCTTAGCATCTGATGAGTATCTAAGGGAACTTGGGATAGTTGCGCAAGGCAATATTCTTTCACTACGGGCATTCGCTACTGGTGAGTTAAACACGAAACCTAGTGCAGATTGTAGTGAAGAGGGCAGAGGAGAATCAAGAGAACAAAGGAAAAAATGTTAATTGAGAAACTTGTACTTGGAAGGAAGAAAGGCTCAGCTAGCATCATCAAAGAAAAGAAGGAAAAAGTCATGGAAGGAGCATTGCCAAAAGTAAAGACAAGAAAGGTTAAGCTCGCATGGCAGCATTATAATGAGGTAACCCAGCGCTATGTCATGGTGTGAGAGAGAGAGATGTCTATATCAGTCACTGCTGATATTCCTGAAATTCTGACCATCATAATCGACCTTTTCTTTCCCAATGGAAGTAGTTCAAGGGGACAGTCCTCTGAAATGGATTATCACATGGGAAACTTTAAGTCTGAAGTTATTTATGAGAATGACTTTTCACTAGGAAGTTACATCAGCACCAACAAACTGTCAAAGCCACGACTGTATTTACTGTCCAAACTCAAAGGAAACCCAATAGATCTGAACAATTTCAGTGCTAAGGATATGGTCCTTAATCAGTCAGCTTCCACTCCAAAACAAGAGAGCCAGTTCATTCATGTACAAGATTGCAGTGACAAAGATGAAGATGATGTGATGCTTTATCAGCCTGTCTTTGCTTCCACTCCAAATCAAGAGGGTGATGACCAGTGTGTACAGTTACATGTACACGATTGCCAAGATCACAGTGATCATGAAGTCATATTTAAAGGCTATGGTTTTGATGATGGTTCTTTTCTACTGGAAGACAATATTGTGGATCCAACTGAGCTTGATGATAGTCAATAACAACAAGAAACACCCTGATTTTAGGACCAACCAGAGGCTGTGATTCTTGGTGTTGAACAAAAAAAGTATGGTCTCTGGAAACGACTGGAATGAATTTCAAGTACCTTACCCTGACCACGTTACCTTTCTTTGAGCTTATGGGTCAGCCATCATTTCCCCTTCCCCTCCCCTCCCCTCTTCTCCCCTCAAGAAATAAAAAACATTGTTAGTTTTGGGAGAGAGGACAAGAGTAGTTAACCAACTTGACTGAAACAGGAACAAAATCAATATAGA
>OX419343.1:7788867-7791367 GCA_948470475.1 Galaxea fascicularis | reverse complement strand
TAACATCGATGGCTATGTTTGCAACGTATAGAGTTAAGGTGGAGTGAATTATTCTGTGAATGAAAATTGTGGATCGGTATTTTGAAAGAAAATAATGATTTTCGGCGGCGCCAGTTCCGGAGTTTTGACGGCGGTTCTGTGAGGATAAAGGGCGGGATAACTTTGTACTTGACAGTCGTTCATTCAAAGCATACTTCAAGCTACACAGCCTAGTATTCACTTGACTTATCTCAAGTTGACTTCACTATTGACTTGATGGATATTAGAGCATATCTTACGGGTGGAAAGGAAAAGAGCTCTGAAAAGAACAACACCGAAAAAGTTCAAAAGAGGCCCAATGAAGAAGGAAAAGTTCCTCAGTCGAAACGAAAGTTTTTGCTAGCATGGAAGACTGACTTTCCATGGGTATATAATAGAGATGGGGCAATGTTCTGCTCGGTGTGTGAGGAAAGGCCCAATTTATCAGATTCGCCCTCGGCATTTGTTTCGGGTGGCTGCGTAAATTTCAGGTTAGATTCTCTGAGAAGCCACGCAGGATCCGTTGGACACCAAAGAGCTGCAGATGCATCCGAATTGCAGCCAACCCACAAGAAGCAGTCATCCCACGGGCATTGAGACAGCTGAACAAAGAAGTAGCTTTAAAGCTTGAAAAACTTTTTGACATAGCATACTTTGTTGCAAAAATAGAGATGCCGTTTACAACGTATCCTCGCCTTTGTCTACTAGAAGAAAAGCATGCAGTTGAGCTAGGACAGACTTACAGAAATGATAAAGCTTGCAAAGATTTTATAGTTGCCATCTCTGACCAATTTAAGAACGAGCTTGCAAAGAGCACAATTTCTGGGCGTAATAGCAGACAGTGCAACAGATGTGGGTGTTCGAGAAGTTGAGGATGTCTATGTGCGTTATTTAAAAGATGGAGAACCAGTGAACACATTTGTAGGGCTTAGGCCTTGCCCTAACGCTAAACCCCCGGGTATCACTGAAGCTGTTAACAGTGCTATGAGCAATGTGTGTGACAACTGGAAGGAAAAAGTGGTCGCCCTTAGCACTGATGGAGCAGCTGTAATGGGTGGAGACGTAGGAGGAGTTTTTGCCTTGCTTAAACGCGATATCCCTCATCTGACCAAGGTGCACTGTATAGCTCACCGATTACAGCTGGCCTTTGCAGATACTGTTAAGGCTATTCCAGAGCTAGAAGAGGCAAAGAGTATGCTCCAGGGGATATGGAAGCATTATCATTCTTCCCCTAAGGCCGTTCGTGAGTTGAAAGAGTTAGCAGAAAGTATGCAGGTTAGGGCGTACAAAGCAGTGAAGGCAGATGGTACCAGATGGGTACCCCATTTGAAGCGAGCTTTACACGTCCTTCTTTCGAAGAATTACTTCACAGTAGTTAGCCATTTGCAGCACACCTCGCAAGCACGGGATGCAAGTATAACAATGCAAGGCAGAGCTTCCAATTACTGCAAAAAGTTGGTCAGTTACAAGTTCCTGCTTTTCCTCAACCTGCTCCTTGACATAGTCACTGCAATTAGGGAGCTTAAGATCCGACGACGGCGTACGTCTACGACAGTAGACTTGGTCGAGGGGGGATGGGGAGAGGTTGCCGTTGCAATGGCGGGAAAATATCGTTAAGATACGCGCACGACGGCGGGTTATTGAAGAGGCTTTTTCCATGTTTAGAATGTGTAATGGCTACTTTTAGAAAAGTTCGTGAATTATTGCTCCTAAGTTTCGATGATGGAGACATTTCAGAAGATGAACTTTTACTGTTGTATGATGCCAACAACTCGAAGAATCCCGATTTTCCCTACCAAAATTACGAACATTTTGACCTGGAAGAACTCGACGAAAGTGAGTGTTTGGCAGAATTTCGTTTTCAAAAAAGGGACATAGCTCTTCTCCAAGAGGCAATGAGGCTGCCTGACTCTTATACATGTGAACAAGGGACTGTATGCGATGGAATTGAAGGCCTTTGTCTACTCTTAAGGAGATCAGCATACCCTTGTAGGTACAGTGACCTAATCTATCGGTTTGGCCGACCAGTTCCAGAAATCTGCATGATTACAAATCATGTAATGGAAACTGTCTACAGCCTACACCATCACCGTTTGACAGTATGGAACCACACTTTAATGAGCCCGCCTTTGCTTCAGACATATGCTGACGCTATAAGAATAAAAGGAAGTGCTTTGCCGAATTGCTTTGGCTTCATAGATGGTACAGTAAGACCCATTTGCAGACCACAAGAAAACCAAAGAGTCGTATACAACGGACACAAACGAGTCCACGGTTTAAAGTATCAATCTGTTGCATTGCCTAGTGGCATGATAGCCCACATGTATGGACCAGTAGCTAATGAAAATTTTCTTTGAGTCAAGTTATAAGACCTTATAACAATGTCTCTTTGTAAAGCTAATCAGAAGGACAAATGGGTAAAGGAAGTTTTTTTTAGACTTAAAGATATAAGGCAGTATACATAAAAGATATATTTTTTGGA
>OX419343.1:7758867-7781367 GCA_948470475.1 Galaxea fascicularis | reverse complement strand
AAGAATCCTATGAACTTTTGCAAACATCATGTGCCAGGCTCTTTGCTGATGTGAACAGGATTGTGAAAGAGGGAGTAGTAGAAGTGGATGGGAAAGATGTGCCAGTTGAAATGTACCTTGGAGGTGACTATAAGGTACCTGAAATGAATCTTCCTTTTATTATTATTTTAGTGGGGGCAGGGGAAAAACCTGTTTATTGTTGACTCCTAATCAAAGTATTTTATTTGTCTAGTTTCTTTTACTTATAATGGGAATGAAGGGAGCAACTTCAGATTATGCTTGTGTCTGGTGCACAATTCACAAGACCTTAAGGGGGGAGACTCTTAACTACAAACCTGTTGCTAAGGACGCTTACATTGCCGACTGCAAACATAAACTTCAGCGGTAATCCGCACAATGCGGGTCGCCGGTCGGACTGCTGCCAAAATGGCGGGAAATATAAATCTTGTAAACAAAATAAAATTGTAAAAAACTTTGTCTGTTGCAACAACGTTTCGTTTTCTTGAGGTTTCTGGGCTAAGCTATGGGCTAAGCGGGTTAAAAGTATGCCCAGGCACCAGAAAAAGGCAGTATTGGCTTCTTCAGCACTGAAGAAACGGGGGGCTAATCGGGAAAATTTGTTGTCGACACTGCTACGCAGACCAAAGCAGCGGAAAAAAATCACACGGAACACAAACCAAAACAGAAAGCTGTGTGGACATCGGAACAGCGGACGAAATTGCGTCATGTATGGGGACATATATTGTACCATATACATTAAACGTACCATGGTATATACTGCATGTGAGAATGCAGCTATACACAACTATACAGGGCTATACTGCACTATACACGGCCATACAGGGCTATACAAGGCTAGACAGGGCTATACAGGACTATACACGGCCATACAGGGCTATACAAGACTATACACAGCTATACAGGACTATACACTGCTATACAGGGCTATACAAGGCTATACAGGACTATACACAGCTTTACAGGGATATACAAGGCTAGACAGGGCTTTACAGGGCTATACAAGGCTATACAGGGCTAAACATGACTATACACAGCTATACAGGGCTATACAAGGCTACTACTACTACTACTACTACTATAGTCGAGGGTGTTAGCCAACACCGACTCGAGACAGGGCTATAAAGGGCTATACAGGACTATACACTGCTATACAGGGATATACAAGGCTAAACAGGGTGATACAGGGCTATACAAGGCCATACAGGACTATACGCGGCCATACAGGGCTATACAAGGCTAGACAGGGCTATACAAGGCTAGACAGGGCTATACAGGACTATACACAGCTATACAGTGACATACAAGGCTAGACAGGGCTATACAGGGCTATACAGGACTATGCACGGCCATACAGGGCTATACAAGGCTATACAGGGCTATACAAGGCTAGACAGGGCTATACAAGGCTAGACAGGGCTATACAGGACTATACACAGCTATATAGGGATATAGAAGGCTAGACAGGGCTATACAGGACTATATAAGGCTATACAGGACTATACACAGCTATACAGGGCTATACACAGCTATACAAGGCTATACAAGACTATACACAGCTATACAGGACTATACACTGCTATACAGGGCTATACAAGGCTATACACAGCTATACAGGGCTATACAAGGCTATACAAGACTATACACAGCTATACAGGACTATACACTGCTATACAGGGCTATACAAGGCTATACAGGACTATACACAGCTTTACACGGCTATACACAGCTTTACACGGCTATACCGGACTATACACGGCTATGCAAGGCTAGACAGGGCTATACAGGACTATACACAGCTATACAGGGATATACAAGGCTAGACAGGGATATACACAGCTAGACAGGGCTATACAAGGCGAGACAGGGCTATACAGGACTATACATAGCTATACAGGGCTCTACAAGGATTATAGGGCTATACAAGGCTAAACAGGGCTATACAAGGCTATACAAGGTTATACATAGCTATACAGGGCTATACAAGGCTATACAAGGCTACACTGGACTATAAAAGGCTATACAGGGCTATACAAGCCTATACAGGGCTATACAAGGCTAGACAGGGCTATACAAGGCTAGACAGGGCTATACAGGACTATACACAGCTATAGAGGGCTATACAAGGATATACAGGGTTATACAAGGCTATACAAGCCTATACAAGGCCATAAAGGGCTATACAAGGCTAGACAGGGCTATACAAGGTTGTACAGGGTTATACAAAATGTCGACGTCTCGCAAGAGGAAAATAGCTGCTTTGTGTGTTGCAATACTGTGTTTGTTGGAAGGGACGAAAATGAAGAGGGAATTAGGAGAAAAAGAAAAGACAGCGAGTGGACAACGCGAAGGAAAGAGAAACGAGGGTTTGAAGGTATTTGAAGAGAATTCGCCGCAAAAATTATACGCGGATCGGTGTGGACTCCTTCCGCTAATAGAGAGATTGAACACCACGTTTACGGCACGTTTATTGTGCATATATAAAGCTTCGCGAATACCCCAAATGGCCTGTTAAACTGGTAAACAAGACAAGAGACGGCAATAGTTTGCAACACATCTTCAGACTGTCTTCACTCTGTAATAAATACGTTTAACTCACACCCATCAATACGTCATGTACAATGGCTCCAGAACACAACGTTAAATTAAAATTTAATATACGATCGCTGATGCATCCGACAAAAAATCAGTTTTTGCTCACGTTTGTCATGAACTTGAAAACAACCCCCTTCACGTTGAAAACGGCAAATGTGAAAAATGGCGGGAAAAATAGGACATGTGATCATCGCAGTCGTTTGCCCTTTACCACAAACATGGGTAGAGATAGACGTTTACGCCAAACGGCAAACGTCGGAGTGAAATTAGGGTTTTGCCATATTAGCTCATATCTGTCCTGTTAGCTCAAGATATCAAGCATCTTCTCTAAGGAACGAGACAAGTTAACATGAGAGAATTTTCACGCTTTTATGATGAACATTAGCCTGCCGTTTCCCGTTGGCCGTAAACGTAATCTCTCTAACATCTCCGAGAATCGCCAAAACCAGCAGAAAGATGAGATCTCTGGAATACATTCCACGAATAGCACTGGGAACCAGAGTTCATGTTTCCTGGGTGGCTAACCTGGTAAACATTTGCTTCGCAAACAAAATTTGCGTTCGGGAAGCAAAGATGTTTCTGACCTGATTCAAAAACAATTTTTTTTGCGTCCGAGAAGCAAGATTTGCGTCCGCGGCAATGTTTCCCGAGCGGCCAAACTGGAAAACATTTGGGTCCGTGGGAGGGTGGCACTCCCTTCTATGGGCTATATAGGTATGTGTGGCGCCATAGGGTATGGTTTCTTATCCGTTTTGTTCTGAAATAGGGTATCAATTTTGACCATTTTGATCTGAAATAGGGTATGGTTTGTGCACTCTGCTTGATACTGTGGAATTGATTTAAGGATCAGGTCTGATATAGTCTATGGAAAATCATAGATTTTGGTCTGCAAGGAAGGAAGCCTGCCGCACACGCCCAACCCAATTTTTCTGTAAGTTCTTTCCCTCCGGGCAAAATCCCCTCCCTAAAAAAAGTAGTTGAAAGTTTTATGCTTTAAGAGGTCAGATGTTAGCATCCTCTCTGTATCTTGGCAGTTGTGAAACGTCCTACGCATATTACCGACCAATAATGTCCATTCAAGTCAAATCATGGTCAATTGACAAATTTTTTTTGTTAACCCTTTAACTCCCGATAGTGCCAAATGGCACTTATAGATTTTACTCTGTCTAACGCCAGACGATTTTACTCGTCAATGGAGAACCCCTTGGGAGTTAAAGGGTTAACCTCACCTTCACCCAAAAACTATGTCCCCATTAACCCTTTAACTCCCGATAGTGCCAAATGGCACTTATAGATTTTACTCTGTCTAACGCCAAACGATTTTACTTATCAGTGGAGAACCCCTTGGGAGGTAAATTTAATACTGTGTATTGATTCTTATCTGTCATGCAGGATAATCTTTCAACAGACAGAGTTGTTACGCCTCAACCATTAAGGTTACCGTATACCTTTTCAGATCATCAATTTTCTTCATATTTGGATTTTTCGGTTAAAGTAATGATCGAAATGTGATCTCTAATATGAAAAAGATTAAATATTAGCGGAGAAATGGTGGTTTTACTTTTTTGCCGGAACTAAAACTTACCCGTTTGATTGACATATTTAGCGCTGTTTTCTCGAATCAATTTTTTCACTTGAAGCGCATGCAGGCTAGAACTCGAAGCAAATTTGTCCGATGGCCCCAAATTTGGACAGTGGCTAGATTAACATATAAAAATGTTATTTCGAAATATTTCCATAACTTTTCTCTGGGACTGAATATGACAAAACGCACACCCTTATTTTTTTTTAGGGAAAGACAAAATTCGCTTTGACTTATAGCTTTGAAAAGATAATTCAAACGCTAGCATTTAGAGGTCGTGAAAAATTCGTCAATTGATTTTATTTCAAATTTCTTGGTATAGTTAGATAGCTAGTTCTATAAGCTTTAATTTGATTTTGGGGTTTAAGTATCTACAGTTAAAACCGGACGCGCTACATCGCTTGGATGCGGGACACCCCTGAAGGTATACGGTAACCACGGCAGTCCGTCATTCTTATCGTGAATGCACCGCTACTTATTTGCCTGCCCGTTAAAAAAGGAACACTTAATTCTGTCTCTTATTCGGAAAACGCTGCCAAATACGTAACAATCAGGCGGTCAGCTACTCCCGCTGAACAATGGCCAGAGACATTGGGCTTGATTGGGTCCCAAACCTCCCAGAAGAAACGTTTTCATTTGGTCTACTTGTATTTAAAACAATACCCAAACATAATATCTGGCACCGCAGAGTTAGAAGAGGGAGCCCCTCTGTCAACACTGTTGGCAATGTGTCCGGGAGCACTAAAAATCCAAACTTGTCAGTGTTATTTTCATATACAGTGTATCGACGGAAATCGAACGCGAAATGTTCTTTTGTAAGCTCTGTGATAGTTGACGGTCAACGTAAATGTCTATTTCATATAACCGATAATTATACCTATTTCAGAAGAGTACTCTAGAACGCAATTAAAAAAAAATATATAGAAAGCTGTATTCCTACTTAAGAGCGCCTGTCTGTAGAAATCAGACAAATTCCAAATTTCGCGGCAAGGGTGGAAGATTCGATTTCTTCCATATTTTAATGTTCGATAGGCTAGGGTATAACTAAAATCACTGTATAGTTTTTTCGGTGAAATATCTTTTCATTTCAAAGAAATATGTAAATAACGAAATTTCTCTAAAATCGTCATTTGAGGCGCTTTTTTTATTACTCAGGTTTGAGAGCCTCGCGCGCAAAACAAATCATTCTACCGTCATTAAAACACTTAAATCTTGTTTTGCAATCTCTAAATATCTGTTGGAATGATTTTAAGGAATGCTGCGTTGATCTTTGCATACGAAATAATTTAATTTCGAAGGCATAAAATTCAATGCAGTAAAAGTATTTCATGAATAGAATTAATTTTCACCATGTGCGAAATCTTTAAATCGATTAAGCTTCTGATTGTAGAATGTTAGAAGGATGGTCTATAGATTCCGGTGAAAATTTCTTTGGGCAAATGATTAAGAGCGACGCGAGAGCATTTCAAAGTACGTAAAAAAATGCAAATATTTGACCTTCGGCGGTAAACTTTGAAGTTATGAGACTTTAATTTTAGTCCGTGCCCATGTTTTAATTAACGGATATAAGGTCAAAAAATAAACACACAAAAACATTTCTAAATGTTCTAACCTCATAACATGTTGTAAAAGACAGGTCCAAAGGCCATTTAATCGACATTTAAGCACGATTCTGTGGTTGTTCGTCGCATAAGTATGAGCTCGGTTTGTAACGTCCGATGTACATCGCGCAAAGACCGTTAACTGCCAAAGTTATTCCACTGTCCAAAACCAATCTTTGATCAACATCACGACTGCATCTTTTTCGACGGCTTAGTCATTTGCTAAGTATTGCTTGGTTTGTAGGGCACGAAAATATTACATCAGCCGTTAGTTTGTCACGCAATGCAATGTCATGGACATTTTAGCGGGGTTGAGGAAGGTGGAAATGCGAAAATGTTTGATTGAACAAGTACATACTCAAGGCAACACCAACAACAGCAGCAGGAATTAAGATAGTGATAGTTTAAGTGCGTTCTTTTTCCATTGCTAAAATCCAAATAATAATTTATTTATTCGCGAATTCGATTGTGCGCGTGGGGTGGGTTGTTAGGGGCGTTGGCAGTAGTGGTGGTGGTGGTGGGGGGGGGGGGATGGGGGAGTGCTACATTTTACAAAACTTATTGATGAAGATCACCTCATCTTTTACATAGTGTTACCCATTTTTTTACCTAGTGTTATCCTTTTTTTAAAATACAATAAATCCTAGTTTGAAACCACAAACGATGAGAAATGACATATCTAGTTTTATTTTACTTTATTCATTTATTTATTCCTTTGAACGCATATGACCAGCATTTCCGATTTAAATGGTTGATAGATAGCAAGAAAACAACGTACCCCTGCGAAAAATATTGCCTTTCTTTTGCTTCCTGAGGGAGCGTAATCCTAAGAGAACAATGGATCACCCACAAGCCTACCCTAAGTCTGGGTGACCTGTGGTTTCGGGTGGTTATTCATCTGCGTGTTACAAAGTACTTTTTTGGGGTGCAGTTTTTTAGATACCATCAAATTTATGATTACCTAAATTAAACAGTAACTAATTTAAAGTTCTTACTTGCCATTACGTGTCTGGATGGTACCGGAAGGAAAAGATGGTGTTACCTGCCGCGCGTGGGCCACAACATCCTTCTCGAGAGTACCCCTCCTGTCTGAGGCCCCATCAGGGAAATAATTTTTTTTAACAGAAACACCGGTTATTATTTATCAACTGAAAGAGATTATGGGGGAAGGGGGGGTACCGGGGGAGGGGGACAGGAGATAGTGTGCTTATTTGTTTTCAAAAGTAGATAAATGGATAGGGGTGCGTAAAAAAAATTGATGCTGAAACCAATTGTTTCTAGTATGTGGCATGATGATTGGTTTATGAGTTAGGCAAGAAAAGAAAGGTACGGGCTGGTTTTACACCAATCTCCTCCCACGTGCGTCCCCACCCCACTCATTCCCCGGTCCATAAATAGTAACATTTTACCAGTGCCGAAAGTGTCACCAGTCATGTTGGAAACAGAGTACTCTTTCACATTTCAGACTGCATTCATTAGTTAACAGGAGCTGATTCTGCTCCTCCCTTTAGTTACGTCTGTATGAACAGAGCACCATATCCTGTGATAAGTTCCATCCACCTGTCAAGAACAGCACTTTTACTTACAGCGATAAGTTATGACCAGTCGATTAACCTACCACTGACGTGCTGTTATAATCGAGTTTTTGTAGACAGGTTCACATAGATAACAATTAATTAAGAAAAAATAAAGGCTCAAAAAGCTGTTGTAACTAAGGGAGCGTTTAATTGCCCTATTCTTTTCGGAAAAAGAAAATACACACAGTGAAGACAAGAAATCCCTCCTGAGAGCTCGAGGCTTTTGGAGTTACTGGAGTAAAAAAAAGGCTTTTAAATTATTATGTGTCAGCGAAAATTTGTAGAAATGTCTTCCCAAATTTACTTAAAAAGAAGACTGTTCCGCTTATTCTCAGATTCCGGAGTACGGTCAGTCGAACGCAACCTAAGAATAGTGCAAGCCTTCAACCAATGGTAAATGCATACTTTTGCGTTTAGCAAAGATGAAGATTTTAGGCCATCCCCCCTTTTGTTTTGTTTATTGTCGAAAGCGTTTTCTGATTTTGGGTCGGTCGGTCTAAAAAGAAAAAAAAAGAAAAGAAAATTGGAAAAGGAGTCTGGAGCTAGGAGGCCCGGTACCGGCAGCATAATATCCGTTGAGCCTGGAAACAACAAGATGTGGTTACAAAGTCAACATGGCGGCAATAGACGAAGGAAAAATCGATATCGTTGTTAAAATGAAACGTGAAAAGGGAAAAAAAGGATGAACCACCAAAACTGCAGTTGAAGTATAGTATCAAGTAAAAACTAAAAATCTGTAAGGCAAAAAACTGCTTATGTTTCAGATTAAAGTGACAATTGTTTGAAATTGCCTTCACTGCCTTTTGCGTAACTTTTTTTTTTTTGAAAACGCGAAAATCTGGGTCGGTCGACGACGCTAAATGGAGAAAAAAAAGGGGATGGCCTTAGTATGTACTCTTTCAAGCATCTTAGCCCTAGCTCTCCCCTCTAAAATGCCCGTGACAGTATTGCGTGACGAACAAACGGCTGCCTGTAATGCAGTATAGACTGTTAACGCCGACATTTTTGCCATTCTAGCAGCGATCAGATGTATTATTTTCGTGTACTATAAACCACGCAATAAGGAAGATGCAGTTGTGATGAAATGCGCCTAAAATTGATCAAAGGTTGGTATTCCACCATTGAATACGTTGACATGTTGCGCGGTGTACTTCGGCCGTTACCAACAGCGGGCAGCAGGGATCAAAGAAAGAGCGACGAACGACCAAAGAATCGTGCTTCAGTGGTCCTAGGACCAGTCTCTTACAGAATATTATAAGGTTAGAACATTTCGAAATATTTCCTCAGTGCCTATTTTAACCTAATATGGACACGGACCAAAATTTATGTTTGACCAGCAACTTCAAAGTTCACCGCCAAAGGTCAAATATTTGCATTTTTTTACGAACTTTGAAACGCTCTCGCGTCGCTCTTAATCATTTGCCCAAATAAATTTTCACCGGAATCTATAGATCATCCTTCTAAAATTCAACCACCAGAAGCTTAGTTGATTTGAGGGTTTCGCACATGGTGAAAATTAATTTTATCCACGAAGTACTTTTACTGTAGTGAGTTGTATGCCTTTGAAATTAAATTATTTCGTATGCAAAGAACAACGCCACATTCCCTAAAATCATTCCAACAGATATTTAGAGATTGTAAAAAAACGATTTGAGTGTTTTAAAGGCGGTAGAATGATTTGTTTTCGCACGCTAGGCTCTCAAACCCGTGCAATAATTTAGAGCTTCAAATAACGATTTTAACGAATTTTCGTTATTTGCATTTTTCTTTAAAACTAAAGGATATTTCACCGAAAAAACTATACAGTGATTTTAGTTGTATCCTAGCCTATCGAACATTAAAATATGAAAGAAATCGAAATTTCCACCCTTGCCGCGATATGTTTGATTTTTACGGACAGGCGCTCTTAATAGTGGTTTACTCGCTTGTCAAATGTCATTGCTTCATCCAACCCTGTCTGAGCCCGTGTTTTCACGAGAGATGTTTACCTTGGTTTTGTTTTAACTTCACTGAGGTGAAATTTTTAATCGTGTAAACACAGTAGCAAACCTCGGTAAATGGCGGCAAAATCAAAAGTAAGCCAACCCAGGTTTGTCGACAGTTGAACGCCTCATCAGGCATGGTTTAGCTCAGTAACTGACGGTAACCAAGGGGAATGCAGACTGTGTCGCGACATGTTGGCGACACGTTTTCAAGCGTTCAGTGAGCGTGTGAAAATGGATCGCAGCGAAGAATCCCAAATGCGCAGGTAAGATACTGAAAATCCCCATATTTTTGTTAAATTTTCTTTTCTTATACATTTTTATCAAGAATGCTTGTGATGAGATTGATATTCCGTTAAAAATTACCGTTAAATCGTCGATTTTGCCTCGCAATTTCTAATGTCTGCCACATGTAATAAGCTTGTATAACTGAACGAGGAATTATTTTTTTATTTCTTACAGGCAAAGTTTCATATTCGACGGTCGAGGATTATATGTGCCCTATTCTCCGGCCTTTCATCAAGTGCCACTTCAGAGAACTATTCCACCTCCACCTCCCGCGCCGGCCGCGATTGTACCTGCTGCAGCCACCGAAAAGAAAAAGAACAGGTGGTCCGAAACCGAGGAGAAACTCCTGATAGAAATCTACGGGGAAAACGAACAGAGGTTAAAATATAAAGCTTATTCCTCCCCTGAGTGGCAAGAGGTGGCTGAAGAGTTACGTAGCAGGTGTTTAAAGCAGCAAGTGTCTTGCGAGAAGACCTCAAAGCAATGTAAGGATAAACTTGCTAACTTGACCAAAAAATACAAGACGGTCAAGGACAAACTGCGCTCTACTGGCTTTGGTAAAGGCGGAGAACCAGACGAAGACGCTGGTTTTAATGAGCAGAGTGATCCGAAACAGTTTATTCCCCAAAACTTTCACGATATGGATGAAGTGCTGGGGGGAAGAGAATCAGTAGATCCACAGCATGTCCTTGAGAGTAGCGATGTCGCTTTGAACCAAGACGAAGTGGAGAAAATTGCTTTGGATAACGAGATATTTGAAGCTTCAAAAAACGTACGGTCAGAGGCACCGTCAGGAACTAGCAACATTCCAAGATCACAGTCACCAAATTCCGGTTCAGATGATGACGATATTGCTTTCTCAAGATCATTATTTTTCCAATCCAAGTCATCAAGTGGTGTCAAAAGAAAGAAGGCTGCCCCGAAATGTGCTAAGACCAACAACAAATGCAAAAAAGGGAAAGGCGCATCAACAGATAGTACACAAGGTGAGACCAATGCCACCCTCTCTTTCCTTAAACAGAGCCAAGAAAAGGACGAGCAGTTTATGGCCAAAATGATGGAAATGGAGCAACAAGCTCGAGAAACCCAGCAGAAATTTTCTTTGGAAGCCCTTTCAATGCTGGGCAATATCCTTAAGGACATTGCAAAGACCAAGGAATAAACTGGAAATTTCCATATTACTGACTTGTTTATTTGTTAATATAACTTAATACAAAAAGAGTAAATTTCCTTGTAACCTTAACATGCAGTTCAGAAATTCTGATGGACAAAATTTTACTCACTAATAAATGTTGTTTAGATATGTTCTTAAAGCTGGTTGAGTTGTAAATGAAAACGTTTGGATTTCTTTAGAGTTTTGTTCGCAAAGCTTTAACCTGTTTCACATTCATGGCTGTTCTACATTTCAGTTATATGAACTAGTTTTTTTAATGTGACAACACTTGAGTTATTAAAAAACTTAAAACATGGTTATTTTCCCTATTTATTTAAACCAACACCTTGAAAGTGCATGTGGAATTTAGTCCGCCTCAACAAAGGAAAATTAAAACATTTTGACTAACTCTTGCAACATTCGAATAAGGGGATCCAAAAATATATCTAGTGTTCCAGCTCAGGTCCTGCCAGTAGGGTTCTGAAATTGACTAAATATACTCCATAATAGCGTTTCTTATATCACTGGCTCCCATCTGTTCATGACCATCAGGAATTATTGCACTATCACTATCTTCATCACATTCGGGGTCAATTTCTGTAGGATCACCGACATTTATGCAGATGTTATGAAGAACACAACATGCCATTATTGTGATGGACGCTGTTGAAATGTGCTCTTCCATGGGCTTAAGGAGGTTTCTCCACCGACCTTTCAGAATACCATAAGCTTGCTCAACGACTACTCGGGCTTGACTGAGAGCCTTGTTATAATTAACCTGTTCCTCTGTTAAAGTAGCCGTTTGCTTGAAAGGTTTCATAAGCCAAAGGGATAGAGGGTACGCGGAATCACCAACAAGCAAAGGCCCAACCTCGACTGGCCCTATCTGTTTTACAGGTCCCTTTAACCAATCGCCTTGACTGACCTTCCAGTGCAGACGGCTCATACGTAGGATGCGAGCATCATGAATGCTGCCAGGGTAACCAGTGCTTACATCAAGGAACCTGAAGGATGCATCTGCTACACCTTGAAGAACTATAGAATAATCTTGTTTCCGATTAAAATACTCTACTCTTTCTCTTCGCGGTACGCTTTTGAGCGGAATGTGAGTTCCGTCAATAGCTCCGACTACTTGAGGAAAAGATGACTTGTTAGTAAAAGAACAAATTTTTACTGTTGCCTCAGCTTCTGTGGTCGGAAATTTTATGAACTCCCCTGCCTTTTTGGCCAATATTTTGCAGAACTCTTTTTTGGCCTTCAAAGCAGTTGTTCTTCCTACACCGAATTGTAGGGATGTTGACCGGTAAGTATCACCTGTGGCCAATCTCCAAAGCGCTACTGCAATTCTCTTTTCGACCGATAGAGCTTTGCGCATGTTAGTATCTTCCTTCGCTAAGTCAGGGCCAACTAGTCGTACAATGAAACGAAACGTGTTCCGCGAGATACGGAAATTTTCCTTCCACCATTCTTCAACAAAGCTTCCACTGAGAAGAGTTTCAAACCAAAATTGGTTCCTTGGAAAGCACCAGGCTCGTTTGGCTCTTCGAATTCTCCGCAGCCTTGAGGGATCACTGTTCAGCAACGCTACAACAACATGACGCGATCTTTGGAAACGCCTTAAGAGGAGTAACGACCTTCTATAGACATTAAACGACACTTCAGGAAGTAAAGCTAGAAATAAATAATAAACAGCGGCGAAAGTTCCGAATAATGTTTTCAACGGCATTGTTGTATGAAACACTTCAGTCCCGGGTTTCCCGCGTAAACTGTTAGTTGTCTACTGTTTACCTTAGTTACTTAGTTCTGTGTAAACAGCTTCTCACTTAACTAAGGTTAAGTTACCAAACCACGGTTAGCAATAACCGCAGTAAGCTTCTCTCGTGAAAACACGGGCTGAAATGACTATTATCACAAGGGTTGATAGTCTGAAATGTCAGCCGTCTCCTCTCCCTAACCCACAGGGGGCGCGGACGAGAGAGACCGCCTGTGGGTTAGGGAGAGGAGATGGCTGACATTTCAGACTGAACGGTTGACATTATCCGTTTGATTCCTGTTGTTTATAATTAGATTATGAAGTTACACAGCCTTTGAACAAGTCCGGCCCGTAACTAACAAACGATCATATGCCGGCGTGAAAAATGAGAGCTCGAAACAAATTAGCTTCCCTTTTGGTTTACTATATTTTTGTTCAGTCCTTTACTCACTGCATTCGTCTTGGAAAGGAAGAAGCTTTGCTGAGACTAATCCTGCAGGAATTCCAGGCTACTCCAAAAGACGGGCGCTACGATCGGACAATTGAAACTCGACATTCCGACGCCAAGTTTATTCCAAAGATTTTTATATGGTGTCCTATAAGGCACTATGGCTTAACAATCTATTGTCCAGTTCACAATTGTCCGTTAAGAGTGGGAAGATGGACAGATGTACTTCAAGGTACTCATACAGATCCGAGAAATCCGCGGCTCATCTATGATTTGCATGGAAATCTCGTACTGGTGCAAGCGTTCTACGAGTGCAGCTACCGATTACCCGAACACGAGAAAGCTGGTCACCGATATCTATCAGCAAGTAATGAAATTATGGGGCTTTTGTCACCCACTATTGCTAAAATGTTCCCCATCATAATGCAACAACGATGTGCGTTCACCACGCGGTTGTACGACTATATTATCACTTCGATTTACCAAGGACAAAACTTTATGGAATTGTCGGAGGGCATAGCATCAATGAACTTTAGAGAATTTATGCAAAACAATCCAGACAGTGATGACTTGGAAAAGGGTTTTGAAAGTAACGTATTTTGCGCATATCCAGGAAATGATAAACTGATGGAACTGTTTTTGCTGCAATTCCAGCTGACGAGGGATCTGTACGAAAACACCATGTGTAAACGCGTTGGAAAATTTTTATCTTGTGATCACACATTTAAAATTAGTAAGCATGTTGGTGATACTCGTCAAGACGATGGGAAGTTCGTTCGGCAATTCGAAAATGTGTTTCTGGCCCTAAATGAGAATGGGGAGGTTATGACTTGGTCCTTCACGAAATCAACTTCATTTTCAGAAATTTTTGAAATGTTGAAAGACTTGAAACGCAGGCTAGATGAAGCAGGTATCACTCTGGAGATTATTTTAGTGGACGATTGCTGTCATGTAAAACAATTTTACGAACAGATTTTTCCAGGTGTAAAAGTTCGATTAGATCTGTTTCATGCATGCCTGAGAATCGTACAAACAATCCCGAAAGAAGACGGTTTAAACGCAAAGTTTTCAAATGAACTGTCTCTGATTTTTTGCCAAGATGGAGACCTCGGCGATGAAAGAAAAATGGCGACGGCTAGTCCTGAAGACATAGAGGCTAATCTGGAAAGGTTACTCTTTGTGTGGAAGAAAAACTTAAATACGGGCACTCTACATCAAATAGAGCTTTTACGCAAGCACATACGAAAGGGGTGTCTGTCGGACATACCAATAGGATGTGGAACGGAAAAAAACGAGAGGCTTCATAGGCATTTAAACAGATCTCTGCTTTGTGGTGTTTCCAAAATTGGCCCTGAGCTGGCAATAGCAGTCATGACATGTGTGTTATAGAACTGTAAAAGAAAGGGCTCTCACATACAGAGTAAAAGAGTCATACCTGTTGTGCCAATCGAGAGCGTGCGCTCCTGTGATCAGGATCATGTGTCTGCTGCACAGCCACACATGAATCAAACCAAACACAAGGTTTTATCAAGCAATATCAAAGGAAGCACGATTTCAGGGCCTAGTTCGTATTTAGTGGGAAAAAAAGTGGAGGAACTTAAGACGAATACCGTCTTGGAATACATAATACGGCGAGTTCTACACCTTCAAGATTTTTTATCTAACTTTGGTGCACAATGTAATACCAAAACAGTTGATATGATGGCGTTGCTGTGGTCGACAGGTGTGAATACATCTAGTTTTATAGAGGATGAAAGTGAACTCAATACCATGGGTATGGATATGACCTCCCAACATGCGGAAAACTTACAAAGAAACCTATCTGGCCTTAACCTGGAATTGGACAAAGTCGCAGAGGACGGCAACTGTTATTTTAGAGCAGTAGTAAGACAACTTCATAACATTTAACAAGGAACAAGGAGCAACTGGAACAACATTGTTTATCACTTGGGTTCGGAAAGAACGAAGAAGAAAACACAGCAAAACTGAGGCAGCTTTTCGTTAAGGAAGTCACTGAACATATCGGTTATTATGAAAGTTGGATGACAGCCGGGATCAACAATCTGGAGATGGTCTCCAAGTTCAATCAGAGTGGCTTCTTTGCCAGCGAAGTGGGTGACCTGCCGACCATTCCATTTCTACCTGACGTTTTTGCAACTGACAAACCAATATATGTTGCATATGATCACTCTGGACCTGGGCATTACAATGCCACGAAAGGTACGCAATGCAAGTTATGTGACCATGCCACACGCAAGTTATCAGTTGTTACTATCGTCACGATAGTAACAACTGATAACTTGCGTGTGGCATGGTCAAAAACGTGATGATAAACTTTATTTATGTGTCATGGTATTTAGCTTAGTAATAGCTAATTACGGACAGTAAACTAAAAAAAAGGAAACAAAATACAAGGAAAATCCTTTAAGCAATGATGCCTTGGAGAAAATGGAGAGAAGGATCCAGTGGATACAGAGCAGTTCAAATTTAAATAATTATAGATTATTTATCCAACTTATCTATCTAAATCTCTATATACAGCAGCAGCACGAAGGCTCAACTCATCGAGAGTACGTACTATCCTCACAAATGCACTGTTTACGAAAATGTCGATTATCCGCACTTGTTGAGAGACCTGAAAAAAGTCTGGATATTCCAGAGTCTGACTCATGGAACGTATTAATGAATGCTGATGAACCTATAAGAATTTTAGAAAACAAGAACAAGAGAAAAAGTCTGGATAATTGCAATTCCGGATAATCGACGTTTGACTGATTAACACATTGCTATATTGAAGTAACTGTCCAATTTGTTTGGGTATCTCGCAAACGCCCAGAATAACCACTGGCAAGTTAAAGTATTTCTCGATAAAGTTGACTTAAAAAATATCCATCGACACTATTTTGTTTTCTAACCAATGTTGTTTCTTTTAGAAATTCAAGGTACAGGTTCCCTTGATGGCGGGTCATGTACATGTGGTAAGAACACCAAAGACGACAACAAAATTTCATGCCTGTCCACGAAATGTTCCTGCTGCCAAAACAAACGGCCCTGTTCACGAAAATGTCGATGCCATAATTGCGGGAATCAATACAACATCGATGATTGCAAGTCTAATAAAAAAAAAAGATCAGTCTTTGGTTAAAGGATGCAGATGTGGCAGCGGACGGCAATCAGGAAGTGATGAAGACCCCACAAAGATTATTGTCTCGTGCAAAGACGGCAAACGGAAGTCAAGGTGTCCATGCGTTGCCGATCGTACAGACTGCACAGAATCGTGTTTGTGTTTCAACTGTGGCAACATCGCTGGTGCTCGCACCGCTTCCTCAGCAACACCGAACACCAAGGGAAAGCGAAAGCGAAAGCGAGAACTAGTTTCTCCATATAAACGGAAACGAGGAGAACATTTTATGGAAGCAAATGAGGTGCTGGTTGATTTGGGGCCTTGGAGAAATCTAGAAACATTATGTTTGATCGTTTGCCGTGATGTCCTCCTGGATAATGCCATTTCAACAAATTCGACCAATCTCAAAGTTTTGTATAATCGCGTTGCTGAATCTGAAAGTGTAAATTCTATGTCACTAGTAATTTCTGCCAAGTCAACAGCGCAAGTAGCGGCAAAGATGAAACATTTGAACGAGCATCACGCTGTGTAATAATCGGTTTTGATATTTTGCTTTTAATACTTTGCTTTTAATATCTTTCAATATAAGGTCCAATTTTGAGATAAAAATAGGCTGAAATGCGATAGCAAGTTCTTTTTCATTTGCGTTTAGGGTTCGACAGCCACAATGTCAAATGCATGCTCTTGTAAGTTACTTTATTGGAAATGAACGTCAAAACTCGAGTGTGCTCCATGTAGGGCTACAGGGGCTCCCCCCACTTTGCCATACTTTTCTATGTTTCTACCGGCCATCATATTTTAACACTTTTTAACACTTTTTCGGTCGGGAAAAACAACTTCGGACGCCACGAAAACTTCGGCTTCTTCTTGGTTTGTTACGCGCCACAACGCCAACGGTTGCAGCGCAATAGAGACGAAAACAAGGGGCAGCCAATGTAAGTTTTGCATTGTTCGCGTGTAACATTAGAAAAGGAAGGAGGTAGCAACTCACTTCACGTTAAAATTGTAGCTGAAACGTTTAGTGGAAAGACAAACTGGAAACTTAAAGGAAATGAGAAACTCATGCAAGCCATGCAATCATAAAATGCATTTTTCCGTCTCTCTGAGAAAATAAATGCTGATGTAATTTTTTCTCCGCAAAATAAGAGGACATGTACCTTTGGCGGAAAAAAGAAAGCAAGGATTTCATTCCGACTTACCAAAGTTCATGTAAAACTTTAACCAAGGTCGCTCGGAACAGGTTTTTACTCATTCGTTGGATGCCCCTAAAAAGTAGTTGTAGCATCTGCATTATAGCAAATCTCAAGTTAAGATCAGCTAGAGAGACTCACGGAAACTATACGAAGTTATGCTCATTAGTACAATTCAATCAATTTTGTAACAAACAACACACTTTAACTTGTACAATAAATATACTTGTTCCTGTTTTAGACCCAATACCTCAGTGTGACCACATGACCAGTGACTATTACCTTGATGGCAATAGTTTTCGTATGTCGGAAAAATTCCAGACGAACGGGGATTTCGCAGTTTCCGGACCGTCCCAGATTTTGACGATTAATGAAAACAATAAATCGTCGACATCCCCGATAATCTGGAATGGTCGGGGACGAATTTGGAAAAGAGGAAGCGTTTTTATTTTCTCGACGTGTCCTAGATTTTTGCGATGGTCGGCGATCATCTCTGAAATATGAAAACTCAAACGTTGTACTGTCGGAGACGTCGGCGATGGTTTTAGTTCGTTACAAAGCATCTAAATCGTAAGTTTAAATTTTTTCGAGTACTTTCCAATTTCCGTCAAAGTCACTATCGGGAGGATTTTCCCTATGTCCGCAAAATCTAGGTTGGTCGGGAAACTGCGCAATCCCCGATCGTCCGGGATTTTCACGAAATATCAACACTAGGCTTAAGAATACCTGGAAAAACCCCGAAAAGAGAATGAAAAAGACAGGCAAATATCCAGACAGCAGGTATTCAGTTTTCTGTTTTGTTGGCTTTTCGCGACCCTTGAAAAAGAACGCCTAATCGCAGTCCAAGACTAAAATAAGCCACACTTTGTCAGTTGTGGTGCCTTGCTAAAACTGAACGAAGCTGACCCACTGACATACATGGAGGTAAATGTCACCCCTTCTAATTATTTAGCAGTTTGATCGAGAGGATTTAAACTAACATTCACAGTATCTATAATATTCATATCTAACGAAGTTAGTTCCAGATGAAAGATTAGAGCTGACTGGTTGGGAGAGTAAAACACGGGACATTCTGGGACATTCGTCAGGTGGGACATGGTTGCAGACTGAACATGTTATTTCTGCCGAAACTTGAAGCTCGCGAAAGAGGCTTCAATTACTATTATGGGCGGTTTCAGGTGCCGGCATTAAAGGTAGCCCGTTTCTCGAAGTTACCGGTAATGACTGAGCCTGTTAAGATGTTTTGTTTTCCATTCCAGATGAAAGTTTCAAAAGTTTGAAAAGAAAGGAAAAGCCCTGTATAGCCTTGTATAGCCCTGTCTAGCCCTGTATAACATTGTTTAGCCGTGTATAGCCCTGTATAGTCCTGTATAGCTGTGTATAGCCCTGTCTAGCCTTTTATAGCCCTGTATAGCCCTGTATATAGCCCTGTATAGCTGTGTATAGTCCTGTATAGTCCTGTCTAGCCTTGTATAGCCCTGTAAAGCGTTGTATAGCCCTGTCTAGCCCTGTCTAGCCTTGTATAGTTGTGTATAGTCCTGTATAGCCCTGTATAGCTGTGTGTAGCCCTGTATAGCCCTGTATAGCCCTGTATAGCCCTGTAAAGCGTTGTATAGCCCTGTATAGCCCTGTAAAGCGTTGTATAGCCCTGTATAGCAGCGTATAGTCCTGTATAGCCCTGTCTAGCCTTGTATAGCCCTGTAAAGCGTTGTATAGCCCTGTATAGCAGCGTATAGTCCTGTATACCTGTGTATAGTCCTGTATAGCCCTGGGCCCGGTTGTTCGAAAGCCGATTAACCTAATCCAGAATTAGGGTAAACTTTTGGATGAAAGCCGTTTCCACTGCTTTTTGTTTTTTAGGATTGACTTCCCCTAATCTAAAATTTTGCAGAATATCAGCATTGAACAACGTTTGGGGATAGAGAAATAACCTCCTTGATTAACTTTTAATCTTGGATTAACGTTAATCGGCTTTCGAAAAACCGGGCCCTGTATAGCAGTGTATAGTCCTGTATAGCCCTGTCTAGCCTTGTATAGCTGTGTATAGCCCTGTATAGTCCAGTATAGCCCTGTCTAGCCTTGTATAGCCCTGTAAAGCGTTGTATAGCCCTGTATAGCAACGTATAGTCCTGTATAGCCTTGTATAGCTGTGTATAGTCCTGTATAGCCCTGTATAGCAGCGTATAGTCCTGTATAGCCCTGTCTAGGCTTGTATAGCCCTGTAAAGCGTTGTATAGCCCTGTATAGCTGTGTATAGTCCTGTATAGCCCTGTAAAGGGTTGTATAGCCCTGTATAGCCGTGTGTAGTCCTGTATAGCCCTGTATAGTAGCGTTTTGTCCTGTATAGTCCTGTATAGCCTTGTATAGCCTTGTATAGCTGTGTATAGTCCTGTCTAGCCTTGAATAGCTGTGCATAGTCCTGTATAGCCTTGTCTATCCTTGTATAGCCCTGTATAGCCTTGTATAGCCCTGTATAGCCCTGTATAGCCCTGTATAGCCCTGTATAGCGTTGTATAGCCCTGTATAGCTGTGTATAGTCCTGTATAGCCCTGTCTAGTCTTGTATAGTCCTGTCAAGCCTTGTATAGCCCTGTATAGCCGTGTGTAGTCCTGTATAGCTGTCTAGCCTTGTATAACCCTGTATAGCTGTGAATAGCCCTGTATAGCCGTGTATAGTCCTGTATAGCCGTGTATAGTCCTGTATAGCTCTGTCTAGCCTTGTATAGCCCTGTAAAGCTGTGTATAGTCCTGTATAGCCCTGTATAACCTTGTATAGATGTGTATAGTCCTGTATAGCCCTGTATAGTCCTGCCTTGTATAGCCTTGTATATCCAAGTATAGCTCTGTATAGCTGTGTATATATGGCATTCTCACATGCAGTATATACCATGGTACGTTTAATGTATACGGTACAATATATGTCCCCATACATGACGTACCTACCCGAAATTGTGGCTTTCGCCGCAGATATCAGTCAGCAACTGGCCAACCTACCTGTCAGCATCGGTATGAGTGACCGCGATGAAAGTATGACCGATCGACGAGAAGTTCATACAAAGCAGGTGCAACAAATATTGACTAGATACAGCCATGATTTGAGGAAGGCAACGTCTCACACGATGATGGTTGTAGACTCAGAACTTGTTGTTAGCAATATCGATTTTTTGGTGGTGGAATTTGAGTCACAAATTTACGAAAAGTGTAATGTAAGCGGGCAACTTCGCATGACGACAAAAACGCAAGTAAAACCAAGAATCGTGGAACTTGAACTAACGTGCATGAAATGCTTCGAAAAAAGTAAACATAAGTCGGACTGACGCACCATTGAGTCAAGGTTTCGACCAAAAGCCTGGCTGCCAAATTACCTTCTGCTATCATTCTTGCTAAACGGTGAATATTTCAAAGACTACGAACATGTACTTGGAACTCTTGGTGTTAGTCATCTCTCTAAGAGCCAGTGGATTCATGTCGTCATGTGGGTTTACCCGCACGTAAAGGATCTAAAATTAGCTTACGACGCATGCGATGATAGTTACCAGTCCCAAACGGTCAAAAAAAAAACGAAAAAAGCTTAAAACTCGATGGAACAACTTCTTCGGTGATATTTTTTGGGCGAAGACGAAAGATCAAAACATTCTCTATAATCCCACGTATCGATTTTCCGTTTTATCTCTTAACACAAACGCAATCAAACAAAGTGTGTTAAAAACTCCCTTCAAGGCAGGGTAATTTTCGTCATAAGCACAATTTCAACAAATCCTTACACAAGACGTTCAAAACAATGCTCTCCGAACATTGGTATTGTATTCATTTTTGTAAAAAGTCAATAATTTGAGTTTTAGCGCTTTTTCTGCCAAGGTCACGTGACTTGCCAAACATGGTACAGGGGGCCTTCTATAGAACATCTGTGTCCAAAGGGATTGATATGACAAGTAACTGTTTTACATAGCAACAGGTTTGAAGTTAAGAATCTCCCTCCCTTAAGGTAAGAAGTGCATATGAAAGTAATATATTATTTCAACAATAATTTAAAATAACTCAGACAACATGACTCAGTCTTCCATACATGTATCTCACATTTTAGGTCTGACATGACCAAGCCCATGAACTACTACTGGAAGGAATCAAAAAGAACATTAGATGACATGAGGAGATGTGCTCTAAAGCAACAGTATTCCTGTGAGCACCCACCTTTGCTAGAAATCCCTTTAGAGAATGTGGTGCTTGATGAGCTGCATTTGATGCTGAGGGTTACTGGTACGATATTACTAACTATACTGAATACTGACTCATTCAACTAAGCAGCAAGAAATAATGCACATGTACTAAAGCAGACAAGCTAACAAAGCATCTTGTGACAGACGCAATTAACAGGGACAAAAAAGATAACCTACATAAAGCCCCTCGTAACCAAACAGCAACTCATCTTAACAGCCTTGTAAATGCCATTTGTAGCTGTGGTGTCTCCTTTAGTGTGTGGGAAAAAAAGAATGCCGATGGAAGTGGAAGTGGCACACACGTTTTCACTAGCCTGATGGGCACAGACAGAAGGTTATTACTGGAAAAGCTCCCAGCCAAGCTGGATGGCATTATTGGCCCAACTACAAGTAGCACAGTGGTTAAGATTTGGAAGGTACTTATTTATATCAGGTGTAATGTTTAAAAATGTAAATATTTTTAATAAAGAAAGATAATAAATTAAACATTACAATAAAATTAAAAATGTAATCAGTTGCCCAACCAAGAGTTAAACTATATACCAGTAATTATTATCTTTAAATGATAATGCAAAACATTTCATTTACGTAGGACTTCAATGACATCCACACAAAAGATCTTCTGAAAAAGGACCCCACAGATGAAGACATTGAGAACTATTTTGCCAAGGTACATGTATATATTATTATGATGTTACTTACAAATCAACACACCTTTTATGGCATAAGGCATCAGCTGCACATAATAATACTGACTCATGGTTGTACAATAATTATAGTAATATCATTTTCTGTTTGATTTTATAGGTCACTGCTTGGGTAAATCCCTCGGTGGGAAGTTGGAGGAGTATGGCTGTTCTGAAGTAACACCATACATCCACCATTACCATGTTCCACACTTCACGAAAAATAAAAAAGGAATGAAAAAATTCTCTGGACAAGGTATACAATTGAACTGATTAAAAAACATGAC
>OX419343.1:7743867-7753867 GCA_948470475.1 Galaxea fascicularis | reverse complement strand
ATTATCATTTTAAATGAGTAGACATCAGTTAATTTCACCCATTCCATCCCAATTATTGATTACTTAAAAAATGGATGGTACAAATTCTTTCGAACAACTGTTCTTTGTTCATTTGTTTTTTGTGGGGGGGGGGGGAGGGGGCTTCGGAAGGTCGTCCTTTGCCGCCAGCTTTTGGACAGAAATTTCAACAGAAAGAAATGTTTGGAATTTGGAGAAGACGCAAGTGTACATGTAGCTTGCCGCATTTAGGTAATTAAAATTTCTTTCTTTCTCATAGCTTCACTGAATTCTTTTCTCAAAAACAAGAAGGATTTAAGGTTTTAGGACCTTTGGTGTTTTGTGAGTTGGTTAAGATCACGGGCCTACGATAAGTATGGCCATTTAAGTAGAATCAGTAATTGTTTTTCTTTCCGTACTTGCGCGAAGGAGTTGTATATTTGAAATGTTATGACTCTTCTGAGCTAATCTGAGCTTTGATTTCTAAACGCAGAAACTCACGATATGATTTGTTTTCCAAGGTTCAAAAGATGGAAACGGTGTTTTTCGTGAGTGCATTTAAGGAGGAAATTTATAAGAAAGTCTTAACAGCGATGGAACGTTATGGAAGGCTGGAGTTAAAAGGCCAACGAGCGTCTGTAAAACAGTTGAACGACCGACGGCATATCAAAGCAGTGGACTGCCCTATTTACAATTTTAAATGCTTACGGGGAGACCTCACCAAATCGGAGATCATTGGCCTTATGACCGATGTCGTGGAAGGCAAGACGACATTTGCCGAGATGAAGGAAGAGTCGAGACGTCTGAAAGAAGTCAAAGAGGTACAACGACACTTCATCTCAGAAACTGCCAGTAAGAACTGGGAGGAAGTTGAGCAAAGGTAAACAAAGGAGTTGTATAATCATGTCAAGGACAACTCCTTAAGATGTCTTTCACTCGTCTCTTTGCGGTCATTAGGGGCACGCATGGGTACATTTCGCATAAATGCTACATCACACAAAAAGAAGCGATCCAAAACAAAAACTGAGTATTGTCCTGGTTGATACAACAACTTGATTTACTTTAAGTCAGTTTAGTATAACCTGAGGAGAGTGAACTTAGCTTTCCGTTGTTTATGACTAATACTTTTCTGGTTATTTCTTTTCTTTTTGCATCAGGTTCACAGTGTGGGTAGAGGAGCACAAGCTCCAGGCTTCTAGGGACCAGGCAAAGAATTCCTCCTTAAAGGGCTACATTTCTCAAGCGTTAAAGTGGGAAGACAACAAGTGCAGAGGCGGTACCTCTACTTCTAGCTCAAACAAGCTTCAACTTCCTGGCCCGAGAGGGACTACAATATCTATCGTAGTTTCTTCAATCGATGCATGGAAACTGAATAATGCTTCCCTGACAGATGAGGCTCATCGATTCATAGGGTCACCTCTTGTCTTCATCAATTAATTTTATCGAAGGTAAAATAACATCATAAAATGTCCTTATGGGTTGTATGGGTTGTCATGGTGTCAGAATGGGTGTCCATGGAGAAGTAAAGTATACTAAGCTTAAAATTGGGTCTTTGTGAATGGAGGGAAGCACAATATTGAGGAACGATAAGAGGAAGAAATGAGGCTGGGTGTTGTTAAGGGCGAGACTGAAGCAATGTTGTGAGCGAAGGAAACGGTCAGTCTTAATTGTTTGCCTAAACTGTGGGTAAAAGTCGTTATTTAAGGCTAACCCTGTCATTTTCTTTTACTTTGTTTTCATTTCATTTTCATGCATCAGTTTCTCCATTTATTTATTATTTATTCATTTATTTATTTACTTATTTACTGGGATGGCGGTTCAACAGCCTCCTTTACTTTGGTAGACCTCTTTCACCTTATCTTGAAAGCCGTTTAGTCTTCACCACATGTCGCCCACTCTTGTTACGAGCTGGAACTGGCATCAGGGTAATAAACAAACTCAGTACCTGTGCTTAGGAAAGCAATTATTATTTCAGCCCTGTAAGACTCAGTGACAATATTCCAACTTTCAACCCTAATAAAGCAAAGGGGGCCCTGTATTCATCATCGCCATATACTGTAAAACCACATTAAGGAAATGATATTTTTCAGGACTGGGATGAAAACCATTTTGATAAGCTTCTCCGCTCTATAAAGTCCATAAACGGAAGAATCAACGAGGAAATATTCCAACTAGTAGCCTTTCCACACGTGGAGAAAATTATACAAAGCATGGAGTTTCTTTCGAAAACTCCTCGAATCATAGGATATGAAGTGGAGCTCGCATATCTCAACTCTTCGACAGACAGAAAAGGCCATGGTGAGTTCCGCCAAAGCCACATAGAGAAACAATACTGTTGCATGAACCGTAAAGATAAGTCACTTCGTTAAGTTACCACTTTTCATTTTTCACATGGTTCGTTTTCCTTTGTTCTGCCACGCTGATTATATTGAATAAACCCCGTTGATTAGCAACTGTCTGAAAAGTTTGCTGCTTTGATTGTAACAGGGGAGGGTGCCGGGGCTGATAAATGGCCTGATATTCGTCTAGGTGAGCATTGAAAGTTGATAATGCCCCCGTAAACACCAAAAGGTTGCTTTTTAGTGTTCTTTGGGATTCGTCCACCGTTCCTGAACAGCAGCTCTTTGCCTTCAACGGTGAGGATATTTCCTCAGACTGACAGTACTATCACACTAGTATATTCCGACTTTCATTCCAGCTAGTTTCATGCCGCTGTTCAACAAATTAACAGTCACTGTACCTTCCAGCAACAGCAACCGAAAGTGCTTTAACCTCTTTTCCCTACCCAATAAAATAGGCTACAAATGACAAACTTTATATTTTTAATTCTCACTCTCAAGATAATTACACAAGCAAGGAAAACGATACCTCAAATGAAAGAGGAAGGACAGAGCCACCACCAAAAAAATTCAGAAGCCTTCAAGTTGTTGCTACTTCTGCTAATACATTAATTTCTGCACTATTTGCATACATCATCACATAAATTACAGCTTTCTTTAGGTTAGACGCCTTGATGAAGTGAGATTAACACATGTCCCAAGAGCAAAATGTTTCCTATCATGTGGGGAAGATATCCTGAAAATTTGGCTGAAAAAGAATGAAAATAGAATTTATTGTAATTTTTTTTTGCAAACATACCCCGAAAGCGCGAAATCTGTCCCTAGCAGTGTTGTCTTTTTTCCTTGTCCAGAAATTTGACATTGTGGAGAGCATTACCTCCCATAAAAGATAAGTGAATAGGTTCCCCAAAAATACACATTTCAACCAACAATCACCAACCCTGATTGGGATGCAGGCCTTCAAAGCTGCATAAATTAGCATAAATTATAAAATCAGAACTCAAAGAATGGCACAAATAAAGACCAAGCAGGGCAAAATGTTCTAAATGTTCCCTGTTCTAGTAATGACATGTACAACAAATTTAAATGAGTTACAACCAAGACAGTACATATCACACTTACTTCTGGAACACTGGTTGAAGTGATGCAGTCCTCTAGCACTCCTTGGTTGTTACACTACATCTGCATTGACACACGATCGATTTTGAATTTGAGGTATTTTTATCACCTTTTACTTCGCAGAAAGTGTAAATTTAAAACCATGGCTTCAAATCAAAACAAATGAAACGCAAATTCACTGAAAGCGATGTTGCATGAATGTGAAAGAACAATCAATCAGCTGTTTGCTGTTTGTCTCCCGCAATAAGCGTCCCCTCGAACTACAAGACCGATAACAACATCTGTTGTACTAATGAAGGTATTTGACCAAAAATAAGAGTTTTATGTCTAACACATAAATTGTGGGTGTAGTTCAAAAGAAAAAACATGATTTTTTACCCCTGAAGCGAATGGAAACGAAATTTCATCGCATTCGAAGGCCGACCATGTGCTCTGTCGAAGGGACGCTACAAAATTTCACTACACAATCAAGCGATCACTTACCTCAATTCGTCACTATAATAGCCTAATTGGCGATCCAACTCATACTCTTCATCTTCAGCCATCCCCATCCAAAACCATCTCTAAAACATCTTCCGGGCTAATATTCTGTCCTCGCGAACGGGACGCCATTACCGCGAGAGACAACAACAGAAAGAAATGAATGCAATTTGCCGTCGTGTCGCGACTCGGCTTTGTTGCTACGTGAAACTTGGCCTGTGATTGGATAATTACAATATCTTGTTACTAACGAAATTTCGTAGCGATCCGACGAATCCCCAATGAATTACCGAACTTCTCCGAATGGTACTTCAGTGAACCAAATTTGCTGCCCCGTAGGGAAAAGAGTTTTAATAAGAATTGAAGCGAGCATCGGTGGTGCGGCATGAATTCTCCTTAATCTTACATTTTCTTGTTGAAATCTAGTTGATAACAACAGACTTCGTCAGCGTGTGGTCCCTTTCAGCATATGTCATTGGGGAAAATGTACCCACAAGACCCAGTCAAGTAATGTCTTCTAGTTCAATACCACTGTGACCGCCAAACCGGTAGAGTTGTACGAGACTTTGTTGACGTTGTACGGCTACCCAGGCACCTGGGTGCTTGATCTGTGCAGCGATACAGGTAAAAAAACAGAATAATCGAGCTCATTTTTCAAATAACACAACCGAAATGGGATGATCATATCCACATATCTATTCAATTTCTTTCATGTCAAGCTGAATTGTAAGACATCGAAACGGATTTGTAGTTAAGGCCCTGAACTAAAAAAATTGTACCAAACACTTGCAAATATTGCTAACACTTTGGATTTTGCTCTTCTACCCAGGTTCAGCTGCTGTTGCCTGTGCGGAAATTGGAGAATTCAATTGCATCGTTGCCAAAACCGATGCGACGAAGCTGAGATCAATTCGACGGGAAGTTGTTCAAATATAGGAAAATTAGTGAAACTTACCTATTTGATTGATTTATGGGCAAAACCGTCCATTGAACTTTCACAGTTTCATATGACAATGGGAGCTTAAGAAATGACAACGCATAGGGTTAAGTTCTTTATATGCCTTTTCTATCAAGTTTGTTACTGGAGGTGTTCTTAGGCTGTTCTTACAGAAAAGGTACATTTCAGTTATTGCACCGTATATGTCATAGAAACAGCACCTGTTCTGCATTCTGGAATAAGCATACATACACACAGACATACATCAACAAGCAATTACGTTGCATATTGTATTTGATGCGTGTGAGCCGTGATGTGATCAGTACAAACGTAACGTCCCATCGGCGCAGTCAAGACTAATTAGGTAAAAGACAAGAAACGTTATTAAGTCAATCCCAACCCTATCAGCGTTTAAGAACGCTCTTAAAATTTGGGAGAATCTCACAACAGTGTTTTCGAGATATGAATAAAAAGGTTAGATTACTTGTAAGGCTCAAAGGTATATGATTGTATTGATACATTCTAATGTAACAGTATAAAGGCTATTTGAAAAGGCAAGGAAAACGACGATTTTTGTTATCTAATTTGCATTTATACTTCACTTTTCTCACATTGACCAGACTGAAAATGGGAATGTTCCTTCTTGGGTAACAAAGATCCTGTAAATTTGCAGTTCTCATAACTTTTTTTCTTTTACATTGAAACCAAACAGTGGAAATTTAATCTCCACGTTCTTTGTTCTCGCCGATTTACCAAGAATTCCTAGAAATTGAAACACCACCTTACGCAAACTATCTCAGATCCAGCTTACGAAAACTTGTACAATTTTCTGCAGCAGTTAAGAAGATGAGTTTGTAAGAAGTTTGTATGGTCACTGATATTGACGGTTTTATTTTACCTGCATCCCGAGGGCGACAAAAACAATACATTGCACGAGAACTAGGCTGGTGTAACTGGAGAGGATTTTATTACAATTCAAAGCACTACGAACCTCCTCGCCAATATTTACAAGATTATGACTTCACTTTGGCTGATGTAAAGACTATCAAATATGTCAAAAACAATGTTCATGGACTACCATTCTTTCCAGACAGCGATGGAGATGCAATAGACGCGCTTATGCTTGAAATAGACATTGAAAAGATATACCACAAAAACAAAACTCTTGAACGTACTTTAGTAGCTTACAAAGGTGGAACATGGGAAAAGTACTTGTTAGACAAACTTCAGATTCCAAGCATAAATTTGGAAGACTTTAACTGCCCAAAATTTGATGACATGTTAAAGTTAACAAGTTGTAGTAGCTGTGGACATCATTTGCAGCCGCTAAGAAATCACTGTCCTAGAGTTGAATGCTATCATTTTGTACACTGGATTAGAAAAATGACAAAGCTTCCTCACGATATGAATTTTGTAAATCTAGATAGACTTGAAAGATTCATTGATTATTAAAAAAATTGTTGATGAAGCTGAAGAAGTGCCTCAGCAACTTCCTGTTCCTTCTTTTTCTGTCTATGCTTTTGGAAGCCACGCACCTTAACATCAAGTACCTTTCTTACCTTTCACCATTCTCTTCTTTAATTTCCCTGACATAGGCCCTTGCTTTCAAACGATTCTTTGCCAGCTCAACAGGATCATTTCTCAAAAGATCTCTCCTAATTTTTGACCGCTCCAAATTTTTTTGTTTATTAACCGGATTGTTATAATGTTTCTTTGAATGAAATTTAAGCCTTTCTCTCCATTGGATTCCTTTTTCACTAGTATAGTCTCTCATTCTGGCCACATACCTCTTGCGACTATTCCTAGCCTTTAACATCCTTCTTTCGTACTCCTCGGGATCAGCTTTCTTCAATTCATTTAATATTTCTTTTTGTCTTTGATAGTTGTGCTGATGCAACAATCTTCTATTTGTTAAAGCCCTCTCCTTTCTTCTTCCATACTCTTCAGGGTTAGTAATCTTCAATAAATTCTCTCTTTCTTTACGCCGAGCATACGTTGAGTTCAGCATGATCAAGACTAGAAATGACAAAAGAAAAATCTCCCTTTAAAATCTAATCTTTCAAATCCGATACTAATTGAATTTAGATTATAAAATCAATCATTCGGGGGATAGGGGGGTATCCTATTAACACATAAAAATTTGAAATATGCCGACAAAGAGAATAAAAAGAATTCACCCGCACCACTTCAACATTTCAGAAAAGAGCGACATGGAGCTGTCATCATCACATTTCTTTGAGGATGACTACATTTCAGATACTGATCTAAATGACATGATGGATGACTTTGAAGAATCACAAAGGAGATCTATGGTTGGGGGTGCTTTAAATTTCAATTTGCAGCCTGTTCGAGATAGGCGAAGTGCAAGATTGGGTGTCCATGAAAGGCTCTACAATACAACCTTTCACCAACATGGGCCGCTAGCTAATGATGAAAACATTTCAAGAGAAGTAACTTGGGCATTACAGGAATCCATATCCTCAGTAGTGGACAACGACCCAGCCATTCAGTCCAACAATCGAATCTATATTTCTCTCAGTTCAAATAGATTAGCTGTAAGTAGATGAAAACCTATGTGGCTGCTGCTACACCGAAGGATGTGAAGATCATTTCATGAAAGTGACTAAAGAAAAGGATCACAAAAAACCTACACACTTTTGCACAGCTTGCAGAAGACACTTCTATGGTTGCAAATGTTTTGATAATCATAAATATTTAAACGATACAGGAACTCCTGCTACCGAAACGAAACCCTCCATATGTCATTCTTACCAAAAATGTTCCAAATGTTTTACCTATCTAAAATATAACGACATCAAAAAGCACAAATGTGGATTCGAAACATGCACGTCATGCCACAATTATGTTGAAATAAAATCACACCAATGCTATCTAGAGGTAGAAGAAACACCGCAAGAAAAAAGAAAGAGAAGACGATTACAAAGAAAGCGAAAACGTGCCCAAAGACGAAGAGAATCGAGGGCTGCTGGCGAGGAAGTCTCTTCCTCTTCAGATGAGTCAAGCCTTAATGAAGATGAAGACGAAGACGAAGGAAATGTAGGTGATGATGATGATTATTTCGATCCCCCTCACATAATCTTTTTTGACATTGAATCAATGCTCGTCTCAAACGAACAAGTGCCTAATTTACTTATTGCCTCGAATGAGAAAGAACCTGAGGAAACATTTCACATTTTTCGAAACAAGGTATTGGAAGATGAGCGAGAATATTCCTGCATAGAACAGTTCCTCGACTACTTAGAGGAACAAATAACCCCGCACACACGAAAAATCATTGTGATGGCTCACAATTTCAAGGGTTATGACAGTTACCCAATAATAGAAACCTATCACAAAAGATGCCAGTTCATCGATCAACTTCACATTGGCGGAAAAGTTCTACAATTAACATCTGACAAAATATTCTTCATTGACAGTCTATCATTCTTTCAAATGCCTTTGTCTTCATTTCCAAAAACATTTGGATTAAATGAACTTGAAAAAGGTCATTTTCCTCATGGTTTTAACACACCATACAATCAGGATTACATTGGCTGCTTACCAGATAAAAAGTATTATTTTCCTGACTTGATGTCAATAAATGCAAAGAAGAAATTTGACGACTGGTATGCTACTGAAATACAATTAGAAAATGAATTCAACTTTCAAGAAGAATTAGAAAAATACTGCAAGTCCGACGTCCTTCTACTTCGCCAAGGGTGTCTCAAATTCAAGGAAGACTTCAAACAAAAAAATAAATTTTTCTCCATTCAATCACCCAACCATAGCTTCAGCATGTAACAGAGACTTAAGAATGAACAGAATGGAAAAAGATACGATAGCTTCAGAACCGCTACTGGGATGGAGAATAAATTGCAATCAACCAAAAGTAGCATTGGAATGGTTAGCATGGAATGAAAAACTATTGCAAGACCAAGAATGGGAAGAAAAAAGTAATGATGAAATCGAAGCCGACATGGATGAATACATGAGTTGTCAATATGAAGAAAGACAAAATAGAATTGCTCATTTTGGTGATGGAAACGAATTCAAAATCCCAAACATAAACTACAAAGCCGATGGATACGATGCAAGAACAAATACAATTTATGAATTTTACGGATGCTTTTGGCATGGTTGCCCAAAATGCTCACACCATTTAACCCTTTTGAATAGATCCCACCGAGACGTCTACGACTGTACCACGATCAGGGAGGTCGAAATCCTCGAAAAAGGTTTTTAACCTAAAGAAAATATGGGAGTGTCAATGGAATGAAATGAAAGCCTCTAACCCTGAAATTCAAGAGTTTCTAAAAGACTTTAATCTCCAATCACCCCTTGAGCCAAGAGATGCACTTAAAGGTGGACGGGTAAATGCTTTGTGATTATATCACAAAGCAGAGCCTGGAGAAAAAATAAACTACTATGATTACACAAGTCTTTACCCGTGGGTCAATAAAAACTGTGAATACCCAATTGGTCATCCTAAAATTATCTTCAACCCTAAAGACCAAAACATTGACAACTACTTCGGTATAGCCAAAGTTTCAATTCTTCCAACAGAACACCTATTTCATCCTGTTCTCCCTCAAACCCATGATGGAAAACTGACATTCCCCTAGTGTTCATCATGTGCCATTGAGAACCAAGGAAAGACTTTCACAAACTTTCTTACAAATGTCCACACAGCTCTGGCAAAAGAATGCTAACCGGTATTTGGTGCACCCCTGAAATAAAAGAAACCCTTAACAAAGGTTACACTCTAAACAGAATCCACGAAGTGTGGCACTTCCAAAGAAAAAAGAAGGGACTATTAAAAGATTATGTAAACACTTAGCTAAAAATAAAACAAGAAGCCTCAGGTTGGCCGAGAGAAAACATGACGGACGAAGAAAAGAATCAGCATCTCGATGAGTACTTTCAACATGAAGGAATTCGAGTAGAAAAAGAAAACAGAATTTAATCCAGGATTACGCACTCTGGCAAAATTAATGCTCAACTCGATGTGGGGTAAGTTCGGACAGCGCATGGACAGAAAGGATGTGACTGAATTTACAGATCACCAAGATTTCGTGAACTTCTTGGATTCTAACCATTACATTACTAGATACGTCAGCCTAATAACTGA
>OX419343.1:7733867-7738867 GCA_948470475.1 Galaxea fascicularis | reverse complement strand
ACGTTCTGGGATAGTTTTTAGTCTGCTATTCATTCCAATGAAAAGCTCAACGGAATCGATAAATTTCAGTATCTTAAGTCATTGTTGGAAGGTTGCGCTGCCGAAACTATTTCAGGTTTACCACTCACAAGCTCAAATTACGAACATGCGGTTGATCTTCTCACCAAGCGGTTTGGTAGTAAACAAGTTATCATCTCTAAGCATATAGAAATGCTGATGCAACACCCAAAGATAACCGATTCAAGCGATCTGAAACAACTGGGAACACTTTTGGATAAAACGGAGTACGCCGTTTGAAATTTACAAGGAATAGACATTTCGATCGACACGTACGGAACATTCCTCACACCAGTAATCATGGCGAAAATCCCACAGGAATTCCGTTTGATTTTAAGTCGCAGAATGTCTGACGAATGGGACCTCAGTACCTTGATAAAGTCGTTATCAGAAGAATTAAAAATTCGAGAGAGATGTGCTCTGGGAGCAGTAGCTGACAGGGGAAAGTGGAAATAAAAGCAAGAAGTTGGATCTTTCCATAATGGTCAAAACAAAAGACCTTATGTGAGCCCTCCCAAGTCATGAACGCTATTTTCACACTATGAGAGACTGCCGCCAAACAGGGAAATGTGGTGCACTTTCTGCAATGGCCCTCATCCATCGAATAAATGCGCCGTTGTTACCAAACCAGAGGCACGAAAGAGGATTCTTTGTCAAAAGGGACGATGTTTTGGTTGTCTGAAAAGTGGTCATCTGAGTCGAGATTGTCAAGCGCAATGTTATCGTTGTGGCGGGAATCATCACGTGTCGCTCTGCTACACACAAAATTGTTATCCGCCTAGACAACCCAGAGGCACAAATCAAGGACAACTGTGTCTTGTTGAAACCAGCCCAAGCATGGGTGAGAAATCCTAATGGAAACAGTTCTGTCAATGTCAGAATCTTGCTCGTTTCATGTTCTCAAAAGTCGTACTTTACCGGGTGGTTGAGGAACAAATTGGGTTTACCCTTAACTGGAAGTGAAACAGTTCTGATCAAAACGTTGGGAACAATGAGGCTTCCTTGAAGAAATATGACATTGTTCAGTTTGCGTTGGAGTGCCAAGACCAATTAACAGTGTTTGTCAATGCTTATGAGGTTGACTTAGTTTGTGGACCCATAGCTAATCAAACGATCGAGGTTGCCCAGCAGAGTTATCCACACTTACATGGCTTGCCACTGGCTGATTGTTCCCAGGGAGAAGAAGAGCTTGAAGTAGACATAATGATAAGAGCTGATTATTATTGGTCTATAGTCCAAAATCATGTGGTACAGGGGGAGCTCCAGGGTCCTGTAGCCCTCTGCACTAGGCTGGGTTATGTTTTGAGTGGTCCAGTAAATATACTAGGTGCAAGTCAACAATCAAGTGTTAACATGTCCCATGTCATGAAGACTGAATGTCATGTTGTCAAGGAACACTCAGATGCAGATGCTTCATTGAAAGAAGAACTGTGCAGGTTTTGGGATTATGAAACACTGGGAATTAAAGGAAAGGGAGAAGACGACCACTTCTCCGAAGATTGTTGCAGAAAAGTGAGATTTGATGGAAACCACTATGAAGTTTCTCTCCCATTCAAGGATGAACACCCTACTTTTCCAGATAATTACCTGTTGGCACGAAATCGTCTCAACTCTTCTTTAAAACGGTTGACGTCTAAACCAGAATTGTTGCAGCAGTATGACAATGTCATCAACGAACAGTTGAACAGTGGTGTTGTTGAATTGGTTGACAGGAGTAAGGAGGAGCAAGTTCATGCAGGAACTGTTCATTACATTCCACACAAAGAAGTGGGAAAGGAAGACAGAATCACCACCAAACTGAGAATAGTCTATGATGCAAGTGCTAAGGTCTGTGGTGAATCGAGTTTGAATGACTGTCTTCTGCCTGGACCTGCCTTAACTCCATTGATCTTTGACATACTGTTGAGATTTCGTCCACACAAAGTGGCATTGATCAGGGACCTGGAGAAAGCATTCCTGAATGTTGGAGTTAACCCAGAGCAAAGAGATTTTTTAAGGTTCCTATGGGTAGATTATATTAATTCCTGAAATCCAGAAGTCCTTTCACTGAAATTTTCACGTCTTGTATTTGGCCTTGTCTGTTCTCCATTCATTCTGAATGTGATATTAAGGAAGCACTTGCTCAAGTATGAGAACACTGACCCAGAATTTGTTTATGAAGTTATCAGAGTCTTGTATGTGGATGATTTTGCATCAGGAAAGAACTCTGTGAAAGATTGTTTTGAACTCTACCTGAAGTTGAAAGCACGATTCCCAGAAGGAAGATTTAACATGCAAAAGTGAGCATCAAATGATCAACAATTGAACCAGCTGATTGAGAAAGAAGAGACTATACATATATGAAGAAATGCTGATCAAAGTGATGGGTGTTCCATGGAATCGGATAGAGGACAGCCTCAATTATGATCTCACCAATTTTGCTAAGCAAACCCTGGATGTCAATCTAACAAAGCGGAAACTCTTGAGCACGACAGCATGCTTTTACGACCCATTAGGTTTGCTCTCACCAGTTGTCTTGCCTTTCAAATGCATGTTTCAAGAAATTTGCCAGTTAAAAATTGGTTGGGATGAGGCTCTGCCAGTAAAGTTCATCTCGGACTGGAAGGAATTAACAGAAGACATAAAGAGAGTCTCAAGCATTGCCATCCCTCAATGCATTCTAGATAGCACAGATGCCGAAGAAATCACATCTATTCAACTGCCTGGATTCGCAGATGCAAGCAAGACTGCCTATGGTGCACATGTTTACATTCGGGTGTCAACCACTGGCCTCTGCTCGACATCTCTGCTGGCCTCCAAAACCCGAGTTGCCCCTCTGAAAGGAGACACAATCCCTCGTCTAGAGCTGATGGCAGCCATGTATGAAGCATTGATCTGCACCATCAAGATTGATGCAGTGTACAATTGGATTGATTCCCAAATTGTCTGGTGGTGGATTCAAGGAGACTCAAAGAAGATTTGCAGCCTTTGGAGTAAGGAGCATTGGATTTACTGCCCCACGGAACTTAACCCAAGTGACATTGCTTCACGAGGCGCGAAGAGTTCAGAAATTGTATCCAGTGATCTGTGGTGGAAGGGAGCACCATTTCTTGTGAAAGAGGAAGTTGAATGGCCCAAGCTACCAAACACTCCAAACAGTGGAAGCACAGTCCAAGGAGAGGCGAACAACGAATTGAGAAAAGGAAACTCAATTGAAATTTCAAGTGTATTGAATGTAACTGTTAAAGCCCCTCAGTGTATTTCTGAAGCTATCCAGCCTGACAAGTTCAGCAGCATCAGTAAACTTATCAGAGTAACAGCCCTTGTAAACAGGTGAGATGTTCAAATGCTACATTGCTCTGTTTACATGTGCAAGTACAAGGGCTATACACCTTGAACTCACACCGGATCTTTCAGCAAAGTCCTTCTCGAGAGTACTCAAACGATTGTCTGGAAGAAGAGGGTTACCAACCTTATTCATCTCAGATAATGGCAAAACCTTCAAAGACTCAGAGGTGAGGAAGTTCGTTAAGGCCAAGAACATTGTTTGGCAGTACAATGTACCCACAGAGAGCTGGTGGGGTGGGTTTTTCGAAATCTGTGTAAAGCTGGTGAAAAGGTGCCTCAAGAAAGCGCTTGGTAACGCGATGTTAAGCTATGAAGAGCTGGAATTTGTTTTGATCGAAACTAAAGGTGTTCTAAATTCAAGGCCACTGACGTATGCCTACGATGAGTTATCAGAAGCCCCTCTTACGCCTTGGCATCTTGTCATTGGTCGACGGCTGTTGGAACAATCGCCTACCTTCAGTTCATCCGTGAACACACTAGCTCGTTTTCTCACCCATTTCAGAGGTCGATGGAGGAAAGAATATCTAACTGGAATCAGAATACAAGAAAGTCAAAGGAAGTGAATCCAAAAGAGGCATTCAACTAGGAGATGTTGTACACATTTATGTAGACAAGATACCAAGACAACAGCGGAGACTGGGAAAGGTAGAGAAGCTGCTAAGGAGAAGGGATTATGTAGTCCGAGCTGCAGAAGTGGTGACGGTGGACAACTCTCTTCAAAGGATTTGCATGAAGCGTCCCATTCAGAAACTATACCTCCTGGAAGTCGAGACAAGTGCAGAGGATACACCCCTTGTAGGAGCTACACAGATTGCCAGAGATGAAGACATTCCAACAGTGGTTAAGGCACCATGGACTTTGAACATTGAACTTAAGTGTAAGTCGCTGTCATTTAGTCTACCCTTATGATTGACGCTGTCAATCAGGGGGGAGTGTGATGTAACTGACTAGGACTAGATCGAGTATCGGGTTTCAACTCAAGAATCGACGGACATTAAAAAAAAGGAGATCAGATTACTGGGAGATGAGAATTTTGTTCTTGATGGAGTTTACTCATTTCGGATTAAGTTCAAGTCAGATTTTGTTCAGGTCGAAAAATAAAGGAATTCTGTATCCAAGGAAGATTTCATTAAAGAGTAAGGGGGTCAACATCAACACCTGTATCACAGTCAAACCTGCATTTTAAAATGGCCAATATCACGGGAATTCTCGTTGTAAGTGCATTACCAAGCTGCAATCATTTCCTTGACGTCATCCGTGGCCACAGTCAGCCACAAAAAGGTTTAATAAAAATATTAAGTACTTCATATTAAAACTGCAATGATAAAACATTAAACATTTTGCAAAATACACGGTCTGGTTTATCCATATTATGTGACAGTGCCCTTTAAGACAGGTTGCACATAATCAACGCTTAAAAAAGGGAGACACCATTTATGTAACAATCACTAAATGTACAGTTTTTGGACAAGGGCGTTCACTAAATCAGTTACTCGTTAGGTGAACAATGTCTAAAACAGAAAAGCCAGGTTCCTACAGTTAGTAAGTCAGCGATTTTCTTTTACAAAGTTACCCTACGCCTAACAATTCTTTGAGACTTAACGAAGGGTGACTGG
>OX419343.1:7716367-7726367 GCA_948470475.1 Galaxea fascicularis | reverse complement strand
AATTTCAGCAATTTGTGCAAATTTGCACACAAAATATTTCATAGCGAATTTGTTTAACTGGGCTTTAATTCTCACATAAAATACATAACTATATATAAAATTAGAAAAAATAATTATTTATTTCATTGGTGCCATGGAATTTGTGGAATATGAAGAATTAAGGGGTGTAGTCAAACAGCTAACATTACAGTAAATGTTCTATAAATTCCCTCTACTTCAATATTACTTAAAACAAGGTGGCTATCGCATAGAGATTACAAAAATCAAACTTTTCAGCGCAGTCCGCCAAAAAATATTTAATTTTGACAATTTTATCCCCAAAAAGTGGAAAAATGTTTTTGTCTGAAAGTCTCACCTTCTCGTTTCAACAATACTTGACGGACCACCGCGGACTGGGGTGTAAATTTTCGTCATGGTATATAGTTCCAATTTACCGAATTTCGTCCCAAAAGAATAAATCCACTTGAAGATAATGCAGTTGCAGTAGCATGAAGCTATGTAGCTAAACTGAATAATTAGCGAAAAGGAGCCATATCTCACGTAAAATTCGTTAAATAAGCGAACTTTGCTTCCCTCACTTTGGTCGCCATCTTGTGTAAGCCAGTAATTTTTTATTACAGCGGTAAAATGCAAAATACAGCTTTAAAAATGGTCATAATCGCCATATACGTCTTGCTATTTTTCCCGCGAAACCAATCAGAACTCGAGACTGTAAACATCTCACCTTTTCCTTAGCAAGGGCACCTACATTGGCGGTGTCAAATGATTCACGCGATCACGCTGTGCTTTCGGCAGAGATGGAGAAACAGCACGAAAGCAGAGGTAAAGGTGAAGGTTCCAGGCTTCCTTTTGATCTCGAAAAATTGACATCATTAGGCTGGGAGGTGAAAAGAAGAGAAACAAACTCATCTGGGACCATGAAAGTTAATTTCAGCTACAAGACGCCGGACGGTAAAACACTGAAGTCTGCAAAAGACGTGGAGAAGCACCTTCGTGAAGCCAAAGTGTTTAGTCAAGTAGCGGCGAAGAAATCCAAATGTAACAGTAAACGGTAGGTCGATTAAAATGATGTGCGACTATCTAAACTTCCGCTTCATTTCCTATTCTTTACTCGAATTGTAGCTGATAATTTTGCATTTGCCTTTTAGAATAGCCGTTCAAGAGGGTCTCTTTGTGGGGATGACATCGAGCATTGTTGTACTTGTGGAAGATTTTGACCAATATTTTTGTTGTCCTCAAACAACCAAGCGTGTAAAGGTGAGTGTTGTTGTAATGTTTTTTATGTTGTTCTTGTTTGAAGATGTTTGCCTGCAAGAAACTTGTCACGTAAGGTAATTTTGCCCCAAAATTAAAATTTGTTCATTGTTGAAGAAAAGTTGTTGACTGACAGATGGTCATACAGTGGGCAATATCTTCTATCAGGTCATGAGTTCTTGATTTGGTGCAGTTCAACTGAAAATTTTAGTCTGAATTATACAGATAGGGGATACAGGAAGCTTATATGGTGTAGGCCAATACAAAACGTGTATCTAAAATCATTGGATACATTTGTGTGATATTCTTGGACACTAATATTGTTTGAATAAGAGTGAATAAACTGAACTGAACTGATATCCAAGTCAGTTATAAGGGGGTATTCAGGCCCTGTTTTTTGCTGTAATTGATCTGCAGTTCTGCCTCTGATACATTGTCCTGAAGACTTTTGTTTGTGCTAGACACTGCTATAACTAAAATAAGCAACTGAATAAATTATATTGTTTGAATTATTTCCAGTGACTGCTGACAATCTCAAGCTTACATCCACTTGATTTTGTGTTATCTAAGTCCAGAGAAGCATCCTGTTTAGTTTAGGACTCCCAAAAATAATTCCCTGTTTAGTGAGATGCACCATGTAGTAAGAAGTAAGAGCTTTTTCTGTTATAATTTGCCTTAGGAAAACTTGTTCTTGTGGACAGTGAGAAAAAAGGACTAGGTGGAGGCGTGAAATTCCTGTTCTGTTGTAATGGCTCTTGGCAGGAATCCATACAATATCAGAGTAGCCGCTTGCCCTGGAGTCAAGACGTCATCTTGTGTCCTTAGCCCTATCCTTAGCTTTTTTCATAAGTGGCCATGGTTATGCCTCCTACAGGAAGACCTTGGGAAGGGGATTGGGCTTGGGCATTTTATCAGATAAGCCATTTTTAGAGGTGATTACGCTTGCATTTCCACACATCAAGGAAATCCTTGATGAAATGTGTGAGGAGGAAAAGGAGTATATGAAAGCTCTTCCACCAACCCAGTTGGGGAGTTGGTCACGAGGAGTTACAACTTGTGACGGGTGTTGGCAGATCCGGGGCCATTTTAGCCAGAATTGTACCTTTGTGATAAAACATTTTTTGACCGGTGATCTTCTTTACTATGGGCATTTATCAATGAGGGGGGCAGATACGATTTGTAATGAGGAGTTGTGGGAGGGTACATCAAAGGCTGCAGAGGGACATTTGGCACAGGTTTTGTGGGCAAAAGCAAAAGAGGAGGGTTTCAAAGTAGAAGTCAACTGGCAGGATGCTGACTCTTCATCTGCAAAAGGTTTTCGTTGTTCATATTCAAGTGAGCAAGAGTCAAGGATAATGTTGTGTGGTGGGCATGTGGGGAGGGCTCATGCAAAGAAGCTCTTAGAGCTTCAAACAAAAAGTTCTTTCAGCAAGGCATTTATTGACCTCAATAAAAAAGATTACCCCCATATGGAGAAACTAAAATGCTGTTGTTTGGGGAAGAAACACACATACGTTGCCACACGAAGCAAGCCAGTTTGTGGTTGTTTAAGCCCAGCATTCATTCAAAGTGCAAAGCGAAACCACTATTGTGCGCTAATTCAGGCTGGGTGTGACCCCAACAAATACAGGGAGACAATGCTGTGCTTGGGGAAGTACCATTCCCGAGACATACATGAATGGGAAGGTGGTTGCTGTCAGTTCCATCCATCAATGAAATGTAGCTGTAAGAAGTGTCCAGTGGATGAGGATGGATTTTGTGAAGAGTTGAATTGTTCTGGAGTGCTTTATCATTCTGCCCATGTTTTAAAATGTGAATTTCATGCACTTTGCTATGAAATAGAATGTGCTGCTAGGGCTTCTGAGGCAGAAAAAGTCATTGATCCTGGGTTGGGAAAAGGGCACTCAAATCTCCCAGAGTCGACATTTAATGTCCTTACTAAGTTTAGGGCTAAGGAAGTGAATCTACACCAGAAACATTACTCTGCAACGACCAACTTGGGCCTTATTCAAGCTAATATGTCATGGTGTTTCAAGCGGAAAGGGCCAACCTACCACTGGATTATAGATTTGTATTCCAGACTGGGCTTGCCGTTACTTGATGGCATACAAGAAATGGTATGTTTTCTTCAAGCATTGTGCAAATAAACAGAAGTTTCTAATACTTATCAATTTCCTACTCCGTAAACTGAAAATTTTGGTCTGAATTATTATGATTGATTGCTGTAACAGTCAGAATGGTTGGTGTGATTCAAGTTGCAAGTTTGTATGTTATTAGAAAGCAAAGTACCTAATCAGCAATTGCAGATGGAACTGCAAGACCTCCTCCAGAGTTAGCACCAGTTCCTGTCCCTGCGGGGGCTACCCTTGAAGTAGGGGTTAAGTCCTGTAAATGATGTGGCAGTACAACACACTTTAGAAAAAGTCACAGAGACTGTCCCTTCAACAAAAATGCATCCTAGTTTTGAGCAAAGCAAATGAAATGTAAATAGTGTAATTTTCTTTTACATTTGTTATGAATTATCTGACAATATATACTAAATAATCATATAATAATAATTGTACACAGGTAGTAAAAATATTTTCTTGATTGGTAAAAATCTGAGACATTATTTTTCTTAAGAAATCAAAACACTAGAATTGTGCATAAAATTTTCCTGTGCCTGCTGTTCCTCTGCTTTCTGTGATTTTTTCCTGTTTAAGGTTTGATCAGTTTTCGTTTATCATATTGAGGATTTCATTCCTAGAATATTTGTTTTTCTACCCAGAAAAATTTTGTTTGATTTAATTACCATTATTATTATTATTATTATTACTTTGTGTGTGTGTGTCATTCCCACCCCAATATTATAATTTGTTCTGTGCAATTTGGCTTCAAAGGCTTGTTAACTTTCAAGTTAAGCATAATTTTTCTTAAGTATAAGAGGTCAATAAAAGCTGTTGTTGTTGTTGCTGTTCCTGTGTCTACTGTTCCTCTGTTCCTCCGTGCGAGCTGTTCCTCTGTGCCTACTGTTCCTCTGTTCCTCTGCGCCTAGTGTTCCTACTGTTCCTGTGTCTGCTGTTCCCCTGTGTCTACTGTTCCTCTGAGCCTACTGTTCCTCTGTTCCTCTGCTCGTGGGCGCAACCGCACGACGACAACGACCATGTAGCACAATAATTAATAATATCCTAATGACAACAATAATAATCCAACATGGCAGCCATACTACAGCTGACCGGCAGCTGACCACCCAGTTTACAGCAGACGTGTCTAATATTGGACATGCATGTTGTGGTCAATCGACACCTGTCAAAGCAAGGTATCCGCTGTCAAAACAAGGTATCTGCTGACCAGTATCAGGTGACCATATCGCGGGATCAAGTTGAGAGCTCATCGAGGTCAGCTGTTTTTTTTAAGTTGACCACTGACCAGCTACTGGTTTCCGATTGGATCGCAGGTTCAAGCCAGGCCAAAACAGAGCTCCGCTTTTAGGCTTGGCCAAATCTATATATTAACTGATATTTACAAGGCTAAAAAAATATTTCAAAAGTAAAAAGCGAACGTTTTAGACCTGAAGTCATCTTCAGGCTAATGATTGTTGAATCACTAAACCTTCAAATATTCTGCGCAACCAGAAATATGGAAAAACTGTAAAGTGAATGAAGTGGAAGCGCTTCCTTACGACATTGACGGACTGTGTGTATAACCTCCCATTCAAAAAGGATGCAATGATGCAAAGTTCGGCGGACGGAAGACCCTGGGGCAGATGAATGGAACACGCCGAGTAGCTGAGTGTGGCAGGACGTACGAATGCGTTAACTTGGCTTGTCCCTATTTAAAGACTTACAGGCACAAAAACAACGTACAGTTGCTCTTGCTGTGGATATAGCGCGAAACCAATAGCGTGTTTTGCAAGAAATATTTGGGAGTTTCCCGACGTTGCCAGCCATGTACTAGTTTACCACTATGGAACCCACAAACGGCCATCAAACCAAGTATTGACGTTTCAAGTGAAGTGAACAAATTCTTTAAAGAAAACAGCTCTGCAAAACCTTCTCAATGTGCATATGAGTCCTTAAAGGCTACCCTTCATGACACCAAAGATGTTAAAGACGTGTACGAGAAAGGTCAGGGTTACACAGACTACAAGAAGCTACAGAATGTCAAACAAAAAGTCATGGAGAGCATTAATCCTTTGGGACATTCTTTTGATGCTATAGCAACGATAAAGGAAGCTGCTGACAAAGTGGACAAGTTCCTAATATTTCGAGCAGAAGATGACCGTCTTTCTGGAAGTGAAAACACGTTTGTCTTTAGGAGTAGCCACGAGAAAGTGGAAATGTACCAAATGCAATGGGGTAGTGGATCTTCCTTGGCTGAGCAATACTGTTTTCTGAATGCAGAACATGACCGAGTACAGAAGATGAAAACTATCAACTTGAGCGTGGAACATCCAGCCTTAAAAGAACTTGTCACTTTGGCAAGCATGGACTGTCGGTGGCTAAGCGAACAAAGTCAGTAATGTTGACGCAAATATATGATGCCACGCCCACACGAAAGGTGTTTGAACTGCTAGACAGTGGAAGGATAAGATTAGTAGAGATAAGTGAAACACCTACTTGTGACTGTGTCATGGTCTCTTCCAAAGACATATGTATGCATGTCATATGGGTCATGCTGAGAAAATTGAATGTCAACGAAAATGACGACATTATTCAGCAAAAATCGATTCCAGTTGTCCGGGTGAAGAAGCTTCTGAGAAGTGAAGAGCATGCCATAAGCAGTGGGGTCACTGCGAGTTTGACTAGTGGAGTCTCCACAATGAACATCGCTATACCACCTGCGGCAAGTACAACAGCCATCAGTAGAGGTTTCTTGCCAAACAGTGGAAGCTCCATAGCGAGTAGAGCTATATCACTTTCAGCAAGTGCGACAGCCATCAGTGGAGGTTTCTTATCAAACAGTGGAAGCTCCACAACGTGCAGAGCTTTACCACCTGTGGCAAGTACAACAGGCATCAGTGGAGGTTTCTTCCACAACATTGGAGTCTCCACAACGAACACTGCTATACCACCTGTGGCAAGTACAACAACCATCAGTGGAGGTTTCTTGCCAAACAGTGGAAGCTCCATAGTGCGCAGAGCTATATCACTTTCAGCAAGTGCGACAGCCATCAATTGAGGTTTCTTACCAAACAGTGGAAGCTCCACAACGTGCGGAGCTTTACCACCTGCGGCAAGTACAACAGCCATCAGTGGAGGTTTCTTCCACCACATTGGAGTCTCCACAACGAACATTGCTATACCACCTGTGGCAAGTACAACAGCCATCAATGGAGGTTTCTTGCCAAACAGTGGAAGCTCCACAACGAGCACAGCAATACCAGCAGCCTATCCACACTTTCCGCCCCATGTTTATCAAAGTCACTAGAAGATGACTTGGCACAACAGCAACCCATTTGTAATTGTCCCAATTAACAATAGGATAAAGAAATGTGCGGGATGCCCATTTGAGTTTTTGGACGTCAGTGGTCCTACCTTTACTTTAAGGTTAAAAAAGAAAACGGCTGTACCCGGGTTCTGGTGAGGTAACAGAGGAATATTTTAAGGGAACAAGCCTTAAGAAGGGCACAAAGAAGAAGTGTGGCGAATTTATTGACCACCTTAAGAAATCGTGTGAAAAGGCCGAGATCAGCAATAAATCTGAACAGAGCCAAAAGAATCCTCACAAACTTTCTGACTATGACTTTGAGAGTCTTGCGGAGCAGCCAACAGCAAAAAAACCACGCCCTAAAGTACGCGAATTTTCATTGAAAAATGTTTGCGCAGATCTTGAAACAATGGAGTCCGATTCAGAGTCATTTGACCCAGAGGCTGAAGAAAAAGCCGTTCTTGCCGATTGGCAACAAAAGGCACGTTCCTCAAAGGTTGGGAAAAAGAAGAAAACCGCCAACGGTTCTTCCCGCCAAAATGGAGAGTCACTACCACCACAAGAAGATCCGAGCTCTAAGGAGAAGAACAGAAAGGCTTCAGTAATGCAGCACAGAAGAAAGCAAGATCTGAAATTGCGGAGAGCCAGTGTTTTGACATTGGCAAGACAGTCTCCCTTAGCATGAAGTTACTCCTTCACAGGAATGAAACAGAAAGACCCATTGAGTTCAATATTTCTGTGGATCCGGAAACCACATTCAAAAACTTAAAAAGCCTAATAGCGCAGACAACTTCAAAGGGCAAGAGTGGAAAATGGATGAAAATGGTCGAATATGTGACGACTGGTTAACCGATGACCTGGTGGCAATATTTGAAGAATGAAAACCCTCAAAGGGTAAGTAGTTTTGTTTCAAACAATCTTGAAATGCACGAATTTTACTTCTGTTCCTGTCTTATTCTGCGTGACTCATCTAGATGCTGACTCAAGACGCTTGCTCTAGCATTTTATTCTCTATTGTCAGCAGCAAACATTTCAGTACAAAAATAAGTGGGTACCACTGAGAGGAAAGCCAACAGTTGACGTAAATATTTCATAACTACAGGTAGATGAATCATGTGCATTCATTTGTAACGGAAGGAAATATGCAAAGTGGAAAGAGATTTCATTTCAGTTTTTGCATTTGCTCTTACATGTAGCTCTTGCAATTCTATAAGACTCAGGAACTAATTGAACTGTTTTGACTTTATTTTTAGAGTTCAGTAAAACCATTGTCCCCGAAAACCTGGATGGAGAATTCCCAGATGAAGTTGATGCAACCAGCGACTTTGTCCCAAGCGATCAGTCAGAGCAGGAAAGCGACCAGTCAAAGCAAGAAAAAGAGGGTGAGTTAAATTTACTCCTAACTTAATTTTTCAGAGAATCTGAAACTAGATCTTCCGGGATTATTGAATTAGTGAGTCCTTCATTGTTTTATTTGTATCAAGTGCAGAGCTGACGTTCTCTGCCAATGAAAATGTTGAGTGGGCCACAATTAGAAAATGTATTGATGAGAAATGCAGAATGGTCTGAAATGACAGGTGTTTTGTGCAGGCAGGAATAAGTATAACAAAGAAAGAATGCAGGAAAGATTATATCACTACTAAAGACTAAAAAAGGACCATTGTATCGTTGCTAAAGACATTTAAAGGACTTATATCGTTTATAACATTACGGAATGTGTTCTAGTTTATTTGATCAAAACAGTTATTATTATTATTATTATTATTATTGTTACTATGAAATAAGTATGTTTGAAAATCTATTTAGAGCACTTTTATTTCTTTGAAAATCAAGCAAAAGCTATGGGGGATTTTTCATCAAACAACGAATTTCTTGTTATCAAAAATTTGACCGCATGTTTGTAGTCAGTTGATCCTTCTTACAAGACAAACAAACCTAAATTTATGCAAGATGTTTGCATGCTGCAAAATTTCCTTGATGGAAAAATACCACCAGTGTGTTCAGACGATCCAGAGCAGTTGCGTATTCTTCTTACAAACTGTAAAAAAAATCTTCGACAAGTCGCCAAAACTTCTGCAAATGTTAAGCACTGTAAAGACACGCCGCTGGTTAAGTCTAGTTTCTGTGCAGACGGAGCGAAAGAAAGTTTTAGTAAACAACAGACATCTAAATTAATTTTGAAGCACTATGCTAAAGACAGTGGCACTTCCTCAAGCAAGAGCAATGATTACCGACGGAGAAAACGCAAACACAAGAGTAAGAAGATCAAAAAGAGCAAAATGGCACAGTTCAAGCAGTTCGAGTTCAAGTTCTGACAGTATAGGTGAATTGTGCCCGATCCGCGTAAGCAGTAATCCATATGCAGTGCCACATTATTACAATCTACACGGATATCCAATTCATTTCAACACCGGCCAGAGTGGAAATATACAGACTGTTGCCCTAAACACATCACACATGCACGGTATGCACTTTCAAAATACACAGACTCCAAATTTCGTGAATATGTACTATCTGCAAACTCCATTTCCTGTTCTACTTCAACAAGGTTGAGTTACATGTAATCCATGATAATTTAATTTTATTAATTAGGTAAATGCTATGATATGCTATGATGCATGTATGCTATGATATTTCTTTATGTGAGTAGAGGGAAATTAAATAGACTAAAAATATCCGAACAGATCCAGTGTGCCATTAGACGATCTCAGTTACTGTAAAAACTTAAGGTACTGTGCACTCTTTGGTTGTAAACATCTACATTGATCAAAATCAAGTGGTTTTTATTGTTGATATAATTAGAGAAAATCTCAACCAAGAAAGGCTTATTTAATGATGTTCACTTCTGAAATGTAAATTAATTTGAGAGGTACTAATTGTACAAGCTTCGCGACAAGCTTCTGGTTAAATGTAAATGCAAAAGTTCAACAACACGACATTGAAACGTTCAATCCTTTTTAGCGCTTTTTCTAGAATGTTTATCCTGAAAGAAAACTTTTTTTATATCTCATGAAATCGTAAATTAAAGTACTTTTAAACCACAATCCGTGGAAGTTCTAAGCTACCTAAGATTCGTGACAAACAGTTGGAGAAATCGTATTTCTATTTTTAGGCAGGCATCCGCTGACATCTGGGAAAACTCGACCGGTTGGCTGCCAGCATATTTCTTGACAATGGTTCCACGTGTCTCGCATGGTGAAAACCACAGTTATCTAAAATGAGTGTGTTGCCAACTTTTAGAAGCGGGTTTCCAAAAATGTCTTCTTCTTGTAATGCTTCTGCGAAGAAATTAAGAAGTTCAAGTCCATTAGAAGGCCCATATAACAAAGTGACATGT
>OX419343.1:7693867-7713867 GCA_948470475.1 Galaxea fascicularis | reverse complement strand
ACGGAAAGTCTTGGTCTTGGAAAAACTGAGGATGAAGACACTCACCATTTGAGGAATCTCGTGTCAAGAGATATTGACCAAACTAGACGATTATCAGCAATGGCTTGGTTTAACCGCGGAGCAAGGGTGGTTCAACAGTGATGCTGGCAACATTGCAGTCAAAGTATGCAGCAACATTTTGGAAGTACCAGTAATAGTTATTATGTCATTTCCCCAAGCCCCATACCAATCCTTTGTGCCACCTAAGATGTCTTGGAATCATCCACTTTACGTTGCATTCAATCATTCACCTCCTGGGCACTATTATGCCATAACTGGTAAGATCAGTAATTTTGCGTCTTTGTTTCAAGGACACACTCAAACTTTTGGTGTCTATCATGGATCTCAAGGAGCTATTCATTTTTATTTTGCATTAGTTTTAGTTTTGATGTTAGAAACCAACTCTGTCCCTATATGAGATAAGTTTTTGTTCCATGCAAGCGAGAGTGGTGCTTTCTGATCTTGAAAAAATATATACTAAGTAATGTTACAAAATCAAAACCCAAAGTGGAGTTAAAGCCAGAAAGTACAAGATTCAGTATTCAAGCAATTAAGATGCATTTTTTTGTTGTTATATTTTCAAGGAAAATTATAATCTACATGTAGCATAGATGGGGTGAAATAGGCTTAGGCAGGATAGCCAATCAGAGCAACTAAATGACCAAATAACATAATACACCTAGCATGGAAGTTTTTATACAGCTAGTTGATTCCCGTTAGTGTACATGCACTTAACTGATTATCATTATCACCTGTACAGACATTGCCTTAGATGTTACAAGGGGTTCAGAGCAAAAGAATTGTCAATGTGGGAAACAGAAGACGAACAGCGAGGTAGATGTCCTCTCCTGCCTTCGTACAATTGACAGATCACAGTGCTCATGTGTTTCATCTGGTAGGAGGTGCTCCCGACGTTGCCAGTGTTACAACTGCTGTAATCCCTTAAACACTGGGACGAAAAAGGGATTGTCATCTTCAGTGACACGCTGTTGATTAGGAAGGGGAAAAGAAAATCTAAATGCCCATGCCTAAAAGCAGGTGTATGTTGCAGCAGTGCATGCCAATGTTTAGACTGTGGTAACCCTCACAGTGAAATGGTCAGGGGAAGTGTTATTTCAGCCAGTGTTATCACTTCGCCAAAGCAGAGAAAGATCAAATCCTGACCCATACAAAAGCAAAGGAGGTTTCCCAGGGATTTGATTTGTCAGTTGGTCACTGGAAAGATTTGGAAACATTACTCTTGCTTGTTGTGTATGAACTTCTGGAAATCTCAAACTTACATGAGGTGTCCCAGCATATTGTAGCGTTGTACAACTTTGTTGCTGGGTCATGCCAAGTAAACCACTTGAACTTAAACATTGCAACAAAACGTTCTGCACAGGTCGCTGGTAAAGTCTTGCATTTGAAGGGCAGACACAATGTGCTGAAAGACCTCATGTAAAGTACATAATTTTCTGCAACAGGGAAAACTGATTAGACTCAAGTGTATTGTTTGAAACAGCAGTCTCATCAAGGTCGTCATGTGCTAATTGTGTTTCAGTCAATGGCATTTCATCTCTGCAAATTGAACAGTTATTTCTTTTATTTGGTGTGTCTGCCACAGGTTTTTTCCATTTTATTTCACCCTTTCTTGCTTGAATGTAATCATCATCGTTTTCCTTATTGATAGACCAGCTGTTTATTATATCCTGAATGTCCATGTTTTCACTACTATTTTCCCTGCTAGTATATCCTCTCGTGTATAAAGTAGGATGAGGATGTTGGCCATAAGGTCTGCCAAGGACAAAATGGTTGCTACAAACCCTTGTGTTGTCAGTTATTTTTGTAAGATCGTTACAATTTATTAGTTTCAGCCACAGTCTTCTCCATTTTGGAGGACAAAAGTGCCATTTAAGTTCCTCCACATGGTCTTTTACAACCAGGCTATGATCATTAAAAGAATTAAAAGTCAGTAAGTCCGTCATATTTTTCCCGCGGAAAAAAAAAACGTCAATATTTTACATCTTTAAGCATTCAAAACAAATGAAGTAACATCGTATTAATAGTCTCTCACTCACCTGTCTTTGTCGTCTGTCATTGTTGCAGTTGTAAACAGCACAGCGACCTCCGCCCCCCATAGTAAACTACGCTTTTGTTCGCTTCTTTACCCAGTTTATCCGACAACCATAATTTCTCTGCAAAAAGTACAAGCGGCAATGTTATTATATTTAGTGTTTAGTATCGTGTCCACAACAACCAGGTGATGCTTTTGCGGGAAAAACTTATAATGAATATTTTTTTACTGCTAGGGTGAATCTGATCCAACAGTGTGTTATGTATAGCTGACCTTTGTCAGGGAAACCAGCACACAGACTGTAGTTCATGTAAGACCAGCAGCACCAGCCTCAAGACCAAACCTTGCTGTTCCAGTGAGGCCAGCTGCTCGACCTGCTCCTGTCAACAACGATTTTAACTGGCACGATTTTCATGGTATTGAGGTAGATTATATAAACACTGTTTTATGACTGCATGTCTTTATGAACAATAAAGTATTTCCTTTGGGTAATATTATCTGTGTAATTCTTACATTATAGAGGAATCCAAATGCAGACAAGGCTTTTGTTGGTGATGCAGGACCATCGAGAGAGCCTGTATCTGCTGAAAGTCCCCTAGAATTCTTCCAACTGTTTGTTGATGAAACAGTTGGAAGATTCCATGAGGAAACTAACCGTTATGCGGAGCAAAATGATGCCCCAGGATTTCATAATATTCATGTAGAAGAAATGGTGGCTTTCATAGGCCTGAATATTGCAGTGGGCATCATAAATTGCTCAGATGTAAGAGATTTTTGGTCATCTGACCCTATCCTTTCTCATCCTTGGTTTCGCTCTATTCTTATTCTTTTTGCAGATTCTCAGCTACCTTCATCTGAACAACGACAATAACAATGCAGGGAATGACAAACTTTTCAAAGTGAGATCCCTTTTGGATCACTTAGTGGGACAATGCAAGAGGCAATATAAACCCCAGCGGGAGGTGTCAGTTGATGAACAAATGATAGCCACCAAGTGCAGAATTGGGTTTCGTCAGTACCTTCCTTTGAAACCAACAAAGTGAGGTATCAAAGTGTGGATTATGGCAGACTCAGTGTCTGGATACTGTTGTAACCTGCAAATTTACACCGATAGAGAGAGAAATGATGGAGAAAAGGAATTGCCAAACAGAGTAGTGAAAGATACCAGGGACTTGGCCACCATTTGTATGTTGACAATTTTTATTCCTCGCCCAAACTTTTTAAGGATCCACTGGAAACTGGAACACTTGCATGTGGTACAGTGCGATCTAACCAGAGGCGTTTTCCTCCTGAACTTCAAACCCACATTCAGCCAGCCAATTCAATATTTCACAAATCAAGAATGCGAGGTTTTATGACAGGGGTGCACTGGAAGGACAAAAGGGATGTGTATGCATTGTCTACCATACATGGCAATGCTGTTGCTGATGATTTGCCCCACAAACCTGAGCTGATTTCTGACTACAACAAATTTATGGGTGGAGTACATCACAATGATCAGCTACTGGTTTGCTTTGCAGCTGGGCGGAAAACATCCTTGGAGACCCGGGGGCAGTTAGTTGGGGCGAGAGGAAATATATCGGGCAAAGAAATGATGCGTCGCAGGTTTAAAAGTAAGGCAGAAAAAAGCCCTGGGAACCGACTCTTACTAGACCATTTCCAAACGGCTCTACCAATGCTGCCTCCTGATTGAGCAGAAAAATCCTTTGTATTATTCTACCCAATCGGTGAACAGCAGCTCCTGAGGTACTGTGGTGTGTTCTTACACGATGGCTTTTGCATCGCCATACTTGCTTAGGTCGTTCACCAACGTTCTGTGTGCGAGGGAAACTTTCATTTTAATTTCCCTAGATAGCGGTGAAATGTCTAAATGATTACTCGAGCGACCATTTCGGATGTTAGCACCAAGGCTATTCTAAAATGGAGTGGGAAAATTCTTTTTTTCGGACCGATCACAAGGTATCGTAATCGTCTAAATAGGTTGTTTTCTCATGAATGTGTCTATTTTGAACATACTTCTTGGTGAAGAGTGTAGTAAGTATCGACTTTTTTTCCTATCTCATCAGGATATCAGAATAAAAATTTCCCAAGCTGCACGCGGTATTTTGGTGCACGGTTCATGCAAGTATGCGGCCATGAGTTGCCAATGCTTTCACCAAGCAAATAATACATCACTCCTAAAATGACAAAACGTTGATTGAGCAAACTGTACATTGTACTTAAGGTATCATGGTAGGATTTTGACGAAAAATAGAATTTTTTTTTTCTCTTCAAATTGAGAAGACTGAGACAAATATTTTGCAAAAAGAATGGAAAAAAGCTTTTTTACTTTTTAAGATAAAGAGAAAAACTATGTGTGAATCTCAATAACCCCTGACGGTACGTTGACAAGTTCCTGTCATCTCTAATTAAAATTAACCATCGGTTGTCACCTGTATTGCAAATGCAGTATGATAGTTCATTTGAACGAGAGAGATGTGTACGCGAACTGTTCTTGATCCGGTTGTTTTTATCGCTAGTTGGAAAATGTTCTCGACAAGCTTAGCTTTTGAAGTTCTTAATGTCTGGACGAAAACACAAGAAAACGTCTTGTCCGTTTGCATCTTCAAAGAAGCCGAAGAGGCGAAAATCTGGAATCAAGGAATTTTGTGTGGAACAAGCAAGACCTTTGGCTTTGAGCGACCATGGGTCGTACTACAGCCAAGGTGAATGGTTATTGGAGGACACTAGTCCCGGCAACAAAGCCATAGAGCAACCTGCAACAAGTGCTAGTTGCAAGTGCCAGAATTGAAGACGTCTGTTTAATTCAAGTTGTCATAAGCCATTGTTGTCGTAAACTGACCCGTGCTGCCATCTGTCAATGTGTCATTAAATCTTCTTACATGCTGCGATTTTTAACACCTAATCACAGCAATCTCAAAAAACGTTTTTCGTCTTTTTCTTGATAACATAAAACTGCATATAAGGGTGATCATTGGCATTTGAGAATATGCGTAGTTTCAACTGCCATGAATTGGAGTTAATTTCAAAATGTTTCAGTTGTAAAGGAAACCATGTATCAGCATAAAATTTCTTTTGAAAATTTATCTCACAGCTGGAGAGAAGAAAAATCTTAAAAGAGAAGCTTTGGGTCGCCCTTCATTCAATTTTTAGAATTTTGATGACATCACATGAAAACCAGCAATATTCTCACTAACACCCCCCCTCCACCCCCCCCCCCAAAAAAAATAATGTTACTGTGCGATTAAATACAGTTCTAATTTTCTCTATTTCACACTCAGGTTATACAAAAACTCATACCTAACTTATGCTTTCCTGTCTTCCTGCCAAGGGGGCTAACTAGCTCGACCTCATGATAGTTCAAAAACAACTGCAATGCTCTTGGCTTGAAAACAAGGGATGGTTTCTGAACATTTGCCCATCACAGAAGTCTTCAATTTTACCATCTTTGTGCTGATGATTGTTGTTAATCTGTTTGGAACTTCTCTGCGTAGGGCCTGTGTAGCATTTCTGTGCATATCCAGCCAGTTACTTTCAAAAGGTAGTCCTCAACTTAAGAATTTTTGGGCAAACCTGGCCAAGCTACATCCCCAACAAGCATGTTGGCTAGTTCTGTTAGATGTATATGAGTGAATAAATATGCAATATCTCTATCTTAACAGTCGCTTTTGACTTTGGAAGTAGAATGATAGACTAACTGTATTGCGAGAGATATGTGATGAAACTCTTATGTTACAGCTTGCAAGGGAGACTAGATTGCTCCCAAGATAGTACAACCTCGGTGTGATTTGTGACCAGACGAAGATTTGAAAAATGACCTCATCCCCAAAAATGAATGAGGAGCTGACTCCCTGCACAACATCTGTCAGTATCGATTTTGGTTTCGGAATAAGATTATTTGTGTCTTAATGTTGTATTATATTATATGTTCATTGCAGTCATTCTGGGCCAAAAAAACAAAGACCGTTTTGAAAAAAAGCTAAAGTTATGAAACAAATCTATCATCAAGAGGGTTTGGAAGTGCCAAAGGGAAAGCCTGGGAGGAAAAAGAAGGCCACATACCCATCAGCTCTCATCCCTGCCATTCCTGAGGGAGCGACCGATGATACCTTTGCCCAACAAAAACAAAGTAAACAAGTGGAATGGAAGAAATCTAAGAACGACTACAGTCTTTTAAAGCAGCTAATGAACATCACATTCCCCATGAGAAGGAGGGAAATCCTAACAAAGAACCTATGTGCATGGAAAATTCTGGAGGATTACCCAACGTTTGGGTCAAGGTCAGGAAATCATGTATGAAACTGTTATTTATGATAAACAAGACGCCTGTAGGCATTTACGCGGGATGTGTTTGTCAATATTACAGTGACACTAAATTTGAATGGTTACCCCTGCACAGACAGAATCTTTTCATACGCACAAATAAATGTTAATGTAAATGTAAGCAATTGGTAGAGTATTACAAACATCGCTCGATAAATTGTGAGTGAATAGTAAACTCACTGGTTTGATCAATGGCTCACTGGTTTCAAGCACACGCTTGGCTATTCAATTATCCACGGCTCAATAAACAGTGAAATTGTTGGTTCGATCGCTGGCAAACACACAAGTTTGTGGCGTGACAGTTTGTGCAATTGTTAACGATTCAATACACAAAACCAAAACAACGTTAATTTTCTGATTAAATATTAAGTTTACTCAGGTAAGCCTCCATTTACAGCTGAAAAGCAAAGGCGTTTAATTTTTGCCTCGAGTAAAACTACACGAAAGCAAAGCAAGCAAACTGCGAGCCTCTTGAATAGCTAATTTATTGACTCGAATTTCACTGATCAGACTGATAAAAGTTATTTGGAAACACACGACGAATCAGGCATTGAAGCATATAAAAGCACGGAAAAATTCACATCTCACGAAGCAACCACATCCAAACCTGTAATGTTTTGCAAGGTGGATTCCCAGTCTAAGAGCTCAAACGAACTTCACTTTGATCACAAAACCACACTCACTGATCTGTCCTCAAAGAGGGATTTCTTCATTATGAACAAACTGATCTCCACCGTTGAGGCTGCCGAGTGTTTCTTACAACTTATTCTTTTGATTTACAGCATTAAAGAGCAGTGTTTTCCTTCTGAGACCGGCAAACTACTATCTTGTAAATTCACGCCTCATACACAAGCAAGCCATTTTTCTCATGCCAGCCTTTCTGTGGTTTCCACCTTGACCTTGCACGGTCCTTGCACGAGCCTGGCATGTGATTCCAGGATGATGAAAAGCCAATGAAATCGGACGATTTTCTTGAGAGCCAATGAAATTGCAGCATTCTCTCGAGACTCCCCGTGGGAACGGGAAACTTTAAAAAAACATTGCAATTTGTGGCTACGATGAAAACGAAATTCGACCGAAACCTTAATGCGGTGCTCACCCCGCGTAATTAGGCTAGTAAATATGGCAGATGTTCCTATTTATTAATGTCAAAACGTAAGATTTCAAAAAAGGGTTCAAGTTAAATTAAGGAGAAATTATATTGTGCTTATGTGTAAAATAATAATGGCTTCATTCTGCTTGAAATTTTATCAGTCATACTGGTACACTTTTACCTGTTCTGTGATCTCTCATGACACTTTAGTTAATTTTTCTTCTTGAATGGGCAAGTTATATATGTAGTGTGAAAATTTGTGAACAAGATTGTAATGGGAATAATAGAGCAGGCAGATGGACTGGACATTAGAGATGAAAATGGTGAGTCAGAAAATGTGTGTACTATAATCAATATGGAACCAACAGTAGTTTTACGAAGTGCTCATCAGTTCCTGAAGAGAAAACACAAGCCCTTATGTTTTGTTTACTAAAGTAGTACAGTGACAACTTTAATTGCTTGTCTTTAAGTGGATACCTTTTGGTTTTGTTTTCTGCTGTTTGTTCACATGGTTGCATTTACTTTTCTCCCATTTTATAGAAGTTCAAGAATGTTGCATATTTGCAGGAATACCTCTTTTGTTTATGGAAAAAAGAAAAGGGGCACAGCCTTCTCAGTGATTTTGGATAAGAGCAAAGGCAGTTATTATTCCTAAATTATTACTAAAAAGTGTCACCTTTATTTTCATGCAAATTGAAGTTTCTTTTGGTTGAAAATGTTGGGAACCAGTGTGATTAATCTTAAGAAAAAGATAAATGTAACTGGTATGTAAAATTAAAGTAAATACAAATTAATTTAGACCACAATACAATACAAATACAGTGGAGCCAAAAACATTCGTAAAGGAGACATAAGAGGCATGCCAAAGTGTCCACATTATCTGGGTGTCCAGTCTGTATTAATCAGGTTAATTTAAGGGAAAATGTATGATCCTTTCAGTTGTCAGGACAGCAAAATGTCTGTCATAAGCGGGTGTCATTTGAGCTGGGTTCCACTGTACAAATGAACAATTTTTCTGTAGAGAATTCTAAACCTTTTTGTTTGTTTTCAGTTTTAGAGTGAAGACAATGATGATGATTTTGACTAACTGGTAGAGTCATCAACCTCACCAAGGCTAATAAGCACTGGGGACCTTCAGAGCCTTGATGAGCTTTGCTTGGCTTCAGAGGGCATGGTGGTTTGTCAGTTCAGGCCACCAAGCATTCTGAATGCTGTGGCTACCCTTGTGGGTTCCTCTTACTCCTTCAATATCGAGTATCCAAAGGGTACTGGAGGAAATGACAGGAATGTATTTTTGTTGCTAGAACACATACTGCTAAAATATTGACTTTATTACATGTGTGTGGTTATTGTGATCAGTTTTTAACAGTAAAGACAGTTCTAAGAATAACAATTATAACTGTCATTGTGTAGTTAATTTGATCTATTCATATTAGTTAAAACAACCCACTTTTTTCAACCCATAGGGAATAGTTATATCTACTATCCTTTGAATAATTTAAATTGGTTACCACAGGTTCACTACTGGTACCAAAAAATGAGAGTTCAAATCACCATAAATAGTGGTTATTACAACCAATATTACAGGTGGAATATGGAAAGAACCATTTATTTTGGTTAAATTACCCTGCAAGAAACGTTTGTTTTAACCGGACTTGAAATCATTAATTTCACCGATTATTAATTGGTTACCTTAACCAAATTTAATATAGTTACCTGGGATTCAAACTATAACTTATGTTTTTGGTCACTATAACTGGTCAGTTTTTACAGTGTATATACAGTCAACTCTCGTTATAACGGACACCCTCGGGACCGGCGTTTAGTGTCCGTAATAGCGAGAGTCCGTAATAGCGGGGTACGGAAATAAAAGTGCCATTAAAGGGTGCTGAGTTAATATACACTATACCAGTGGGGTAATTTTATATCTTTAATGTGTTAAATGTGCCAAGTATACGATAAACACCACATTTAACGATACGGTCCTTCAATTGCCGTTCCGAATAAAAACGTAACAACGTGAACTGAAACTGAAATATTAATTTAAAAAAATTATCAAACTCGGTCTATTTGAAACAGTAACTGTCCCCTGCAGTTCACTGTGCAGACTGTCATCAACTGAAAAGAAACCTGGCCAAACGTCAGGCTGTTTAAGTCAGATATCACATGCTTTTATTTCTTCTTAAAATAGTCATCCAGCGTGCTTTGATGCTTTCTTCGTTTGACAGCAGTTTCACTGACTTTATCACCAAGACTACTAAAATCACTTGCCAGTGAGACTTGCCCATGCTGTACAAGGAAACGCTGTATTTCTTGAACACTGGCAACAACTTCTGCAAAGCTTTTTAGAGTGGAAGTCTGTGGGCAAGCCGCGGATGAACTTTCACTCTCTTCGTTTTCACTCCCACTTTCGCCATCATCTTCAATCACAATTTCTTGACTCTGGTTACTGATTGAGTCCAGAAGCTGCTGTTCGTTGCAAATGCTATAACAGACTGGTAATTCGTCTTCTGATCGGATCAATGTCTCGGTGTTAATACCACAGCTAGGTGCAGCCTGTTCAATCAGATCCTGAAGTTCTGTGTCCAGGTCATTAAAAGGGTCGCCTTCATCGTCTACTTCTGCAACGTCAGCTGATATTCCACCAGCAGCAAAGCACTTGCTTATTGTTGAAGCCTCGACTTTGGACCATGCAGTTGCCATCCAGTTCATGGCTTGCAGAACATCGAGGGTTTTAGCGATGTCACTTGCGCTGTTTTCCTCCGAAGCCAGGGTGATAACATGCCTTAACAGTAACTTCTTGTAGTGTACCTTAAAGTTCTGGATTACGCCTAAGTCTAGGGGTTGAAGTTTTGACGTGCAATTTACAGGAAAAAACACAAGTTTGACATTGGAGTAACGGCCTTTAAGGTCATACGGGTGGCAACCAGCAGAGTCCAGAAAAAGCAATATTGACCTGTTTTTGCTTTTGAAGAAGCTGTTCAATTGACTTAGAATCTTGTGGAGGAGATCTGACGTCATCCATGCCTTGGCTTGATTGAAATATTCGCAAGGCAGATCATTTCTATTGACATTTTTTAGGCACCTTGGATTTGCGTACTTTCCAATGACAATGGGCTTTCTCCTTTCCCCTGTTGCAGAAACCAGCAAGGCGGCAGTTAAGCGTTCCTTTGATTTCTTGCCACCCTTGCATTTTTTGGCTTTCTCTGAAAGGCTCTTGTCGGGTAAGGCGCGAAACAGGAAGCCGGTTTCATCCAGGTTCCAAATGTCTGACGGGTCATAACCAGAAATAATGGATCCCAGACGCTCTTTCCACGAAGCTACTGTATCTTCTGAGACGTCCGCTGATTCTCCACAAACTTTGTGCTGGGAAAGATTATGTCGCTCTTTAAACCTTGTGAGCCAACCACTTGATGCCTTGAAATCAGAGTAACCAAGATGCTCTGCTGCCTTTTGGGCAAACTCTTGGATCATGGGGCCGTCAACTGGTACATGCTGGTCGTTTTTCTTCTTAAACCATTCCCAAACAGAATCGTTTAGGTCCGAGTACTGGGAAGTACGATTTCGCTTTCTTGCTATAGGCAGCCCTCTTTCATACTCTTCTCTTATTTTTTCTTTATTCTTAAGAATGTTGCTTACTTGGGTTTTTCCACACGCATACTTTTCAGCAAGTTGACGTACGGAGCTATTTCCTCCCTCGTGTTCTTCTACTATTTTGAAACGCTGATCCAAAGACAGCTCATTCCTCGGTTTTTTTGATTTCTTACTGGAATTCCGCTCTGACATGACAAAAGGTACATGAAAATCCTGAAAACTCGTTCAACTGCAGTCAACTCGATGAAATGACCAAAGCACATGGCACATGGCTTGTGAAATAGTTTTCTGAAACCGGAAATTACGTTTCGCAATGCGAACACACGCTGTTAACGCAGTGAAAGTACATTTTGTAACACACATTCATCATAACTCGCAAGACTTGCAATTCGTGAACAGCACATTATTAATACATCATGGCAGAACAACGTACTAATGAGGAATGCAAGCAATATTTTTCTTGGATGAGAGGTCATCATGCCTACAAAGATGTATTTGAGCCTGAAATTAACAAGCAATTGACACTTCAGCGAGAACCAGAAAATGCAAAAGATAGATTTGCTGTGGCCGTAACAGAAGAAAATGGACGCATTGTAGGACACATTCCTCTGGGGCTGTCGAAAATTGTGTCGTGCTTTCTGAAAAGGGACAACCACAGAGGGTTGTCTATAATCTGCGGGAAGAGGATTAACAGAGGTGGCGGTCTAGGGCTTGAGATTCCAGTCATTTATGAATTGTATGGTGACCAAGCATATCTTGAACGACTGGACGTGTTGATCAACAGCAGCGAGAGTGCCAGAAAGTCGTTGAGAAAGGAGGACGAGGGCTTAGCGACTGAAGAGCCTAAAAGGAAAAGGCGCAAGCTGAAGTAAAGAAACCAAAAAGTCTACATGACAAAAGTCTGACCGGCCGAACGAGAAAATAAACTTTCCAGACTATTTTGAAGTGTGCGTTGACAAATGAAGAAGAACAGACTGCCATTTTACGTAATGATGTTACATGAGAACTTTTTAGTGTCCGCTTCATCAAGAGTGAAAACAATAAAATTGTTATGTTGGTACCACAAAAGTGTCCGTAATTCCGTAATAGCGAGAGTCCGTAATAGCGGGAGTTGTTTTCAGTCAAACCTCTATAGCTTTCGCCGGGGATCTGAAATTTGTCCGTAATAGCGAGCGTCCGTAATAGCGGGGTGTCCGCAAGGCGAGAGTTGACTGTATATATATTTAGGCAAGCCTAAAAGCAGAGCTGATCCACAGTTCTTTCCTTGTTGTATGGCATTTATCGATAAAATAAAATCAATAACAGGACTTGTGCCAGGACTCTAGTAAGGACTTCTGTGTTGTGATTATAGTTTTTTAAACTGTTTTGCTGCAGAGCCACAACCACCATTCAAACATGTGCTGACGTACATTTTTGATTTATCATCGGCCTTTGCCACGTTGCATCAAGGGATTACATGACTATGAGCATAAACGATTTTGCTTCATCACAGTTAATTACATCCTATTACATTTCAGTACAAATGGTGATAGATATCTTGGCACCTCCATTCGCGAACCAGCAAAAATTGCTCATATAATAGAGCAGCTAGACACATAAAAATCTCTTGTCCTCCTCGAGAATCATCACTAAACCGTTCATGACCTTGATGAATACTTCCACAACCAATTTGCTGTCCTTGGAGAAGCTTGAATGACCGCAGCGGCGACGAAGGAAAAGGGCTTCCAATTTTCACGTGCACTCAGAAGACGCGCACTTCACAGGAGTCCCGGATAACACGAACAGTCCCGGATCACAAGAACCCCGGATATCAAAATCAGAATCGACTGCGCATGTCTCCGATCTTACATCCGACAAATTTTGCCGATTTCGCCCTACTGTACAAAATAGTGTGCTGCCTCGCTATGGCTCGCCAGCAATTAAAGGTGATTTAGCGTGGCACAAAATGAAACAGCCTACTTTTGCACGCTGAACCGCAAAAAATACAACAGTGAAGTGGACAAGTCAAGACTGAAATTATTCAGTCAATGTGGGGTCTGACGTAATGCCATCATATTTGGTACCAAAATAGGAGAGTGAATGACCGTGACACAGGTCACACTGACTCAGTGAGCTTGGCCCAGCATGTTCCGCTCAACTTCGGTAAGTTTGCTTCTATTTATTTTATTCTGCAATGCATTTCTGTCCAGAAGATGTGTCTTTGAGAGTACCAGAGGGGACCTAGACCTAGAAATTAGAGAGATTAAGCTTGACGTTACATGGCCTTACGTCAAACAGCAAATGGCAAAAATGAAACTTTTCCGTCAGTCTTTAGCTCCTTGAACAGTAGAAGACATTTTCTATTTTTATGTGATTTAATGAAGGATTATAAGAAAAGAACACAAATCCAGAGGTCATCTTTGCCGTTTGCCCTTTAACGTATTACGTCAAGGTCAAAGAAGGTTAAAGTCACGAACCTGACCTCAAAGGAAATCTCACTTTTGTTCTTTGTCTTGTTTCAGATTTTATTTTTCCCGACTATTTGCCACTATGGTACAGATTTTGTTCTCTATTTTAAATTGATCATATCACGGTTTTTGACACCATCTTGACGGGAAGGCAAAGCGGTGCGAAATAACAGTGTTTGTATGGGATGGCAAACAACTTTTTGCAAAATCTAATTTTACACAATTTGTGAATTGAATCGAGACATTAAAATATTAGGTAGAAGACTGTATTGACCAAGTTTGAAAGATGTAACTTGGCTAGATGATCAATTAATTTTTCAAACTTTCCATACATTTGTCTGAAATCTTTTGCCCGCGAATCACATCTGCCTTGTCAAATTTACAAACAAATGAAAGGAAAATTATAGATATTAACTGAGCGTCTTCTAGCCAAGCTACATCCTTCAAACTTAGTGAATACAATCTTCCACCTGTTATTAACATTGTAATTCACAAATTGTGTAAAATTACATTTTAGAATTTGTTTTTGCCATCTTATTTTCTCACCGCTTTGCCTAGCCGTCAAGATAGCATTCATTGTTGAATATTAATCTAAACAGCTAAACAGCTTTAAAAAGCATTGCTTTTGGGAGAAATGCCTCTTAACATAGCATGGGATACAACTAGGTGGGAAATTAAGGCTGTGGGTGTAGAAGGGGTATTTTACATCAGTGTTTTCCCCACTGGGTAACGAATTTGACGTAAAAATAGGCTAAAATGTCAAATCGCCCGGTGTATGCGCAGCCCCCCTACCCTGGAGCTTACTGACTAGTGATAAGAGTGATGTAACGGCCATCACGGAACATCAGTGTGGAAATTCGGCCTGCAAACAATGCACTTTACACAGTTTTCTGGCGTCAGTTATTTACGTGAAAACACCCACTTTTTTGTGTAAATGGCAGATGCCAAAAGCAGGAAAAACATGATCACCCAGTGACCCTTACTATTTGTTTCCCGTAAACGTGATGATTAAACCCTGTAATGTCTGAAAACGAAAAGAAGAGACATTTTTGTTGTTAATTAGCTCTGTCAAATCAATCATGTTTGTAAACCCTATGTTTGGATAAATAGTGACAAATACATCAGCGTTTTCCCTGGGGATTAGAAGGGAGGGAGGGGGGGGGGGGGAGAAGGATAGTCTCTCAAAACTTGCTTGGGCGTTTAACTGGTAATTGTTGTGTTCATGTCTCTCTCCCGTGTCGTCCACAGCAGAGGTTGGGGTAAATATTAACAATGTTTGCCGTGTCATACTATTCTGAAAACAATGAGACCCCCTTCCGTCTACAGGAGTCAGTTACGCATTGCCCAGCTTCCTTTTGACAGTCTTACCATTTCTGGTATAACTACAGTGGAACTGGACACCTCTTTTCGAGACCAAAAATTATCGTATTTTCTAATTTATTGGATTATTTCTGGAAACGTTGTGTTGGTCCTATAGGAAGGTTTAGTTTTGAGTCTAAACTAAACGCGTCCAATGTCCATTTTAGACTGCATCTGTGAATCAAGCAACAGAAGCGGCCTCCCTTCTACGAAGGGCTTTCGAAGTGTTGGGTACAGCTCCCTCTACTTCTGCCTCAAGTATGATGTCTGCTTCTGGTCTGTCTTCTGCTATTCCTACTACCACTACAACAACTGGAACCTCAACTATTAATCAGGAGCACCGTCGGCTTTAATCGGCAAATAGTATGCAAGTCTTTTTTAAATAATTAACTGGAGGAAAAAAACCTCTTCGTTGTTTCATGGAAATTTCAGCTTTTAGAGCTTTCCAATCTAATAACGTTATTTTAAAGACCAATGACGGACCAATATGCTTTGCGTGTGTCTATTATTGTTTTGACAAACACAAGGAGAAGGCGCCATTGTATGATACGGTCGCCGAAGTTTGAATATTTTGCGTGCTTGTCGGTTGATCAGAGCACAATATGAGTTTATCACTGTCTTTATTGGAAAACTCTCTGGAGGAGAGAGATTTAGGCGAAAGATGGCTCGATAGTAGCGGATAACGAGAAGGAGGAAGACGAAGCCGTCGAGATTGAAGAGGTTTGAGAAAAATTTTCGGTAACTCCAAATGTTCCCTGCCTTCCATTTCGTTCACACGGGCTGTTAAAATGAACACAGCTGTGATACATAAGCATTGTAACAAAGCTATAAGAAATAAACAAACCATCGAATTCTAGCAAGGTCCTAAACTTGATGCTCTGTGGTCTGTTTGATGCAGTAGATACTCAGCAAAGGCAGTTCGTTGCTTCCGAGAACCCAAGAGTAATTTTCCTCTAATGCCATAGTTTAAACACAGATGATCGTACCATGATATAACGGGCACAACCACATAAACGTGGCCTCCACTTACGCGAAGGTACAGCCATCAAAATGCCAAACGATCAGAGCTTTCTAGGAGTTCATCATATTCACTTTACAGATATTGCAATTCCAAAAAAATCATCAAAATCAACACACAAGTGAAATAGTGAAATCCTTTGGGCAACGAAACGTAAAATCAAGCTCCATAAACGCCGGATGGAAGCGGATTGCTGTGGATTCAACGGTCTTCACTTGACTTTTTGACTCACAAAAAATATGGCGACTTGACTTAATGCACGCAAAGCATATTGGTCCGTCATGGGTCTTTAAGAAAGGAAAGAACTCTCCGATACTTCGTAATTCTTTTATTCCAGTGGAAATGATTGTTCCTAAAATGCGGAGTGAGGAAGGAGGTTAGTTGTTTTGCTAAGATACACAGGGTCAACCTGGCATCAACGACATGGAATATTTTTGTCCTATTTCTCTAGAGAATGCAGCCATATAGTGCTAGTCAGCGCACGGGAGTAAGAGGGTAGCGTGGCAGGGGCTCTGTACAGAAAGGTAAATTAGCAAATGTGTCTATGGATAAATGCATTTGTTCTTTTTACTCTAATAATAACGGTGTCTATATAATTGACTGGTTATGTGAATTATTGAAATACCCCCATCCAGTTTTCCCTCAGACACAATTCATGGGTAATATTGCAGGTCTGACACTGAAGTTAATTATGTCATTTCCTTTCTCTTTTAGAACGAACTATCACAAGATCTTTCGTTTGTCTTTCTGATAGCGAGCAGGATAGAGTTCCCTCTATGGCTGAAAAGCTACACCTGAAAAGCAAAGGATTGGGGGAAAAGAAAATTCTTTTTCCCATTACCGTTGATGCTGAAAGTGTAAAGTCAGTTTTGTACGAGTAAGTGGTGGTTCTGTGTTTGTGCATCTCGTTCATATTACACTCCTTAAATTAAATGCCATTTTACTGTCATGCCAGTAAAATACACTCAATGGAACGTGACGCACTTATCTTTAGGTCTTTCATGGCCGCACAGCTCTCAATAAAACTACTGTGTAGTCAAGCTCCAAAGGTCGCTTAACTCTGAGACTCATTGTACATTGGGTTTGTACATTATAGCTTTGTTATCTTTAGTATTTTATTAGGATTTACGGCATTGGCCAAAAATATTAAAACACTATTCATGGCAATGTTTTTTAACATGTACTGCCAAGCTGTTTCGTAGTACAGCTCTTTCTATTGGCTATTTTGTAGACTTTAGTCTAGCTATATAAGCTCAAACAAACTGTTTAGAGTTCACTTAAGTGTTCTGTTGTACAGCGCAGTTAGTACTTGTTGTAAACTATCGTAAATTTTTCCTGGTTCACCACCCTTGCCATGCGTCCCAGAAGAAAAGAATCCCCATAAGAGGTGAAGACCTTTCTTGGCTCAATAGCGAAGTCTTAAAACTTGGACTTTGAGCTCTACCGGCTCCAAAGGGCAGCTACAAAATCGTCTAAAGCGGGCCTTGCTGGGCAACTCTGCCAAACCAGCTAACAGCAAACAGAAACGGACGTCAAGCCAGTCACATGTCAATGCGTGGCCTGGTCTGTCAACCAGAACCAATTACGGCAATCGGCATGACACTGGAGAGACCGAAACCTTCCATTTCCAGAAGAACAGGATCAAGAAGACAGTGCACTGTCAGACCACGCCTTGCTGTCTTCCATTGAGGACATGATCAAGTCCTACCTCGAGATCGACACAGAAAGCCAACAGAACACTTCGTTCAGTTCAGCTCAGCACTCCGCCATCGAAGAAATCGGATCACGTTCCATCCACACCACCTTAAACGTGTTCTCCACTCCAGCAAGTGCTCTCATTCCACTCGCATCTAACCAGCCATCTTGTACTCATGGGTCGGGCACGATGTCAGGTTAGACGTGTGTTTTTGTAGCTCCCGTTTGGGAAGCTATTTATGGCCAATAATTCTAAGAGGAAAACGTTGAAAGGAAGCTCGACATCATCTGAAGAAGAATCCTTGTCGCCAACAGACAAGAAACTTAAATTTAATACATCTCTGACGGAATTTGAAGCGTTTAGTGAATCACACGAGGCGGTGTCCATTGTCAATATGACGGATTCGGCACTTAAGGCGGAGTTCGTTTTGCCAAAGCTGGAATTGGTCTTGCAAAAGTTATCCAATTTGGAATTGAAATTTGACAGTATGGAGCAGTATGTTAAGGCTGTGAATGATAAAGTTAGCAATCTGCAAGTGAAAAAAGAATGTTTTGAGGAGTTTAGAAAAGAGATGGCAAAGTCAGTGAAGGAGCTAGAAGATGGAATGAGCTTTGCAAATGATGAAACGGAATCCTTGAAGGAGAAATTGAGGGAAATTGAGGCCGAGTTTAGTCAACTCAGAGATAAAAAGGCATATATGGAGGTCTAACAGCGACGTGAAAACTTGCGGTTTTTTGGAATTAAAGAGGCTTCCACCGGGGATACTGAGGAAGACACAAAGACAGTGTTGCTTGATTTTTTAAAGAACGAACTTCACATGGACAATGCCGACAGCTTCGAATTCCAAAGGGTCCATCGAATTGGAAAGCACAACTCCTCTGAAGGTAAGCCAAGGCAAATCATTGCTAGGTTCCTACGATATCCAGACCGAGAGAGTGTCATGTCCAGGGATGATACTCTCATTGGTCCACTGTCTATCCTGGGGTTTCCTTGGGCCAGACTGGTTCTTTAGAGTTAAATTTTCCCCAAGATGTCTGGCACTGTCCTCTTGTGTCTTTTTGTCTTTACAAAAGACAAGGTTTTTTATCTGATTTGGCTCTACATCCTTTTTAGTTCCTTTATTCCATCCCCGTGGAACACTTGTGTATGCTTTCTTGTATGCAAATTTGATCTTGTACATCAAAGCAATTACATGGTTCCAAACCTCAGCAGTTCCAGCTGTACATGTACACAACGCTTTCCAAACTATTCTCAGTTACGGTGTACGATGAAGATCATTCACGATTTTACAACAACTTGATTCTTTGAAACAAAACTTGATTCTTTGCAACGCAAACTTGATTCTTTGAAACAAACTTGATTCTTTGCAACGCAAACTTGATTCTTTGAAACGTAAAACTTGATTCTTTGAAACGTGAAACTTGATTCTTCGAAACGCAAACTTGATTCTTTGAAATGTGAAACTTGATTCTTCGAAACACAAACTTGATTCTTTGAAACGTAAAACTTGATTCTTCGAAACACAAACTTGATTCTTTGAAACGTAAAACTTGATTCTTTGAAACGCAAACTTGATAGACCTTGTCACGGTTTCCCACGCCATCTTGACGTGTAGGCAAACGCTTCGGAAATAACAGTGTTTATATGGGAAACTGATGTCAAATAACTTGTGAAAACCTTGAATGTAGAGAAATTTATAAATTGGAAACTGAAGTTACTAGCCAAAAGATTACAATGTCAAAATCTGAGGTTCCTAACGGTCCGTGGGTCATTCGTCCATTCAATTTTCAATTCAAATTAAAAATTGAAAGTCGATGTCAATTTTAGATTTTCCTTTCTTTTTTTTTCCTTGCCAAATCAATACATGTGTATCTGTAAACATTTCACCGTTTTCACTTTCATAAGAACCAAAAATATCAGTTAGAAGTTAGTAGAAAGTCCAAAATTTTTGTTTTTGGGCAAAGAATTAAACAATTGTTCGCACACTGAGTGACAAAAGTACCCCAAGTCAGATCGTTCCACGATAGAAGTCAGGCCGTTTCACATAATCCGATCGTTCCACATATAAATAGTGAGGGAAACCTTCTTCCGGACCAAGCCTTCCCTCTCCCAGCTCCCCCTGGGGTACTTTTGTACTTCATGCGGTAGACTATCTAGCTATCTCCGAGCAGCAGCTGAGTGAAATCAAGCAAGAAACAGCTAAAGATCCAACTCTTCAGACCCTCAAAAACGTGATCTTAAGAGGATGGCCTGAAAACAGCAGCTCAGTACCAAAGGAAGTCTCCGAATATTTCAATGTCAGAGACGAACTTGCCGTACAAGACGGAATCATCTTTAAAGGCCAAAGATGTGTCATCCCTAAGACCTTGAGACAGAAA
>OX419343.1:7671367-7688867 GCA_948470475.1 Galaxea fascicularis | reverse complement strand
GATGCTGATGGGCTTGACACCTATGTTGCTGAGATGTTAGCTTCAACTGCTGATACTACCAGGCTTCCTGAAAGAGTGCCACTGGGATTACTGGAGGATGCTATGCCCAGCAGATGAATGTGCTGACCAGGCGACCTCTCTCTCATCCATCCCGAGGGAACAGATTTCCATGTTTCAGCAGAAAGATGCAACAGTAGCAAGACTGAAGCACTAGCTGGACCTGGGAAGAAAACCCAACCGACAAGAAAGGAGGCAAGAGAGGTGAGAGGCCTGACAATTGGTTGGTTACCTGGACAGCACCACAGAGAAGGATGGCTTGTTTTTCAGAACTGTGTGCAATAACAATGACCAGTTGAAACAGCTCTTGGTAGTACCCAGTACCCTACGCAGCAAGGTCCTGAGGGCTGCTTATAATGACTTTGGACATCAAGGGCCGTGGTGATGGTGTTGGTGGCCAGGCATGCATGCAGATGTGAGACAGTGGATCTCAGAGTGCGAGAGATGTGTGGTAGCAAAGGGGCCCTACCTTACGGCAAGAACTCCCATGGGCAGCATCATAGCCACCAAACCACTTGAAGTTCTGGCCATAGATTATACGCAGCTGGAACCAGCGTCAGATGGTTAGGAAAACTTGTTAGTCCTGACACATGCATTCACGAAGTTCACTGTGACAGTTCCAACAAGAGACCAGAAGGCTGTTACTGTGGCTAAAACCCTTATTCGAGAGTGGTTCATGGTGTATGGAATACCCGAGAGATTAAACTCAGACCAGGGCAGGTCCTTCGAAACTGAAGTTATCAAGGAACTTTGCACGATCTACAATATTAAGAAGTCTCGGACTATACCATACCACCACCAGGGTAATGGCCAGTGTGAGAGGTTCAACCGCACACTGCATGAGTTGCTGCGAACACTACCTGCTGAGAAAAAGAGATGGCCTGAACACCTGAAAGAACTCTGTTATACTTACAATGCAACACGACATGGTACAACTGGTAATTCCCCATTCTATTTGATGTTTGGACGAGACCCCCGGCTGCCAATTGACTGATTGATTGGGTTGAATAAGTCAAAAGATGAACAACAAAGTCCTTGGATCTCCAGGCATCAAAAGGAAGTGAGAAGTGCACACACACGTGCTGCAGAGAAATTGGCAAAAGAGGCTGAGATTCGCAAGCAGAGCAGAGTGAAACTAGCACAGATTGCCCACAGCTAGATCATCACCTATCAGAATGTGGGTGGCACGTCAACTGCAAACTCCTTTGGGGATTGAATTGGAAAGTGAGGCCATCAGCAGTTATGGTGTTGAAGGTTTCATTAATGATGAAGCAGAGGATAGCGGTCAAAGGAGGCCCATGTTTCAACCCCTTTCAGTTCAGTTGAGTGACAACTGAATACAACAGCTGCAACATGAAGTTCCACCAACTTTGGCAATGATATGTACCTAAAAGGCCTTCATATTGTCAAGCAATATTCAGAAAATTGATGCATGTCATGTTTGAAGGAGTATCATATGCTTCTTTTGCTAAAATGATGTGGCCAAAGATTTGCTTCATGTTTATTTTTCTGTTCATATTTCAATCTACATCATTTGGTAGAATGATGTTTTTGGTGTAATGTTGTAGTTTGTGCTAATTTATTTGAGTTTTATTATGTAGCGTGTTAGGTAGCAACTGAAGCTCACTCCAGGGTGGTGAAGCTGTTTAAATTCAAAAACCGTACCAAGTACATGCACATGTAAATTGAGTGAGTGTACAAAGCAACAATTTATACGGGAACAAGTAAAAAATGCTTTTATTAAAATATTCAATAAACAGGTTGTAACATCTCACAGTAAAGACATTTTTCTGTCAAACTTTAAACTATTTAAAAACCTTATTTTATCTAATTGACTAACCCAAATCTAGTGTATGATGCAAGAATTTTGCAATGTTTAACTCTGATGGGCCATGAAAAATACCACTATGCAATATTTTGTCTTCAGCAAAAATGGCCTCCCTTACTTTTCATTGTTACACGTGACCAAAAAAAGCATTAGAAAATGCAAAATCATACAAGTTAACCAATTTGTCTTCGAGTTAGCGAGGGTTCCAGTTATCGGGAATCAACTGCATTGGTCATCTCTAATATTTTTGAAATGAAAAGTAGCCATGGTCTCTTCCTTTTGTCTCAAGCTGACTTTCTATAGTATTTTTGTAGTTGAGCAATGTCAAAGTTGGAGGGTCCCGGTTCACCGAGGGTTTGATGTGAGAAACAATTGTTATGTGCCAGGGAGATGTTTTTCTCATATATCGTATGTTTCCTACCTTTTTCGTCAGGACTTGGCTATGGATGAAGAGGACCAAATCCTTATCAGACTTCTCAGCCAAGGCAGAGGTAGTTTGTAATATGCCAAGAACATCCGAGCAGAAATCAATGACTCTGCTGAACCTGATCCTAGTCCTGATCGAGATGCTGGTGCTCCTGAATGGTGTGATTGTTCAGTTTGTACACCTATGCCTCTGGATGTGGAGAATGTTTGTTGCAGAAAAACAACTTGTGTCACTTCATTCGCTATGTATCAAAATGAGGCTTGGTGGTGTGTATGGTGGAGATAGGTTTGTGTTTATGCTTGGCAAGTGGCTGACTGGTACCAGATGGGCAGAAGCTCTTTGCAGTGGTGACAAGGTGTGGCTGACTCGTTGCTTACTGCAAGTCATCTCAGTCGAGCGCGGTGGGCATACCAAGTCACTGTAACGGGCCTGTATGTCCTCATATGTAGAGCATACGAGAAGCACGCTTCCAGTCCCAATGAGAATAACGCAGTCAAAACTTTCCATGACTGGAAAGACGACAAGTCAACCAAGTGTCTGCAGTTTCAACTTTCTGTATTGGGCCAAAGTACTGGATTTGGAGTTGTGTTGTCTTCAGCTTGTGAGAGCATTTAGAGAAGCTAAATTTTCCTTGTACATCAAAGCCATAAGGAAGATTCTACCATGGATGTTTGCAATGGATCATCCTAACTATGCATACTGGCTCTCCGTGCACTACTGGGATGTGTGTGTACTCCCAAACAAGAATCCAGATGTGTACAACCAGTTCAGGAAGGGCAATTTTGTAGTCCACAAGAGCAAAAGTTTGTTCTCTGTGATAGCACTGGATCATGCACATGAGCCACTCAACACTGGTGTGAAAGGTGAAGGAGGTGCAATGGGACTCACTGAAAATCCTGCAGCATTTTGAAAATGGATGGTTGCTGGGCCAGAGCTGTCAAGAATGGTAGAAGTGTTTAAAGGTAGTGTATCTTCTGCTGAAATTCATGGGCACCATGAACACAAGCCAGGAGGCGACAGGTGTTCTTAATTTAGTACCTTCGTTTGAAAAACTTGGAAATCCGTTCATAGAAGAAGGTGTAAAGCTTACATCAATCGTTACAAAGGATATCACGGACAGCACTGTTGTGTGCATTGTGTTGAAGCATATTTTATAATATTTTAAGGTGGCTCGATAGGCCAAAAATTGAAAAAAATAAGAATTTTAGGATATCTTCTCAAAGGCAAGTTTAGTCCTTGAACTTTCAAGAAAACTTAATTTTTGTCCCAGTTCTGCTTTATTTTCGATAAATTTCCAGCTTTTATTTAGTGCTCGATCTGGTTTCCATGGAAACCAACACTGTTTGCGCGTCATTTTCACCCTATAAATCCAGGATTGTTTGGCCGAATTCCATCCAAATTGTGAGGGAAGAACTATAGTAGCCTGGTGACTAGTTTCACTAACATTGGACACTACATTACGGCCACACCACGCAGCTTTTGAGCCAAAACGAACGTGATCGATTTTTCACGCTTTCCTTCTGTTAACTCGCGAAAATATTCTCCGTGTATCATGCCTCCAACGAAAACACACAGTCGCAAACGAAAGAAGAGAAAATTTACTGGCAACCAGTATACAAAGAGAAAGAGTTCCGCTTCAGCCAATGCCTCAGTTTCCGAAGACGAAAACACAGAGTTGAGTGGCGATGAAGAGCACGTGGAAGGTGAGAAGTTCGAAAAATCAAATCTTTGTCAGCTTCAGAACGTAAATTGGACACTAAGTCAGACGATTCTTCGGATGAAAGCAATGGAACGGAATATGCAGACCTTCAAGGGTTTAGAATCGTTGAAATTTCAGTCCTTTCCGGTGTATTAGCATCTTTACAATGTCCCTCCTGTACAAAGGGGAATGTTTACCTTGAAGAAGATGAAGAGTCAAAAATGGGCCTTGCGTCGCTTCTCATTTTGAAGTGCACTGCTGCGAAATGCTCCTATCATTATTCTTTTTACACTTCTACTAAAATCGAGCAAAAACAGGCTTTTGAAGTGAACAGGAGAGCAGTTTTGGCCATGCGAAACATCAGTGTTGGACACCAAGGGCTGGTGAAATTTACATGTGTTATGAACATGCTGCGTCCAATGAATGAGAACTCCTACAGGAACCATGTCAAGGCCTTGCGGAGCGCAGCCGAATCTGTTGCCAAATCTAGCATGAGTAAAGCAGCCGGAAAGGTCAAGGAGTTCTATGAACCCGCTGAGGATGGCCTTTATGACATTGCTGCCTCTGGTGATGGGACTTGGAGGAAAAGAGGGTTTTCTTCATCATATGGGCTGGTGACAGCCCTGTCAACAATCACAGGTAAAGCTTTAGATTGTGAAGTAATGTCTAAAGATTGTGAGGAGTGCAAGTTATGGAGAGGTAAAGAAGGGTCCCATGCATTTCTAGAGTGGTGGGAAGGACATCAGCATAAATGCCATACTAACTTTGAAGGATCCTCAGGATCAATGATGGATGCTAGTGGCTTGCTAAATATTTTCCAAAGGTCAGTTGAACAGTAAGGTTCGAATTTTTAGGAGATGGTGACAGCAAGGCCCACAAACTGTTAGTTGGACAGGCTGTATATGGTGATGCTGGAGTGGAAAAACTTGAATGTGTGGGCCATGTACAAAAACGCCTAGGTTCACGCCTTCGTTCCCTGAAAAAGAGGCTTGGAAAGAATCATTTAGAGGATGGTAAACCAATTGGAGGAAAGGGGAGACTGACAGATAAAGTTATTGACAAGCTACAAGTATATTATGGAAAGGCCATCAGGCAGAACACACACAGTGTTGATGCAATGCAAAATGCAATAATGGCTATTTGGCACCATAGCAAGTCTACTGACGACAATCCAGACCATGATCTCTGTCCTGAGGGAGAAGATTCATGGTGTGGTTTCCAGAGAGATGCTGCAAATGGAACATCGGATTACATCCACAAAGATCCCATTCCAGAGGCAGTGGCTAATGCCGTACTACCAACCTTTGAAGCCCTAAGTGAGGAAAGCCTTCTGATGAAATGTTTACATGGTGGTACACAAAATCAGAATGAAGCCATCAATGGACTGATTTGGCAGCGTGCTACAAAGGAAACTCACTCCAGCTTGCCAAGAGTTGAGTTAGCAACCTTTTTGGCAGTGGCACACTTCAATGATGGCTCATCAGTCTTAACTGATGTGTTAAAAGAACTTGACATTATTCCTGGAAGGCACTGCAAGAAAGCATGTGCAAAACTAGAAAGTGACAGGATTCGCCACTCGCGAAGAAAGAGTGGGGAACCTGCCAGAAAGCGTCGTAAACAATTGAGAAATTGGAGGAAAGGATTCTGACACACTGGAAGCAAACGAGGGACCATCATACGAGGCTGGAGCCTTTTAAATGCATTAAAATACTTGAGAACTGATTTAAATGCTTTCCTTAAACTTTAAATTTGATTTTTCAAGATTTCCGTATTTCATGATTTTGAATGCTAGGAACAGTGTTTCTGAAAAACTATTTGAGATAATAATGTGAAATTTTCACAGTGTCCTTAGTATGATTAGAGCTATGAAATGAGCCACTTATATGAAAAACTGACCATATTTGCCAGAGTTACTAGCTGTTATCTTCAGGTAATTTTGTGCTTTTTGTTGCGCTTCCTTGGAATAGTTATAAGTTCTTACCAATTTCTAGTATTGGCATCAAAGTGGGTCATTTCAAAGCCAAAAGTATCCATATTGGTGGTGTAAAATTTCAGCTTTCTGTCCCTAATAAACCTTATATTTGGAGGTTCGGAAATGGGTGTGGTCAGATTTTTAGGTGTGGCTTCTCTGGAATTTGAGGAATTTGTGTCAACTTATAACAAAAAGAAATGCTGGGCTTGCTGATTCCAGTGGCATTAGTGAAATGTTTGTATGTGAGACATGATTGACCAAATAAGTGTTTAAAAAATGACCATTTTCAGACCATCGAGCCACCTTAAGTAATATATTCAATTTCGCTTTAAGCCTGGTTTCCATATAATCGCCCGATCGCCCGGGTCGCCCAGATTGCTCGAAATAGTGTACGGACGTTCCGGGCGATTATATGGAAACACTAACAGAAAGTTGAGGGGCGACCGGGGCGATCAAATCGCCCAGATAGAACTCTGCTCTATCCGGGCGATCGAGTAAAATTTGTGTGCGATCATATGGAAACCACTCCAGGCGATTCGAGCGACTGGGAAGATCGGAACGTGTCCCAGTATGCACTGTTTCGTGACCAGAATTCCTTGTTCTCTTTGACACTTTCAAAATGGCGTCGGGCAGCGATTATTTCAACTCCGCCTTATTTATGGACGAAATCCAAAAATATGAATGTTTATACAATTAACTTTGTAAGGATTACAAAAATAAATCCATACGGTTGAATTGCTGGAAAAAAATCGGGGGAAAGTTTGAGGTTGGTCCAGACCAAGCCAAAAAGAAGTACAAGTATATTCACACTTCACAACTCTGTACGGACGATGGCTGAAAAAGCGAAAGAATGTTCCCTCTGGATGTGATGCAGTTCCAAAAGTACCGCCAGAGTTTGAGAACCTAGACTGATACATTTGTCGCGTACAGAATCTGTGCTTCCGTGCATTTGGGGCTTCCCTTGTTCTACTGCGCCACAATATCGTCAATAGCAATAAATAACAAGCAACGAGCTTTGATCTTCGATTTCCCGCCGCCATCTTCATTTCCATCTGGCGCAAAAATACTTAACTCTGATCAAGGACTTGCCCAGTACACTTGACCTCACAGGCGATCGGGGCGATCAAATGGAAACAGTGAAACGCCCAGATCGCCTAAACACTATTTCGCGCAATCGCGGCAATTGGGGCGATCGGGGCGATTATATGGAAACCAGGCTTTACGTGTCATAACGCTCTAAATGTACTAAGAGTTGTTACAGGAAATTGGAACGTGCAAGCTAACCCAAGTTTGTGAAAACAATCGTACTATCAGCCTTGTTGTTTTAACCCACACAGGTAGATAAAGAAACTTTCCCATGAGAAGTTTGAATTAGGCAAGAGCTGAATTTCCACCGATGCTGTTAGAAGGACAAGGACCAATGTACACATGTAGCTGTTATAGTTGATAAGATCATAAGCTTGACCATGATAGTGAAGGATCGCAGAAACTTTGGTTTCTGTTGCTATTAGTAAATCCAACATTTTAATTAACGCAAATTCAGCTACGCCAAGATATTTACCGCAAGCATTTTCTACATTCCATTGCTGGTAAATTTAGGATCACGTTCTTGTGACTTTCCAAGCTCTCTGACCAGCCATAGCTGTGCTCAGCACTAAGCATTACTCTCAAAACTGTTTTACTCTTTAGTGAACCTTGTAAATGTAGTTATAACCACGTATTCGGCTAGTTCTAGCTCTATGCTTGGGGCACATGTTCATCTGCGCAGAACTGTTATCATTTTGTTCTTTGTTCAACAAAGGAAATGTTCCGATCAGCCAATCATGGCTCAGCACAAGCGTACTTAATCATCAGTTTTGTAAAGTTTAAAGGGAGTAGGCTGCCGGCCACGGCGGAGCGCTGTGGTTTTGTAGAGTCCCCCAGCAAGAATAAAGAAGAGGTTCAGTGGAGTTCTTAGGCTTCTAAATCTGTCCCGCAACAGATTCTGGTAGGAGAATCTGGCTAGATCTTGGTGGAAGAACCGCAGCAAGCATTCACCAAACCGTGAGTTCAATGTCATGAGTGGGGAAAAGCCAAGCCTAAATTCCTTAAGTGCCGAGCTAACCTTTGTTGTGTGACTTTCCCACGGCGATGGCCCAAACTAATCTATTTGCTTCTTCTATGCTCCTGTGCTTAGCTTTCTAAAAGTTTGCGTCAGCCTTAGCGCTGAATCACAATTTTCGTAAACGTTCGTAAAGACTATTTGGTGGTTAGGTAGTTGATTCCTATGTTTCAGCAAGTTCCAAGCTGATTACCTGAAGAAAGGCGAAATTGGCATGTACACTTGAGCTGCCTAAGGCTCTACTATCATCCCAAATTGGTGACGGGGTGTGTGACAGTAAAGCAGAGATTCTCCCGTTGTCTCTGACAGGAAACGCAAGTGTGTGATTTAATACCACCCCAAGAACTTTCGAGTACCTCGCAGGAGCGCTAAAAGAGTAGTTTCATTCAGACTCAGATGTATGGCTTTTAAGGCAAAAGTTAAACAAACACAAACAATTACCATTGGAATCAGTGAGCGCATTCGCAGCGGCCATTCGTAGACTTGCTCAACGTACAGACCTACCATGTTCAGAATGTGTGAACTACTTTACTCAGGGACTGAAACCAGATCTCATGAATTTTATCTTACAACAGCCAACTTTGTTTGAGTAAGCAAAAATGCACGGAAAGTCAAAAGAATCCGTGCATTGAACTGACGAGATACTTTAAGCTCTTGCTCAGTTACAATAAAAGTCCTCCCATGGTCAATCGCTATCAACTTCTTTCCGATAAAGTCGTGGCGGAGTCACACCCAGTGACAAGAGAAGAGGTCACCCAAATTGTGTTGGACATTATTTGGCAAGAATTGTGTGGACAAAACAATAGGTTCACTAATTATCAGAACACTCGAGGAAGGCAGTCTTTTCAAGGTCAACCCATATGCGACTTTTGTAATTGGCGGGGTCATGTCGTGGCAACGTGTCGTCAACGAATGAGGCAAATAAAAAGTCAGACAGCAAATGGCAGGAATCCGCGAATCCTGAATTATAACCGACCCCACAAATGGGTCCCAATTGGGAACGGCAAAATGATACACCTCATGGATCAGCAGAAACAATCAAAGTCATTTTGCTTAAGATTCTCAAAGCAATTTAATTAGAAACCAAACACTCAGAAATCCTGTGGGCACTTATAATTCTGTCAACCAAGAGAACAACTGTGGCAAATGCAGGCAGAATTTTCAATGGTCACACCCAAAGCCCCCAATGGGCCACGTGCAAGATACATGTAATGATGCAAGAAGCATTGATTTTATCACTTCACATAATGGTAGTGACATGCGAAAGTAAGTTGATTTTGAGAGTGACACATATGTTTATACACAAGCACACGATTTTGCATTCCGAACAGATCACAAATCACATTTGTTTCAGAAGAGGTTTTGGACGCCCCTGCTCCAACCTTTTACGCTGTATGTTCAGAAGAGATGGAAAAAAGAATTATCCAAAAAAGGCAGGAACAGGAAGTTTGCCATAACACAAATGAAAGAAGTCACCTCGGATCAAATAGTTTGGGCACAAATCCTGAAACGAGGGTTAACGGAGTTAAGTTTAGTAACAAAGAAAGTAACAACATTTCCACATCACCTGCACCCAGTTCTGTAGAAGTAAATAGCATAACAAAATAACGAAGTTCCCGTGTTAGATAAACACGTTGATGAAGTTTCAAAGTCATTTGTTAGTTCAAAAGGTCACACATTTTTCAAGATAATAATGAAGTCGTATTACAATGTTATGAAACACAAAGTTTTGAAGAGAATTCAGTACTGACCAGATGAGATGAAATCATTTTGCCAGGAGCTTAGTGCTTTCCTAGAAAGTCATGGCACTTCAAGATCTGCCCTGAACTCTGGCCCTTTGTTAGCATTTGGTACATCACAAAAAGTCAATCTAAGCACACTGTAAACAAATTATGCAGATGAAAGTTAAAGAAGCAATTCGGGTATGTAGACAGGAAACATGTGAAAGTTCATAAACAAGCAAATGAAACACCATTATACCTCTAAATTTTGTTTTTAATAACCAAAAATAATGTATTTTCCTGTGATTATAAAGCAAAAGTACCTAATTGTCAGTCTCCTGGATGACTTTCACAATACTTATACAATAAGAACACAGACAGATCTTAAATTGTAAGTAGCTACACATATGGCTTCAAGTCTTCTGGATATTTTTGAACCTGCACCACTATAGGCCATTCAACTGCCTGATGACAAAACAAAGGCACACAGCCAAGTAACAGTGCTCATCATATGTAAGGGTGGAATTGTATCAGCTAGCGTAAATGAGATCATCAGTGTCACAATTCAAAAGCAGTTACATGGAAAAACTTCCACATCAATACTGCGCTCTACAGCATTACCTATATTCTTTTGTGAATTTGGTTTTTGTTTGCAGTTGTTATATCTTGTTTTACTGACCTAACCTTACCTAATAAGCAGTTACAACAGTTTTGGTCTGTGATCCCTTGCATTTAACATATTCTCAAATTAAAGGGCGCCACGCTATCAGATGTGTGAATTGCATTAATTATTATTTTATTTTTTTTGGCGTTTTGAATTTATCCAACCCTCTTGAAATGTCTGCTCGGCCTTTAACTCTTTGCATGGTAGAAATGACTGCAATGCATGTACTTTTATTGCTTTTATTGCAATTGTATTATTAATTCAACAGTCTTTTATTTAAATAGAAACATTGATCTGATAGGAACTTCTCCTTTAAGTCAGGCTTGGATCTCACTCATTCTCACTACAATAACAAACAGAAACGATCTGATTGACAAAGTGACATTGGGGAGACCGATCAATTTCAGTGTTGTACATGCCTTCTCACACCTTGAGTCAGCCTTGGGAGAATTCTCATGTGAGCTTGAGGATTTCTTTGACTTGTCCACAACATGCGGAAACACTGAAACTCCACAGGGCTCTTTGGGAGGACTATATCCAGCAAAAGAATTCCTGCCTAGAGAAAGTAAATGGACAGTTTCAACTAAAAAAGACTCACAGCTACTATTTTCAAGTACAGCAGCAGCAACAACCACAGAACAACATGGAAATGTTCTGCATACAGGAAAGCTAACCCTGTCCAAGCTACCACTTGTTCTTCTTCCTCATATTCCTCTAGTACTGATGATGAGAGTTATGTTGCTATCACCAAAGTCACTCAGGGTGAAGTTGATAATACTAGTGCCTTGGCAAAGCTAACAGACTCCCATTTTGATTTAATTACTAGTCCTACTGGATTGCTAGACTGTGACATTGTTCAGCAAGCCCAAGGTTTACAACAGCTTGAGAATACTGCAATTGAGGGATTTCAGTGGCCTATGCTTGGTCCTGTTAGAAATTGACATTGTCAGTGGTGAATTTGTACAAATTCTGCACACTGGTAACCACCATAGGGTGTGTATCAGCTCAATTGGATGTGTACCAGGACATATCAACCTGTGTGACAGTCTTTATCCAGCCTCCGAACATGTTTCTCATTCGATGAAGTCCAACGTAGCTTGCATGGCATAGCCAGTCCTCCTCGAGGCCCGTTTGAGTAAACCCTTTACCCAGTCAATTTGCAGAAAATCTCTCCACTGTTCTGAATAAAATAGGCAGCAATGCGGCTAAATTCAGCTGGCAGATGTTCCACGAGTTCATTTTCATTGTGATTAATACGATAAACACTAACAGCAAACTTGTCATCTTCATTTGCCAACTCCCAATCAGTTGACAACAAATCGCCGATTGTAGGTCTCCACGTCTTTCAGTACACATGAAACCCTCTAATTTCGCTTTCCGTTTCATAAGTGAAAGTTGTACCACCCATGCTGTAGTTCCTTTAGGCCTGCAAACAAACAAACAAAATCTCGAATCAAACAGCGCGAGCGATTGTTTCACAGGGGGTTCATTTGTTGTGATAATAATTTCATTTAAGTCTCAAATCGTTCTAGCTGAACACGAGTGCTCTACTAATTGGAGACTGTAAATCAAATAACTCTAAATTAAATCAAATGTTGGTTTTTGAGGAGAGGGGAAAAGCGGAGTAACCAGAGAAAAACCTCTCAGAGCAGAGTAGAGAACCAACAAACTCACCCCACTAATGATGCAGAGTCCAGGAATCGAACCCAGGGCACATTGGTGGAGGGCGAGCGCTCTCACTACTGCACCAACCCTGCTCCCCTGCTCCTGCGATACAAAAATATATCCTAGTATATAACCATGGTAACTGAAATGTGATGCTCTTGAACGAATGAAAAGCACCAAAAAAGATCCCAGTGATAAAATTTGTCTCCCAAATGCAAACTCATTTTGAAGAGACCATGAAACCGAAAGGGTCAGCTAGAATATTGTACACATCACGTTTCCAACTCACTGTTGCTACATGTGCTTTAGAGAAGGGAAATCGTGCTGCTGCTCGCTAATATCAAGTTGACGAGGAGAATGTGCGAAGATGGAGGAATGCCAGGTGGTTTGAAAGAACGGTGATGAGACCAAATAGCTGCCCAACTGTGCCCTCCAAAGCTTCCGGAGTTGAAGAAATTGATGCAGTGGATTGAAGAAAAGCACAAGGCTGGAATCTCTGTTTCAACAACACTTATTCCCTTAAAAGCAAGATCACTGGCAAAGGAGAAGAAGATCAGTGAATCTGATTTTAAAGCCTCTGTGCACTGGTACCATCACCTCATGAAGCAAAACAACCTTTCAATTCGTAGACGAATGTCCACTGTTCAGAAGCTTCCTGAAAACTTGGAACACAAACTTCGGAAATTTCAGTCATACATTATTGGGTAGCGCCAAAAACACCAATATGATCTTTCGTGGATTGGGAATGCAGATCAAACGCCACTGACATTTGACATGCTGTCAAATACAACAGTTTCAATTGTGACAACTGGTCAAGAAAAGGATTCCTTTACTGTCACGTTAGCTTGTCTTGGGGATGGTTTAAAGCTCCCTCCCTATGTCATATTTAAAAGGAAAACATTGCCCAAGGGATTGATATTTCCACAAGGTATTCATGTCCAAGCACAAGCCAAAGGCTGGATGGATGAAAAACTTGTGAAGGACTAGCTACGCATTGTTTTGGCAAAGGTTGGAGGTCTCGTGAGAAAACGGAATTTACTTGTTTAGGATTCATTCAGAGCACATCTCTGCCAGAATGTAAAACGAGTTTTGCAAGATTCAAAGACAGATGTTGCAATTATACCAGGAGGGATGACCAGTATCCTGCAGACCCTGGATGTAGGCGTGAACAAACCATTCAAAGATCATCTGCGGTGAAGATAGAACAAATGGATGCTTGATGGCGAGCACTTTTCACACCAGCAGGTCGTATAAGGAAGCCTGATTTGCAGTTGATCTGCAAATGGATCTTAGAAAGCTGGGAAGCAATTTCACCCACAACAGTTAGACAATCACTCCTAAAGTATTGCATTTCTAATGCCACTGACAGAACAGAGGATAATATCTTATGGCAAGATGAAGACGACACTGACCCCTTCAACAATGAGGATGCCAAGGTTGTTGATGAAGAAGGGGTTCCTGTGGCTCAGTGGTTAGAGCATCCGACCGGTGTTACAGAGGTTGTAGGTTTGATTCCTGCCTGGGACTCTGATTTCTTTTAAGTTGTCCTTTCGCCCGTTGACAAGCAACTAGCATATCATCATTCTCACGGGCATGTTACACCATTACCATCATTAATCATCAAGGAGAACTTTATTATGTCAAGCAGGATGAAATGTCCTCTGATGAACTTCACTCTTTCTCGTCCGGCCCTTTAAATGTCCCACACTGAAATCGGAAAATGAAAAAAATTCGTACAACTCTCCATTTCCACTAATTGCTTTTAAATTTTCACGTTTTCGTGCTTGATAAATTTGCCAGGACCCTTTAATGTGGCTTATATGACCCCTTTTTGAATTTTGGCATCAAGTGTTGAAAGATGGCTTCATCAGGACCACGTGCTAAACGTTCAAGATTTGTAACTGGCAACCCCGCGGTGGTTGCAGAACTTGTGCAAGATGAAGAAAGCAGTAATGAAGGCATGTCAAGCGGTGACGAGAGCAAACTGGATTGTCAGCTTGCCAATGAAAGCAATGAATCGAGGTAAGAGCGGAGTAAACATTATGTAGAATGTGTTGCAATCCAGCACCCATGCGGTTTGAGAATGCAACACAATAGACTCGCACTTTGATTTACAGTTGTTTTTCCTTTCAAAACTTTGCTTATTGCGTTAATTAGATATCTAGATTTCTATTTTAGTCCAAGGAGATAAATATATTCGAAAGGAAAGAGGTGTTAGGGGTGACAGTGCAAAAATGTAAAGAATGGACGCGTTCTTATTGGGTTACGGTAAACACCAAACTGTGCATATTGCTTACAGTTTCACTCTAGCAAATTGCGTTACGCTTCAAATGATTTGGTGCTCCATAACTAAATTTCTATTGCACTTATTTTGTTGTAATGTTGTTATAGTTTATACGTGTGGTTATTATGCGTATTTTCGGTGTTTAGTCTTATGGTTTTTGAGTTTTATACAATGTTCTTTTGCATTTCGTCAAATTTGTAAAGCCCAATACTACGTACTGTTTGTTTACATATGGAAATAACTGCAAAAAGGCATCAAATGTTATGTTCTATGTATGTGTGGTTGTTATGTCTAGTTTCGGTGTTTAGTCTTTGTTACGAAAAATTATTGCGTGACTCGCGTTACTGTCTGGAAGTGTCTAGAATGTTCTGCATATTTAATTAGCGCTGTGTCATCGTGATTTAGTAATTCTATTTTAAGCCGTTTGCGTATTAGCTGTAAATAGTTTTTCATTGTAATGTTTCTTTATTTAGTCGAGCCGGAAAGTTCTAGAACCTTTTGTTGTCAAGTATATAACCCGATCGGTGTAGCTTTAGAGTTTTTTTAGAAGCAGAGTGTCTGAGAGTCTAAAAGTAAAGAAGTAAGTCTGAGAGTCTTAGAGAGAGAAGAGCTCAGAGCTGAGAGCGTTGGCGGAGGCCGTGTTTATTGAAGTTGACAGAGGTCGTTTATACAGTTGGCGGAGGCCGTGTTTACTGAAGTTGACAGAGGTCGTTTATACAGTTGGCGGAGGCCGTATTTATTGAAGTGTGACAGAGGTCGTTTATACATTTGGCGGAGGCCGTGAGTATTGAAGTTTGACGGAGGTCGAGTATAATTTTACAAGCCTAGAGTGAGCTTATAGTAAAGCCTTGTGTGGAGTTTACTACTTTCGTTTGGAATAAATAACCTTGTTGCTGTTCCGACAACCCTGCGTTCTGTTTAGTCTACAAACAACCCACTTCTCACTCGTCACAACACAATCGAACTCGTAACAGTCTTATGGCTTTAGCAGTTTATAACTTTGTTATGTTGCATTTCATTGAATTTGTAAAGCCCAGTAGTATGCACTGTTTGTTCACATACGGAAATTTCAAAACAATATACTCTGCATGACTTTGTTGTCATACACCATCAGAAAATAAAATAAAAACAAGTGCAACGATGTTTTCCTTGCAGTGAGGAAGAGTGGGGTGAAGCTGATGGTGGAGGTCACTCTCAAGATGATAACAGTAATGACGTGCCTGTTGTTGCCCCTCCTCCGTTGTTACTCCTCACCGTGTTGTTCCTGCAGCACATGTGGGTCATCATGCCCCTGGTTCTTTTTATAGAGCTGCTCCCCCTCCCCCTCCCCCTCCTGCTCTCCTGCTCCTGCCCCTCCACCCTTAGGTGCTCCAGTTCGGGGTATACCCCCTGCTCCAGGACGCGGATGTGGATGTGGTGCAGGTGGCGGTGGACGTGGAATGAGAAGACGTAACCCCTCAATGGCTTTTCAAAGCTATGATGACCAAGATGTAGGAAATCCCCTCCCTGCATTTGTAGAAGACCTAAATGTAATAACCGCCCTTAAACTCCTAAGTGTAATAACATTAGGACTTAAATGTAAGAACGTTATACCAACATCATCAGTGACATTACTAACATGTTGTTGGTTATTAGTGCGTCATCGGTCACATCATTAAGAAGGTGAGCGAACACGTATATTCGGGGTTGTCACGTGACTGACGACGTCACTACACGAAATTATAATTTTCTCTTTCAGACTGCTTTCTATCGAGAGCTTTTCGTAAACTAAGCCAATCTATGAAGTTTACATCCTTACTGGCCGCTCAATAGGGATGTCCAAAAGGCCCGGGCGCACATGTGGCCACATTAAAATTGGCCACAGCCACTTAATATACCTTATAACATGAAATTATCGCGACACGTGAATTTCGCGAGTTTAAAAAAGTCGCGAAATTAAAGTGACGCGAACAATGTGTGTCGAGAACATAGCATGCCGCAAGAATTAAGTGACTTACAATATGTCAATTATGCGAAATTAAAGTATTTCAAAATGCAAAAGTTTCACAAAATCGCGAAATATGCGAGTCTAAATTTCGAGAAATAAACGTGTCGCTCAAATTTACAGCGTATTATAGTGACAATACTTTTGGAACTTTGATAACTGGTAGCCTGATAGGGGGTTGCAACTTAATAGGGGTTTGATGGTACAATAACTGATAAGCACAACTACTACAATTTTTATTGCGTAAACTTGCTGTCAATCAAATGACATGATGTCACCCATCAAGTGACCTCCTGTACACTGTGTTTCTATTCAGTGGTATGGGTGAATTCGAAACTGGACTGTGTATCTGGAACCATATTACAATTTCTACGGTACACCATGTAATCCCTTAGAAGTGTAAAGCTCTCTTGTCATATCCCATCATAGTTGTGTGTATATTTAATTTCGCAGTTGCTGATGTTGCTCAACATGCTGACAGTATACGGCAAGCCAAAAAGAGGCGTAAGTTAGGAGCAGAAAAGTAGTACTACAGGTACAAACTGTAACACTGATGTAATAATCTGCCATATTATAGTTTTTGTGGAATGATTGTCTTTTGAAAAACGCTGTTCGCCAGCCAATAGGTTCTTTGATTGGTGCCCCATGAGACCTATGATTGACATATTTTATCGCACATTTCTTGTCATTGTTATCGTAGTGCCGTTCAAGGCAAATACAGCCTCTCTAACCTGTAAAACATTCTTCACAAATGCCAAATGCTATTATATTCGCTCCACAAGCTAACAAATTCACAAGTTCGCACTCATCAGACAATAGCCACGCACATGCACAACACAACTCCATATTGCTGAACGGCGTCTGAATCAAAAACGAATTCCCAACGATGCATTATAAGATCGGCGTCTGAATCAAAATCCGTTATCAGACCTTTTCTGTGGTGATGGGAGAGTGAAACCCCTTTTTTCCGGTCTCAGCTCCTGGACTATTTAACATTGGATCTTAATTCTGTTTAGAGTGCCAGAGACCTTCTTGGCATTCAGTGGCATGCCCAACTTTTGTGGTCTTGCCTTTTGGCCTTAGCAGCACCTGTTTTTG
>OX419343.1:7631367-7668867 GCA_948470475.1 Galaxea fascicularis | reverse complement strand
AAACAATGATTAAGTATCACCTGTTGTTGATATGAGCATATAATGTAAGAGTTTGTACAAATGTTTGAAATAAAACAAAGCGTTTTTTTTGGAATTCAAGTGGCATTTTTTAAAGAGATCAGGCATTATTTTTGCTTTTTTGGCTTTATGCGAGAATTTCTAGTAGCATTAAATGTCAGTTTTACTAGCATAATCGAGAAAGGCCTAACTGCGGCACTTATCTCACTCTTTTGCAAGGCAATAACGAACGGTCCAAAAATTGTTGCAGGTACTTCACTTGCCTTGCCTGTGGTCTGTACGTGGACATTGAGTACCATCAATGTCACTTGCAAAAAGAAGAATCCCCTGCCAAAAAACACCGCAAACATTGTCAAAGATGTCAATGTTGCTGTTGCGCCCGTCGCGTATGTCAAGCCCTGGGGAACACTGACCTTTCGTCCTCTTCTTCGGAGAGTGACAGCGAGGACGATGATGAGGAGGATGACACCGGGCCCATGGATCCCCCCGTTCACAAGTCCTTTGACATTGAATCCATGTTGGATGGGGAATGTCACACACCAAACGTACTAGTGGCGGAGGGGAACACGATCCCAACCCACAAGTTTTCCGTAACACCCCGGAGGGAACCACTTGCATCGACCAGTTCCTCAATTGGTTGGAAAGTCAAATCACCGACACTACCTCCATATCATCATCCTTGCTCACAATTTCCAAGGGTACAATGGCTGCAGTGTCAGCAGATCAACCAGTTACGGAATTGGGGCAAGATCCTTCAGTTGGACACGGATAAAATCTGTTTCATCGATTCCATGCCCTTTTTCCAGATGCCTCTCTCGGCTTTTCCCAAGACCTTAGGACTGACGGAACTTGCCAAGGGGTATTTTTCCCACAAATTCAACCGGTTTGAGAACCAGGCATACATGGGACCTCTGCCACCAATGGAGGACTACCTGCCCAACAGTATGTCTGTCAGAAGGCGTTGGAGTCATCAGAGGAGCAAAATTGCATGCAGGAAAGTCCTACATGGAACGTGCTATTCAGCAACTTGCTATTGAAGTACCACGAATGCATCACTGATTTGTTGATGAAAGGATATGCCAAGAAAGCACTAGAGGCTTCAACTGCCGTCCAAGGGAAACTTTGCTATCTTCCGCACCATCCGGTGTTGCACCCTGCCAAGCCAAACCAGGTCTGTGTTGTCTTTGATTGTTGGCCAAAATACCATGGTAGCTCCCTTAATGACCAGCTCTTACAGGGGCTGGACCTGGCAAATTCACTGTCTGGAGTGTTAACGCAATTCCATCAGGGACCAGTCACCTTCATGTCAGATGTCGAGGCAATACTCCTCCATATACATGTTTCCCTGGAACTCGCCACCATGATGGATGACTCTGGGGGATCAAGACATTTCAAATGAACAGATTTCAGAGTCGAAAAGAAGGCTGAATGCCTTGTGTAAAACAATTTTTTCAGAGGCTATTGCTTTAAAGGAGCAACATCATGCTTCAATTTTTGGTTGCCCCACAAAACTTTTAGAATTTGGAAATGGTCAAGTTCAAGAAGTTATTGACAATGCAGAACATATCAGTTCTTTTCTATCTCCAGTGTGCTGGAGTATGTTGACATCTGGCAAAGAAAGCATGCAGCTTCAGTTTTGAAAATACTTCAATCAATTTTCAATGACGTTGAGGAACCCATGAGTGATTCAGACTCTGAGGAGGACGATTTTGAACAAAGCAGTGATAAGCGGGTGGACAAGATCAATGATCAATCCTACTTGGAGTTACTAGACCAGTGTGAATGGTGTGTAGACTCTGTGGTTGACAATGAGGCCACTAATAAGATGCATGAAGATGAGCCAGCATATCCAGAGTTGTTGGACAGTATCAGTGATATAAATATCGAATGAGTTTATTTTATAATTATCATCAACGTTAACAACTGCTATAATAACTTGACTAGGCCTGTCAACACAGCTGTGTCTCATTGCTACCAACTTCCAAGGGGTATTTCATCTCTCACAAGAGGGCCAGGAGTGATAAGAGGCAGCTGCCATGTTTTGTTTTGTTGTTATGGCTAATTAGCAAGTAATTGGCTTTCAAACAACTGGGCCCCGTGAAGCATTATAAATTCAACTTTGTACTTAATTTCAACTGAACTGTTGAAACACTCAAATGTATTAAGGCTTCACCAAGACATGAAAATGAGGCTAATTTGCTTTTCACCCATTTTCTTCATGCAGTTCTTAAGTAATGGTATGAAACTTCCCAAGACTGTAAAAGAGAGTAAAAGACATAACCTGGCCAGGTCCTGTTGCCGTGGCAATTATCTACCATCACTGACATAACGTTGTCGAGATTCTAGTTACGCCACTTTTTAGCTTTCTTGCTTTCTGTCACGGATTATTTGTTATTCATTCTGTGACATTGAGATTAGCATTACCTATTTTCACGACAAGTGGTCCTTCGAGCCGGATGTGATCGACATGCTGGGAAAATTGGCCAAGAATAAGTAGATTCGCGTAGCACACAGAACACACGAAGTGCTTGTAGCCGTAAACTAAGCTCTGTGTAAATTTGATGGTTCAACTGTTCCAAAGGATAAGGTTGCACAGATTATTATTACGCTCAATGATAAATTAGCGACCTTACGAGCACAAGATGAGTCAATTCTGGTGGCAGTAGGGAAGCCAAACATCATAATTGAAGTAGAAGAAACGGAGGAATTCCGTGCCCAAATTCATGCCAATCTCTAAAACTACAACGATGACAAAATAGCGAAAACGAATCTAATGAACCGCTCCAGAGTACTACAGGTGTTTCAACTCCATCTGCTAATGCAAAATTGCCAAAATTGCACATTAACAAGTTTACTGGGGATCCAAAAGAGTGGCAGTCTTTTTTGGACGTGTTTAGTTCAGCCGTACACACAAACAAGGCGCTCAAGAATGTCGACAAAGTCAACTACCTGAGGAACTTGCTTGACGGCACAGCTTTATCGGCTATAACTGGACTGGCATTGACAGAGTCTAATTACACAAATGCTGTTGATATCCTGAAGCAGAGGTTTGGAAATAAACACCTTATAATCAGTTCTCACATGGAAGCTCTTTTTGAAGTTGAAACCGGTGACAGCGTTGGCATACATCAAGGGCTTGTGCGCTCTGCTTCATAAGGTGGAAATCCAAGTGAGGGGTTTACAGGCCCCTGGAATCAAATCGGATCATTATGGTCCCTTACTGATACCGATTTTTATGGAAAAATTAGCGGAAGAGTTACATTTGATAGTAAGTCGGAAACACAAGGATGACTGGAAGCTCGACTCTGTACTTCAAGCTGTAAAATTCGAAGTGGAAGCTCGTGAGCACTGTAACATTTGCCCATCTGCTGAAAAATCGCCTGTTAGGAAGCCGTACACAACTGGGAGTGCACTACTGGTGGAAATCAGGCAGAGTTTAACTGTTTGTTTTGCAAGGGAAACCACCGAGCAGCCGAGTGTCGTGTTGTGACAAACACTGACCAGAGGAGAGGTATCCTGAGGAAACAAGAGAGATGTTTCATTTGCTTGCGCTGTGGAGGACACTTAGCCTGAAGTTGTGATTAAAAAATTCAAGTGCCTATAACCCCAAAAATTGTTTTTCGCCGAGATGAATCTTTGTCTCATGTTGAGCAAAATGGCGCAAAAATTTTTGGTTTTGGTCAAAACTGGAATTTTCTATGAATTTTCAAAGTCACGAAAAATCAAGGTTTGACAACCCATTACCGACCCGCAGAATTTGCCAAAAGGGTATGGGTCAAGTGTAATTTCTGACGTAATACCCGGACATCAGTAGTTGCAGTGAGATCGAGCTAGTCAGAGTCAAATTATGCCTGAGAAGTGTGTTGTATTTGGCTGTAGCAACGTTCGAAACAAGGAGAAAGGCATTAAGCTTCATCCAATACCTTTTTATGGTCAAAGCGACCCGGAGAGGAAAAAAAGAGGAAGTGTCTAGATACCCGGCAGCTGCGAAGTGTTTTCCAAAAACTAGATACCCGGCAGTCAGAAATTTTGACCAGTTTTCTCGAAATAGCTCGTTTAATTCCCCTAAGAACATAAGATATATGTTTAGAAATCACAAGCGATTATAAATATTGCCTTGGGTTAAAAGTAGAAGCGACTGTCGAGCTTGGGCATAGAGTGAAATCTCAATGTTTTTGACACAAAAAATATTCAAGTTCTGACACACTAAAGTCAACTCCTGATGAATATCCACAGAAATTATCAACGAAACCTCACCACAGTATTCAGTGTTTGTTCAGAAATGCCAACCGATTCTAAATAAAGGTTTCGTATTGTTGTGGACAAATTCTATGCGCTTGCATTAAACATATTATTTAGAATCTTGACTCACGGGTACGGTTTTCAAAATACTAGATGCCCGGCAGTCGGAAATTCACGTCCAATTTACATGAAATACCTCATTTACTTTGTGTAAAAACACCAGGACGTTGTTTAGAACACTCAAGCGATTTCAAACACAGCTTTGGGCTGGAAGTAGAGCCAACCGTCAAGCCTGGGCAGTCGACGAGCAGATTCAGCTGCCGTTGCCTGTGATGATAGATCTCACTGGGGGTGAGTGGAAAGGTTCCAAGAAAGAAAGGACAGTCATTCATGTAAAGCAAAATCGAAGACAGACCATTTAAAGAAAAAGACATTAGCTGAAACCAAAACAGCATGTAAAAAAATAAATTGAGTATCATTGTCGGAGTACAGACAGTGTTATTTACTTTTTTTTTGTTCTTTACTCCTCCCCTCCCCCTCCCAAACTCCTAAAAAAACTTCACCACATCCATTCGATTCAATTAGGTTTCTTTATGTTTTCATTCAAGAACTCCACACTCCCTTCCAAATCCAATAACCTTTTCTTAATCAACAGTCAAATTTATAATTTTATTTTTGTCCACTTTTTACCTTAGTCATGGAACAGTTTGACGATGCGTGCATGAATTTCATAATCAAGCATTGCTCAAATATCCAAGAGACTGATATTGATCTTGAATTTTGCGAGGATAACTCATCTCTCGACGACACACCAGAGACAATTGAGATCTCCGAGTGTAACTGAGAACACTTTCAGACCTGAGACCATAACAATCTCTGATGATCCTTCCACATCCATTCGATTCAATTAGGTTTCTTTATGTTTTCATTCAAGAACTCCACACTCCCTTCCAAATCCAATAACCTTTTGAAATGAGTTAACTCATTTCCGTCCACCCCCTTCTCTATGGGACGAAAACGTCCCATGAGAAAAAAAAAACGCGCAAAAAATCGCGTTTTCCGATTTTCTCCAAATTTGGTACACAGGAAGTAGGATACTTCAACGAGGCTTACACGACGAAATTTTCATGTTTGCACTTTGCACTGTAAGAGCGGTGAGAGCGATGGCGTCTGCGGCAAAGAGAGTCCGAACGGAGAATATTCTAACTGAAGAGGTTGTGGAGATGATATTTAAAACGGGTGAAGATCACCAAGGAATGTCCAGTGGGGAAGAAAGCGATATCGACCAAGAACTTGACTGTGAGAGTGAAATTTCAAGGTAAGCGATGTATTTACTTTCGACCGCGTGGTTTCGCAAGTGCTACGCAATGGCAAAATATGGACATTTGCCAGAGTGAAAGGAGTTAGTCTCACGGAACAGGTTGTGCTGTCATAACTCGAGGACTATGAGAACAAGACCCACATTGTTTACTTGGATAATTTTTATTCCTCCCCCATTCTCTTCCAAAAATTAGAGGAACTTAACATTGGTGCTTGTGGCACTGTGAAAGTTAACAGGAAAGAGATGCCAAGAGAACTGTTACCTTCAAGGTTACCTCTAACAAAGGGGGATCCACCTGTTTACATGTGGTCCGAAAGCTTGGTTGCTTGTGCGTGGCAAGACTACACCAGTTAATTTTTTCAGCAATGTTGACACAAATTTAACAGTAGACAGAACTGTTAACAGTAAGGGTGGGGAAGGTGGACATAGGCATGTTGAAAAGCCTGTGATTGTGGAGAGGTACAATTCAATTTGTTAATGTGATTAGTTGATCGCTTAACCAGAGACTGCGTGTAGCTCCACCCACCCCAATTAGCCTTTGCTATTTGTGGGCGGAGACAGACTGTACCTTTTGTATCTGTTTGTATCTGGCTACTTAATTCTGATTTGTTTATTATGTTCCTTTTTTATATTATTAGGCTCTAGCTGGTAAACACGTTGAATAAATTGATTGATTGAAAAAAAAAATTGGTTGGGTGAATTGTTTAGACCAAATGTTAGGGACATACCAGAACCCACACAAGTGTCTCAAGTGGTACCATACATTGTACCATAGGGTTCGTGGAGTTGCTTTGGTTAATGGTTTTATTCTCTACAAGAAGGCTCATCCAACAACAGAGTAACCCAAAAAAAATTTAGGGAGGAGGTAATCAGTGGGCTTTTGAAGAACTGGAACCCTCCCAAGAGCAAATGCGGGCGTCCCTCAAATACCTAGACCCTCTTAGACTTACTGGTAGCCACTTCTTGGGAAAATGTTTTGTGATCATAGACTTGTTCCTGAACCTCAAGTTCTGCATAAAATACAGAAATATACTCAGATTCATGAAAATTATTGTCTGGAAACATTTTACTTGTTCCCACAATGCTTGTTGATGGCATTGTCACGTGATCAGGTGCCCCCCCTGACTGTGCGAAAACAATCTTTATTTCTTGACCAAGGTACCCTGAAAATTTCATCTTGCTATCCTGAAACATCGAGGAGATAATACTCAAACACTGACAGTTCATTTTTGGAGTCACCTTGTTCTCAAAAGTATATTTCTAATAACAGAACATCAAGCTTAAAAAGGAATATATAGTAGGAGTATGTTTGTAAGTACATTTCTTGTTCCCAATAGTATATTTCTAATAATTATTATTTAGATACTCTGTATGTAATTAAGGTGGCCCAATAGGGAAAAAAAGTGAAAAAAAAATTTTTTTTGCAGGAGCATTATTAACATGTTAAGTTAATGTACTTTCAAGGAAATTTAGTTTTTTCTGCATATCCATCACTTTTACCACAAAATTTTGACTTTTATTTAGCATTGTAAAGTCAAGTATCAAGTTGGTGAAAGTGTTAGGGTTTACACGCCTAAATATCACAAAGGATTATCCAAGAAGCTCGCCCATAATTGACATGGACCTTATAGGATTGTCCAATTCTTATCACCTGTCCATTGTGTTTTACGAGCTGTTGATAATCGCAGTGTTTCGACAACGGTCCATATATCCCACCTCAAACTGCCTAACCTGGTCAATCAAGAACCTCTTTCCCAGGCTGATCTACCGACTCTTCCACGGGGTCATAATCAGTCCTCCTCAACCTAGATGGAGCTCCACGATGATTCTCACGCCAAGTCTGACACTCCTGACCACACAGCCGAAAACATTTATGCTGTAGAGAAACTGCTTAAACAACGCGTCCAAGATGGTGAACATCAGTTTTTGATTAAATAGTTAGGTTTCCAACCAGCCAGAACTCGTGGGAGCCTGCCACTAACATAGTAATTATGTGCCTGGTCGAGAATTTTTATAAGAAACACCCTCACGAGTGTCGTTTGCAAGACCCTGATTACAGCCTGAGAGTCACATCCCTCTTCCTGAATGACGACATCTCCGTCATTGCTATGCTGTCCTATAATGCCTCTTCACCGATAAATGAGTTAAAGAACTCTTGGACTGCTTTAGAAAGCACGAAGACTTTGGAACCTGGTTAGCTGCCCAAGAGGCACAAAATGAACATTTAGCAGAAGTGTTTCTCGCACATGTACTGATGACAGATGTAGTAAGACTTTTACATTGCTATCAATTCATAATAGCTTTCTTTACCTCGTTTATTTACTTACTTAAATTATTGAACCCCCGAGACCACTATATTAGGTAGCTCGGTTTATGCCGTGGTTCAGGCACAAAACAAAATACAAAATTTGAAAACAACAACAAAAACCCAACCCAAACAAAAAAAAATTACTCTGCACATTTCTTTTAGTTCCTAATTATTTGTTTGTTTGTTTTTTTAAAATTCTCGACCCAGGTCATTAATCATTGACGCATTAACTGTTCTGTAAGATCATAACTGTAATAAGCATTCAAACTGTAACTTCAACCTGTTAGAAGCCGTTATCCACCTGTGTAACTTTTGGAAGTGATTAATGTTGTAAACGAGAAATTCCGTTGTAGCCAATCACTACATGTACTTTACAACTGTGTCAGGTAACGGTTAGTTATGAGTTTTTAATGGTGTGACTTCATCACCTAAGATAGTAGTTTTCGCATAAATAGAATTGCACTGTAGATGCTTCTTTGGTTACATCCGGGGTGAAATCCTGGTAACACCTTCGGTTATGTTCGGGCTATGCCCTTAGTTATGTCCTTGGTATTAAATCTTACGTTGGAGCCAAGTTCTATGTGGATTTACTATCTCAATGATATTCGCGTGCCGTAATAGATCCCGGCCTTCCCGCAGCCAGCAAGTTCCCCAGGAAAAAGGCTTTCCCAAACAGTTTTCCAGAGTTTTCCCCGTTCCGTCCGATTGTCCGTTTGTGAAGGCAAAAGCCTGTTTTCACACACGGGTTTGCAGCAGCAAGTAGCGAATTCCTGTTTGGTATTATTTCTACAAGGGGCCTTCCCTGACGTTTTAGTGGAAACGAGAACATCCTGTGGGTGTCCAGCCACGCTACAAGACACCCTCGTTGCGATGAGTCTCCGATCTTTTAACCTATTATGTTTGATCGCGGACGACTCCAACTTATGTCAGACGAATGTTAAGCGGTTCATTCCACAATTTGATAACAAGCAACTTAAATAATTTCCTGTAACGAGTTCACAAAAGGACTGTTAATCCCGCCATCCCGCCCTTTTCTTTACTTGGGAATCCCGATCCCGACCACTTTTCAAAGACGTTTTTGCGTTAATTAGCAATTTCTTAAGGAATAATTAACGCAGAATCTTTATACAAATAAACATTAAAGAAAAGATCATGAAAGGCCCTCCTGTATGCAATGGGTAGCAGATAAGTAACCAAAAATTATTCTTACATTTCCTTACTGATTTAAACGTTTCACTGTTTTCTTTTTGTTTTGTTTTGTGTGCAGATAATTTCATTCTGTAAATAAATTATTGCGTAAACAGTAGCCACGAAAAACTCAGGCGAGCTGAAAATTTTCCACTCTCACCTGACTATGTCAGGAGGAAGAGAGACCCTGGGAATGAGGCTTGTTTTGACATGGCAAGTCTCACGCGCCGTCCACGTGCAAAGAATTGAAATTAATTCCTCTTTTCGCTCTTTGAGGAAAGCATACCCGTTGACACTGGCTTAACCTGCGATTTTAATATGCAGCTATTTGCAAATAAACGTTTATTATTAATCACTTCTGTTAGCGAGACCACTTCAGATCGACCATAAATAACAATCACAGCATAGAGCAGAGGCCATGAAGGTCATGGCCATGACCCATTTTTGGGTTGAGTGCCAGATCAGACGAGACACACTAGGAATACATAACAATAAAAGGACCTACAAGGTCTAAAATATCAAATGGAGACAAGGTTTAAAAAGTAAACATACCTGAAAGTTTCTTTCAAAGCTTTGAGCGCCCTCACTTTCCTTGAAACCTGTGCACGTAACTTTTCTTTCCTATGGAAGGCATTTCCGCTTGCACCCTTTTCGTAAAAAATGGCGACGCAATTTCTAATGTCGCATACTTCGTTTCCCGGTTCGTTCGGTAAATACAGACGCAAATGTCAGAAATGGAAAATGTCTTTTATGTCAGAGGCCAACACAAAAGATCACAACCTCATACGGTCAGATACTAACGTAGGGCAAACGATAATGGATGCGTTTCGTGCCATGTGGGGAAAATATAACTGGAGGGTCTAACTGAAGAGCTTCGTGACGGCAGCAGAACACTTCCACGTGTTTCACCTGTTATTTTGGTCGCTTAAACCTGCTAGAATGAACTGTTATCCACCTGTGTAACTTTTGCGTCTACTTATAATGTTTCATAGTAGTAAACTTTTCGGTTTCATCCAATGGACGTCAGAAAAAAGTGTTGTATTGTGTAATCTGTTTTGTTGGAATATGATGTAATCCGTCTCGCTTCACTAGCTTAGCCTTAAATACAAGTGCTTTGTAAGATTTTCTTTGGTTAAATCCTTGCAATTGGTTATATTCTTGGTGTTAAACCCTATGTTGGAGCCGACGTTCGGTCTGAAGTTTCTGTCTCAAGGATATTCCATAGCCGTGATACTAAGATCCCTGCCTACCCGCAGCCAGCGAGTGCCCACAGGAAATAGGCCTTTCCAGAAAGTTTTTTTTGAGGTTTTCTTCCGTCCGTCCGTTTGTGAAGGCAAATCCTATTTTAACAGAGCGTAATATTCCGTGCAAGATCCCGAGTTCTGGCGGTACTTCCCGTTCCAGCGAGCGTGGTGCGCTATCCTCGTGACGGGACAAATGCGCACTTCAGACATACGTTGACCTAATTGTAGCATGATGTAATGAGAAATTATGAGAAACAAGTGGATGAAAAGAATATGGACATTAGACTTAGAAGGGAACAGAGTAAAGAATAAAAGAAACGAAGGGAAGTGACAAGAGTTGAGAATTGTTCTAGAAGAAACTTTACCAGAATAAACTGCTGAGAGTTACTGGCCATCCGCAGTAGCCACGTAGCTCTAATTATCTCCATTCCAGTACAGCGCTCTTAGTATTCCGTGCCATAGGAAAAAGTTTCGTAGGATTTCCTGAGCTTTGCACGATTCCGTAATCCAAGCCTGGTACTGTTTCTATCCACCTAACAATACATTCCACTGAGGCACCCCTAAATATTTCTAAGGCTAATGGCTCCGTTTTGTTAAATTTACACTTACAGTTTCCTTACGGATGCGGCTGATGTAATAACCATACAAGTAAGTCAGGTAGTCTCCTGTAAAAACTATAGAAGAAGAATTACATTGTAAATCTGTAAATAAACAATTGTTGTTGTTAACGTGATAAACTCTGCGTTATTGCTCTTTCATGATCCCAATTGCCGGAGGTAGCAGCACCTTTGCAAGCAAAAGTTGATCCCCAGTTAAGAATGAGAACAAAGCTTAAGGGCATTTGTTATTAGGCCTAAGAGAGAACATAAGGTAGATGAAAAGAAGACAAGAGAGACAAAAGGAGTTGACAGTTAGTTTCATTTAGAAGAAGGTTTAAAGATTTAAATACAAGCAAAACTAACTGCTGAAAGGGGAACTGGCTCTGTTTGTCACAATGTAAAGGAGCGTTTGATAGTCCAACGAGACCTAACAGTAAAGTTCGCAAACATCGCAATGTTTCTGATCATGAAGCGAATGAATTAGGTGTTTTCCAGCTGCCTTTAGAATAACACCTTTTGGTAGAATGTGACATGAACGTTGAGTCGTAAAAGTGTGGAAATTGCGAATTTTCTCTATTTGCTAAGCTTACGTAAGTGAACGAGTTGTCCCGCAAATATTGTTGATTACAACTCGTATATGACAACTAGCCTGACAGAAAAAGCTTTGAGTCCTGCCTGTAACGAAATGTGTCAAGATCTCCAATAAACGCCATGTTCCTGAACGAAGCTGTGCTTTACTTAACGCAGAAAGATCCTGGAAGGTGATAGGGTCCCTCTCGCTCAGCAACCGAGCTAAATTACCCTCAGGCTTAATTCTTTACATAATTGCAGTGAACAGAAGAAAGATAAAAAGGAGAGAAGAAAGATGACGAGCTCTTACTCCAAATAAAACCGTGTTTGTTTGTTCCCCGGTTCTTTAGTACTCTGAGCATCACGTACCAGAGCCATGGCTACAATTTTCGTAGGATTGACTGAGCTTTGCAAGATTCCTTAATCCACTCTTTACTTTCAGTTAAGTAGGCGCCTATTCTGTCAAACAATCAAGGGAGCCCACCAACGGTTCCCAGATTATTGCTATGGCTAAGCTGTGGCTATTAAATGATCGTTTTCTTTTTGTGTTTAAAGTGCCTATGAAGTAAAAAATTATGTTTGCTTATTTGAAAGGCGTTTACAAGTGAGTGAGAATGGCTCTTTCTTCAAAATGACACCCACTGTTCTGTTACCATGGCAACAGTTGACTTCCCAGTATATTTCATGTGAGATTCACTTTCACTTCACTTTGTGAAGTGACTTTGATGTGTGTAACTTTGATTCACTTTGTGTTAATCAAGTGTTGTTCACTTAAGATGAGCTAGTCGGTAGACGTAAGGTAATCAGGGCATCGCGTGGGTTTTAAGCTTAACCATCTGTCACTCCTCATCTGGTCAAAAATGGGGATATATGGTTCTTGGCAAACAGGGCCTGGAGCCTAGGGGTTATCATTTTTGTGCGGCTTACACGAAGCGTCTAGCCACATTATGGCACGATCGGATTTATTAGGGACCTTCAGATTTGAGTACGAGTACGAGATTTAGTACGAGTACGACTTTTCAAATCTTTTCCTCGTGCTTCAGATGATCACTTGTGACACCAATCTTGTTTCTACGATCTCGTGATGTGCTGGTAAACAACAAGGGAGAGTAAGGGTTCAGGGGAGATGACTGGTTTGAAATTAGAAATTCGTACTCGAACTCGATCTCGTACTCGTACTCAAATCTGAAGGTCCCTATTTATTTGTCCACGACAGTCGAGCGCTTGTCACGTGGTCTGGTAAGCTACACATGTACGCATTGCAAACCTATTTTTACCTTACCTGACTTACATTACTGGTGCCAAGTTTGAATGGCGTCACTCAAATATTTTCAGAAATGTTCTTGATTTTGTGATGTATATTCTCCCTTGAACCATTTGTGACGTCAACAATTTTCAAGCAAAAACTTGAATATCTCGGGAACAGAAGAAAATCTTTCAAAAAGGAATGTGCCATTCTTACTCACTCTTAAGGGCCTTTTGAACAGGCAAACTTATTTTTTACTTTATAGGCACTTTAATGGTTCCTTTGTGTTTACGCATAGAGCTTCCTTACAAGTGCTGATGTAATAACCATACAAGTAAGTTAAATAGGCACCTGTAATAGGCGATAGTTTCATTAGTTTACTCTGTTGACAGAAACATTCACCGCAGCTTTTATAGCAGGCGCAGCACACTTATTAGGAGGTATAAGCGTTAAATAACAGTTATTTTTCGCACTCTTGTAGCCAATAAGAGGTCGACAACTCATTCCTCCGGATCGACAATAGGGACCTTCAAATTTGAGTACGAGCACGAATTTCTAATTTCAAACCAGTCACCTCCCCTGAACCCTCACTCTTCCTTGTTGTTTACCAGCAGATCGTGAGATGGTAGAAGCAAGATTGGTGTCACTAGTGATCATCTGAAGCACGAAGAAAAGATTTTATTAGGAGGTATAAGCGTTAAATAACAGTTATTTTTCGCACTCTTGTAGCCAATAAGAGGTCGACAACTCATTCCTCCGGATCGACAATAGGGACCTTCAAATTTGAGTACGAGCACGAATTTCTAATTTCAAACCAGTCACCTCCCCTGAACCCTCACTCTTCCTTGTTGTTTACCAGCAGATCGTGAGATGGTAGAAGCAAGATTGGTGTCACTAGTGATCATCTGAAGCACGAAGAAAAGATTTGGAAAGTCGTACTCGTACTCAATTTCGTACTCGTACTCAAATCTGAAGGTCCCTAATAATGTCCTCCATTCGCACGACTAGTACAAATCTACATCCATTCGATATCGACACCATCTTGGCCGGAAATTGTCAGAAATTAGTTCATTACTCTTAATGTGATGCAATTTTCTGACCGACATCTACACTGCGCAGTTTGTCTCTTTTCGAAGAGCCGTGCGGATCGAATCTTTACATTTTTGGGTAGTATCAAGTCGACACATGTGTGAACAATAAGGTAATAACACAAACTTCTATCGAATTGTATTTTCATTGTTTTAAAAAAATCAGATATGTATAAAGCGGCGTCGAAACGTTGAGGTTCCCAGGCTAAGTTCCCTTCCTATAGTGAAGTATGAAAGAGTAACGACCTGAGTTGCTGGAAAACAGTAGCAATTCCAATAATAACAAAGCCGGGTTAACATGGAAAATAGTGACTCGTCCGAAATTCGTTAGAACGTAACTAAAGATCGTTCTAGATTTAGCCTCAGCAAAAAAATCAAACCTACCTTCATACTGCTTTTTTGTAATAGACGTAGTTATGTGAATGATGCATATGAAGTTAGTTATGCCTTTGATTCAGTGCATCATCTTTTTTTTGTATCCCCTTCCTTAGTTAATGAAACGATTACGAGTCAGCCACAACGACAGAACAAGTACTAGATAGTTATCTCGGCAAGCAGCGGTGATGTCTGCTGTGCTTAAGGGTAAATTGTCACATGGTATGACTAACTTTACACAAGCTACCAGTTTTCACGTGCCAACGAAAATGATCTTGGCCAATCAAAACATTGATTAACCTTTACGATATTTACGGAGGAAACACTCCCACCTGCCGTTCACCTGTTCTTTTAGTCGCCTTCAAACGCCTGAAAGTTACTAAAGCTGTTAGATATGTGATGAACACATCTGTTCTTCTGCTTGACGTATAAGCCTTTTTATGCTCCGGCGTTCAGTGTTTCCTTTGTCTAATTTTAAAACTGTTATTCTGAGCCATCCACGTTCCCCATATTATTGCTAACGTTATTTCTACATTATTTATTGGCGTTATCCTGTAAAAACTTCAAATTTGTTTATTCTCACAGTTTGATGCGGCTGCATTAAAATCTTCAGCCTATCCAGATGAAAATTAGATAATAAAAAAGGGAGAGACGTGATTAAAATAAAGATCAGCTATTTTGTGTTGATCACGTACAGTCACAGTGCAAAAAGGCCAACAAGAGCTGAAAAGACTCCTCCATAGTGAGTCAACCGAGGTTTCTCGTTCCAGTGCGTTTCATTTGAAACTCGTTCGGTTGCGTAATGATTGCGATGGTCTTCCATGTTTGGAAGAGTGATAACCTGGGATCAAGTGTCACCGCGCAAGCGATTCTGGGATTTTTTGAGAGAACGCGGACAGTGAAAGGCCGAAACTTGTAAGCGGCTGTATGCCTTTCGCACGAATAGCTTTGTGCAGGAAACCAAAAGAACAAACTCTTCGGCCTCGTTTGTTTGACCCTTTCTTCAGGGACCGGTCATTATTCTGGGAGGGGGTAGGGCTGGCGCAAATAGGGGAAGGACATGTTTAAGCTCTCTAGACCATTTTCTTTGTGAAGCAAATTTATTTCTGACCCTCCGCTCCTTATTCACTACCTTAATCGACCATTCAAAATGAGTGCATAAATTTGTCTCCCCCCCGCCCCACCCTGCACAAAAATCAGTGACCATCTCCCTACTCGCACCAGCACTCCCCTAAAGTAAGATCGCTCCATCGCCACTGGTGACTCCCGTTCTCTTGCATCCTTCATAACGAGAACCACGATCACTCGCGCGGCGAACCAATGATTACATCTCAGTTTGTTCACTGGCAGATTACCGAAGGGCCTCTGTTCGCAGGGTACTGGCAGGGTCGAAGGGGAAACGAACTACACAGACGTACCCACTTGGTCCCTAACTAGAGTTTGATTGGTCCTTTTTAAAGAAACGTCGAAGTCGTTCAACAGTAAGTGCCCTGTTCTCGGTAAACCATTCTCGGAGACCTACGTGCAACGCACAAACGCTTGGAAAGCGACCAAATAAAAAGTCCGCTTTATGTTATTCGGTCGTTTCACTAGCAAGCATTTCTCAAAGGCGTGATGTTACTAAGTGTAAGCATTCAAGTTTGTAGTAATAAGCATCAGATAACCAGTGGGATTTCTCAGTGAACAAACGTCAGATAAGGGGCCCTCAACCACGGATGGTCAGGATGAATCGGCAGGAAATTTTAGGCGCTTTTTTTCAGGCGAGGTCAACGTAAATGTGTTTTCTTTATTGACTTAAATTCATTTAACAAGTTCAGTACATCAAGTTCAGTCTTGATTACAATTCAACGCTATGTCAACTCTGTTCAGCTCTGCCGCCGTGAGACAGGTCAGAGTGTCCTTCCTCCTTTAAATATCAATAGCCAGAGAGAAGTGCGTCGATTTCCCTAAGTCCTATCAGAAATGAACGTATTTCGATACATAGGGGCGAGGGCCTACTAGAAACTCTGTTGCGGTTAAGGCTTTAGCAGGAGTGGGGAAGGGGAAATGGAAGAGGGCGGTAGAGCCTGGGTCAGACCGTTCGAAAGCGCCTCAGAACGTTGAACGATCTCCCACCAATTTCCGCATCTTTAAAACCAGGATTCGTCTATATACAGTATGACCTTTAGTTGCCCTGCTTTCTTTCTACACTGGTTAAAAAATTAGGTTACTGAGCACAAATATTGCTGTTAGAGTAAACCTGGTTACAGAAAATACGAGAGTTCTGATCGAGCGAAACTGTTCTTTTCATCACTTGGCGCCGTTGGGTAAGCTGCAACTAACGAATCCTGAAACGAGATAAAAAAGTTGGCAAGATTTAAAATTGTTCCGCGAACACAACCAAAAGTTCCCTTCATTACATCTAGACTTTTAAAGGACTAACATGGTTAGTAACATGGACTAACATACGACTAACATTGTCATGAGAATAGGGAGCTTAAGCAACGACGACGTCACGGCAACGAGAACGTCATTTCAAAATGCAACTTTACGTAACTTCCAATTTGTTTAACATGGCAAATGCTGGAGAGCTGTCCAGGGTCTAAATTACTGGGAACGGTGTCAAAGCAAAGAAAAAGAAAGAAAAACTTGCCGTCATACGCTCATGTTTTCGAGAAAACCTAAAATTTGGTCATTTCACGTTGATGTTTTGCAGAGGACGGTAAAGAAATGTACCAAAATATAAAACGCACGTGCAGAGTATTGTTTTTGCTCATTAAGCCTATTGTTTTGTGGCGTTCTCGTTGCCGTTGCGGTCCTCGTTGCTTAAGCTCCCTAATGATTGATGGCAGAATACGGGAAAGACCCCCTCATTCCGGTGACTATCAGTATCTAATCTAGAATCTGGTTTGAATCATATCCACTATATGTCACACAAAACACTTTGTCAACTTCTTGCGGTCATTGTGAGTTGACGTTTACAACCGAAATGGTAAATGAAACCCAATAGGGGAGCACTGGGGAACAATACTGGTAACCCCCCAGCCCCCGGCCAGGAACTCGGAAAGCCAGTCTGAAAGAGACACCTTACAGCCCCATGAACCAAATATCGTCCTTTGTAGATATCACTCTGCCTATTCTTAGAGTGGAAGGTACACATAAACTCGAACAAACAGCTGTTAATTATTCTGTCTAAATGTTACCTGGGATCCGATGTACAAACTGTTGTAGATTTTCCAATAGACATCTCGGACTTTTCTCGCTGGATGGAACATTCCCTGCAAAGAAAAAAAAAAGTTTTAGGAATGAGATCAAAACGCCAGATTCGTCACTCACTATTAGTACTTTCCTGTTTGAATGACCAACTGTCATTTCGCAAATGTCTTCTTGAAATGTTTTCCATTATTTACCAGTAAATATCAATTCCTTCGCCTCATAAAATGACATTGATCTGTATCACTCTTCATGCTGGAGATAAGGAATCTAAAGTGAAAGCTTACCTGACTGCTGACTCTTAAGTCTACAACCTCTTCAACTGATGATTACCCACATTCAGTAACGGCCAATAAAGCCACAATCCTGACGGGGCGTTAAAGTGCCTTCCCAAGAGAATGCCATGCAGATCGAATTAACTCGACGCTTTGTGAGTTTACCCCTGATCAAAAGGTACATGATAGTCGATGATAGTTGAAGAGCCCTAAACTATAATGAACTACCACGAACTATCATACGCGCGGCGAGAGGAAGTCCTTGATAATCGAAAATGCCCTGAAGCTGGCGAACGTAGATGGAAGCGTTTCAGTTATCATCGACTATCATACGACCTTTGACTAAGGCTTTAAACACACAGTTCGAGTTGCTTCGAACCTCTCCATGAAAGTGAGACTATGTGTGTGCACGAGTTTTCGTTCACATGCATATCCAATTAATCATCATGTATGACAAACTGCGCACCAGGACTCGCTTTCAAGAAGAGGCTAAACTGAATTCGGAAAAGGTCTTTTTGCTCACCTGCAAGCAGTAGTGAAGAACTCTTGACGGACCCAAAGCTACTCTCATTCCCTCGATAGACTCCATGACAGCGTTTATAACATGAGGTGATGTTTCAAAGATGTTGGGCCACACGTAGTTTATCAGGTGAGTGAGCGCATCTTCACAGCCAAACCCGGCCACGCCCAGGGCCATGTGCTTGATGGCTGCACAAGCGGTCTGCCGGTGAACCAGATCCCTACAAGGCAATACAATCAAGAGGTAAGGCACAAAATCTCTACAATCCCTAGACTTTACTTTGAGGCTTTTATTTTAGTTAGTGCTGATAATACACTATAATTTATGACACTTAAATAAAGGTTCTTACTTGAGGTAACACAAACAGGGTGTTAAAGAGTTAAAAGTCCTTCTTCTGAGGGACGAAGTTCGTAGGAGATTAACTCACACATTTTAAAGAGGAAGCGAACCGGCTCTCACAAGAACGCGGGAATTTTTGCAATGGGATTGTGAGGCAGTCACACCAATCTAACAATTTCTTGAATACATCTGAGAATGTTTAATGGTATCATCCGCCATTACACCCCTTTTCTCGCATCACTCCCTTCTTGCAAGTCAACTCGACTCAACAGTGGCGACAAGTTTCCCCTCCTTCCTCCTCTTCAGCGCCAGTTTCCTCTTTCAGTTCACCCTACGCCTTAAGCAAAATGTTTTCGCCCATAACTTATCCTTCATAAGGCTTAGGGGGGCTTGTATGCAATTGTGAATAAGTTACTATCGCCTATCGCATTGGCAACATTTATGGACAATTTAGCACCAACATAGTCATAACTGCTGCCTTTACGCAAAAGAAACCCTTTAAAAGAATCATCCTCTCACCTGTCCATGAGTGCGTCTTCCAGTAAGGGTGTAACAGCGTAGATGTAATCTTTTCCCATTTCCCCGATGTATTCAAACAAGAATGACAACGACTTCAGCACGCCATTCTGCACGTTAAGCTCTGGCACACGGTACTCGTTCATGAGCGCTGGAAGAACGGTGAATGGTGAACACGTCTCGGCAACAATGGCTATGGCCACAGTGGTACAGACTCTGTTCTGACGCTCCTGTACTTTAAGGTTGTTGAGAAGGGTTGCAAGAACATCCTGAGGACTAAAACAACACAGAAACAACATCAGTTTTATTCATGGAACGATGATCACGAAGACGATGAAATGTGGATAAAAACTACTGACATCTGGGCTGTCACACAGAATAGACCTTTTTTACAAATACAGCGGCCATCTAGAATTCTATTGTTTTAACTGAGAAATTATGGGCTGCCGAGGGGGCAATCGCTGGAGAATTTATCGTATACACAGCTTTTAGGATAAATTTATACTGCTTGTCTCTCATATTCCATAACAAATATTACAAGCGTTACATCTCTCTGTCACGGTATTTGGGAGTTGTTCCTATGGTTAGCGAAAAATTATTGTCAAAAGTTATCACGCCACAGTATTCTTTATTTAACAAATCGAATGTGGTTTAGCGTTGTCTGTACTCTTATCGACAACGAGTATGCGTCATCACAGTGGTCAAAATGTTGTGGACTCACGAGGCGCAGCCGAGTGAGTACACAACAAATTTTGACCACTGTGATGACGCATACTCAATGTCGATAAGAGTACAGACAACGCTAAACCACATTCGATTTGTTTTTTACCACAATATCAGCGTCAAAGAAAATGTTTTTTCAGAGCGTGACCAAGATCGTGACACAAAGAAAGAGCAAGCGTTGTCTATAACTTTCTCGCAATCTGATTGGTTTAGTCCCCAAAATGAGCGTTTCTGATTGGCTATTACAATTACAACAACAAAAAGCTACCACAAGGTCTGAATCCAGCGAAGCGACCATCAGGAAACTGCAAGTTTCGAACAACTTCAACTGTTCAGTTACTGCAAATATTCAAGCAGGATTATAATGAATTTACGGCAAAACATACACATTGGCATTTGCAATGGTGCAGCCATGGAAGAAGCCATTTGGGAAGGCAAAAGCACCGGAGTTTGAGGCAGAGCACGAAATCGAACTCGAAGCTGGCGTCACTGGAACATGAACAACTGCTGAACTCGCTTCTTTAATAACTAGAGCATTTGAGTGGATGTCGGAGCAGTTCTTCAACTGTTTTACAGATGGTCTTGAGTTATAACTTGATATGCTTTGCTTGTTACGTTAGCATGGCCCGAGATGGACATGATGTGGCGTGAACGAACGAACGTTGGCGTTTGACTATTTGCTATTTGTGAACTCGCTCGGCTGCGCCTCGTGAGTCGACAACATTTTGACTCTATGATGACGAATATCGTTGTCGATAAGAGTACAGACAACGCTAAACCACATTCGATTTGTTTTTTACCACAATATCGGCGTTAAAGATATGTTTACTTCAGAGCGCGAAAGATGAAAAAGGCATTGCGTGACTAGTTGACGCGAGCAGCGTTGTCTAGACTCTTATCGACAACGGCAAATTAGCCAATCGGATTGCGAGATTACTGGCAGTTGTGGTAAAAAATTATTTCTCATATGCCCCCTGGGTTTCCCATAATATCCTCGGAATTCAAGATGGCCGCCGTATCGGTAAAAAGGTCTGTTGTCTCAAAAATCCCCTTGGGGAGGGAGAGGGGGAGATGCAAGGAGTATTATTTCACAGCACAAAACAAAAAGGGGAGGCTGCTCCTGCGTTACTTCTCTTCAGGACTGAACACAGAACAAGAAGACAGTAGAAATTAGTTGACTTCCTCAACCCGGAAAACTCGTTTTCTACACAAGAAACTGGTTACACTAAGGTCCCGTTCAGACTAAGTGCCCGTTCCGCGGCACCGTTCCCAGGCACTAAAAAGGACGCTGTACAGACACCTCAGTGTCCTGGACCGAGGATGTTCACACTCGTACAGAAGGCTTGGTGCCCAGTTTATCTTTTTGAGTACTCCGCAACATTGCCGCCATTTTTGTGACTGCATCGTAGGGAAACACGGGGAAAAACGCGGAAACACATGAAAACGTGCTCAGACAAGTTCCCGTCCCAGGAATGGTGCCCGAGTACTACCCTTGGAGGTAGTGCCCGTGCCCGGGCACGGTGCTTAGATTTGTGCTCGGGCACCAACAGAAAGCAAGTTCAGACTAGTGCCCGTTCCCGAAAACCGGGCACAGGCACCTAGTCTGAACGGTGCCTAACTCGCCACAGCCTCACTGGAAACCCATCCCCTCTTTTTTGGTTTTTGTTTTGGAAGACTAATGTACAACAAAACTAAACAACTGCACCTACTGTTACATCTTGATCACTTATTACCAAGTCTCTCCTGTAGCACCACAACACTTACTCAAGTTGTCTTCTCTGAAGAAATTTAAATTCTCTCTTTCTCATCTTCCTCAACAGTGTAATGAAAGAAAAACAAACAAAATACTCACCCAATTGCCTTAGCAATATAACCAAAGGTGTTCACAGTTGCTCTTCTGATGGCCTTCTTGTGGGCCTTCAACAGTTCAAGCAACTCAAAACAGATCCTCATCCACTCACGGGCACCAACATGCTCTGCTCCCCTGTCGGCAATCCTGCCCACAAGATCAATACAGTTCTCCTGCACCTTTTCGTGTCTGAAAAACAGTAACTGAGATTAACATCTTTGCATTTCCAACTAACATCAGTTGCTCTTACGGGATAAAGTATAATTGTGTTCTCTTTATTAGGTATAGTAAGAGTAGGATGAAGCATTACAACTACAAGATACAACTGCAAGCCTCAGCTATTGCAACCTCAGCTTAACATATTCTATCATTAAAAAAAAGAGAGATTACAAACACAGCAAGCCATTTCAAATCAAAGTTGACCAGATTTGTACCTGTTCTTTAGAATGGGTGTCAGCCTCGGAAGCAAGTCCTTGATGGGTGGAGTCATTTTGTTCATTCCAATCACATTCACAATAGCCTGTCAATAGAATACCAACAAAAGGAAGTCAGTGAGTCAAATAAGTTTAAAAAAATGGTAGAGAAAGGAAAAGAACCAAATCTGTCAAATGTTCTGTATGTACTGTACTGGTACTTAAAGACCCAGTATTGCCCATTATGCACTGCATGCTCAAAAACAATAGACACCACACTCCGTGAAAACCAACACAACAACAGTGGTGCATTAAGCATAATGGGCAATACTAGGTCTTTACCTCTTAGTAATCAGAATCACTCTGAAAGTAGAGGTAAGATAAAGTCCACGCCTACTGCAACATATAATCAGTATGGATAGCAAACAGAGGTCACAAATGGCAGAGGGCTGCAGATTTACACTGGAAACTTTCAGGAGAAATGCAGCATAACAGTAACTCAAATCCTTACTGGTTTTTTTTTCCATAACCCTGGTCACATGAAAAGTTGGTGGCACCCCTCTTAGAGCTTTATCTGTTTGCTGTCCCTGGAGGAAGGAATCCTGCCATGGACTGCCATTGCATTAACAGCAGAGCAGCCATTGTCCTGGTTATTTTATAAAATTAGCTTGAAGTGTCACATTCCCTTGAGCTACCAACTTATCAGTGATAAGCTTACAAATTGGTTTATTTTCTTCTTTTCTTTTTTCTTCCTGCACAACTCGCCTCGACTAGCTTAAGCTAAATGCGAGTTGTACATGTTCTTTTAAATTGTTAAATATTAACAAAGTTTATTTGTTGGTTGTTGTTGTTGTTGTTGATACGTACCTTGAGAGCTCCAAGGATACTTCCCAATACTTCAGGATACTCTTCTCCCAGGTACTCGTACAACACCACACCCAAGTGACCCATCAGCTTTTCCTGTTAACAGTCAGAAAATTGCATCAGTGAACCCAAGATCTGTTGATTAAATCTTCTTTCTAGCTGCTATACAGTCCTTTGTACAATAGTTAAGGTAACAATCTCTAGCTGATAAGTTTTAATTCTCATCACCTGTGTGCTGGACAATGCAATTATACTGTAAGGAGAAGTTACACCCTAATCACTTCTGGGAGTTAAAGGGTTAATGTGAAATTAGAGAGAGAGAGATTAGTCAACTGGTCAGTTACTCAGAAGACAACATCAGAAAAAACTGCACAAGTTAAAACAAGGGGTCTGAAGGAAACTTCACCTCCATCAGGGGTTTCAAAAAGAAAAAAAGTAGCAGGAGGATATCCAAAAGTACCCAGAGGACTATTGTGCACGATAGCAGCACAGTGCGGCAGAGCCGAGGTTTACGCCTGAAGTATCTGGCGCAAATGCTTAAAGTAGCCAGTGACTTGCAATGGGTGCTGGCTTAAATTGAAAACCCTGCTCCACACATTACCCTACAGTACATTAGGGTTCTCAATAAAACTTTGAAGAGCCATTACTGTGCTATTTTTAGCTGTAACATGGAAGTATGTGGTCAGAGGCCAGGTAGCTTGGGCCTTATAGGCGAGGCATTTTTGCAACCTTAATACTTACCAGTAACCCCTGTGGCAGGTGTTATGGGTTCAACTGAGAACCCTGCTTACGGCATTCAAAAGCTCAAGAGTTACAAACATTTTCAGCAGTATGACACCACCATCAGAGAACTGTTCAATAACCTTTCAACATTACAATTTTCACAATGCAAAAAGGGATCAAATGCCAATGAAATGAAAATGAAGTGAGATACCCACCTCCCCACAAGTCATCATGACCTGCGCAATCCTTGATATGAGATCAGCAGCCTGCTGTCTGACCTTTGCTGATTTGTTGTTCAATCTCCACAGGATTGTACCACAGATCTGTGGTAGGTATGGCTTCACACGCTTACCCAGTGCATTGACCACTGTACCAAAACCATTCAGCATAACAATGTCCTAGGTGAATGAAAAATGGTAGATAAAGGTAAGATTTAATTCTATTCAGCACCTTCATCAAGACCCTTCATCCAGATGAACATATTGCACATAAGACAACATTAAATACTGTAGTTACTGTTGTGGTAATTTCCCAATCGAGGCATAAGATTTTAAATGAGGTAAAACTAAAAAATGGTAACTTATTCTATTCATTATTATTGCTGGTATACTCTAGTACCGAGCACTTTGTTTTGGTTGTGTCGCATTATATTTTACAGTTTTGAAAATACACACTGTCAAAGGAACCAAAAGAGTGCAACTGCCTAACCAGTGGCACACAATTTCAGAAATTTTGCAAACTGCTCAACCAAATCTGACATCATTTTTTCCAAAAAGAACTTGTGGTATACAGTCTAAGTTAGAATTAGGGTAAAAAGTACTTCTTGTGTCTGTTCCTGAAAGGCATAGAGGATGCCGTCAATAAGCTGCTCCTCCAGACGCGAGTCAACATCAGATGAACCAAGGTTACCCATTGTCTGCAATACAAAGAATATGAACATCAGACAAAGACCTAACACAGCTGGCAGAATGGCAGGGTTACTATCATTGTCATACTGTTAAAGCAGCCCCCAAAACCAACAACAACAAAAAGAGAAAAACATGTAAAATTAAGGGAGACATTGGGACATGATTATTTAAAGTCTGTGATGTCATATTGAAACAAACATGGTGTGGTCATACAAAATTCTGGCTGTACTAACTGACAAACAATATGCTGCAGATGAGAAACTATATGCAAATGATTATGATCAGATCAAATGATATAAGGATCTAGATGTATTATGAGATTTAGGCAGACACAATCTTGACTTCATAGAGGTGATGCTAAATTGGGGTCTGATAAGCAAGGTTGATTAGAGACCAGTAATGAAGGGGTGTTGCACATACCTTCTCAATGGTTTCCATGACCATCTTTCTGTACTGTTCATTCTCATCCTTCAAGTCGTCCACTATCCTGTTGATGATCTCTGATGCTCCAACTTTGTTGGCTAGTTCTACTGTGGTGTCAACAAGCTGTCAAACAGCAACATTCAATGTCACTCAGTAAACACATCGCAATTTTCTGCAAATTTTACAGACTCAAGGATGGTGTTCCTTGATACAAATGTATTTTTGTGCAGTGTACAACTATGGCAAAAGATCAGATTACAAGGGTCATGGCTATTGGAATAAAAAGAATATAGGGGTTCCTGCACATTTACCAGGAATATTATTTTATGCAAAATTTTCTCCATTACACCACTCCTCCCAAGCAACTGTAGACATCAGGACAGGTTATTGCCATCATCACTACCCATCAGATTGAGAGCAGAAACATACAGTTAAACCCCTATTAAGCGGCAACCCTGGCCACTTAATAAGGGCTGGCCGCGGTAGAGAGGTAAAAAACAATAGAAGAATAGTCATCAGGAGTTAGACTACTGGCTGCCTGATAGGGGTGGCTGTTTAATAGGTGGCCCCTTTATAGGGCTTTGACTCTATTTAAAGCAGTGATGTGTACCTGTCTGTAGTTTCGCCTGTCCAATGCCATCCTATGCTGCCAGAAATGCTTGAAGAAATCAGGTAAAATTTCATCCTTGATGTACTGTGCTTCAACACCATCTGTAGCACAGCACTGCTTTACTACCTACAAACATAACATGTCAAAAATAGTATCAGTAGATTGTCTAATAAAATAATTTAGGCAAGGTAACCTCCATACGAGAATTCCGTGTAACTGAAATAAGAGAACTCATACCGCAAATTATCAAGACTAATTCTACCATAAAGCTACTCAAACTGTCTGCACCAAAAATCCCTTTTCACCAACCTCTATCAAATGGTCAAAATTATGCAAGGGAAGGTCTGACAGTGCTACCTAAATTAGGAATTGAACCTAGAATAAATTACTAATGGTACACTGCCAACTAAAACCAACCTTCAACACAATCTTCTTCATCTCTTCATCAGGACTCTGAAACTCACGAATCAAGATCAACATCACTTCCCTTGTGTAGTAGTTGGCATACTCAGCATCCATGAGTGGGATCAGGTACCCAATAGCCTTGAGAAAGGCAGCGAGACCCTGAAATAAAACAGCACTTATAAGTTAACTCGTTAAGCTCTGACATCAACATACATATTCTCTGCACTGGTCTTCTCATATTTATCATACCACTAGTTCAGAGAATGTGGTAAAACATCAAGACATTTCATATTTGATGATCATTTCCCTCATTCTCATAGCCTGTAGGCTCCGGTCACTGTAGGGTTTCAGGGTTAAAATCTTCAGTACCTACAAAGCAATAGAAACTTAAATACACAGTTCTCAGTCTCACCTTTCCTCTGTGCTGTCTGATACCTTTCCACAGTGGCTTCAGTACACTGTCAAAAGACTCAATACCATAGGGCGTGGCTGCCTCGGCAAGAGCAGCCAAGGCAAGAGCTGTAATGGTTCGCACCTTTTGCTGTTCATCGACCAATCCTATCAACAGAAACAAGACACTTTCAGAGAAAATGAATGAAAAAACATTAGTTTGTCGCTATAATCTCTACTGCCCAATAAAGGGCACTGTAGAGGATTTGAACCAGTTATGAAAAAAAGCAGCATTGCATGTGTGTGGCATATGTACTTGACTACCACAATGAAAAAAATCCAAGGCACTTAAAGTGCACCTTACCCCAAACCATTTTTTTCACTTAAACCTATCTATACACCTGTTTGAAACACAATGAGCCTTTTGCGTCTTTTTAAACGAAATCTTGACTATTTATAAGCTATTAAAGTTACGAGTCATATGTCCCATGACCGAGCTAGTAAGGGCCATGGGTCTATTCCTTACATGACATCACAAACTGCTTTGCATGCATTTTTACAAAGACTTAATGCAATGAATTTATTAGTTTGTGACATCATGTAAGGAATAGACCCATAACTTTTACAGCCTATAAAAAATTAATATTTGGTTGAAATAGGTGCAAAACAGTGCAATATGTTTCGGACAGGTGCAAAGATTTATTTAAGTGAAAAAAAAAAAAACTTTAGGGTTAGGTGAACTTTAAGAATCGATTCCTGTGTTACTTTAATTTAATCTACCTTCGAACTCTTGAGTTGAGAGTCTGGCCATTGTCAATGGTACTGTTTACCAATTAAGGAAGACTAGATGTACTAGGCCAGAGCTTGCAGTAGCCTCCAGCCTACCTTTAATGATCTAAATTTATCTAACTTACCATGTTCAATAATCTCCACCAAGTTCCTCAAGTGGGGCAGAATAGCACAACCCATCAGAATAGCAATTTGCTGAACAATTTTGATCCCAGTGTGCCGTGCCTGCCATGACTTCTTACTGCGGCATACAGCCTTCAAGAATGGCAGCAAGGATGGAATACCAAGGGCAGAAGCCACAACAGCAAAAGCTCTAAAAAATATTACACACAAAGAGCAGTGAGATCATATCAGATGTACATTTTTATTTGCCCCTCTAGCAAATTACCATTAATATTATTGTTACAGGTTTTCTTTGGAGATTAGGGGATCTGATAGGTGGGCATTTGTTATAGCAATGCTACAATGCGCTTCACTTATTTATTGCTTGTTTATTTACTTCAAAATAATACAAGACTTACCTTGCTGTAGTGTTACGCACATACTCATCAATGTTATCAATGTCAGGCCTCATGGTTGAAATCATTGTGGCCAAACCAGCAGCCTAATTAAAAGAAGCAAGAAATAAATGAAAAACAAACCATAACCACTACAACAAACCACTACAACAGAAAAAAGTTTCCAATAGTTATGAGCTGAATCCTCTTACAGCTGTAGCTTAGGATTAAACTCAGAAAAATCACCCTTCCAAACACCACTTAACTGATAACTAAATGACTCAAGATAAACTCTAGCAATGACAGTAAGTAGATATTGCTGCACAGTCAGGTTCATTAAACGTACTGTATCAAACAGCCACAACCAGGAATTTGTGTTATTATCAAATTCTCCTGGTCAAGACAGGATTGTAGCCAGGAAAATCAAGTTGACATCCAGGTATTTTCCCCAACTTCTGGATATCATCTACATCCATGTCAAGGTATCACATCTTTACTGCATCAACATGCTTTGTAAGAGAAAAGTAAAGATGAGACGTATTCACTAACCTTGGCTAAGTTGGAAATGATTTCACGTCCTTCCACCCTTGCATAGTAATCTTCATCTATGAGCAGAGGTTCAATAACCACAAGGATCTGAAGGGTTAAAAATGCATCAACACTGGCTTCACGATTGTGTATGAAATCAATCAATTAGTGATACAGAGCGTAATCACAACCTTGCAAGTGTTTTAGCATAGTTTATACAGTGGATGATGTAAACACCAAGTCTTCATTGGTTTAGAAGAGTTTGCAATTAGAGAATAGATGCATGATGTCATGAGCTGCAAAACATCAAACAATAATGAACAAAACAAATACGCATCTGTACTCTGAAAATGCATGGAAGACATCAAAACATGGTAAAAACATCATTCACACCCCCCCCCCCCTGCCGCTCGTAGCATACTTCTCACAATGCTCTTTCCATTCAAAGACCATAATGATATCCAAGAGCTTACCTTGTGAACAAATGGCCGAACAAGATCATCAAGCTTGTACAAAATGCGGTCAATAACTTTCACTAACAAGTGACGTTCCTAAGAGAAACAGAAAACACATTTGCTCATTCAGTGAAAATTTCAAACTACTGCTCAACAAGTTTATTGGAACATTAATTTGTTATATGAAAGTGTGTATTGCAAATTTGCAACAGTATTTCCCTTCCTAGTCAACACAGTTCATTTAATTTATAGCAAAGGAAACCATACAGTGTAGTGCAATACTGTTCTGTGCTCTGAGGAGATCAAGAAAAAGCCAGGGTTGACTGATTTCCTTTCCATAGAAATTACAGTTACTCAGGCATGCCATGATGCTTTAAGAAACAATGCCAATTACTGCATAAATCCAAAGATGGATTAAAAACCACTCTTAAGTTTTATTCTTTTCTTATGAATTCAAACTCAACTCAGAAATGGCATGTAGCCATTTTCCAAGTTGACAACTAAACCCCAGGTTTGCCAATATGCATGTAACAACACTATTAGCACTTGTATCACTCACCTGGTCCTCCAGTGTTGGCGACATAAGAAGAGGAAGAATCTGATTAAACAGCGGCCCAGCACCAAACTCGCGAGCCTTGTCTGTGATCTGTCGCAAAGCTGCCTTTCTCATAGGTGGGGTGCCATTCTTAATCTTAAGCAAAAGTTTCATGATCTTTCTCTCCTTCAGCTCTTCAGGGCTCAGGGTGCTTTCATCTACATCCACCTGAAATACACATGTATGCCTTTGAAAGTAAGTATATCTGAGCCAATCAACATGGGACAACATTAGGTTACCTCAGTACTTAAACTGGTTCAATGATTTGCTTTAAAATATGCTTAACAATAAATCTGCGACAGTGTCAGCTTCTCTGGGTAAACCGTGCTTCTAATCTCCTTTCAAATTTTATGAAACCTTGCGCACTAAAGGTTTTACACTAATGATGCCTACATGTGAGTTTTCATGACCCCACCCCCAAAATAAAGCTGATCTTCAATAACAATAACAAATATAATCACATCTTTAACTTACCAATAGCTTGTCAAAGTACTGTACATCATCTGGCTTTAGATATGGCAAATTGCCAGGGGGCTGATCTTCAACAAGTTTGGCTGATTTGTCTTCTTGCTGCATCAAACAAAGTTTTTAAAAAAGTGAGCAATGCATTATCTTTGCATCAATAAATTTTTATCACTGATCTTCAAAGAAACCGATTGCACAGAATCTCATAAGCCTTTTCCACATCTAAGTTAAAAGCTGTTTTGACCTGCAACAGTTACTGATTGTAAGTAACTGTTTACAGGTTACTTATAAAAGAATAAATGTTAATTGCAGAAAAATATACTCACCTGGATGTAGAAACCACTACCTCCTATGGGGGTGGGTGTTGCTGTCAGCTTGCGTGTTGGGGTTCTGATTGGCTGATAACCAGGAGGGGGCTCAAGTATCTGAAAATTTGTAAGTATTAAAAAAGTGAATAAACTATGGATCTGTATGGCACAAATTTGTTTATATTGGGCAAGTTGTTAGGGTGAGGTTAACTGATTTTCTTTCTTGTCATGAGAGTGAATAACCAAGGTTTATCTGTTAAGGAGCCAGCCATGCTATGCTCAGTTTACCCTCTATCAAAACAGCCATGTATGGAATGCACTCTTTCAGATATTTAGCACCCTATGCATGGAATAAATTACCAGACCGTGTAAGACAGTCAGAGACTTTATTTAGGTTTAAGCACAGTGCCAGGCATTGTTCTTGTATTGGTAATGACTAGTTCGTGATCAATACTATCCTATTGTTATGCTAACTGTATCATCTATTTTGACTTCTTATAAGGTATCTTATTTTTAATTTGGTTTAGAATTTTTGTTTTATTTTACTTCAGAGATACTAGCACTTATTGTAGCTACTCTTTAATCTGAAGTTAAATAAAGTTATGTATATACAGCGGATTCAGGTTGAGCGTTTAATGACGTCAGTTGTTGCGTTCGTTATCACGGTTGATTGGTTGCGTTACGAGGCAAATTGTCAGACGTTGTTAGGTGGAGATGATAGCGTTCTGTCTTTTCTCTGACAGAACGCTATCATCCCCGCCTAGCAACGTCGGACAATTTGCCTCGCAACTCAACCAATCGACCGTGATAACAAAAGCGGTAACTGACGTCATTAAACGCTCAGCCTGAATCCGCTGTATGTATGTATGTATGTATGTATGTAGGTAGGTACAATTCTTAAACCATTCTAGACACATACAGGTGTGTGTCACAACCTCACAACCAGTTATGTTACAAGCAGCACCAGATATGGCAGTGAACCTTAAAGAGAGCTCACTTCTCTCTGAGAAATGCCAGCACAGCTGAATAACCCAGTACTGTACTTAGACCAAAGGATTATAATATATTATACCTTGTAGCCCTCCTTAGGGAAAAGAGCATCCAGTTCATCATCAGACAGGTATCTGTTCCTCTCATCAATCTCCCTCTCCCAGCGATAGGCCTGCATCTGCTCTGGTGTCATGGCCATTTGACCTGGGGTAGGGGTCTGCATCTGCATAGCAGCAGGTCCTGCAGGAGTCACTCCGCTGGAGCCAATCATAGGGGTGGTGCCACCAATCTGGCTGGCTGGTGTCTCATCCCATCTGGACCGCCTCTTGCTTCCAGGAGTAGGCGTGGCTCCAGGTGTCTCAGCACCAGTACGGTCTGTTCTAGGTGTCTCTGCCCAACCTGGTGTGGCATGGCCTGGCGTTTCACCTTAAATAAAAAAAAAAAATGGCAGTTTGTAATAAGGTCTCATCTTCTTCTTTTTTCAAACAGTAAACCATTTTGAAAAACATGTGGAACCAAGGTACTAACAGGGTTGCCTGTGATTTTTGAAGTGGAGAAGGATATACCAGAGGAAGATGTGTATTCAACCCATTGTGGTACGGTAAATAAGTCTTTTTTCTATCAGAGGAGCTAGGGATCTAACTCAAAATATCCAGGTAAAATCCACAGCCCCAAGAGACACCCTTGTACTAATTTAAGAGAATAAAACAATAACAAACCTCTCTCTGTTTTTGGAGTCTCATCCCAGCGTTTCCTTCTTGTTGATGAAATGCCTGTGGAATGAATGAAAATATTTCAGAAACTGTATTGCATCTGGAAAAAATCACAGTAAGTAACAAGGTTGTTTGCACTGTTTTCAAGGATGGGAGTGAAAAAGGAAAAAAAATCCATAATAAGAGAGTGGTCGTTAATTAAATTACCTTGCACAGTAACAGTTGTATGGGTTTATTACCCCACTTGCGAGGTCAATCAAAACTTATTATGACACAGGAAACATTGTAATTTCTCAGCAAATCAACTCATAAAGTACACACTAAAAACAGCACTGCAAACACATACATTGTATTAAAACAAAACAATCACCATAAAATGGTAATATTACCTCCTGGTGTAGCACTGGGTGTGGTATGCCCTGGAGTAACATGACTTGGTGTTGACTCCCATATCCTTGTGCTTGGGGTTCCTCCGGGTGTCTCTGAGCCAGGTCTGTGAGGAGTCACACCTGGAGTCTCTGAACCTTTTGGACGCCCAGGAGTTTCATCCCATCGACTGGCAGAAGGAGTGGCCATCTGAATACAAAGAAAGCAAAGATGAAAATAACAGAATCAACATGGCTTATTTATGACCAGCAGCTGTGGTTTCATTAATTTAGATTCTAATGAAGTTTTCTAAATTTGACTCATTACTGAAACTCTTTTACTGGCTTTCCCAAGAATTAACAATTGTTGGACGAGATTGAGCAAAATATTGTGATTTGTCAGTGGCGAGCAGATCAATTACCGGTATTTGCTGAAGTTGAAGGGTGAGGCAAATAATTGATCTGCAAGATGCCTTACTATGCATGTTAAATAGGATGACCGCTTCACAGAAAATCTAACTCTCTGAAAAATTCCCTCTCGGTTTATGTCGGGCCTAGAATTGGGCATCAAAATAGATGTACGATTCTTGCCTGATACTGTTGGTCTGACAAATTGGCCCGACCAATCAGAGTGTAAACCGGACGAAGGAAGAATGAATCAGGAAAAAAGGCAAACAAGAGAAAGGCTTTTTAGCCAAAAAACCTTATTCAGGCAAGCAGTGCATTTGATTTAGGAGCAACGTATGATCTATTTCATAACTTCGTAAACAGGTACGTAATGAAATGTTTTTGAAGACGCTTCAGCCGAGTTCTACTCAAGGTTAATGCTCGATTTCAAATTAATGGCCTTCGAATCAAAAACACTGATCTTGTTCAGAAAGTCTATATCCTTTGGCTTAAATGATCAGTATAACACTTATTTGTGAAAGCATAATATTCAACATTTGACAAAAACACAAACATGCAAATATTTTTCTCTGTGAGGATGTAGTTTGCCATGCGAGGATCAAGTTTTGGTCTGACAAAAAAATGTTTGGAAAGTCAAGTTAATTGTAGCACAAAGCATAAATAGATGGATTGAATATCTGCTCTTACAAACCAAAAGTTGAACTTGTGTGACCGAATCGCTCTAAAACATGACTATGAAGTGTGAATAATTTTCCTCGGGATTTTCACAAAATCATGTGTTGTGATGTTATCTCACTTTCAGAATAGTCGGAAATTTTATTAAAACCAAAACTATTTATAAAACTAGCTTGAAATGAGCTGTTGATCAGTAAGAAACTTAAACTTGCCTGTTATAGTTTTTAACAAAGCGACCATATTTAAATATTTTCTTTATAGCCCATATACAACTTTGCATATTTGTATTCCATTGCCGGTTCAAATTACTTACGTCTGTCAAAATTCCAGACAACAAAACGTTTGGGGTATTTGGTCGAATGTAATTTACATTAATGCATACGGCACCTGTGGATCTTTAGGGGTATTAAAACTGCGTAAGTTTACAAAAATATTAGCATGTAAATGGTTCTTTTAGCAGTGTGCCTGAAAAGGATGTGCTCCCACAATATAAATGTACAGCTTTCTTGCTCAAAATTTTTTAGAACTGAATAAAGTTGTTGTAAACTCAAAGTGTTGTGATGGTCCTCATCCATGAGCTGGCTCACAGGAGCCTTTGATTTTTCTCAGGATTTGCTCTAAGAGCACAAAGTGCTCATCTAGAGAGCTAACCCAGTTCACATCACGGTCAAAGACTGAACAGAAAGATGAGTGCATTTTCCAAACCACCAGTCAAAGTACATGTACCAACACAAAGGCAGGAGTTTGCCAAGTAATACATACAACAACATTCAGTCTGACTGTTAAGATGAGATAAGTACCTCCCCTATCAAATTACTCAAAGAGATTGTAACTTCCTACCTCTGCTTGATCCCAACTGCTAGATTTTTTCTTTGCTGGTGTTTCATCTCCAGATGCCTGCTGATCCCATCGGCGGCGCTTCCTCTCTGTAACAAGAAAGAAAAAAATTACATTTAATAAGGGCTATTATATTTATTATTACATTTCCTTTGGTCAAAAATCAAGACTTTACAATAAATACCTGGCTTAGAAGCAGCTGCTTCCTTGGCCTTTTGTAATTCTCCAGAAGCAGCCTGGTCCCTGAGTTGACGGAAAATCTCTGCCTATAAATGGAAGAAAGGTTTTACATATTGTTTGCTACTGTGAAATTCTATATTTTAAAAATAGGCCACTATTACTGTGAAAATCCAAAAACTGTTAACTAGAAATATTTACACAGAGATGGAAATAACAGCAGGTGATCGGTAATTAATGATCAAATTTACCAGCCAGAAATAAAATAAAACAAAATTTCACAAGAATAAAATAAACATGTTAACTGGACAAAGCTACAGTGTAGCGGCTAATCACCTATCAATACAATATGTTTTCCTTTATTTCCATGGAATGTTATTGTGTTTCATGTAAAAAGCTAATCACACACCAGGGCCGAGTTGCTCGAAGCATGGTTAGCACTAATCTAGGTTAAATACCATGACAACCTATAGGTTTTAATACAACTTAACCAATGGTTAGCACTAACCATGCTTCGAGCAACTTGGCCCAGAAAAATAAACTGAAAAGAGTACAGGTAATTAGGTTGTGGTTTCATGTTGTTTCTGACTGGTTGCTCCACAATGGGAAATGTCAAAATCAAATCAAAGTATTTAGGGTTTTTGGATTTGCACAGTAATACCTTGAGCACATCATCTACAGTAGTTTAAAGCGATTTTTCCCCAAATTTCAAAAAACAGTACTTCTGAAATAATTGTCTTCCTGCATGCAAAAATATTGGTACCAGCTAAGGTCAGAGACTTGGGTATTAATTTCCAAACAATGACAATTTTGCCATAGCCATGCTGTATACAAGTAAGTTCCCCATCAAAAGACCACAAGTACAAGTTGAAACATTATCAGTAACTTGTCACAGCAGTTTAAATATTGAACTTGTGGTTCTTGTCAATAAACAACACAGTGGAAAATTGAGTTACATCAACTACAGCCTAAAACAAACACTATCACAACAAACCTGATCTCTGACTAGATCCTGCTGCTCAATAATGTCCTTGTAGGTTCTGACATTTTTCAATGAAGACGCGTCAGGTGTTTTTCCACCTACAAGAAGGAAACCACAAGAGAGAAAGAAACCCATATTATTGTTCTGCAAATTTTCCAACAGCATTACAAATAACACACAACTTTTGCAGCTCAGTAGAGGCTGATAGAAACAGCAAGCTTAAAATAACTCTTAAAAACACTGGTCCAAGGAAGGTTCAAATCTTCAGTGATTGTCCAGATCATTCTTTTAACAGCCTGCCAGTCTCTTAGCCTCTACTGACACAGTTCATTTGTAACTGCAATTTGTGAGTCCTCGAGACCAGCAGGCCTAACCTACAGATAATTAGCTGCCAGTAACATAACAGCAATATAAATTATTATCAAACATAGCAATAAACAACTGCTAGTTTAACGCCTGAAACAGTGTCTGCGGCATTGTAACACCAACCCAGTGGGTAGGAATCTTGCGATGAGTTGTACCACTCACAGACATCTTATCCTGGTGCCTCTCCTATTAAATAATTCTTCAGAGGTCAGTAATCGACCACTGTGTAGTATCAGTTCCAGTATTGGTTTCTTTACAGAAATACTTGGATATTAAATCTTACTATCTCAGTTTTCATTCCTTCACAATGTAGAACAAGGATCTAGGTTCATAATGTTGCTTTCTGATGAAGAATTGAAAGTGTTCTTTCTCTGGTAATTGTAGAGTAAGATTCTTAGAATATGCGGTGTTTTTCGGCAGGGAAATAGAAACTGTACGCTATTGTTGGGTTCACCTCAACTTAACAAGACTAGGTGACACTATTTCAGGCAATCATGCCAAAGTTGAAGTCTCAAAGAATAAAATATGGTCTACAATTAAAAATCAGCTACTTGGGCTTTCAATATTCATTAAAAAGTTTCAGTGTTAGAGAACTGATCTACCAGTCCATATTGGCATTATTTCAATATCCTTTCTTGTTGTCTTCATTGCTACTGTAGATCACTAGAAACAATATTACCTAGCCTTTCCAAGTTGACGTTCAACTTAATAAAAAAGTAATGAAAAGGTATAATGTGGCAAAACTCTGAGAATGAAAGGTTCTCTGCACTGATGAGGGGTGAAAGAACTTGGCTGTTATCTCTGGGTGACAAGTAAAAGGCCTTCATTACCAAAACTGTACAAAAATGACAATTTAAAAAATTACTGAGCACAAAAATGTTATTTTCCTCCACAAAATGATCCAAACTACATGTATGTATTTACACCCTAAGGATCAAATCAAAGACTATCTGGAAGCCTCGATTCCCTACACAAGATGCATTTTGTTCCATGCTGCTGCTACACAAGGCAGTCATTTCAAGTAGCTACAACCCATATCAGACCTCACTCAAAGTACTGGTAAATAACCAACAATATTAAGTCATTTACTCTTGCAATTATTTTGTGCAGTTGATGAGTGTAGAATCCGCTGAATGGAAAAAAGGGGTTCAGGAGTAAGTAAAATGAAGTCAACAGTCCTTATACTAATTATATATACATGCATACACAAATAGTAAGCCACCCGGTCCAACAAAACCTCAACATTTGGTGGTACTTTTCTTCATTGGTAGAATGATGATTGGGAAGTATTCTAACACTGGTCCTTCACCAAGATAGGTTATTATATTTTGGTCATCCTTAACAGCAAGATTTATTAACTTAAACAAGCAATGCTAAGCAATTCATGTCGGTAATGCCAAATTACCAACATTGGTGAAATGATCAAATTGCTTTCAACAGGCAAGATTGCATCTGTTTAGCTACAAGTTAGCTACTGAGGTCCCACTGGAAAAAGTATACAAAGACAGAGGCATTATAATCAACAATGCCACAAGGGTATTTTGTTTTGAATCTCTGAACTAATTTGTTAATCACTAAAATCCAACTTGGCACAACTAACACTAAAATATTAATAGCACAAGACTAATTCTTGGACAGATTAGGTCTTAACAGCCCATTTTACAGTTATGCTCAGTGACCTGGTCATTGAGTAGAAGCAAAGCTGGAGGTAACCTTGTTTTGAAACAAACTTCTGTCTTTCTCAAGTAAATTTACATGTACCCTAGTTAGCATCAGAAAAAAAATGATTTGTGTAAACATGAGAAAAGTGGTAAGGTCAGTGCCAGCTTAATTTCCATTCACAGGCCAGGTTACTGAGCATGCACCTTTAAAATGAACTATCCAGTACAAGTCATTCCATTCTTGCTATATCTACATTATTGCTTAACACTCTTCATTCAACAAAATATAATCAAACGATAAAATAAACAATTAACTTGCCACAGCTTCTCACTAATAAAT
>OX419343.1:7573867-7626367 GCA_948470475.1 Galaxea fascicularis | reverse complement strand
CGACCTCCCACACGTTAGTCCGGAACTCTACCAACTGAGCTAACCAGTCGGTCATCGGCAAGTTTAATCACTAAAGCCATCTGGTAAAGCACCACTGTCAATAAATAGCCTTGCTGCCATGTCACATACAGTACCACTCTAAAATAAGTTATCACCATCGCGCTACACAAATTGCATCTACATGGCATGAATTCTAACGTACAGATGTAAGTGAAGTAAAGTATGTATTGCTTTGAGTTTTTCTTGATTTCTCAAGTGTGTAGCGATAAAACGAATGAATTTTTGGCTCATCTTCAGTGCAGATGAAGGTTTGAAATTAGACACACCAGCAGTTAAGCAAATTTGTGATAGCAAAGCAAAATACAGTATAAAACAGCTGCTACCCATTTATTTGTACCGAACTGACTCTTGATTATGTCCCTTATAGTACCTCAACAAAATAACTCAATTCTGACTGGTCAAGAGCAGTACAATTAATCCCTAATAGTACTCGGCAAGAGTACCTATAAAGTTTTCATGGCAAATGTGCATGAGAACAGCAAAAACCTTGCAAACTTGAACGTTTCGATGGGTGAAACTGGATGAAAACGTACATAAACAGAAGTTACCATTCTCTGGAATGATTTGTTGGACTAATTTATTACAATATGCAACAATTTACAAGTTGTGAGACTTCATACAATTCGTAGGTTTGCTGAGCGAACTATTAATAAAAAATCACACGACCTTCTTGTACAATTCGTGTTTAATAGATACTTGTGATTTTGAAAGTTCTCAAATTGCACTCCACTAAAGGCTCATGCAATTTTGAGAACTTTCAAAATCACTTGTACCTATTACTCACGAATTGTACTCAAGGTCGTGTGATTTTCAACTAACAAATTTAGAAAGCAAGATCATTCAACATAGTGACAACAGACCGATACTAAAATGTTGTTGGCATTGTCGTAAACAACAAACACACCAATTAAATACTCGCCCATCAAACATTATTCAAAATCAATCAATCCCTGGTAAATGAAGAATATCTCAGCATTTCGATTCGCAAATGACAGTCACAATGATTTGCAAGGAAGGAAATTTAGAACAACTCAAATTTGGTAGAACGAATAGCTGCAGTAAAACTGGTGCTCAAGAAAAGTGTTAATCGATTTTGCATTCTGGTAATATATAATTTATGCCAGAAATGTTCGCTTCTGTGAGTCTCGTGCTATGCGATTTGCGTACTGCGCAACAAGAATTGTGTAGCACATCGCACAGGAGACACGGCGCAACTTGTAACTTACTTTTGAGTGGTACTGTAGCTTCATTTTTTAAATCTACTCAAAGACGATTTCGTTATAACTGCTAATCATGCCCTCAAAGAGACCTGTGGTGTGCAAAGGAATCCAGACAACTCGCCCCCCAAACAATTAGCCCCGGACTACTCACCCCTGAACTTAAGACAACTAGCCCCCAACTTATAGATAATTAGCCCCCAAGTTTACATTGTGTCACATTGATCGGGGTTCGACTGTTTTATTTCCATAATTCAACTGGAGCGTAAGGTATGGCAAAAAAACAAAAAAAAAATTATCCATACCTGTCACCCCCTGATCCATAAATATCAACATCATAACCTCCTTCACCAACAGAAGCTAATCCGACCTGAAAAGGAACAAAATAAAATCATTAATTACTTCATTTCATCCTGGGCACACATGCACTGCGAATTCCAAACATTGTCGTGCAATAAGCGAAACGTTTTATAAACGTAAGATCGCACTCCGCTAAACTGGAATTCAAAATTAATATAAACTGCTAAAACGTTATCAACAAGAGGGCAACAATCCCGTTTTTTCGAAGGAGAACATGAAGAAGCAGTTAAAAGCATGAAGGAACGGGCTTACCTTTTCGCCGATGTCAACTTTGGATAAATTAGATCTCTGGGCCTGTATCTGTTGAATTTGTTTTTCAATTTCTGATGAAAAAAAGGCAAAGTCACTTAGAAGAAAGAATAAAGGAATAAAGTATCGCCAAGTAAGACATAAAAGATAACTTTACCTTCGTATGTAGTCGGAGCTTTAGCTAAAGCAGCCATCTTGTTTCACGACCACACTGCGTAATTTCCCACAATGCACTAAACACGACTGAGCAAAAATGCCCGGATGACGCGACGCTTCAAATAGTCGTATATGACATGTCACAAGCAAGCGCCCGCGATCTTATTAGTTGTCCAAAATCGAAAAACAAAGTTTTGTTTCGTTTTGTTTACCTGTAATTTGTGGATGAAAGACACGGGGATTCATGGACCACTACACAAAAACTAGCAGCGTTGCTACTGGGAGCGAGGAGAAGAAGGAACCAAGTGATGTTCACGTGAAGAGTGGTAGCAAAATACGTAACATTATAGCTCAAGCGCATAGATTGCTGCAGGTATGTTAAAGCTGTTTAGGACTATAAATAAATATAAAAGTCACTTTAAGTGGTAATGATGACGATAATTTCATACTGCATATTGATAGTGATAATTATAATGATAGTGATGATGATGATGATGATGATAGGGAGGACAAGGGGAGGGGGGGGGGGGGTAATATCAATAATAATAGTCCATTTTGCACCCCAAATACACAGGAACAGGGCAAATGTTTGGGTGGGGCTGTGCCGCTGGGACTCTGAAACTCTTACCCTAAACCACACCAAGTTCAGGTGCATTTTGCAACCTTGTACTAGATTGAACACCAAAAATCCCCACCCTATCCCAGACATACTATTTTGGGAAACTCAGTGACTATCACAGTCCTCTTTAGAGTGCCTTGTAAATATTTTCTCTTTTGATTCTTTGGAGTGTCAAATATTCCTGTGAAAAATAGCTAAATTCTTCAAGCAATTAATCAGCCGCTCCAAAATAATACCCTACTCTAGACCAAAACTATCTGATTTCTATACCCTATCCTAGACTAAACTGCTTAAAAACCATACCCTTTACAAGGCTTGAGGTGACCTTATTTGATACAGGTCTGGCTGCTTTTCTCATGGAAATCATGTTGATCTTATGCTAACTAGTCGACATTTACACATGAAAACAAAGAGGTTTGTATCAAAACAAGGTCACCTTCAACCTCACTTGACTACTCTAAGGCCAGGTCACTGAACACAACTGTGAAATGAGTTATTAGTGTTCATGAGGTGCATATTCATCTGATATTAACAGCATTACTTACAAATTATTGAGATGGCCATTTAAATGCTAATTAGAATTAAGCCTAAAAATCTATATGTAGTATATACCACACAAGTGAATAATGCTTTTCACACATTCTGATTGGTTAACTCAGAGGTGATTAGCAAAGTACTATTCACCTCCAAGAGAAGATGAAATTATATGAATAAATGCCAGTTATTCAGCTTGTGTGATATATACCAATAAAAACAATTAATCACCTTACTTTGGTGAACCTACTCTTTGTGTGGGTTCCTTAACTTCCCACAAAATTTACATGTAAGAACAAATGTTATGAGATGGGACCTATGGTTTATTGTCCTTATCAGTGAAAACTGGCAAGTCTAACCATTTGTAGATGTCATTTTAAAGACAGCACTTTCTCCTCAGTTATTGAGAGATCCTAAGTGTTGGTCTGGCTGGGCTTTGAACCCACAACCCCCGCACAGTAGTCAAGTGATCTACCAAGTAAAAAATTTCTTCATTTATTTAAGAATAAAAAGGGGGAGAGGATAGTCCTTACTGGATCAGGGCCTACTGTAACTAAAGCCATCACATGTGCTGAGATCATCAAAAGGAAAACAAGGGTAAGTAAATAAATATAAATAAATAAATATAAAAGAGGCCATTACCAGGACTAATTTGTAATTTTTTTAAAATTTAGTTGGTCAGGGAGATTTTACATTTGTCAGGGAAAAGTCAGGGAATTTCAAAATGGGCAATTCTAGAAAATATCCATACCCAACCATGGAAGGCTTCCATGTTTTAACCCCCCCTTGCCTTCAGAAATTCCAGAATGCGTTAACCCCCCATGCCCTCAGAATTCCATAATCGTGAACCCCCCCTACCCTTCGGAATTTCTGGGGTTTGTTTGGAGGTACATTTTTGACTTGGCAACGTTTATATGAACAAACGAACATGAATTTATTCCTCCCCAAGGCTGTGACCTAGCGGCGCCAGACGACAAGCTTTACTCTTCAGTGACAAGAAAAACCTACCATGTGTGGCCAGGCTGTGCAACCTTTTTTTAAGTCTAAATTTGGCTTTGTTTTCTTGTGTTGTTTTGACGTTCGCAAAGGAAAATAGCTCAAAAGACTGTTAAAATCTTTTGGTCGATTGCCATCTGCCGGTCCGAATGCTTAATTATCTGACAGGCGTTCCTTGGAAGCGAGGGACAGGTACAAGTTTTTTGGCGATTATCGGGCGGAAGACGGGAGTATCAAGAAATTTGCAAGCGGTAAATAAGGTACATTTTCTGACTTTATTCACTTGACAAGAAATTCATCAAGGTAAATATGAAAAATAAACCTACGTTTTACCGTTCACTTCTACGTGTCTGATCAATTGATGCTTGTCTTCTGCTTCCGCGATCATACGTTTGTGGTTTATTTACGAAGTGCAAAAGCGTTTTCAAGGAACTCACTCTACTCTTTCTACTCTATAAATCCCACCTGTGAACCCCCCCCCCCCACGCCTTCGGATTTCTAATCGTAAATACCCCCCCATTCCTTCAGAATTCCAGTTCAAAGAACCCCCCCCTCCCCTTCGAAAATCCTAAAAGCTGTCTGTGGTATAGATATGGATATTTTCTGGAATCGCCCAATCCTGTGTCTGTTGCAACCATGTTTCTGCATTACATTATTTGTAATACAGTTGAACCCTTATTAAGTGGCGGCTCCTTATTAGGCAACCTTGTTCCCAGGGTTCCCCTGGAGTGAGACAGAATGGGAAGAAGAGATACTGGGAATGAGGTTGCTTATTAGGTGGCCAGTAATCAATTCCTGATGAGGGTTCTTCTATTGTTTTTTTTTCCCCTGGATTAAAGCAGCCAGTGTTCATTCCTCTGAGGGTGGCTGCTTAACAGGGGTAAAGGTAAACAGTGAAGAAACCTTATTTATACACGGTTTGCAATTCAAAGCTGAATAAGCTAATTCAAAGCTAATCGATATGTGATTTTTTTACAAAAATAAAATAAGTTTGAATTTCCATAGAAGGCATCATCTTTCACATCATTTGATAGCTCCCACCATACACCTTAAAGCATGAAATATACTTGTATATCTAGATATGTCAGCCTTTCAACTTCAAATCATCAGGATTTAGGAAGTCAGAGTAGTAAATTTAATATCCCTAGAATATAATTTCCTGCATCACTAGAATGCTTACAAGTCTGCACACATTAAGAACATGCTTCAAATGTATCAAAGAAACTGTTTTTATAGTGACTAATGCTTTGCAAACGCCATCCTGTTAGGGTCTTCATCAACTGAACAAGCTTTTCTTTACAGCGTAAGTATAAATCAACCAATCCAGTCATGATTGAATACTTTGTAATAAGATAATCCATTTCTAGTAAAAGTGATTGTAAAAGCCAGAATGGCAGAATAATTGGATGGCGGAAAAACACCCCAAATCCTAAAACACAGAACAACAGAAAATCACCCCAATTCCTAAAACATGGAACAGCAGAAAATCACCTGCAATGTACCAATTGAAAGAAAAATATTGGGCTTTATATTTGGTTGTCTTTTTTTTATGTTCTGTGTTTTAGGATTTGGGGTGATTTTTCCGCCGTTCTGTATTTTAGGATTTGGGGGTGTTTTTCCATCATCCTGTCATTCCGCCATTCTGGCTTTTAGGGTGACCCTTTCTGGTAAGCTTACTAATTTTAGAAACAAGGCCAAGAAGAACTTTTTAAGTGTTCAGCAAAATGACTACTGTTACAAAATGAAATAAGTGACAAATTGTTCCTTATTTAAAAAAAGAACAAAAAATACAGAAGAGACTTGTGTATTTGGACTAATATGCTCATCACATCATTAAGTTTCCCACAAATCAGAGGTAAGAATAGTCTAGTTTCACCTGGAAGGTCTTGAATTTGAAATTGTTTCGTGTTTTCATTTATGGTCTTTAGATGACAAAATCTTGACCAAAATAAGGACACGACAAAGTGTGCGAGATCATGTTATGAGCTGTTATTCCTTTTACATGAGTTAAGGGTACAATACAGTGCTTTACTAAATGAGATGTAATTTATTAATTAATAAATGTGCCTATAATTACAATGGAGTTCTGTCTTAAAGTGCCTATAACCCCAAATATTTTTTTCACCAAAAAAAATCTTTGCACCTGTTCGAAACACATTCTGGCATTTTTTCCCTTTTTTTCACCAAATCTTGGCTTTTTATAGGCTTTAAAACTGAGCATCGTTTGTTTCACGAGCAAGTCAGAAGGGTCACGCGTCTATTGCTGATTTGATGCCACAAACTGATTTGCATCACATTAACTCTTTGTAAACATGCATGCAAAGTAGATTGTGACATCAAATCAGGAATGGACCCACTCCCCTTCTGACTCAGTCGTGAAACAAACGCTGCTTGGTTTTTTCAGAAGTTTTGAAGCCTATAAAAGGAAGGATTTGTTACAAAAAGGAAAAAAGCTGCAAATTTATCTGTTTCGAGCAGGTGCAAAGACTTATTTTAGTGAAAAAATATTTTGGGGTTATAGGCACTTTAATTAATGTTGTTTTTTCTGGTTATTATTTCTGGATTTGCTTGACATGTGTCATCATCTGTTTAGAATTGAAGATACCTGGGAACCCAAAGAAGAATCCTTGGATAGGCAAGTGTCGCAAACATTAAAGGGACTCCACAAACCAAAAAAGTGCATTATCTGTCTTATGCTTCCAGTTTGATTGGTATGGCCCAAATTGTCTAGAATTGTAGATCTCTTAGGGTCTAGCATCAAGTATGTTGTTCAGTGTTAATATCCTCTTTACATCCACCTTAGATCATAACCAGCTCCAGTGATTGTGATGAGGTGCTCTTACAAGAGGGTTTTATGGGTTATACAAGGGCAAATGGCTGGTTATTGCAACAGATACAACTGCTCAGGACTGTGATGTGAAGCCACATTTCTTTCATTTTCTGATGCAAATAATAAGTACACTACTGCCTTAGGTCATACTCATTTCTGGTGGTGTGCGAGAGTGTTTTTGCTCTTGTTGTCCTCAGGAGGCCCGAGTCTTAACCCTGCAGTCCACATCTCAGGGACCTCTCTTTTTCACGAGATGCTCTACAGTATTGCATCCACAGTGGAGAATTAACAATTCCCATTGCATAACAGGGTTCAAAATAGCAGCCGGCTGCCGGCGACAGCCAGCACTTTGGTCACACTTGCCGGTGATTTTTCACGGAAGCAATAGAAAATTACATCTATTGATTGGTGAAAAAATCAGCCTTGGGGAAAAAAAGTCTATAAATTCAGGCTAAAAGCTCTGATTTTATTTTGAACCCTGCATAATGGTATTGAAACAACTTTAATCTCCAGTGGGATTAGTTTTCCTTTTTGGCTAAATAAAATGTTTCAAAAATTAATGTAATATTTGATATTTCAAAACAATAATTTTAGGATAGAGTCCAATTCATTGTAATAAGGACAGCCTCAAAGAGGTCCTCACAAATTGCCTTGAAGAAAGTGTCTTGAATTATGAGCTGCCACACAGAAGTTAAATGAGAGTTTTTGAAGGGGAGAAATCTCTTGCAATCCTCCCATCAAGCTCCAATTTCCACCTTGCCATTCTTGAATGTTCTTGGTAGTGCATCATTATAGCAATCACTGCACCTTGATCAATAGAGAATTAGGTGTATTGTCTTTCGATGCTGTAGTAGAGAACAGTTAATTAACAAAGGCTATGTATGCTATTTTCAAAGCCCTTAAATTTGATACATATTTCATCAATTATGTTGAAACACGAGATTGGTGTGTTCCTTATGCTGAACATGACTGTAATTTAAATTGTACGAGAAATATCTGTCTTGATTTGGTGGAATGTACGTGGATTTGTCATTGTAAACCCCTGTCCCCATTGATCTTGTTAATAAGAGACATTTTTCTGGCTTCTGTAGGCTTCGAGTCACAAAAAGGATTCCATCTATCAGCATCATTCTTTCAAAAGTTCCTCTGGATTCAACTCAGCCAGGGTAAGGTGTTGTAAAAACATAAATAGTCATGTTGAGCTCAGCTGTTCTGCTGCTTGTAGCTAAACCCCATTTGAGGCACAGACACCTCACAGGTCTTAGCTTCACTTGTAGCAAATTGTCTCCAGGGTGTCTGTTAAAAAAAATAATGATTTTGATCCAGATGGGACTGAATATTGTATTAATCTCCATATTTTTCATATTTTTCATGTCCTAGGTACCAAGCTCCTGGAAAATCTAAAAGTCCTGTCAAGTTTGGGGATGAGGATTGGGAACTAGCTTGGGAGGATGATCCTTCTAAGGCCCCTCAGATTGCAAAAAATGGACAAATGGACAAGAGAAGAAAGAGTGAAAAGAAGGGGATTGAAGATGGGGACATTAATGGAGAAAGTATGATAACTCAAGATGCCTCTGGCAATAACGAGGGCCCTTCAGGTCCTTTAGATAGGGGTGAAAACCAGTCTCTTTCTCAGGATAGCACTTGTGAGAGCAACAAGGGGCATTTAGAGGGTGCAGCTCTGAGGAATGAAAACAAAGGATCACAAAGGACTGATACTCAAAGAAGCAAGACTACACAGAGGAGACCCAAGAACTACAAAGAGCATAAACCCAAAGCATCTCCCCACAAAAAGCAGAAATCAGAAGACGTCTAGTCAGTTCATTGCTATGAGAATGCTAGTTTGTGGAGTGATGTTTAAAGCAGTTCCACTCAGGTGTTTAATGTCAGAATCAATAGCTAGTTTAACAGGTGTCATTGCAAGGGAAGGTGGGGGGGGGGGGGAATGGGACCAATATAAACAGCAAGCTAGCCTTTTCTCAGGGTCCCAAGGGGGTCCCTGCAACCCCAGAGCCTTGACGCTTTTGCCATGGAGCCCAGAGTCCTGACCATTTTTGCCTGGATCCCTAATACAAATGTTATGGAGCCCTAGAGCCCCGAAAAATTAATGCTGGAGCACTGGAGTTCTGCCCTTTTAGCCGTGAAGCCCTAGCCTGGAGTGCTAGACCCCTTTGCAATCCTGTTTTCCTTTGTTGGTGTCTTCCCATTAACATCAGGTGACAGACTCTATGGTCAAATGAATAAAGGGGGTAGTTTCTAAAGAAACTGTGGTGCTGCGTCAGTGGGGAAGTAATACACAAAAATTTTGGTATTATCAACAGAGTTGATAAATGTAAATTGACCACTGCACAGGGATTCTAAAAGCTGACATTTCGAGTGCTAGCCCTTCGTCAGAGCGAATCGCTGACTCTGAGGGCACAGACATTTGAAAACTGAGCAAAATGTACCGGTAATTATTAGAGAAGTGAACGATACTGAGGGCATTATTACTACTTGATACAAGAAACCACACCCTGAAGAAATTGGAAAGTGAAAGTGGTTGTTGTGATGATGGCATTATAAAGTAAACTGAATGAAAAGGCATGGTTTTAAAAAGTGGTCTTGTTAATTTGGTGAACCTGTGATAGAGGTAAATTTTACTCCAGTAGATAGCTTCTGGAGAGTTCAAGAATTTCTGTGGCCTTAATTCTTTTCCGTAATGTGGCTGAAGTACTGGGGCCGGTTGTTTGAAAGCCGATTGATGTAATCCAGGATTAGCGTAACCTTTAGTTGCAGTTTTTAACTATTGGATGAAAGTTGTTTTTGCTGGTTTTTGTTTTTCAGGATTAACTTTCCCTAATCTAAAATTTTGCTGAATATTGGCATTGAACAACGTTTGGGGACAGCAAAATAACCTCCTTGATTAATTTTTAATCCTGGATTAGCGTTAATCGGCTTTTGAACAACCAGGCCCTGGGCTACAGAACACCAATCTCAGCTATGTCTATTTGTATGCATTTAGTTTTTTCCAACTGAGCCCTTTCACAAGATGTACTTACAATAGAGCTCAGTCAATATCACACAATAATAATTGTGAGATTAATAAATATTAATCTCACACCACAGCACAATATAATCGTTTACACAGCCCTTTATTATTTCATCTTTTTTCATTACTTTTCTACAACTCTCCTTTGCAATAATTGGAGACCTAGCTAATTTATTTTATTATTAAACATTTGCATTAAAAATAAGGCAGCTCTGTGCCGTGAGCAGGTTCATGAAATAAAGATTATAAGTCTCTTGAATCCCTTCAAGCCAACAGGCCATTTTGCACATCTCTTGAGCCATTTTGTACAAACTAACGGGTAATGCAAATGAGTATTGACAACTAGAAACACCCCGAGTGTAAACCTATGGTTACAGCTGAGAATTTTGACTTACACAGAGCTCACATAGAAGATGCAAGTTGCATGTTGCAGAATTGCCACTCTTGAACAAGTGAAACACCCCGAGTCTAAACCTATGGTTACAGCTGAGAATTTTGACTTTTACACACAGCTCACACAGAAGATGCAAGTTGCATGTTGCAGAATTGTCACTCTTGAACAAGTGAAACAGCAGGCCAACACTTTGGTTGTGAGAAAATCAACTTGTGTGAATTTTGCAACTCTTGACTGTAAAGTTTTGCTTTTGCTTTTCCACAGCCTAAGTGACTATGTATTAAACCTGAGTATTGATGATCCTGGTCCATCCTGAGGGGGGAGGAGGAGGAAGGACTTTTGCACCTCTCCCCCTGCCCCACCCACTCACCCTGGTTCCTGTTTAAGAAAAGCCTGATACTCAAGCTACAACATGTTTTGTACTGAAAACGCCACAATCTTTTGAAAAAAAGATGTCACTTGAGTGTGGAAAAAACATTTCACTTCTCAGACTTCATCTTCAAATGCTTGAGTTATTGTTTGATGTCCTTCATGGCGCTCTCTGTCCAGTGTTTGAATTCTTGTGCGACAGATAACACATTTCAAGGGTAGATTGAGGTCATTTACAGCCACCTGTAGTGTCTTCACAAAACAGCGACGACAAAGCACTCTGTGTTTGCAGGGATATGTCTGGATAATAGCCTTGGCACTGTTGCACACAATACACTGTCATAAAAAAAAGATATACTTCTTACTAACTGAGTTCGAGGTCCGTACTGTAAGTTACGGCCCGAGTTTTTTCCCGTTCGCTTATGGCCGAGGCGTGTGGGCCATAAATCAACAGGAAAAAATGAGGATCCGTAACTTACAGTACGGACCGAGATAAGGAGGTTAGTAAGATATTTATTATATCTCTGAGGTTTATCAGGCATGAGGAAAAGGAAACTTTCAAATTCAGCAGGCCGTACAGTGAAGTATGGCCCGCTAAATTGACCAATCACAGCATGTGTACTAAATTTCAAGTATCAAAATATACAAACAATCACACAGAAGTATTGGGAGGCAAAACCATAAAACAACATCAGGCATCAAGAGACCATTCAATTCACAGGGGATGTAATTTTATTGGGGTCTAAACTACCAGTGGTCCCTTATTTTTATTCAAGATAGTGAAACAAGTGATACACCCAAGTGCAAGAAAATTGCCTCCCATCCGCCGCAACTCATTGCAGGAGGTGAGCATTGATGCAAAGCTACCATAACAACTCTGAATTCCAACTAAAATTAATTATTTTAGAACCTTAATCATTAACCTACTAAACACCTAAAGAAGTACCGTGTCAAGTCTAAAATGTCATACATTTCTTACCGATAGGGGAATCAAGTTAAACAATAATACTGTACAATGTTATGAAATCAAATTGAAAAAAAAAATGAGGTAAGTAAGCACCTATTTCAACAAAATTGTTTATTTTCTGTGAATATTTGTTATCTAGAGTGGATGGCACCTTTAGGGGTTGATAATTATTCCCTCCCTTGTGGCAAAGTTACAGGTCGTTGTTTTACTGGACTGTGAAATTACAACATTTACCTCATCATCTTCTGACTCAGGAGGTTCAGCTTCAAAGTTGTCTAATGTACCGAGAAGTTGTTCCTGTTGATTACAGAAAAAATTGTTGGACAAAAAGTACCTTTTACTACATGAAAAGATGAACATTGAGTGGCTCTGAATACTGCAACAACACAAAGTTGGTTAACTTTAAAAACACAAACATCACACACTGTAGGCTTTGAGATCATTATAATACTGCAACATGGGCATGTACTGACTGAAACACCACACAAAACTTCCCCTTCCTTGAAGTATCCCCAAAAGCAATCAATAATTACAGAACTATAAAAAGATACAGAAAAACATAAAATGTTTGCGTGTGGATAGAGCGTTTAACCTTTGGAACCTCTTTCCTTTATTTTAAATAATAATATTAGTAAAACCGTGTTTCAGAAAAAAAAAAGTACATTATTTTTTTTCAACAACATGTTCAAAATGTGCTGGCTGCTTTGGTGCACTACTTGGGATGCAGCACAAAATACCAAACATCTAAGCACTTGTTGGAAACTCCTGAAAAACAGCCAGTCAAGTTATCAAGAGTTTTGTGAAATCAATCTTAGAAAGTTTGCCTGAGTGCAGACACCACTAAATGCGAAATGCTGTCTCTCATCTCACATCTGCCACAAATAACAGCATTTGCAGACTTTAAACTTCCAGTCTCAGAGTATTCCAGGAATAATTTTATGCTTGATGACCCACTTGCAAAGACAAGAGTATGTTGGCCACAAAATTATACACAATATTATTGGATGAGGTTTTTGTGATATCCAGAACAATCAAGGTCAAGGTAAGAGTTATCAGCCATTAACCCTTACCAAGACCTTGATTATTCTGGATATTAAAAACCAAATCTAATAATAATAAAATTGTTTTATTTTTCATTGAATGAAAAAAAGAAATGTCACGACAGTAACCATTCACTTGCAAACCTTGGCAAGCCATACAAAGTGTGCGAACATGACATAATTATCCTTGGAAATCATTCACTGTGGTTAAACATGACATGATTACCCATGACCTTGAGTGTCCTTGACATGAGAACTGAAAAATCTCCTCGTAGATGATGTCACAAGTGCTGATTTTGTAAATTCACTGTACACTTTCGGCCAATCAGAAAAGAGATAGCGAGTTCAATGTATCATAATGTTAACTATTGGATTACCAGTAATTTATGTATCACCCACTAAAAGAACTATTATATTTACAGGATTGATTTTTTTTGTTGCTTCCTTGTGTTGTGTTGTGCGACAAGACACAATATACCGAAAGACAAAGAAGAAAACTCGTACTAATTATGGTACGGGTAACTTTTAACTCTAACAGTCTACATAATTAGCGAACACAATTCGATTGCAGTTAATTCGAGTTCAGTTGTTGGAATTAATTAAAATAAGTTTACTTCTAAATACAGATTTAAAGCTGAACGACCTTCTCAACACGTACCAATTTATCTCGCAATTCCACCAGTTTTTCTACTCGTCGTCTTCTGAACTCTAAACCAGCAAGATTTTCCCTGACTTGCCTCTTCTTGTACATGTAGTAAAGATAAAGAAGGCAGGCTCCCGAGGCAGCGGCGACAGTGTAGCCAATTGCTCTGCTGTTGCGACTGAAAAATCCCGACATCGTGAAAGATCTTCGAATACTTGTGAAAGTATTGTCCTTAGTTATTTTATGTTTAAACTCAAAGGCACCCTACAATCATGGAAGATAGATTTTAAAAGCGAAACACCGCTTTTGCTGTGGAGAAGTGACGATAAAAGGAAATTGAAAGTGTATTTCCTCCAGAGGAATCTGGAAACGAGGATGGCACTAGAAACGGGAGGGGAGGGGTGGCAGGAATTTCCGTCTGCTGGCATCTCTTCGGGCTGCGCTGGGTCAGAAAGAGCAAATCACTCCCTTAACCCCTCCCCCATCAATGAAACACACAAGGCAATACAAATTCCCCTTATTTGAATTTCATTTATGATGATGCTTTTGGGAAATTAACCATACTTCAATAGTTTGGAATGAACAAGTGCAGAAGTGTCACTTCAGGGTTCCTGCTGATATTTAAAATATAAGTTGATTACACTAAGGATGACTTCGTTCTTAACAATCCGTACATGAGCTTCCCTTTCCATTGAGAGCAAACTGTTGCAGAGCTCTCAAGTTGATTTGTTGCCAAGAGCGAGATTTCTAACAGCGCAGCCATCCATTTCAACCGTGAAGGAATCAATTGCCTTTCTGGGGGTATCTAGAGGTATGCTCCCTCAGAAAATTTTGAAAAATTGAACTAAGACATGTTTGTTGTATTCTGAGCAGAATTTCCACTGTTGGAAAGCATTTGATGCTGTTACAAAGGGAACATGGAGTGAATTGTTTCCAGAATGATGGTTCATTAGGTGGTCACTTCCACAGCAATTTTCTACCTTAAAATGAACAGTTTAAATCAAAAATCCTAAATGCCTGCGAAATAATAATTGAAGTGTGAGAGCATAATATTGCATTCATTTTCATGAGTCTCTCACTCAATGCACGAGACTCCAAGCTCTGCTGTTGTTGGTATATTTTTTTGTTAGAGATACCATGAAATGCTCAGTGCAATCAGTACCCACATTATACGGCAGGTAGCAAATCAATGAACCACAAGCACCCTTACTGCTTGTTGCTTTCCTTCCTTGATGCATTTGTCAGATCCCTGTCTTAAAACAAAAGACTTACAAAGATGAACCTTCCATTTGGGGCATGAGGACATTTCTGGAATGAAACATGACAGAGTCAGGCCAGCCAAGGAGAAGACTTTGATTCTTTGAGGAGGCTGTTATCCTTTTAAGGAAGTAGATTCTTAAAAGAATCTACTTGTTACAGCCCAGTTCACATGTACATAATTTTGTGATGTTTGCACTGGTCAAGAGAGGGCAGCCATAATTTCCAAGCCCGCTCAAACAGTGAAACATCATCAATAGCACTGCATGCATTTTGTCAACTTCTAAAATTACTAAAACTTTGCATGCAAAACTTTAGTAGTTAAAGGAAGTAGATGCAGAGATGCAAAGTGGGCAATTGCACGCTGTCTTGAGTGTTACATGACGTTCTATCTTGCCTTAGTATTTCAACTAAATTTCCATGATAGGCCTGTCAGTTTTAACTTTAGACAGGGAAGTAAACAGAGTGAAAATGGGTTCTGGAGTTGACAATTTTCCCCTCTTCTATTAGGATAGGTTAAGTTCATTAAAGACTTCCAAGCAAGAACCTTCAAAACAACAAAACAGTTGTCACCTCAGAAAATACCATCTTCCACAATTTTTTCCTTTATGAACTATCAAATTGTGTTTCCCAAACTTGCAAAGTTTTCAAATTAAAAATGCCATTACAATATTTCTGATCCCTGTTCGTATTTTTACTATAAAAATTCATTTTTCAAGCATTTACACTTTTAACCATAATAAGCAAGTGATGACTCACAGGCACAAATAATGTAGGTCAGCCTACACAGAGTTGTTAACTGTGGTAGAAAAATTCAAACCATATAAAAATGGAGAACATGTCCAGCTTCGTTGTATCTCATTAATTCTCATTCCAGACATTCCTTACCAAATACAGCGCCTTAAATGGTGAACTCGTCAATTCCCAAATTTCCTACATTTTAAAAAGCCAAAAATACAACTGCATTAAGGCACATTAGAAAACATGACAACCATTGCTATAAACTATATAAAAACAGGTATTTAGGGTAACAGTTTCCAGCAGTGTTAATCATTGTCGTCTTTTTTTCCGTGCTTCAAGATATGAGTGAACTGGTTGTAATCCAAGTAGCCATCTTTGTCGATTGGTGCGTCACGTAGGACATCATCGACTTGATCCTCGGTGAATCTGTCTCCCATGGAAGTGAGAGCCTCCTTTAGCACATCTTCATGCACTTTACCGTTGCCATCGTCGTCAAAACAGGCAAACGCGTTACAGATCACGTCTTCAGGGTCAGTCCCGTTCAATTTCTCGCCGAACAATGTTAGAAACATCGTGAAGTTGATCGGTCCGGGCGACATTTTTACCATTTCCTCCAAGTAGTCGTCAGTTGGATCTTTACCAAGGGAAGCTAACATATCATGCAAATCCTCTTTATCAACGAAACCATCGCTGTTTTGATCTATCATGTTGAAAGCCTCTTTAAATTCTTGAATTTGGTTTTGATCGAACATCGCAAACACGTTCGAAGTAGCACGGTGAGCCCGCTTTTTGGTTGTCTTTTTCGTTTTCCGAGAAGCCATCTTGTTTCTTGGCCCTCACAATGTCAATCTGGGTGACAGAAACACAGATTCACAACCTCACAGCTCACTTTCGGTACAGAAATTTATATACAGCACCTCCCTAAATTTACTCGAAACACGAAACTTGTATATTGTTTTCGCTTTCCCGGATATGCCGCCCAGTCCCCCATCATCCTAACGTCATTTCCGGATTTAGGAAGAGACCGGAAGTCTCGTCTGCGTCATACGATTTATACAGCAACTAAACAGATTTGCAGTCGTGTTTTTACTAGGCATAAGAAATATTCTTTTTTATTATTTTTTTTCATTGAACATATAACAAGAAACACATGACACTTGTAAATAACCAGTTTGGTCACATCTTTTTGGCCTTTTTTTATTTGCACAATAAATATTAAGCAAATATAAAAAAGAAAAGTTTTTTTCCGATTGACCCCTGAACTCCACCAAGACTACTGAATTAAACCTTTTCAAAACAAAAAAGGTCACAGTGTTGTTGAATCAAAACAGTTACATTATGTTACCCTTCCTGAGCCAAGGAAATTAAATGAAATAAAAATAGACAAAAATATTAAATATTGTTTTTTCCTTTCTCACTATTTTGCAAATCTTTTGTCCTCATACAGTGAAATTTGACACTTGCGACTAATAAGTCAAACTCTTAGAGCAAATAGTGTGTCCAAGTTCTCTATCCCACAAATGGGTTTCATTGGGCAATGGAATATCGATGGCATAAAATTAAATGTTTTGAGAGGCAATCTCCTTCCTTGAACAATTTGGTCCCCACAGGCCAATGACATGTGAAGTGGGAAACATGTCCTTGTTAGGAGTCGAAACAATGCCAAAGGTGGAGTTACTCGTCATTTATTGCAAGTTTGTTGCCTTCATGCATAAAGAGTCCTGTAATCAAATTTATGGGGATGCACAGTTTCAGTGGAAACTAAAATTTGATGAAAATATCAACATACTATCAACATCACTTGCAACCATACCATTATAGAGATGGGATGAGGATGCCAACTGCGATTTGACTAGATGACAAAATGATGTGGTGTGATGACATGGTGGGACTTTGTTTCACCTCATAAGTAATGAAGGGATTAGTTGAGTAAGGTAAACAAAAACAAGTGTGTGAAAAAGTAAGAATGTTTACAGCTCAAGTTGACATTTTATACTCAAAGTGAGGCTTCAAAGGCAAAGTTCCATGTGAAGTGTGTGTGAGATGTTTTTCCAAATTTTTTTTTTTTTGACATTACTTTGAATTCTTGCAGAAATGTTTAGTTTCTTTCCCTATGACATTCATGAACACAATAAAAAGCATGGAGAAAACCAGTCCTTCTTTGTAGAGGAAATTTAACCCTAAATAACTGCTTCATGTTCTTGAAAAGACAAAGAAGAGACAAAACTTGAAAGTTAGCCCCATGTTTTCAACAAAATAACAGAGGCATTTGGAGACAACTTTGGAGATTACATCTTGCTGGCATGTTGAATGACAGCAAGAAATATGACACCCCCTTTGGAAAGGATCCAAGTCAGAAAAAAAAAAGAAAATTTGCCCTCAGAAATAGCATTGAATATTTTTTAGCAACACCACATTAAATGACATAAATAACTAACCTTAACACACTGCACATTTGACTACCCAACTCTTTTAATTTACTTCACATAATTTGAGTCAGCTATTTCCCAAAGAAGTATGAATGAGGTCCTTACTTCATTTTATGATCTCCTTATAATCCCTTGTTCTACATCCATGTTAATGCAATGGTTGCCTTAAATACAACCTATAATTAAAGACTGAATTCATACATTGTGCAAATTTTGCTTCGCATGTATTGATCCCTAACCCAAAAGCAAAGGTTACATTAGCTTGTTCCAGGCTCTCAGATTGTGGAGGCAAGAGAACACTAACAAGAACAAGCAAAGGAAATTGAGGGGGGACTGGAGGGAAGGGAGGAACTGACCTGTTAAAGAAAGTCACAGGCTCTTCTTCTTTCCCCTTTCCCTTCCCCAGTTCCCTCTCGATTCTCTTCGCTCAAATTCACATTGTCACTCATTCTACTTCATCTCCACTATCTGAGGGCCTGGAAAAGGCTCAGGTTACATGTACTTGAATGTTCCAGAATAGTGATTGATTTTAATTACATTTCCACAGGGTTTGAAGCTTAACACTTTTTTTATCTTGCCAAGATGAGCAAACTAGCGAACTGGTATGATGTGTAGCTTCTTGAGAAATAAGAAGTGCAGGTTCCAGTAATATGCATGAGAGAAGAGATGTGGGAGAATATTTTCTCCCCTTTTCGTCATCTCTTCTTAATTCTCACACCCATATTTCTCCAATGTCTCTTTACATAGACCAAATATTTAGAGCATCACATTTTTAATTTAGATTTTGTTATGAACATGAATGGATTTTTCAGTGGTTCAGCTTTGCCAAGAAGAAGAACGGAGTAAAACCCGATGTGATCATAGCATAATGAACATGAATAAAAAGAAATCCATAATCTTCTAACTACCAAATTAAAACTACTTTTCAATTAATCACATTACACAAGAAGACAAAAAAAGAAGAAGAAAACCAAGACTTTCTGAAACAGGCTGATAAAGTGTTAATCGTTTTCGTCTTTTTTTCCGTGCTTCAAGATATGAGTGAACTGGTTGTAATCCAAGTAGCCATCTTTGTCGATTGGTGCGTCACGTAGGACATCATCGACTTGATCCTCTGTGAATCTGTCTCCCATCGAAGTGAGAGCCTCCTTTAGCAAATCTTCATGCACTTTACCGTTGCCATCGTCGTCAAAACAGGCAAACGCGTTACAGATCACGTCTTCAGGGTCAGTCCCGTTCAATTTCTCGCCGAACAAGGTTAGAAACATGGTGAAGTTGATCGGTCCTGGCGACTGTTTCATCATCTCTTCCAAGTAGTTGTCCGAAGGATCCTTTCCCAACGAAGCCAGCATGTCGTGTAAGTCTTCTTTATCCACGAAACCATCGTGGTTTTGATCTATCATGTTGAAGGCTTCTTTAAATTCTTGAATTTGGTTTTGATCGAACATTGCAAACACATTCGACGTAGCTCGATGAGCTCGCTTTTTGGTTGTCTTCTTTGTCTTTGCTCTCGCTGCCATCTTCTTCTGTAACCTGCACTGGCCTTAACTGTTAAAACTGGATCACAGCAACGCACAAATGCGACCTCAAACACAAATTTAGAGTAAAATTTGCACAGGGAAATATTTCAACTGCATAAATTTTCTCGGGGTGGCCTTCCCAAGAAAGGTATTTTGAATGAAACTTATATGAGGTGTAAAATGAATTGCCTGTAATCAGCGGTCCGGCAAGCATAACATGCGTGATTAATCGTCACAGCTAGTGTTAATTTACGTTGCTGTCTGCGTAAGAGAAAACAAGTGTAAATTGAAGATCTTGATCTCAGCAGATCTTAATTTACAGCCAAAATGAAAGCTGAGAGAGGTCTCAGCATCGATAACCCGAACGAGTCCTGGCTTGAGAGCAAGGGGACGTGGTTTACGTATGTACTGCTCATCACCATTGGTCATCTGGTTATTCTGAGCGTGCCATTTTTCGATACCCCGACGGCATGGACCCTCACAAATATCTTCCATAATTTGGTAAGTTTGCAGAATTTGGTCTTTTAGCTTCTGCTGAGTTTTTACGGTCTAGGTCACATTAAGCTTGTGACTGTATCATCTGTAACTATCATTCCTCGCAATTATATGCGCACAATTCAAGGTAACTTCCCTGTTCTGAAAAAGTGAGAAAAAAACAGTTAAGTCTTATTGCTAGGTTAGCTTCAGCTTGCCCGCTTGAGGTCTCTCCGGCCTGGTCACTGCCTCTATGCTTTAACCTTAATTTGGATATCTAAACTTTTGCTGCAGAAAAAAAATGTATTTTTAGTGTCTTAACATATTTTGATTCCACTTTGGTACATGTTAATTTTCGTGTAATTTGCTTTATGGTGGAAATTTTAATTTTTTATGAGCATAAGTATTATTTTGGCTTTGGTTATTTTGTGGTTAAAGTTAATTTTATCATTGGAAGTATTTTGATAAATATTTACCAGCTTTTTCCCTCATATTTAGAGTGCCTTGCAGACTAACTAACTCACAATATACATTGTTGTTAGAATATACATTAAAGTGCAGTAGATTTTCAATATTTAGCCTATAAATGTTTTTTATTTGTTGCTTATGAGGAACTTGTTATTCATGCCTTGTTGATGGTTCTAAAAACCTCATTAGTCAACCACCAGTAGTACCTCCACTGGTACATTATTAGTAAATGGAACAACTAACTCTGGAAAACAAAGTTTTGTTGTAGTACAGTATACATACATGTTGCAGGTAAAAATTAAGTTCAGGTAAAAATGTTTAACCAAGGTTGATTCTCAAATCCCTTTGTCTCTATTCAAAATTGAGGTTAGGATACAAAGGGAATTGATTTTCAACTTACAATGTAGGACATAACTCTTGGGACACTTAGCAATTTTCTGAATAATTCCTCCCTCCCCCCTCCACAATGTTGAGTTTAGATGAGCTGATAAATTAACTTAAGGGTAGTCGCCTGCTGAGCTCTCTCAACATTGTCTGGGGGAGAATGGGGCCGGTTCAGAAATGAATGAAATTGGTGTTTTAAAGCAGGTAGGATGCAGTGATTGGTTAAATTACTACTTTGTTTGATTTCGTGCTTTTTTCACAAGTGTCCCAAGGACTTATGACCTGCATTGTAGGTTAAAAATTTTTTTTAAATTTAATTTTTAACTGCAACATATACATGCACTGCCATTAACAACAACTGATGTCTATGTTAGCATTATAAAATGCCGTGGATGGTCTTGTAGGGGTGTCACAAAGGACCTGGGACAAAGAATGTTGTCAGACAATTTGGTTTAAGATTGATAACAGATTTGGCTTTTGAGAAACCAGCATCAGGTGGCAGGTTGTAATAAACAGTGACTTCATGATAAATTTTTGTTTGTCTTTTTTCAGAGCATGTTTATTTTTCTACATTACCTGAAAGGAACACCATTTCAGACAGCAGATCAGGGTAAAGCACGTAGACTTACCCACTGGGAGCAACTCAACAATGGCGAGCAATTCACAGAAACAAGAAAGTTCTTCACACTGGTGCCAATCTTCTTGTAAGTCTAATTCATGTATAATAAATAATTATTGTACCAATGAGTAAATGGAGTAAAGACCAACAAGGCTCAAGGATTTTCAGGATTTTAATAGATGTAATCTGAAGCTGTAGAAATAGCAAAATGACATGATATAACTTTTGAATGAATTCTTTTGGTAAAAAAGGCATAAATCTGAGAACAATTTGGCCCATTACTTACATTTGTCCAGGCCTTGTAAAAATAGAGTTCAAGAACTTGTCAAACATCAAAAACCTTAGAGAAAACCTAGAAAAACTTTGTAAAACCGTACATAAACATTCATTTGCTTTTGCACAGCATGGCAAGGCAACATGGCATTACCTGATAACAAAACTAGTCCATAATGCTTTGTGGCTCTAAGTTTAATCTCGGTTCCAGTCCGTTGCAATCAAGGTAATGTAACAATAATAGCTGTTAATTCTTGGTGCATTTTGGAGGTGCCACTTCGTACTGTAGTTCAATAGAACAGTGTACATTGACCAAAGGCCCTGTAATAGTTGGCAAGCATCTGAAGTTTGAATCGTGTCACATGTTGGGCTGAGGTAACCCTATTATGAAGATGTTTAACAATGGCTTCCTGAGCTGATACATCAAATGTTTTAGCTAAAAGGTTTAGAGAGACATATTACTATTGACACAGTTTTGACAACTTTAAGAGGGCTTGTTTTGAAAGAAAGAGGAAATTCCTCCAGGAATCTGGAAATTTTGCAAGTAACTAGGAGACTTGAGAAAATGTCAGAGAAACAGGAATTCTGGGATAGAAGGAAGAAATAATTTGGAAATTTGAATTGTTTAAGGGAATGTCACCAAAGAAGCAGGAGGGTATTAGAATGCTGGAAATTGCATTTCCAATGACAAAAAAATTCCAACATTTTCTGGGGGAGGATGCCCCTGGACCTCCCTACAAGGGTGCCACCTTTGGTGGTACCTTTCATCTAACCCCCTTTTGTTAAAACCAAGATCCCCCCCCCCCCCCCACAGGTTATTTGTTAGAAAATAAAGCACTGGCAAAAAGAACTGAAGATCAGATCAACCTTGGGTCAAGGTTGCAATCAGATATGTTTACTGTGTGAATCCAACAATCATGAACACTCTGATTTGATTTTGACACTTCCCATTGTGCAGCAACCAATCAGAAGCTACATGAAACCACAAACTAATAACCATTTCTGTTTGTGGTTTAGTTTTGTTGCATATGATTGGATTTTAACTTGAAACACAATAACACTCCATAAATATTTCTAGTGTTTATGGTTTTTGGATTTTCACAGTGATAATAACACATGGCAATATTTAGCCCTTGATGATGACAACCATTCCTTTTTGACTTGCAGAATTTTAATTCTACAATACTTGGTGTCAGGTGGATTTGGATCTCAGCACTTTATTACAAAAAAACAATTCCATGGCAAATACCAGAGTGCTACTTGATTCTATAAGTTTGAATTGATAAATTCTGGCATTTTTTTCTGGTTTCCACTTTTCAGATTTATGTTAACAAGCTTCTACACCAGATATGATGGAATTCACTTTGTTTTCAACTCGTTATCCCTTCTTGGTCTTTCATTGGTTCCCAAGTTCCCACAGATGTACAAAGTGAGGCTGTTTGGTCTCAACAAGTACTAATCTAACAACAACAAAAAAAAGAACAGATACAGTAAAACTAAAAGGATCATTTACACAGGATCAACAGAAGACTTAAAGAAACTGATCATGGTTGCCGAATAAGTACACAGATATCAATGGTACCGGTAGTTTCTATTCTCTCAAACTAAAGTTTAGTTACAGTGCAACTCTAGGTGTTGTACATGTAAGGAGTTACTAACATCATGTAGTCTCAAATCAAGCATCATAATAGTTATTTCATTAATAGGTTTAAACGTTTGCAATGCTTTTTGTTTGATTCCCTTAAAGTACTCCTTATTTAATGTTACACATTTGGATAGAGTTTAAATTAAAAATTATTTAAATTTTATTTTTTTTCCCACATATTGTTATTCATGTGATCAACTAGAATTTACAAGCTCTCAAAGATATTTCTATAATTTCAAGGACAACACGAAGAAAGGGGAGAAAACCACTTCAACACAGCTTCTCTTAAAATGTGAAACAGAGTAGCTGCACACCCGCAACAATGATTTATAGATTGTATATGGCATTACTCCAACTATAGTATAAAAATAAAACAAAAAATGAAAGGTATCAAACATAGAATTCAGTAGGAAGTGATTGTTTAGGGTTTATAATTACAGTGGAACCCCGCCAAATGACCACCCCGTTAATACGACCACCTCGTTATTACGACCACTTTTTTGTGGCCCGAGCTGTGTATTTTGCTATTTTGAAAGCCCTGTTAATCCAACCACCCCGTTAATGCAACCAGTGTTTCATGGCCCGAGGGTGGTTGTATTAATGGGGTTCCACTGTATTAGCTAGAGATTGATTGTTAAAAGCACATGTAAACTTGTCTTCATTTTACAAATAGTTTTAAAACCAACAAACTTTTGTGCTTAGATCACAGGCCAATGTGCAACTTGGATTGTTTTTAGTGAGAGAAGGGCTAGCTTTGAAAACTAAGTTTTGTGTGCAAATCAGAATTAGTCCAAGAAATACTTTGGAAACCACACTTTAAGGAAAACCACTTTTCTTGTGGGTTTTTCATCTTCATGAATGCCATTGCATGCGGCTAAATTGAGCTTAATTTGACGCAACAGAGTGGGTAAGCAACCGGCACTTTTTTTTGTCCTACTTTATGCAGCTTAGATTAGGATATATGAAAAGCAAAGGTAACCTTGTTAAGGATTAGTCTGCCAGTGTTCTCTTTCTACCATGTTGCTTTAATTATCTTGGTTTTGCTATGGGAAAACAGTGGGTTACATCATTTCTATGACTTTATGAGCTAACTGAAACAGTTTGAAGTGTGTTCATACCATGGCTTGGTTAAAGTGAATGCAGGTCATTCTATTAATCTTTTACAGCTGGTCTGTAAGAAAGCCATCATTCACACTTTCCTTATTCATAAAAGTCAGAATAGACCAACATATTTCCAAGCAAGGTTGAGAATAAATTTATTTGAGAAAGATATTTTTCTGGTTCGTTGATGAACTGGAAATGCACTTTAGCAGATTTTGTGGCTTTAGGCCACCTTTAACACAAACACCCATTTTTGTACTTTTCCTGGGGGGGGGGGGCAGGGGGGGGGGGTGAGAGGTACCTGAAAATAACTAATTTTTGTTGTGGTTTCAGTGATCCATAAATCATGATCTGCTTTTATTGTCCTTGGAGATGATATGTAAGAATATTTATTGTGTAATTGATATAAGATTTTAAACAATGTGAAGAAACAGTGCCACCGTCCACATAGTGCTTGAAGGTCTATAGCTTAAATCTTGAATGGCGTTAATAGTAGTTGGGTATTAAAAAGCAGAACTGTTATTTACCAAATGATTTTAAAAGTAGTTTGCAGTGCTGCATGAAAAGCTTTCATTGAGCTAAAGACAAAGGCTGAACTACAAGCATTGGCTTTCACTTAAGGTAGTACAACGACAGTGTAACCATGGAGACATTAATATTGTAATGGTAATGAATTTATTCTTGTTATGTTATTTTTGTTTCTTTGTGCTTTTGCTTTGGTGTCCATCTTTTAGTGCCTCTGAAAACCAGCATTGGCACAAAAACAATGTCTTGAATTTCCCATGTTCAATTTATCAACAAATATTTTGCCCAACCCTAAGGTTCATTTTTATGAGACATGTTTTCTTTGCCCTTTTCGTTTGGAAGAATAATTACATTTCAAGACAATGACAGTTGAGATCTGAAATTACAAGGCAGCATCCCAAAATAACAGTATTGTGTATCCAAGTGCCAGAATTTGGGAGAAAAAAGAATTAAAAGTCTTGATGTGATGGGTGAGAAATGAAACAACTAAGCAACAATAGGCCTTTTCCGAATTACCTCAGGCCTCTTTTTCAGAGGGAATCTTGGTGCTCATCCTTTCATATGCAAATCAATTTTCATTCACATGAAAATGAGTTTAATTTGCGTTTGAATGAAAATTGATTTGCATAGGAAAGGATGAGCACCAAGACTCGCTTTGTAAAAGAGGCCTGAGGCCCGGTTCAGACGTCGAACTTTTCATGTACCGAACCTAATTCCTATTCGAGTTGACTCGAATTAATTAAGTTCACCAGTTGATTCAGACGTCGAACCTAATGTGTCGAACCAAAAACGTTCTGAATTGTGGGTAAAACATAATTTTTTTAATGCATTTATAATTTATACATTAGATTCGGTACATGAAAAGTTCGACGTCTGAATCAATGTCGATCTTTTGCCGTTCTATCCGACTAGCCCAGTCGGATAGAACGGTACAGTCGATCCAAATACAAAACTGCCGATCCTAATTGATTCGTAGGTCGAACTTTTCATGTACTTTATAGCAACATTAGGTTCGGTACATGAAAAGTTCGACGTCTAAACCGCCGCGGGCCTGAGGTCATTTGGAAATAGCCAATTTGTTCTCTAAGAATTTAAAACTAAGCATGAGCATTTGAATCCTGCTTATTCAAAATAACAAGAATAACAACAACAAGTAATAGTAATTGGACAGAGTGGAGTACAATTCAGGGAGTAATCGGGCGAGTGATTTCAAAGATTTGAAATTACGAGCACGATTACTCTCTGAATTGTATCACACGAGGTCCAATTACTAATTAATCGTATCAATAACAAATTTCGAGATTAAGAAGATTTTGAGAACTTCCTTTGAGTGAAAAAGTCAGTGCTATGTTCCAACAGTCTTAAAATCACGAAGAAAGCCATTAAAGTGCACGTAATTAACGCGTTAATGGCGTAGGTGTCCAATTACAGGTATCAGATTACAAAATGTTGAAATTGAATACCTGCAATTGGACACCCACGTTATCGCGCGCCAACTACGCAACAAACAGGCGCGCGCAGAACCAATCAGAATCGATAATTTTGTTATAGATACTATTACAATGTTAATGGTCAATGATGTGAATTACCACTACCACCACTTCCCTCAACCACTAATGACAATAATAGGGAGCTTTAGCAACTAGGACGGCAACGAGAACGTCACAAAACAATCGGTTTAATGAACAAAAAAAATCGTTCTGCACGTGCGTTTTACATTTTGGTACATTTCTTTGCCGTCCTCGCAAAACAACAACGTGAAAAATGGCCAAGTTTTATGTTTTCTTGAGAACGTGAGTCCATGACGTCAAAGTGTTCGTTATTATTCCTTACTTTAACGCTGTTTATAGTAATTTAGTTCCTGGACAGTTCGCCAGCATTTTCCAAGGTAAACAAATTTCAATAAACGCGAAAGAGATACAGAAACGAGAAATTACGTTTTCGTTGCCGTCGCCGTTGTCACTGCTAAAACTCCCTATTAAGATGTGGTAAGAAATATTTTAGTATAATATTGAATAGTAGCGTAGCCAATCAAAATGCAGGATTTGCATTAGTTTACTAGTTGGGTGATACCACAATTGTAATAGACATGTAATAGCTCTTCACATCTACGTTAGCAAACAATGACACAAAATTCAAACCCGTCACCTAGAAAAAGCTTGCCTGAAGAGAGAAACCTGTACTGGTGTTCAGTGTCTGATGTTATTTAAGTCTTGGTCAGTGACTCGTTTTGGTTATTTCATGTTTTATGACCTTCTTCGGCCAAATGCCCCAAAAGCATGAGTAGTACTACGCGGTGGTTCAGACCCAAAACATTCCACCGATCAGAAACCAGAACGACCTGCCCATCAAATCCATGAAACTCTGGTGGTCTAGTTCAGGCAGACTCGACGCTAAGGAGAGTCCCCAATAGGTTTGGCGGGACGCAGGATTTGGTCCTAGGCGAGGAGGATGTCCCCTAAAAACGACTGCGTGGGACGCCAGCCAAGATTTCATTCAGTCTAGAAATGCCTCATTAGGTTGGAGTTCCTGGTTAAGTGAATCTTCGAGAATTTTTGGATGATTTTGGAATGTTCGGAAGGAAGAAAAGTTGTTTTGGGGGAATGTGGAAAATTATGGAAAATTGCAAGATATTGGATTTGAAGGTCAGTTGAAAATTAAAATTTTAAGTGAATAATTAGTAGACAAAGGCAAGATAGTCCTCCGCCACAATAAGGTGCCCCTGACCCCGTTAGCGGACTAACTGATTTATGTGTATACCCTTTTGTATCACACTTTCTTTCTTTCTCAATTCACACTATTTTCCCAAAGTTTCTCCTCCTTCTTAAGCCATAAAAAAATGATTGACAGGTTTTTGTGAGGCCAACTGTCTGATGGTTTCCCTTTGGGTAATAGGGAAAGGACCCCGTTGCATAAGATGTTAAAAAAAATTGAAGTTCAAGTTTCCTTCGAAATACTTACTAGTCGTAGTACTTGCACTGAAATCATTTGAGGTCGTCTGTGAGGAACGATGACGAGGAGGAAGTATAGTAGATTGCAACTTCAAGTAGTTTGCCCTTGTAACTTAGGAAAATCGCCATGAACTGAATACTGGTTTCTTTAATTTGAAATCTACCTGTTCTTGTTGTACGGGCCTTTCATGTCACAGAAAAAGTACTTCCTCATAATTTGAACAAACGTGCCGTGACGGTGTCGTAACGGTACCTGGCCAAGACATAACCCGATCAAGGGTTACAATGTTAGGATTGTATTCCAGTTTCGTCTTCAACTGCGCTTATGTTATTGTCTTCGCAATTTGCGTAGTTTGAATTCCAACGCAACGATTCTTCATATCCATTTTTTCTGAGATTTCGTTTGAACCTCGGACATGGCAACAAATCAAGAAAGTACACCATCAGCTATTGAAAGCAGTCTTCAGAGCGACAGAACTGTTACGAACAATAACAATCAAAACATTGGTTGGCGTCAGAAATTCTTGTTCATCTCCAAGATTGTATATCCCCTGGTATGCACAGCTTATAATTTTTATCTCGTCTGGCTCCTTGCTTATCTGAAGGATAACCGAAACTACTGGTTCCTAAGCTTTGTCGCCTTTATGCCCTTGGTTAGTTTCATTGACATGATGGACATTCGGGCGATAGTGACTAGACGCTCGTTCGAAAGGAGTGCTTCTGACGCTTCGGCGTGGGTTACAGTACATTTGATGGTCTGCTTCACGATGCTCAGCCGACTCGCATATTATCATGTTCAACCTGATAAATTCATCGGCCCGCGATTTGTTATCGTTTCTCTACAAGGAAGCATAATTTTGTTTTTATTTGGCTTTTTACTGCGAAGAGACTTCAAGGCGAACTTTCTGCTTAAAGAAAAAGATATCCTGACTATAGAGCTGTGCTTGATTTTGTCGACATATTCAACTTGGTGGATGTTCTTTCAGCGAATGAATGCGTTGGAGTCAATAGGATGGGATTGTTTCTTTCCGAAGGAAGTTCCACGGAGATGGCAATTCAAGCTTTTTGCACGATGTCTTTTATTATATTACAATTCGTCTTTACGCATGGATCGCAGGTAGAGGGTGACAATTGGACTCATGATGATGCAATTGCAGATAGCGAAAGGTTAGTTTCTTTCGCGTCTATTGTGTTTCAAAATTTTGCATTTTTGGTCATAAGAATCATCATATGGGCACGTTATAGGCTATATAGCCTGGGCTTTTTGATGAAGAATGTTGTTGCCATAGTTGTGTGTTCTATGCAAGTTTACAAATTTTTCCGTGAGATCTCAGTAACACAATGAAGATAACATGTCCTTTTTTCCATGTTATTTCGATTCTCATTCTCGTCGTAGTTTTTTGCCGAGAATCAGGTTCTATTAGCGTTACTTTGTCTATGTTTATTATTTTTGTTTGGCGTTACAGGACCTCAGTTAAAATCGGATTTCTTGAATTTCGTCCATTAGTACACAAGGCAGGCAACGTCTCCCAGAGAGGTAAATTCCAAGAACATAAGTTCTTCCTTCCTCGGGACAAATTTTATATTTGCTTAGAAAACCTTTTGTGTCCCTGTGAAAGCGTGGAAACATTCAGGGAAATACTACAAGAAGTTCATAACTGTTTGCGCTGTGTTTGAACAAATTTGACAAGTTAACAAACCGGGACGGAAGTCTGAGTCGGCTTCGTCCCTCAAGTTCATGAGTTTTGATAAAGTAACCTTTTTGTTCCATAGCATTTTTTAGTTTGCTGACCTTTTTAGAAGCACCTTTTCGGTGTTGTCTATTTTAGTAACAACCATGAGCCATATTATGGCTCTCTTGGCAACAACTGACTTACATTGATTCGTTGTTCTAGAAATCTAGCGAAAGAAAGTAAAACAGTGTGCAATACAATAGAATAAATATTATACGATCCCCTTTTCTTAGCCCCAAAATTAGACAGGCCCCGTGGGGTTTCAGAAAGAATTACTGTCCTCTGTCAGGAAACATGCAGCATTATGTAACACAACCCGCCCTATAACAACTTTATTATATACACTCATTTACCTTGAAGAATGATTATAAAGTACATCAGTATAAATGAATAAGTATAAAGGCGAAATATATATGTAACTCTTAGCTTAACCGGTATTGTACTTGTATATGTATTTGGAATTGACAAGTTAATTGCTTTTGGATGTAACGTGCACCACGTGTTTTTAGCAGATAAGAATATGACATGTACTTAACATAGCTATGCGATAGATATCTTATACCCTTAAATGCCAAAAAAAAGGAGAGTTGTTGTTAATTGGAATGTACGTAAGGAGTGAGCGAATGTGGGAATAAAGCCGGATATACAGTCCAAGTTTCGAGTGTTGTTGAGCGTAGATATTCCCTAACATCCTCAAAGTGATCTCTTGTTAAAGAAGAGCGTTATAGTAAGTACGTAGGGATGGTGTAGTGGTGAGAGTAGCCGCCTCCAACCCAATGTAGCCTGGGTTCGATTCTCCGTTCCGGCGTCTCATTTTGGCTGAGTTTGTTGGTTTTCTTTCCTGCTCCGAGAGGTTTTTCTCCGGGTACTCCGGTTTTCTCCTATCCCCAAAAACCAACATTTCTCCCACAAGGCCCCACAAGCTTACTGCTTTAAATTGTAGACCGTGTATAAATAAAGTTTCTTTACCCTTTTTTTATTCAGTACCTTTGATATTATTACGCATGTTATTAAAATGAATACATAAACAAGGCAAATGAATAATCATCAAGTTGCTTCTAAAACCTACCACTAGCTGCAGCTAGCTAAAAGCAAAGAGTTGGGAGGGGTGTGCTTCAATCAAAACATATCACTCGTCGATTAAGAAAAAAGCAAAGGAATTGAAGTCTTTACAAATTACAATGATGATACATAAAGATACGTACGTGGAAGTTAATGGTCGCAATTCAAGGAGTAGTTTGACGAGAAGATTTACCGACCACTGCTTAGATTTTAAAGCTATAATCAGTACGGTGGAACCCCAACATAAAACCGCCCCGTTGTTACAAGCACTTTTTTGTGTGTACAGAACTGCAAAAGCCCACTTATTTTCACAGTTGAAAACCCCGTTAATCCGACTACTCTGTTCAAATACAACCAACTTTTTCATGGCCCGACGGTGGTCGCATTAAGGGGTTCCACTTTACTAGGGGGGCACCCTCTCTACTCAATTTAGAGAAAGGAATCTGACGCACGAATATTCCAATTTCTCTCGTTTATTTCACTTGAATTACGGAGTTTTCACAGTCACGTTTCACTACCGCCTTCGCTCAAAAGAAAGAGGATTGTACAAGTTTATAATACAATTTGAAAGGGTACCTAAGTTTGACGAGTATAATTATTACTCAAATGGAGACTGATCCTCGCAGTTGTGAACGCAGTTTATGCAATTACGTAAAGAATTCTGAAAAAAAAAAAAAAAAATTCAGGACTTCAACGGGGTTGAAATCACATTACGTTGACAACTGCGAGGATCAGTCTTCATTTGATTTCACATCCGCAGTTCATATATGATCATTTATTTCATATATCTCATTCACATAATAAGTTCTATCTCATGTCAACAAATTCAATCAAGAATACAATAAACAATTCGTCAACACCAGTGAAACAAAACAAAAATGACAAACCTACCATTTCCGACCCTACTATACGATCCCCTTTTGTTACCCAAAACTTGGACAGGCCCTATCCGGATATCATTTCGTCATTCTTGCGATATTTGCGATTCTTGTTAACAAGCATTTTGTCGTTGCAGACAGTCAAAATCCTTGTTATTTTTGCGAAAGTCTTTTTCCTTCTGCTTGTTTTTGCACTTTTTTGCTATGTATGTTAGTTTTGTCACAGCGTTGTAAGAGTGTTATGGAGATTTGCTCAAAAATTTTTGCTAAAACTTTCAATCCTGGACATATATATATCCCAGGTGGTCACGTTTGATCTCTAGAAAATCAGTACTCTGATGCCGCAAAATTTCAGTTTTTAATAGCGCTGACCCGGAGTGCCGACAGGTAATAGTAGTTAACATATGACTGAAAGATATAATTAGATCCGTAGGTGAATAGGAAATGTTACAGCAATCTGTCGCAAACTGTTATACAAAGTTTCGACGGTAGTATGATAAGATTTTCGAGATGTTCTTCGATGTGAAATCTGCTAGTACTTTCAATCCTTTCTCTAGGCCTAATTTCAATTTTTATATAATTAGTTAATAAATTCAGTTTTTCGTTTATTATCTTGATTTTTCTCGTAAGCAACTACCTCCCGTAAGCGACTACTTTGTCGTGCACCAAGGGTGGTCGCTTACAAGAGAGTTGACTGTAATTACATTCTAAGGCAGTGACATCAGTTGACATCTGAAATTGCAAGACAGCAACCCGAGACAACATTGTTGTGTATCCAGCGGCCAGAGTTTGGGACAAAAAAGAGCAAAACAGCTTGATGTTTTCGGTAATGATGAAACAACTAGGCACCAATTTATGCACTTCTGCAAGTACTAATGCTAATAACAACGATAAAGATAATGTACAAAAATAATGTTAATAATTTGATTCTGAGTTTTTTCATAAAATCAGAGAACCCTCCCCTAAATAGCCCAATCCTCGCATAAGAGAAATGAGCCCCAAATCTTCTCGCCGCTTAGGCCCCGTTCAGACTAAGTGCCCGTTCCGAGGCACCGTTCTTGGGCACTAAAAAGGACGCTGTCCAGACACCTCAGTGCCCTGGGGCCCGTTTCTCGAAACTTCCGAAGCTTTTCGGGCGCGTTTCGGGTGCCATAATTTCCTTCGTATCTTAAAAAACGGAGACGTTTCCAGGCATAACATTTTGCAACAAATAACCCTTTCGTATCTTTAAATCATAGTAAAAGACCAGCTTTTTGGAATAAGAGGATCACAGTTTTTGAAATGGCTTTTCGGGCCCGAAAAGTATACGGGACTTTCGAGAAACGGGCCCCAGGACCGAGGATGTTCATACTCGTGCAGAGGGCTTGGTGCCCAGTTTATCTTTTTGAGTACTCCGCAATATTGCCGCCATTTTGGTGACTGCATAGTAAGGAAACAAGGGAAAAAACGCGGGAACACATGAAAACGTGTTCAGACAAGTTCCCGTGCCCGGGTACGGTGCCCGAGTACTACCTTTGGAAGTAGTGTCCGTGCCCGGGCACGATGCTCAGATTTGTGCGCGGGCACCAACGAAAAGCTATGTTCAGACTAGTGCTCGTTTCCGAAAACCGGGCTCAGGCACCTAGTCTGAACGGGGCCTTAGTGACTGCAACTCGCACCCAAAATAAATTTTGCGTGAGATCCTTATAGAGAGTTTTCCTGAAGAGAGGATTTGATGTCTACCGTTACAAATTGATTTTTGGTCCCAATAATGACTTGTTTGGGTATTTGTATGTTTTTATATTTTTCGGGATATTCAAAACACTCATAATGATATGGAAAGTTGGAATGCGCTTAAATAACAAGCTTTTCACGGCCAATTCGACAACGTCACGTGCGATTGCGCCACTGCCAACTCGACAACTTCTCGTGCGATTACGTCACTGCCATAATAAATACTGGTTTGAATGAAATCTTTCATTCTAGCTCAGTCTATCAGCAGAGAAACGAACAGGCGAACTACCCCTCCCCCGCCCAAAAATCGCTTGGGTCGTATTACCGACTACTCCCAAGCCAAGCTGTTCCAGCTTGGCTTTGCCCGCTGATAAATAATTCTCCCCATACCTTACTACAACTGAGCATGAATATGAATGTTGTTGAATAGAATGCTATTTATTACACTACATTTCAAACATTTATTTATAATTCTGTTGGTTACTTTTTGGGGGCTGGACATCAACTGGGACACTGTCCTGTCTCCTGCTCCAGCTGCAATTCTGTACTTTACTTTAGTATTTTTTTTGTATAGTTCTACTTTTTATTAATGCAACGAAAACAATAAAGTTAAAGTTAAAGTTGAAGCTGATACCCCACAAGAATGATACCAATACCAAGTATTCGATACCGAGAATACTGGTTGGATCGGAAAATATCGATACTAACGAGAAGTATCGATACCTCTTACACTAGCAGAATGAATGAATGAACGAACGAACGAACGCATAGACGGACAAGCGTTCCGGGCGTGTTTTTCTAATATAACTCTTATATTTAGTCTAACAGAGTTGTATCGTCGCTTGTCGCATCTGTCTAGAAAATCCTGCACTGTAGTTAATTCTGGCTCTGAAGCTCCACATACCACCAAAGTACCAGGGGGTACTCCTCGCAATTCTTGTACGGGTGTGCTGCCCGGTTCTCCAATCCCTGACCCTATTGTTTTGGTGTAATTGAGCTTCGCATCAGTGCCGAAGTCAAGACTTGATAATAACAATCTTAATTCACACTATTCAGGTACAAAAAAGAAGAAAGAAGAAAAAAGAAACTAAAGGAAACGAAATGATAGAAGATGTACAACTATATGTACAATTTTTGAACTAGTGTGCAACAGCCAAAGGGGGTAGCAAAGCTTTCGAATTGGTTCGTAAACTTCAGCTCAAATAATATATTTTGACAAGAGCCATAACGGGACAGAGAGGGAGTCTCCCAGTATAGCCTTTGGGATATCTTAATTTCGAAAAAAAATATTCTTAGAAACTAGTGCAGACGCAACAGGAAACAAATTTCGAGAAAAAACAAAAAAAAAAAAAAATGGCGGACGGGATGCGGACAACTGTTTGGCTGTCATTCACTGTCAGTGCATTGTCCTTTTCGGTCTTTCATTTGTTCAGCCGCCAAATCGCTTGGTTGTTCGGTCCTTCATTGTTGTAGTAGTCGGTTCTCTAGCCGTTAGTTTGCTCGGTTGTTTCATCCATATTTTAGCCGTTTTGGGTTCACTGATTCGTGTGGTTTTGTTGTTGATTTATCTTACCGGTTGTTGTACGATTAACGTTTATGAAGTTATCTAGAGTATTAAAAGCTGTATTTAAACATTGCGAAAAAGAAACTCTTGATGTTTAAATGGCTTAAGGCCGCAGCACTATAGAGAGAGACTTCATCTTTCTCTTAAGTTCTTATTACATAACAAAGAAAGCTACAGTTCAACAGTGGACGCGCCGATACACAAGCTATGTAATACAATGACAACAGAGTGCCTGAGAGTTAACAAAAGCGATAGATTATTCTTGGGACCCATCACAGAGCAAAAACGTAAAATTAGTCAAGATAGAAAAACACACCGTTTCTGCTTTCAAACACATTAATCCCTCACAATAGAAGCTGGTAGAAAACAAGTAAGAGTGTGCAAAGTCGAGTGTGCCATGTCAACGTAACACAGCATTTAAAGTATCTTTTCAAGATAAACCTCCACAAACCTTACAGACTTACAGTTTGCCAAAGTCTAAACATAATTATACGAAACCATAACAAGAGCTCACCCATAAATTTCACACAAAAAGTCATAAAATAAACAGATATATCACAATAATATGTGTGGCCAATTGGTACAAGTGCATTTTCATGTATACAGAGTCCCTTTGGGGTTGCTACAATAAATTTCCAATGCTAACTGATTTTCATTCATATATAATATTTCCAAAAAAGGTAAGAGTGCATAAATAATTATTGCAGTCAAAACAGGCGGAGCATTCTACGATCAAATTAAAGAAAGCAATGACATTTTGTGAGGTGGTGGAAAAAATAATATCTTTATTGAAAAGTCCAAGTTATATCGATCAAATTTCATCAGTAATTATTTTATATTTTGACCATGATACAAGATTCAAGTAGCAAATGTGTTCCTGTTTTGTTCGCTTGTACGTAAGACTAACAACCACTTGGCATATAACAAGAAAGTACAAGGCATACTATACTTCATACTAGGTGAAGATCAGTTGCAATGACCTCGCGCGGGTTTCATGAGAAAACACTGAAAAAAAAAAAAGCTGTATACCAAGGAGGTTTAGAGCAAATATTTTTGGTTCTGTACTGTAGTAGGACAAACGCTCATTTTCAGTGAAAGTCGGGAGTTTTAAACAACTAAGCATTTGATGGTAACAACGGTTTATTTCAACCATTCTAAGAATGATTTGGGAAAGTTTCCAATTCGTAAAGCACAAGTGGTGCTTCTACACGATATATTGGCCACTGCGCTCTAAAGGATTAATCTTAATTCATTGCGCGGGAAAATAAACTCTAAGGTATATCTTCAAGTAAAAAAACGTCACTTGTGTGTGAACCGTCAAGTAGAAACATTTACTTCGATTTCAAGTATCGAAAATGTACTTGACTTGAGACATTCCTAAGTTTACTTTTTTGGTGGTGTAAAGGCTACCAATTACTTTTGGCTCAAGGACGAAGTTTGTATTAGAAACAAAACTGCGCACTTTTTGGTGTTGTCCGAGGGCGCGCTTCAAAGCAAAGACTTTTCGTTTGGTAGCAGAGCAAACGGTCATTTTCAGTGGTGAAAATCGAGAGCTCTGCTGAATTGATTAATGGGGTACTAAAGTTAAGTTTGAGCAACACGCTAAGCATTTGACAGTAACAGCGCAGTCCATTTCCTGTCCTTAATTCTCGTCATAAAATTCGATGCCGATCACTCCAAGGCTTTTGGGGGTTAAAGGTATGAAAACGCGTTTGGAGCGCTGTACCCTGACAATTATCCCCGAGATTTCTGCCGGGAGTCGCTTATACCACCTGAGCCCAGCATCTCGCACACCCGAGTGAATATCAGTCCCTTGCGATTATCGATGAAGGGAAGACTCTCTTGGTGAAGTTCAGTTGCAATGGCCTCGCGCGGGTTCTATGAGAAAACAAAAACAAGCCTTGAAAAAAAAAAAAGAAAAAAAAAAACTCAGCCGGTAGCGGTACCTCCGCGTTTGGAGCGCTGTACCCTGACGATTATCCCCGAGATTTCTGCCCGGGAGTCGCTTATACCAGCTGAGCCCAGCACCTCACACACCCGAGTGAATATCCAGTCATCCCATGACAGCCAGTGAGGGAGAGCGCATTCACTACGTGCGCATGCGTATTGCCATTTTAACTATTCTAAACGGAACAGAGAAGCTGATGCATGCTCATGCATCGTTAATAGGCAATCTTGGTGTGTTCTGCTTTGTAAGTAATACGGTGGGTACAATATTTTGCCAGTAGGACTGGATGACTCGACGCTTATGCAAAATCTAGATGAAATTTGCATGCCGACTTTACCAAGGAGTTACCCAGAATTCATCTCGTGCGTCTACACGGAAACTTTGGACGACCGGCACAAGCTGCCGTAAAATAGCTCATGTTCGGTCTGCTGAAATAGGTAAATGGGGAAGAGAAACAAAGACCTTGAACCGAGCTGTGCTGGAAATACAGACCGCGGGCTCTAGGAGACTACTTTGGATTGGAAACGCCAAGACAAAACTGGGTCTTTTTAGTGTTGTCCGAGGGCGCGTGATCAAAGCAAAGACTTTTCGTTTGGTAGCAGAACAAATGGTCATTTTCAGTGGTAAAAATCGAGAGCTCTGCTGAATTGATTGGGTGCTAAAGTTAAGTTCGAACAACACGCTAAGCATTTGCAATTTGACAGTAACAGTGCGGTCCATTTCAACTTTCACTGAAATTCTTCAAGCAGTAACGTTGCCACATCACTACAGTATATGGGTCCCTGGCGACCCGGCAGCCATTGCAGTGGAGTCTCATTTAGGCAAGGGTTCAAATAAACTGCTGATGTATATGTGGTGTATTAACCCTTTAAATCGCTACATCAAAATTTAAATTTTCATTTGTTGTTCCCTGCACAATTGCTATAGATGTATGGGGAGAAGTTGTTAAAATATCAAGCAAATTAATCTTGTCTGATCCTGTCCTTAATTCTCGTGACCACTGTGTTTTATAAATAGTAGGGCTTAAAGGGTTGAAGGTATGAAAACGGATACGTTACCTGTTAGCCCCTCGCGCACATGGAAACAAGTCTACCGGAAAGTAGATTTTTTGAAATTAAGATATCCTATACCCCATTACAAGACTCCCTCTCTGTGCCATTATGGCTATTGATTTTGGTTACTCCCATTTCTCTGTTATTCATTTGGAGTTATGCCGGCGATTTTGTGGTTCCTTTGAAAACAAGACTCGATATAAGACCAAGAGTGCGTTTCTCGAAACTTTTCGGGCGCATTTCGGGTGCCATAATTTCCTTGGTATCTTAAAAACGAAGACATTTCCAGACATGAAATTTTGCAACAAATTTGCTCTTTCGCATCTTGAAATCATAGTAAAAGATCAACTTTTTAGAAAAAGCGGATCGCAATTCTACAAATTAATGGCTTTTCGGGCCCGAAAAGTTTTCAGGACTTTCGAGAAACGAGCCCCACAATGGTCAAAAGCTATACACGTTTTCAGACCCTTTGGGTGCAGCACATACATATATAGCTTGTATAGAGGGGTACCGCCCCCGCAGGGGATATATCACTCGTGCGTAAGTGACATAGGGTAAAACTACACAGTCTACCTCAAGTTGACTACATCCCTCCTTCCGTAAAGATGTTGTAACATATAGGCACAATGCTAACAAACAATCTAACACGAGATTGGCTGTATACTTCAACCCGAAATCCAGAGCCTGTCTAATATTTTGGGTGAAAGTAAAAGATCGTACTGCTAGTAGTGCCGGAAATCGCGAATTGTCAAAAGGTAATGTTTGGTTATGGGTTCTAATTATGTACAACTACTGAGTAGTGTATAGTAGTTACATCCTTGGTTATGTTGGAGCCAAGTTCTGTGTGGTTGTATTGTCTCAAAGATATTCGCTTGCCGTAATATAGAGGCCAGTGGATACCGACATCTCCGAAGTCAGCGTTTCGTTGACTTCGGAGAGTTCTCAAGGAGTACGCCTTTCCCGATGAGTTTTACGGACATTCCCGTCCGTCCGATCTGGGAAGGCAATAGCCTGTTTTCACGAAAATATTTTGTAAAGTTGTATAGAACAAACAATTATTGTAACAACATTCTTCATTATAAACCCAAAGCTTGGTAGTCTGTATCGTGCCCATATGATGATTCTTATGACCAAAAATGGCACATTTTGAAGCACAATAGAAAACAAAGGAACGGCCACTTCACTAAACTTAATTGAGTCATTATTAGTCAGACTGCTCGCACCCGAGTCTCCACCATTTGAAACGACCGCGCTCGATCCATACATTAAGACAATTTGCACTACAATAAACGACATCGTACAGAAGGCTTGAATTGCCATCTCTGTGGGACTTCCCTCCGAAAGCGATATTCTCACTCCATTGACTCCAACCCATTCATTCGCTGAAAGAACCTCCACCAAGTTAAATGTGTCGACAAAATCAAACACAATTCGAGTCAGGACATCTTGTTCTTCAAGCAGTAAGTCCACGCTGAAGTTGTTTTGTACAAAAAAGGCAAATAAAAGCAAAATAATGCTTCCCTTTAGAGAAAGTAGAACAAAACTCGGCTCAATTGATCCATCTGTTTGAACATGATAATATGCAAGTCGGTTGAGCATCGTGAAGCAGACCATCAAATTAATGGTAACCATCGCTGAAGCTGGAGACACAACCGCCTTGAAAACTGATTGCGCTGTCGGAGAGGGGCGGTTTTCGATTTTTTCAATGACAAAGGCTGAACCGTAGATGATGAAAACACACAAGGGCCCAACGGCGACAAAGCTAAGGAACCAGTAGTTTCGGTTATCCTTCAGATAAGCAAGGAGCCAGACGACATAAAAATTATAAGCTGTGCATACCAGGGGATATACAATATTGGAGATGAGCGAGCCGATGGCCAAGCACTTCTGACAACAACTGATATCCTGATTGTTAGTGTTCGTATCAGTTTCGTCGCTCTGAAGATTGCTTGCGGTAACTAACGGCATACTTTCTTGATTTGTTGCCATTCCCAGTTCGAAACAATACCTCCGAAGGCCTCAGTAAATGAGATATGTCCTCTGAAGAGTAGTTGCGTTTCAAACGCATTAACACTGAAAAGGCGTGCGTCCACAGGGAGTCACAGAAACTGTGTGGTATGGGAATACCAATAAGGTTCATATTATCGTAAGATCAAAATAAACGTATTTTTAACCTGGTATGTTGTGGATTGTTGTTCTTGTAGCTGATAACGGTAAAGTCAAGCGATTTGATGGATTTTCAGGCGTTGGACGTTCAAAGCCAGTTACACACGAGCAAGTTTCCCTTGACAAGTTTTGATTTGACAAATTTTATTTGTTGGTGTGTAAAGAAAAACTTGTCAAGTTTTTATTTGACGAGTGCACTTGTTCAAAAGGTACTAAAGCATGCTAGGTTTTGAACAAGTGCACTTGTCAAGGAAAAACTTGACAAGTGGCAGACCTTGCTGGTCGGTACGGGTCGACAAGGAAAGCTTGTCACGATAATTGGCTAATTGTATTGTTGGTTACAGTGAAAACTTGTCAAAGAAAACTTGTTGATTCGTTCACACCAGCAAATAAAACTTGCCAAGGGAAAACTTGTCATAGAAAACTTGTCGTTCGAACAAATCAAAATAGTTAATGACACTTGTCAAGGGAAAACTGCTCGTGTGTAGCCGGCTTTACTTGAGGACCGGCTTGTAACCATCACGGCGTTTCTTCCTTTCCGATTGGAGGGTAACAAACAATCAAATAACAAACGGCGAGGCCGGCCCGGGGGGTACTCTTCGGAATTCTTGGTGTAAGTGTGTCGCCCAGTCCTCTAGATCCTGACCCTATTTCAGATCAAAATATGCCATTTCACCCTGACCCGTTTTCAGACATGGCCTCCAAAATCCGTACCCGTTTTCAGACGTTGCCTGGTCAGTTCCAAATTTTCCCACTGGCTTTGTTGTAGCGTAATTAAGCTTGGCACCAGCGCCGAAGTCAAGAATTGGTAGAATTCAGCTCAAATGACATAATTTGGTTTCTTGGCTAATTTCTATATTAAACATTTGGAGTTGAAAAGACAAATACGTTTATTCGCTCTCGTGGTTCCATTGAAAACCATCACCCGACCAAAATGACCAAAATGGTCGAAATTTACTCCCTATACAAGCAATTCGTTTTTCAATTTGAATAATTGTATTCAGTTTACTATTAAATACGGAAATGCAAGGCAACGCTTCCCCTAATTTACAATAGTAAAGATGATATAAGTATAAGAACCAGATCAATTGCTGTATAAGTGGGGACATTTGAAGGACCCATCAAATGAAGATGTGTGAGAACAAAATCATTTCTGAAGGTCCTTTTGAAAGAGGAATTGTTTAACATCATTCCAAAAACCGAACAAAGCAGAAAAAGATGAATAATAGTTGATGTTTCTCGCTCACAAGAACAACATTTATCTGATCGAACAAGATTGATTCTCTTTAGAAAATCATTCGTGCATGGTGTTAGCAGAAAAATCTGGCCGACTTACAATTTATCAGGACTTTATTCTAACAACTTGCTGTAACACGTGCTATCGACCATCAGCTCAACAACCAGAACCAAAAAGCGAACAACAAACATGGCGACGCATGTCATAAAACTAGTTGTAAACACAACCAATCACAACAGTCCACCGCGCAGCATAGATTATCATAATTCTAACACTCCCACTTGATAACTATGCTGCTACGGTTAGATAATACTCTACCTAAAATCCTAGACCTTGACTATGGTGTTTACATAATATCATGCACGCCTAACAAATCTCTCAGTTTTTCAAAGGCAGGTCTTGCAAGTCCCTTTGTCATGATGTCTGCAATCATGTCCTCAGTTGGACAATAAATCACTTTGATTTCATTAGAAACAACCCTTTCACGAACAAAATGATGACAAATGTCAATGTGGTTAGTTCTGTTATGATATTTGGCATTCTTTGCCAGTTCAATGGTTCCTTGGTTGTCTTCATAGATGGTAGTTGGGGCATCCATCTGTCTTCCAAGATCTTTCATTGAACGGTGTAGCCATACAGCTTCCTGTGTAGCTGAACTCAAAGCAACATATTCAGCTTCAGTGGAGGACTTGGCAACTGTTGACTGTTTCCTGCTTGACCAACTCACTGTACTGCTCCCAAACTGAAAGACATATCCCGATGTTGATCTACGAGTGTCAACATCTCCTGCCCAATCTGTATCACTGTATCCAAATAATTCTGGTTCCTCTTCATGAGCAGACAATTTGAGACCATATTGCAAAGTCCCTTTGAGGTATCGTAGAACACGTTTCACCCCCATCCAGTGATCGTTACTTGGTCTTGACTTATACTGGGACAGGACTCCAACTGCAGCAGCAATATCTGGTCTTGTTGCCGTTGACATGTAGGTCAGGCATCCAGTAGCTTGTTGGTAGGTGTGAACATCAAACGGCTTATAACTTGGTGTTAACTCTTGAAACTTTCTACCAGGCTCAAGTGGAGTAGCAACAGGTTTGCAATTTTCCATTCCAAATTGCTTGAGAACTTTCTCTAGGTAGTTGGGTTGATTTATCGTCAATGTTCTGCACTCTCTGGTTCGCTTGATTGACATACCAAGGAGATAGTGTATCTCACTTTGGTCAATCATCTCAAATCTTCTACACAAAGCAGCTTTCTCGACCTTCAGCAATGCAGGGTTATTTGAGACTGGAATGATGTCATCAACATACACACCCAGTATTACAAAACTGATGCGACCATCTGCTTCTTTCACTGATTTCACATAAATGCATCCATCAGCATCACTTTTGCTATAGCCAACTGATTTTAGATACTCATCTAGTGTAGTGTTCCAACAACGAGCTGACTGTTTAAGTCCATAAATGCTCTTTTTCAGATTGCAAACATGACTTGGTCTGTCAGGATCAACGAATCCTTCTGTTTGACACATGTAAATCTCACAGTCCAATGAACCGTTCAAAAAGGCAGTTTTTACATCCATTTGATGTATTTCCAAATCATGTGCATTAGCTAGTGCAAGCAATGATCTCACAGATGTGTATCGAGCCACTGGTGAAAACACCTCATCATAATCAACACCTTTCACTTGAGAATATCCTTGTGCAACAAGTCTAGCTTTGAAACGATCTATACGACCATCTTCATCACGCTTGACTTCAAGACCCAGGGAGATCCAACTATGTTCTTCCCCTCAGGTGGAGGCACTAGATCCCATGTATCATTCTTTAATAAAGACGAGTACTCTGACTCCATGGCTTCTCTCCATTGGATAGACTGCTCACCATTCAATGCTTCATGAACTGTCTTTGGCTCATTAATCTCCGAATTAACTAGTAGACAATCATAATCTTGGAATCTGCTTGGCATTCTACGCTGCCTTACCGGCCCTAGGTTTTGTACTTCTTCCATAAAAGTTTCTTCATACGTTCTTTTCACTGGTGCTTCTTCATTTGGCGCTCCCACTGTTTCAACATTCTCTGAAATTGCAGATTCTTCATTCTTTTGAGCTGGTGGCACAGCATCTTCTGGAATTGCAGGATCTTCATTCTTTTGAACTGGTGGCATAGCATCTTCTGGAATTGTAGGTTCTTCGTGTGAGAAATTGTCTGGAACACTTTCACTTTCTTGGTTCACATCTGGAAAGATGCTCCTCAGATCTGTCTGGGCTTCATCTTTTGATTGATCATCAAAATGATCAAAGTTCTCTTCAAAGAATTGAACATCTCGACTCACAATAAACCTCTTCTTCTCCAGATCATACAGTTTGTATCCTTTGACACCAGGAGGATATCCAACAAAGATTGCATTGTGGGCTTTAGCATCTAGTTTTCTGTGCTGACTATCTGGAACGTGTACATAACTTACACAACCAAAGACTTTGAGATGAGAAATGTCTGGTCTTCTACCAAACAAACATTCAAATGGGGTTTCATTTTTCAGTGCTGTTGTGGGACTTCTGTTGTGAAGGTAAACTGCTGTGCTGCAGGCTTCTGCCTAGAATTCCAGCAGTAATTTGGCATGATAGAGCATCGATCTTCCTCCCTCCATAATCGTGCGATTCATCCGTTCAGCAACCCCATTTTGCTGTGGACAGTGCGGCACAGTAAACTCGTGTGAAATTCCCTTTTCAGCACAGAATTTAGTGAAGTTGTTGGAAGTGTATTCTCCTCCGTTGTCGCTCCTAAGGACTTTAACATCTTCCTCTGCCAGAATGTTCAGCTTCATAATCTGATAACCAGTATGTTTCTCAACAGAACTAACATACTCCATGAACTTAGAAAGTACTTCACTCTTGGATTTGATGAAGTAAACAGTGGTATAACGTGAAAACTCATCTGTAAATGTAAGCATGTATTTACTACCACCTTTGGATTCCACTTGCATTGGGCCACATACATCACTGTGTACAATCTCGTATGGTCTGGTTGCCATGTGTTGGCTCTGCTTAGGAAAAGGCTTCTTCTGCATTTTGCCAAGGACACATGCTTCACATTCCTTTTGGCTTTGGGTGTCAACATCATAGTTCATGCCATCAACCATTTCTTTATTCTTTAACTGATTCACATAAGTGTAGTTTAGATGACCTAATCTACAGTGCCAAACTACAAGAGACGGTACAATGTTTGCTCTTGAAACTTGAGCGTACTCGATGGTATTGACTGTGTACAGCTTGTCACGCAACAGACTAGCAACTGATAAATTCCTGCCCATCCTTCAGTACTAAACACTTATCCTTGTCAAAGCGAATTTCAGCTCCCATCAACGCCATTGCAGGTACTGAAAGTAGGTTCTTGGTCAACTTTGGTACAAACAACACTTTGTGCAATCCAAGGACAACATCATGGCTACTGTTTAGTGAAGCAAGTCTTACCTTCCTTTCGCCAAAAGCACTAATTACTGTGTTGTCTCCCAGGTAAATGTTCTTTGGTTGTTGGTATTGAACATAGTTCTCCAGAAAGCTACTATCGTTTGTCATATGCTTTGTCGCTGCTGAGTCAATGAACCATTCCGGCATCGGACCGATTCATCGTGCTTGAGATTAGTGCAACTCCTTCGACATGTTCGAGTTCGGCCATGTTTGAAGTTTGTTTTCTTTTGATGTTCTGTTGGTCATTGTAGGGACAGTTCTTCACAATATGCCCATCCTGGTTACATTTAAAGCATTTAACTCCTTGGTATCTCTCACGTTCATTACGGTGAGACTGAATATGTTTATTGGCGCTGAAATTCTGGAAACGTGCACCACGACCACTACCACGTGCTTGATACCTTCCTCTGTTGAAACTCTGTCCTCTTTTGACAAAAAACGTATTGTCAGATTCTTGCTTCTCGTTCTTTTCAGTTCGCTTCATATACTCTTCCATCAACAGCCCTTTGACATTTTCCCAGTCGAGATCTTCGGCGTTTCTGGCATTTAAACTCGTCAGGAAATTATCGTACGACTCGGGTAAACTTCCTAACACGACCGTGGCAAATTTCTTCGAAGAGATTTCCTCTTTCAATTCTGGTAACTGCTCAGCAAGGGAAGTCACATGAGTTAAATGTTGCATCAAATCTGCTCCCTCTTTCATGCTAGCTGCGTAAAACTTACGATTTACACGGACGATCTGTGTAACTGATACAAATTCGTCACGAATCATTTCTGACGATTTTTCCCCAAAGGCAACATTTTACACTTTACAAGACTTCCCCATCGCCGAAATATGTTCAGTTTTCGATTTTTAGCTGTGTTGTTTCTCATTTTTCCTTCTTTATTCTTATCTCTTTATTGATTGAAAGGCTCCCTTTGGAGCTGTTTTTATCTCACTTCAATTTTGACTTGTACCGAATTTTTTATCATCTCACCGTCCAGACATAGCGTTTCTTATTCAATCCCTACTCCTTTTCTATTCTTATGCGGTGGCCTTCGAACCCTCTTTTCGTGTCCTGTGTTCAAAAGACAAATATTTTTCCCTTGCCTCTTTCCACGTTTTCCAGCTTGGATTATCAACAAACTGATTAATCTCTTTTTTATTGAGTTTTCCGAAGGCTGTTTTGGTTATGAAATATCGATATTTTGTGGACGATTAATTATAGAGGTGTGATATTTTGTACAGGAAACCAAAGCTGTCACTTTTATTTAAAGTCTACTAAATTTCGAGGATTTTGGGCTTCGAGAATAGAATTAATAAAATTGATTCCCACTGAATAAAAATCAAGGAAAACAGGCAAAACGATATCAGACTCTGAAAGATGAAAAAAGCCAATGTTCGAAATCTTATCATTTTCCTTTCTACTTTTTCCATCGGGGTGCATCTTTTGTCGTGCACGCATAGAAGCTGCCTATTCCTGTTTAGACATCTCGCTTATAGAACACTCTAATTAAAGAATCACTCGATACCATAATCATTCGCTTCGCCTGTTTCCTTTTAACAACTCATTCCCGAATGGCAGTCAAAACACCATCTTTAGAAAGTAAGGCCTAATTCAGACGCCGCAATTTTCATGAGCCGAAACCTAATTCACAGAATTCAGTTCATGGAAAGTTCGGCGTCTGAATCGATCAGGAACCGCTATTTTAATTTGGAACGGCGCAGACGTTCTTTTCGCCTAGCTTGGCCGGGAATTTCGGCTTTTAAACGGCCTTGATTCAGACGACGAACTTAATGCAGAAATTATTATTTGGCAAATTGTACACCGCATTTTACTTGGTTTTGCCTCTGACCCGAGCAGTGAATCTATCGATCACGTGACATCTGCCAGACCGCGCGGAATATAATTTCTGCATAAATATATAATTCACATTTACTTCAACACATAACTGTTCAATAATAAACCCACAGTGCTTGACATATAATAACATCTGGAAGGGAAATAATACTCTCTTGGCAGATGGTGGCCGAGGAAGGGAAGACAACATCAAGAAGAGCGAAGATGGCTTCAAGCTCCAGTATTCCGCCTTTTGGTCATTTTGTCAAATGTTTCCCATTGGATATTTGCATCGTCTTACATTTCGCTCAAGCAAGGTGGCCCTAATTGTTATTTTAGGTATGTTTTTACGAAGCCGCCTAAGCTTTAAAAGTACCCAGCGTCTTATCGCTCTCAGATGGCTTAATGATCGCAATTCTTCGCATGTTAGGAATTTTCCATGTTCATATAAAACTGTAAACTTGTGACAGGCGAAGAACACCGGGTAAATATTACAGATCGCTAAACACAACTCGCGCCAAGGCGAAACTCTCACGAAAACTCCACTCCCTCCCCGACGTCCCCAGTCTCTCTCCTGATCATGGGCCAGTGGGGCCCAGATTTCCATTGTCACACTCCTCCCCCCTAGGGAGGTTAAGAAGTCACTTATAGTAATAAACAGAACAAGGCTAAATGGCCGGCTATATGTCAATGCACGAAATAAATGTCAATGTCAGAATTCTCAGAGGGGGAGAGACCCCACTCCCCATATCTGTCCGGAGGTCGGCGTGGCCTGGTTCCTCTGCGGAATTCCAAGGACGGAACACTGCAGGGTTTGGGATGGTCTGAACTTGGTTGCCCCACATCACTCTCCTCCACACGGGTCTCGGGATTTCTGGGCGGGTTGTCCTTGTGAACAGCAGGCGTAGTTGGTGTAACATCGGTAGAAGGGGAAAGGGGAGCGGCTGTTGGCTGCTCTTGTGCACTGGAAGTTTGTGGATGAGAGCTGGTGGCGTTTGAACTTAATGTCGGTTGCGACACCATAGCTGGAACAGGAGGCACCGTTACGAAGTGACCAGAACTGTTTTCCCCTTGGGTAGGGCGTAGCCTTTCTGGGCGCGTACGAAGGACACGAAGCTGGTCGCGGTGTCGTAACAACCGTTTACGGAAATTGTTTGCGTGCTTGATGCGGTAGGTGTTACCTTGGAGGCATTTTACAACAATGAACGGTCCCTGCCAGCGGCTCTGTAACTTGGAAGGTAATCCTGGGCGAGGCGGGACATGCATCATTACAGAGTCACCGACATGTAAGGGGGTAGGGTCCTCCGTGCTCTGGGCCACACGCCGTTGCTTTGCTTGAGAGTCCCGATTGACAGCATCAGGATGAGCTGCCTTAAAACGTGAAGCCAGGGTTGATGCCCACTGGTGGGCTGTGGAAGGGCGGCTCTTGGGGGAAGGTGCAAGAACCAATCTTGGTGTACGGGGAACGTACCCATGGGACAGGTAAAATGGTGAGTATCCAGTGGTGTTATGCTCGTGGTTCATGTAGTTAAATCGCAGGAAGGGAATCTCTAAGTCCCAATCATCTCCAGACTCATTTGTTGATTTCCTCAACATTTCTCCAATGGTACGGTTTAGTCTCTCAACGTTACCATTGGCTTGGGGGTGGAGAGCAGATATACGTTTCTTGTCAATGCCAAGTTCTTGAGCAATGATGCTAAGAGCTTGGTTGTCAAATTCACAGCCACGGTCTGTTAAAATGGACTCGGGGAGACCGCGCCGGCAGAAAACTTCACACACAACAGCATTCGCTACAGTTTTAGCCGACTTGTCAGGAATGGGTATCATTTCTGCTGCACGAGTGAGCAAATCCACGACCACTAACACATAACGATTTCCTTGTTTGGTAGGCTTCCTCCCAAACGGGCCTTTGATATCCATGGCAATCTCCTGCCAAGGTTCTTGTGGTTGTGACGACAGCGTAAGGCCTGCAAACGGGTGAAGAGGGGGAGGACGAGCACGAGCACATGGAACGCATGACTGGCAGTAGCTGGTAACATCTCTAACCATGTTCAACCAGAAGTACTCGCGACGGATAAGGTTGGTGGTTTTCTCTGCAGCCATGTGACCAGCATTGTCATGTTTCAGACGCAAGACAAATGGGATAAGGGCATCTGGGACAACAAGCTGATTGACGAGGTGTTTGCCGATTTTGTAACGAATATACAGCAAGCCATCGTCCTTTCCGAGATAGAGGAAATCACGTTTGGTTGACCATTGGCGCACTGTCGGGTTGGTGTCCAGGAACTTCTTGGCACCACTTTGCAATTGACTGATTACAATTCCTAACACAGGATCTGATTTCTGGTATACCCGAAATTCAGCAAGACTGAAGAGGCCATCATGCGCTAACGAGTTGACAACAGGGATACGGGAGAGAGCATCAGCATGGGGATTTGTGGCACCAGGTCTGTGCTTGATTACAAAGTCAAATTCTTCTGATTCTTCAAGCCAGCGGGCGTAGCGGCCCCGGGGGTCGCGAGTGTTTCTCAACCACTGAAGACCTTTGTGATCTGTGTGCCAAGTGAAACGGCGCCCTAACAAGTAGGGACGAAATTTTCGAAGGGCAAAAATAAAGGCATAAACTTCTTTATCACGAGTGTGCCAATTTAACTCATTGTTGGTCAGTGCCTTGGATGCAAACAAAACCGGTTGATCTCGCCCCGAGTCATCCCTCTGTGACAAAATACAGCCTATTCCCGTATCAGAAGCATCAGTGCTCAGTTCAAAGGGTCTAGACATATCAGGAAAGTGAAGGAGGACATCACTGGAAGTTAATGCAAATTTCAGGTCATGGAAGGCCGCTTCCTTTTCTATGGACCAGAGGAATTTAGATTTCCCCGTCAACAGGTTAAGGACATGGGCACGCTGTTGAAGATTAGGGATGAAATCACTGTAGTAATTACACAGTCCCAGGAACGCACGCAGTTCTTTAGTATTCCGTGGGCGTGGCCAATCACGAATGGCACTTAACTTGGTAGGGTCAGGCTCGATGCCTCGAGCAGAGATTTGGTGACCAAGGAAAATAAGCTTCTTTTGGCATAAGGACACTTTGCTAGACTTCACAGTCAAGCCAGCAGCACGCAGACGCTCAAGGACCTCCTTCAACAGGTTAAAATGTTCACGAAAGTTCCTTCCACCGATGATTATATCATCTAAGTAGACAGCTATGCCATTCCACTGTAATCCGTTCATGATATCAGCCATGAGGCGCGCAAAGACGGCTGGGGCATTTTTGACACCAAAGGGCATAACACAAAACTGCCAGTGTCCAGATTCCGTTGAAAATGCAGTCTTGTGGCGGTGCCCCTTAGCGATAGGGATTTGCCAGTAGCCGCTATACAGGTCTAAGGTTGTAAATAGGTTGGAGCCATGCAATGAGTCCAAGCATTCACGAACAGAAGGTAAGGGGAAAATCTCTGTAATGGTGGCATCATTCAAGGCACGAAAATCTGCACAGAAACGGTACGAGCCATCTGCTTTAGGGACAAGTAGAATGGGTGCGGAATAGGGTGAGGTGGAGGGCTCAATAATGCCACGCTCCTCCATGTTCTTGATTTGTGAATCAACCTCTGAACGGAGGGCAAAGGGTGTTCGACGAAGCTTTATGGCAACAGGCACATGGGTCTTCGTATGAACATGAAACTGTGCTCTGTGAGTGCGGCCGACTTCAGAGTCGTCATTGGCAAATACGTCGCGGTAATCCTCAAGAAGAGATTTGAGCTCTTGCTTCTCTGAAGCGGTCACTTCACAAGAATCCAAGTCGACTGCTACTGGTGCCTTCGTGGGTGCGGTGGGTGGAGGTGGTGGGGTTGCAGAAATGGAGCTGACATCAGGGCCTTGTTCTTCGACCCTTACTGGGGAGATTTCTCCAATTCTGGTGCCCGCAAAAAGTTTAACAGGAAGATCACTGTTGTTCATGACTGAAACTGGGATTCGGTTTTGAGGGCCTGCAGCGACAACACTTGCGCCAAACAGAACATTTAACTGAGCCATTTTATCCATGAACGGTGAAAACAAGGCATCTTTGTCACATGGTCCATAATCGATTGTGCCTGCATGTACGAAGCACTGTGAACGAGGAGGAATGACATGGTCTGAGATGAGGGAAACAACCACTGGGGAGAGCACAGACCCATGGGAGCGTTTCTCTACAATCAACTTGGCATCACCGAGGGTAAGTGTCTGACGAGCCCAATCAATTCCAAATGAGCCAAACTTTGCCAAGGGATCCATACCCAGAATGGCTGGAACATTTAAATTTTGGATAACCAGTAAACGAACATTTTGTTTTGAGACATGGCCGATCTCAATGCTAGTGACAATCTCACCTAAACAACGTAAGGGGCTTCCATTTGCTGCGGCAGGAACACTCTGTGGGGGGGTAAGGTTCCACTTCTCAATACCAGGTAATCTAGAACTGACACAGGTAACATCTGAGCCAGTGTCCAACAGCCAAGTGCATTTCACATTTTCAATCTTTCCTTTTACATGCAAAGTGCATCGTCGCTGTGACCAAGGGCGTTGTGGGACAAAAGAGGCGCTATTTGTTGAGTTAGACACCAGTGGTGGCCTCACAGCACTGGTGTTGTTTAGTTTAAACGTGGTGAGGAGCACTGACTGGCAACATGTCCAACCCCTCCACAGTTAAAACAGGTCATAGATCCTTGGGCTTTACTAAATTGGCTGTTTGGGCCACTACGATAGGAACGACCTTGTCTGCGTCCCCTGCCTCGCCCTGGGGGTGCACGGCTACAATCTCGTTGCAAATGTGTGGTCGATCCACAAGAAAAACACTTCCGGGGTGTTGCAAATCTGGGGGTAGGTTGTTTAGAAGAAACCACATTGACATCATCTGACGGCTCGGGGTTGACATGCTCTTGGACAAGCATTTTGAGCTCTTTCAGTTCATTGCGAAGTGTATCTAATTTGCTATCGTTGTCACTAGATTCCACTGTGGCTACCTGCTCGGCGGGAGGTTGGGTCCGAGGTTTGGCGAGATTCGTGTATGTCTCGTCTGGGTAGTCTATTTGTAATTTTGTGGATATGGCCTGAGGAATTCCTCGAAGAAACTGGCGAGTAACCGCTTTCTGTGACGTCTCAGTGAGTGCTGTACCTTCTTCGATGCCAAACGCCTCACGATACAATCGCTCCAAAACAGCAAAATAAACCAAAAAAGATTCGCCTGGTTCTCGCATCCGAGAAAGAAATGCTTGCTCAGAGGAAGCAGGGTCGGATCGATACTCATCAAGAATAGCTTTCTTTAACTTTGTCCAGTCCTTTCGATCGTCCTCCGGGACTGTCAACAAAAACTCTACTTTGTTGTCCGGAAGACCGATCGCAGCCATTGCCGCCATTTTGTTGTTGTTCCAGCCACGTGCAGCTGCGTAAGTTTCCACTCTCAAAAGCCATTTCTTTACGTCCTCGTCCTTTTTCCATAACAGTCTACATCTATCGTCTTCCATCGCGCCGCTGCCACCAGTGTAAACTTGTGACAGGCGAAGAACACCGGGTAAATATTACAGATCGCTAAACACAACTCGCGCCAAGGCGAAACTCTCACGAAAACTCCACTCCCTCCCCGACGTCCCCAGTCTCTCTCCTGATCATGGGCCAGTGGGGCCCAGATTTCCATTGTCACAAAACGTCTTAGATGTAGTAAATTCCATTCTCGATCCAACTTTTCCAGAACAGCGGTTTACCTTCAATAGTTATGTCTTGGTTGTTTCATAAAATAAGATCACTTTGGTAATTATCTTGGCGATTCAGACGTAACTCCTTAAAGTCAACTAGCATTTCCAAATAGAAGGACGATATGTCTTTTGTCAAATTTCTTTACATTGTAATTAAACTTGAGCAAGAAGTTGAGATCTCCATAGTTTTCGAAAAAGGCACCTGGAATAGCCCTCCATGCATCGATAGTAGGACTGTTTAACAGTCTGCCAATCCAACTCAAGCGGAGTGTTTTAA
>OX419343.1:7536367-7566367 GCA_948470475.1 Galaxea fascicularis | reverse complement strand
AAGTTAGGCCATAAAAGAAGATACATCCTCCGTAAATTGGAATTACTGTTTAAGTCTTCTCGGGTAGCGTCTAATTTGGCGGCAATTTGCATAATTTGGATTAGAGGAGAAAGTGCGAAATCTTAAAAATTCCTTTACGGTTGTTGTAGCCTTAGGCCATGTCCACACTGATGCGTTTTTGTCTGAAAACGCATTGATATGTATGCGTTTTGGCCTCCCGTCCACACTGATACGCTCGAAAACGGATCCTTTTGAAAACGCTGTTGAAAGTGAATCGTATTGAAAACGCTACGGCATCCGTATCATTGTGGACGCAGATCAATCGATGCGTTTTTGCACCTATCGAAATCGCATACAAACAAAAACGCATCAGTTTGGACATGGCCTTAATCTGTTCTATTTAATTCATGAAAATAATCTCAGTCCAAGTTTCTTTGAGAACACATTTTTCCTGTCAAAATCCTACCTCTGTAGTGGGGTTACAGGGGTGAAAAGGTCTATTGCAATAACTAATTGCGCCTGGGCGATTAATCTCGTACTCAGATTTCACTCTGTATTACGCTGAAAAGTGACCCTTTCCCTTGGCCGTGGGAGATCTGGGTACAAACTTAGTAGGCGATTGAACTAACCAGCTGCGCTAACGGAAGAAACGTGATACTGAAGGATTGACATTAACGAGAAAGTTGGCGGAATCACAAAGCAACAGCTCGTAGAAGTAACACACACCTGGTGAAAGATCGCCTGCTTAAAAACTCCGATGAAAATATCCCCTTTAAACCATGAAAATGAATAGAAGCATTCTAATTTTCAATTAGACATTGAATAACGATCTCTCACGTGAGCACACCTGCCAACACAAACTTCGATGGCTAACTGTATCAAGAACTTCAGGATCACGGCTGGCAAAGACCATAAGAAACTTTGAAAGCGAACTGGGGGAAAACAAAACCAAAAACATTATGCAAGAAAAAAGGACAAGAAATTAAATTCAAACAAGAAGGTAAAGAAAAAATTCATGCGCGTGAAAAACAAACCCTGCACAAGTAATAGGCGAATGAAGAATCGTGCGAACTGAAAATCCCTTTTTAATCTTGTTTAAGTAGCTAGAAATGAGTTTGGGAGGGCAACTACAGGCAGAAACGACAGGACGACCTGGTTTGTTCGGTTTGTGATTTTTTGGCAAGAAGTAAATGCACGAAGTTCTAGGAGTGGTGATGATGAGATTACTAGCAGAGGCTGGTAATTCTTGATTGACTGTAAGGTTCTGAATGGTGTCCTATCGTTAAATCTTTGCCATCATAGTAAACACGCACAAGAAATTTTGCGCCATTTCAATTTCTCCGGCCGAGACAAACTGATTTTAATTATGGACATTACATCTCTTTTCACTGTCATTCCCAATGGCGAAGGTCTTCGAGCACTTAAGCACTTTTTGATCAACGCACTGTCAAAGAACCAAGGTCGGAAACGCTACTCCGCCTTGATAAACTAGTTTTAACGCTTAACTGTTTTTCACTCGCTGGCAACTATTTCAAACAAATTAATGGTGAAGAGATGGGCACAAATATACTTGGGAAATTTCAGCAACTTCATTGGCTTTTCTAGATATCAAAGTTTCTATCAGCGGCAACGGCTTGTGTACCAGCAGTGAGCACTACAAACCTACAGATTCTCACAGTTATTTGTTGTATTCATCGTCACACCCATCACAAGTCAAGAATTCCATTCCCTAATTCCTGTTGTTAATTCTTATGTAGTGATTTTTCCAGCAAACGAGAGGAGATGTGCCATTTTTTCGAAAAACGTGGCTATACTGTCCCTGTGGTGAAAGCAGGCCATCATCGCGCCCAACAATTTGATCGACAGTCAGCACTACGACAAACGTCACAAAAGGATGAGAATGACAGAATTCCACAGTTCACCCTTTGTTTTTATCCCCATAATCACGCAGTCAAAAGCATCATTCTTAATAACTTTAAATTACTCCAAAATGATCCTGAGACTGGCATGGTAGAATCTTTTCGCAACCTCCACTAATTTCATTCAAACGCGACAGAAACGTAGGCAACGTTTTGGTTAGAAGCGCACTCAAGACAAATGAGCAACGCGGCACTTTTAAATGCGCACGCTCATGAAGCAAAATTTGTCCTTTCATCCAAAACAGTAGCAAAATATCGGGATGTAAGCGATTTGTTAAGATCTCAAATGTCATTTATTGCATAACCTGTACGTTATGCTACAAATTATACATATGCGAGACAGGAAGACGACTAGACGACCGATTCCGCGAACACCTTCGCGATTTTGAGAAGAATGACAAGGATGCATCTAAGCCAGTCGCTCTTCATTTTACACTCCATAACTACTCCATCAAATCTGCACCCTCAATCTCCACGGTATTAACGAACGCTCTTATTCAATTAATGTATTCCTATTTTTCACGTTGCCATGTTACCACTAATGGCGTGGCAACATCTCCTCTATATAAACTACACACAACCCATAATTCCTCGTTTCGCTCTGATAAAGGACTAACGCTCGAAACGTCAGCTTTTAGAATCCCTGTACGGTGGTCAATTTACATTTGATCAAACCAAATTTTTGAATAAAAAAGCATGCGAGCTGAACCCCCCCCCTCCCACTCCTACCCTCCACCTCCACCTCCCCCCATCACTTTTCTAGTGGTCCGTTTCTTATCAGTCACTCTACTAAATTTACTTTCTCTGTCAATCATTGGCCCCTTTGGATCATTCACGATTGCTTACTTTACCCAACTTTCGTTTTCCTTTCCTGTCAATTGATCCGTCCTTTCCGTCACTATAATGTGGCAACTGTCCCCGTGTAGTCAATATTATATAACCACAGGCAGCCCAATCGTGGTGTGTGATATCAAAAGTTTATATAAAGAAAATACCGTTAAAAGCTAGAATTCCAATGAACCGAATATCTGTGGAAATATTGATATTCTAGCCAAATAAAGCCTTGCTACATTCACTCTACTGTTTCTTGTCACTTTCTGGGACTTCTAAGTGCAATGCCATCGGTTTTTCCTAATCCGAGGTCACTGTCCACCCTAGAAAAAGGGTGGGCCGGTGACTCGAGATGGAACCATTCGGCGTTAGAAGGCTAATAATTTCCCAAGAACGCGGAGTATCTGCTTCAAATCACCAGCAATAGTCGCGTATATAAATTTCGTCTCTTTCTTTGCCAACTACCCCGAAAATTCGACCAACAGTAACGGAGAATCGCTCGCTTCACCCCTCGAATTTGGCCATTTTAGCTGCGCCATGATTCAAATGCGCTAGCTTAGTGACCGCGACTGCTCAACAAAAGGGGCACTTACACGGGGGTGGGATGGTCATTTTGTTCATATTCAACATGTGGCGTAAAGAACAGTATGATAGTCTATTACTTATTCTGTTCTGGGGGCACCTGTGTATCCTACTATTCATTCTAATAGGATTGTAAACTGCATGGCTGCAATTTGCGCCTAAAAAGTAGTATAGTGTTGTAAAGCGCTTTGAGACTTGAGATAAGGCGCTATATAAATCCCTCATTATCATCATTGGAATTGGTATTGCTATTGATATTGTTATTGGTATTGTTATTGTTATTGCTATTGCTATTGCTATTGCTATTGTTTTTGGTATTGGTATTAATACCGCTGTTGGTACTGTTACTGGTACCACTATTGGTATTGGTATTGGTATTGCTATCGCCATTGGTACTGGTATTGCTATTGGCCTTGGTATTGGTATTGGTATTGGTACCGCTATTGGTATTGGTATTGGTATTGGTATTGGTACCGCTATTGGTATTGGTATTGCTATCGCCATTGGTACTGGTATTGCTATTGGCCTTGGTATTGGTATTGCTATTGGTACCGCTATTGGTATTTCTACTGGTATTGGTATTGGTACCGCTATTGGTATTGAGACTGGTATTGGTATTGGACCTGGTATTGGTATTGGCATTGGTATTGCTATTGCTGTTGGTACCGCTATTGTTATTGGTATTGTTACTGCTACTGTTACTGTTATTATTCTTATTGTTAGCGTCATTCTTCGCATTATTTTGTTACAGGTATCTTATCTGCGAGCAGCTTGGGGTGTGAAGTATATAATACTGAATCCTTGTCACCTGACTGTAGCCATGCTAAAGATAAAATAGTAAAGCTGGACTCTGTGGTGACTTTAAACTGCTCGATCAACAATGACGGAACAACTCTGGGCAAGACATGGGAACAAGTCAGCAACATCTTAAAAACCAAAGATGGCCTGGTTTTAAAGACTGTGAACTCATCGACCCGCATATACTTAACACGTAAATATCTCTATTTTCCTTTGCATCGAGAATGCATTTTTGGGGTTTATTCTGGAAGAGACTTTACTCGAATTATACTGTAATAGTGCTTTCTGGGACCTATTCTGTTTTCAATTAATTCTACTGAATGAACAGAATGAACAAATTAAGGTTTCCTCGGAATACGTAGAAAATGTTTCTGTGGGAAAATTTTGGTGGGAAAATCGCCCGCAGCCCACCAAGTTCGTGACGTGGCACCGGAACTCGGGTTCAAGAGTTCAGTCCAGACTGTTCAGCGGCTGTTCTCAGATCACTTCCGTCAAGACTATTCCGTTTTCAGAATTTGGAAAACCTAATTTCGCCTATTTTCTCATTCCTAGACCAGCGTAGAAATATGCAGAATAGTCTCAAAAAATGCTCCCTGAATAATAAAATAATCACAGGCAGTACAGTGACAGTGACGGTGACACTGGCAGTGACAGTGATAGTGACAGAGGTGGTAGCAGTGACAGTGGTAGTGACAGTGACAGTAACAGTGGCAATGGTAGAGGTAGTGACAGTGGCACTGGAAATCACAGAGGTAGTGTCAATGACAGTGGCAGTTGCAGTGACAGTGACAGTATCAGTGACGGAGTTAGTGACAGTGACAGTGGTAGTGGCAGTGGCAATGGCAGCGACAGTGACAGTGCCAGTGATGGAGGTAGTGAGAGTTACAGTGACAGTGACAGTGACAATGGCAATGGCAGTTATATCAACAGTGAGAGGGACAATGTCAGTGGCTGTGGCAGAGGCAGTGACATTGACAGTGACAGTGTCAGTGGCGGTGACAGTGCTAGTCTTAGTGACAGTGACAATGGCAGTGACAGTGACAATGGCAGTGACAGTGACAGTGGTCGTGATAGTGAAATTGACAGTGATAGTGGCAGTGGCAGTGGCAGTGACGGAGGAAGTGACGGTGGCAGTCAGAATGGCAATGGCAGTGACAGTGGTAGTAGTAGTGATATCGACAGTCACAGTAGCAATGATAGAGGGGACCTTCAGATTTGAGTACCAGTACGAATTTCTAATTTCAAACCACTGAATCCTGAACCCTCGCTATTTTATTTAATTTGATTCGTTTTACCATACTACAATAGAAAAACAATAGAGGGTATATAAAAGACAAAGTGTTTCCGACGAGATTGGAAAAATGTCCCCTCTGTGCAAAAAAGTAAATCACTCTGTTTCTTTTCCTGTAGTGCACCAATACGTTCTTATACGGATTGGCCAACTCCAATATCGTTTACTGATAGGGAAAAGATGTCCTCCATGCGCAAAAATGCAGCTGTTCTGCTTCTTTTCTCAGGTCCACTGGAGCCAACGTATCGTTCGCCTTCGCCGAGGACTTTATATCCAAACCAAGCAAGGAAACTGAAATGTCGTTTCAAAGGATGGCCCATTCCTCGAGTAGTTTGGTTAAAGGATGGCAAAACAGTCATCAATGGAACGAATGGGTTTTACCACACTGAGAAACTGTCAGAGGATTATCAGAATACTTTGGAAACGTCTCTTCATATTCCGAGCCGCGAGGAAAACGAAGGATATTACACTTGCACTGCAAACAATAACATTTGTGGCCGGTCAAGTGAAAAGTCTTTCAAGATGCTCGTGCTTTATTTGTGTAAGTGATTTGCTATTAAAAGACTAAGATAAGGCAATTTGGGTGATTGAAGAAATTGTTGGTGAAAACACTTGAACAACGATTTGCACTGAATAAGAAATACCTGAACTGTCCGGAAGAAGCATATTTCTAGCTTTCAGTCTTCTTAGTTCTCAGAAGTTGCTGAAATTGCTGCAATTTCAACAACTTCTATAATATTAATGGTAATTTCAGCAACTAATATAATATTCATGATATTATTCGCCATTTTGATAAAGGCCCATTAAGGATAGACACCGAGGACTCAAAGATTGCGGAGACCAGGCCGCGAAGAAAACGAAGGAGATTACACTTGCGTTGCTACAGAAAGTAGCATTCAAGTGATATATAAATGTAACTAATCCCATGCATTTCTTACGTATAAAACTGGTTTTACATTTCCGCTAATTTAAGGAATTTTAAAACACAAGAAGAGTGATTTGCACTTTATGAGAGCTACTTTACGTTACAAGCTTTTAGCAGGAGGAGGAGCAGGGGGGGGGGGGGCTTAACGCACCACACCCCGCCCCGAAGTTTTGGAAGTTGCAAAACAATTCTATCAAAAGATACCAACGCCGTGACAGTGGTACCAGAAAAGTGCGATGAAATGTGCAGGTGTTCTCCTTGCCGTCGCAGTAACCGTGCCACCTTAAACTGCCTAATATCTACGACGTATGACAGAGGGAGGGGGGGTAGTTTCGCTTGGCATTTCTGCTGAGCCCCCCTCCCCCTCCCACAGTTATGCTAGCCTTTCTATGGCCCTGCGTTATCTCTCCCTTGAGCTTTGAAACTGCACCCGACTGCAAATCTCACCACAAAGGGTCCACTTAACTATGAGTTACCATACTACACGACCGTTCATATTTGATACATACCTCTTATTAGCCGAGGTCGAGGTCCGAGTTTTTTCCCGTTCACTTATGGCCCAAGCGCTAAGCGCGCGGACCATAAGTGACAAAACGAGAAAAAACATGAAAACAAGAGGATCCGTAACTTACAGTACGGACCGAGAAAACGAGGTTAGTAAGATATTTATTATATCTCTGAGGTTAATCAGGCGCGCGGAAAACTTTCAATTTTAGCGGGCCGTACAGTAAAATACGGCCAGCAAAATTGACAAATCATAGCGCGCGTACTAACTGAGAGATATAATAAAACCAAATGCGGAATATGAAAAGGTTCCAATTAACGGTGAAATACTGCTAAAATATAAGATCGCAAGTTCACCAGAGATCTTTGCCAGTATTCACGCTGTCCTATCAGAGAATAGCAATCGAGCAAATCGAACCTTCAAGAAATGAGTGACTTCCTAAAGATTCTTTAGGTTTGTTACCGGTACTTTGATTGGCTTTTTCAAGCACTACAAATGACCAGAAGTATGACGAACTCAGATAGGAGTTTTAGGACTCTCCAGGGTCGCTCGTTCCCGATCGCTTGACACGGGAATGAAGACTGGATACGAGATTGAAAGCAAGCTTGTTCTTCTCCAAGGGGGAGGCAACGGAGAAGGAGATCTCGTCGCGAGTTCACGAACCATAGTTTTGCATTTCACAAGTTATGAAACTAAAATTATTACGCAAGTACTTCCTGTTATGAAATGTCACGCAGTCCAATATCGTTATTAAAAGGAACCTCGCTGAGCGCACTGAAAGTCACTGAAGTGACACTGGAGTTACCTCAAGCCACCGGAGGCCATTTACGGTAGAAAATAACGATTTATTTTCTTTAATATCAGTGTATTCACGATTCACCATCAAGGATTTTAGCATTGCTCGTTTCACGGAGTGCACTTCTATCACGATTCACAGAACGGTCATCAGCAAATCACGATTCACGGACGGAAAAAGTGACGGATCACGGGCTCGCTCCCCTCTTCTCTTATTAGGGAGTTCAGGCCCAGTTCAGACGCCGCTCCACTCATGTGCCGAACCCTATTGAATTAGGTTCGACTTTAGAGCGACATCGGCGCGACAGCTGATTCAGACGAAGTACCGTGTCGAACCGAATATGTCTTTTATATACGGAGAAGGCATTATACATTTATACATTGTCACAACTAATGCATTTGGTTCGGCATATGTGAAGAGCGCCGTACGAATCAGTTGCCGCTCCAGCGTCGAATAATGCAGCAGACCTTGTCGAACTTAACAACGTTGCCGCACCGAATTAAAACTACCGTACCGAACTGACTCAGACGCTGCTCTTTTGCCGGACTTAACAGTTAGGTTCGGCACATGAGTGGGGCGGCGTCTGAACCGGGCCTCAAGCAACGAGGACGGCAACGGCACCGAGAACGCCACAAAATAATAGGTTTAATGAGCAAAAACAATACTCTGCACGTGCGTTTTTAATTTTGGTACATTTCTTTACCGTCCTCTGGAAAACATCAACGTGAAATGACCAAATTTTAGGTTTTCTCGAGAATGTGACCGCATGACGGCAAGTTTTTCTTTCATTTTCTTTGCTTTAATACCGTTCACAGTAATTTAGACCCTGGATAGTCAGCCGGCATTTTTCATGATAAACAAATTGGAATAATCGCGAAAAAGATACAAAAGCGAGAAGTCATATTTTGGAATGACGTTTTCGTTGCCGTCTCCGTCGTTGTTGCTTAAGCTTCCTATTACGTGCAGTCGACGGTCAAACAAAGATCTAGCCGTTCGAATCGTGATAAATCTTCGTCTTGAACCACGACAAAACACAATAAATTCGGTAAGTTTTCTTTCTATTGTGAATTCAAAGTAAATCTTCAGATATTCCAAAGCATTATTCTTATATAGCTCACAGTTTGAGGATGGCACCCTATGATCCACTACAGAGTATGGCAGAACTTTACGAGATCTCGCACGTACGGAGCTAAATGGCAAAGGGTCCAGAGGAGCTCAATAGGCCATTTCCGAGTTCATGTCTTCCTCCTCTTCAAAGTGAGTCTAAGTGCAAAGTTTTTGTTATGAAAATTAGTTTTCATTCATATGTAAAGTAGAACTAGTTACCATCACAAAAACTTCGCACTTAGACTCGCTTTGAAGAGGAGGCAGACATGAACTCGGAAATGGCCTATTTGAACGGCCTTGGTTTTCCTTGCTCCTGTCCTTACTCAACACAAATACTGCAGGCCAAATTACTGAAGGCTCGTACCGTCACCAAGGCCGAACAACAGTACGGCAACAGAGCTGAGCAACGAAACACTACGCCAGTGCATGATGCGGTCGGAAATGTGGTCGCGAGCGCGCGAGACCCCAAAATACTATTAGAAACATGGAATTGTCTTTAAAAGCAAAACATATGTCAGTTATTGGAGACATAATTCCCATTCTGAGCGTTTTCAAGAAAGAAATTAATTTTCGAAGGGATTTAGGGGGTGTAGACATTGAAAAAGACTTGTTTTCTTTCAGAAAAGTGGTCTTGTATTCGCACGTTATTGAGTTTCAGCCTCTCGAGGCCTTCGCGACTTGCGTTGACCCGCCAAACCTCACGTATGCGCAGACGTTATTCAGCTCTGTCTGAGACGACAAGTTCTTTTTCTTGGCACTTATTGCACCCGGTCTGCGCCTTTTCAAAATGACGTCGGAGGCCAAGGTTTTCCTTGAGGAGAGATATGGAGGCATGAAACAATTGAAATTGGAATCGTGGGGATATGATTTACTCATTTTATTTTTGTAGAGCACGGTTTTGTATTTACAATAAATGTTTGGCACGATCAAATTGAGTTCCTCTGGACCCTGTGATATTTTCGCCATTTTTCCCGTTTTCCGTTTGCCATTTTCAACGGCTTGAAGAGGTTCGTCCTTGCGTTTATGGAAAACGCGAATAAAAACTGAATATTTTATCGCTGTCAGATACATTAGCGATCTTACGCTGAGATATATCAAAGCATAAGATATAAGATTCGAATCTTATATCTTATGCTTTGATATATCTCAACGTAAGAAACGTAGCATTGACGCGGCAGCTGTAAGGCTAAGAGGCATATAGCCCATAACACGTGTAAACAACATAAGGTCCTTTCAAAGGTTTCCTTTAACTCACATCCATCAATTCATTCGTGTCCAAAATAGACTCTCGTTTGGACACGAATTCGTGTCCAAACGAGAGTCTATTTTTAACACCAATGAATCGATGGATGTGAGTTAAACGAAACCGTTTACACGTGTTATGGGCTATATGCCTCTTAGCCTTACAGCTGCCGCGTCAATGCTACGTTTCTGACCTGTGCAATGAGCGTTAAGAAAAAAGGTTTACGTGTGCACTAACCATTTTCAAGTTAACACTGTAGCATGACAATGCTATTTTACATACTTATATTCGAACTTGTCTTTTAATGAAGGCCCAACGGAGAGGATAGACGCTGTGTCAAAAAAGATAGAGGCCGCCGTCATTTTTTCCAACATTACTTTCAGTTGCTTGGCTCTGGACTATTATGATACCTGTCATTTGGACTGGTTTTTCAATGAAAATCCACTGCCATCGAATTCCAGGGACAAGTACCTAATAAAGACAACTCCGGCCAGCAAATGCAAGAAAGCGTTCAACCTCACCGTATTGAACGTCACTTTCAGTGACAAGGGGAATTACAGCTGTCGTCAGTCGTGTGAATCTGAAACCTTTACAGCTTCCATCAAGTTAAATGTGTATCCACTAGGTAAGAAAGCCACTTTAAATGTTTTGACCTTGATGCTGAGAACCAAGTGTAATTAGTATTGATGCTTGTCATGTACCATCAATGGAGAATAAACTTCCCACTTAGCAATTCGGATGGCTTCAAACGTAGACACTTTTAAACAGTTGAAGTTGCATTTCATTTAAAAAGCTTATGGCATTTACTGATAGATTATCATTATTATTGTCATTGTCGTTGCCACTGCCGTTGCCATTATCATTGCCACTGCCATTGCTACTGCCATTATCATTGTCATTGTCATTATTATTATTACGGTTAAGTCATTGCTAATGCAGGAAATAACACAGAAAATCGGGCCACTTCCTGTGGCCTAGGATGTCCAGTACCGTCTGATCATGCCATAACCACCAGGCATGTCCTCACGTGTCCAGCACTTTTCTCATGATCTTCCTTGTTCCCAGCAGACACACCCGTTGCAGAATTTTCACCAGGTAAGACATTCTCAGTAGGTTTAGCCAGTTTCCCAAGTTCCCTTGAGATTGTCCCCAGCGCACCGATAACTATTGGGATGACATGGACCGATCGACAGTTTCATATCCGCTTGATCTCGTGCTTCAAATCTTGATAATTCTTAATTCTTAGTCTTCTCTTTTTCCTCGCTATGCACCCTAGTGTCAGGCTACGTCAATAACAAGGCAGGATTGTTCTTCCTTCAATTCAAGAGCACAATATCAGGGTTGTTGTGGTCTATGCGGTGGTCTCTTTGGATTTTGAAGTCCCATCAGTTTGTACTTTCTGACTAGAAGCTTTACTGACATCCAGTGTTTCATTTTAGTTTCTTCAACACCAAAAACCACGGAAAACGCTTCTGTTCTGGCACAGGTCGGGTCAATGCCAGGTCAGTACCATAACCCTAGGGCCATACTTCAGGGCATATTTGGTTGGGTACGTGGACCCTTATGCAAACCAAACTGACACATATAGCATTCATTGTTAGACTTGCCGCCACGGTTTTGGTGAATCCAGCTTTTAAACTTTAAATGGTACTATTTAAAATGTTTCTTTTTTTCACCTCAAGATGAAAACAGATGACTACATATTTGTTATCCCACGAGTCCTCGCCCGTAGCCAGTGTGAGGCGAACTAAGGCGCTCGCCTCGGTTGAACAAGATTTCCTGTTTTTTTTGTTTTTTTCTTTTGCCTATTTATTTAGTACATTTAGTAGTAAACAGCCACAACAACAACAAAACAAGGTAAAATTCGATTCTAGTCATTCTAGGGCGTCTTTTAAAATAATGTCCCAGTTGGAAAATTTTTCTGGCTACGGGCCAGGAATCATCTGAATTTTCCTCGTATGCACACGAGCCTAAGGGCGAGTGTGCGTGCAAACAAAATACAAGTGACAAGTAGGTTTTCCGTGGTATATGACGAGAAAGCTTTGCTTATAGGAAGTCAATCAATCGCGGAAGAAATTTATTTTAGCGTTTTAATGAATTCTTTTTATTCTCAATCAGTCCGGTCGATATCCATCTCTGAGTATTAGACAACTTTCTCAAAGATGCCGTTGAGGACCTTTCCTCAAAAAATGGGAGTCGCCGAATAGTTTCGCCACCTGACAGTTCTCTCATGTTGATATATCCCGTGAACCTTTGGGAGAGTGTAGATAACGTCAAATACAGGAAAGATGGGTTCCACCGTTTTATAGCTTGCTTGCAGACGGTGGAAGTGAAATCAGTTCAAACTGAAGTTGACGCCCCCACGGTGAACAACAATTTACTGTCAATCTGCTTTTGCAGGAGGTAGCTCAAGAAGCGGCAAGAAGTGGATCTTCCCAGTTATCAGCGTCTTAGCATGCGGTGTCTTTGTCCTTATCATAGCTGTCTTTGTTCGTTACGTCAAGAAAAAAATGGTATTCAAGAAAATTGAACGTAAGTTGCGTACCCTTTAAAAATCGATTCGTTACTAAGGGATCATAATTTTCGTACATAGCAGAAGGGGGAAGGAGGGGAGAAGGGGAGGGGGGAGGTAGGGAATCGTCGCCGGACAACCATCCTTTGTCCCAAAAGCCAGCAAATTCTTCTGGGTACATTAAAATTATGAAGCAGATGGCCACACTACTTTAACGAATGTCGCCGGAAGTGACCCAAAAGTCAGTCTTTTGCCTGTTAAACAAACAAATTTCGTACTCCTCCCTCATACCATCAAATTCTTATTTTCTTTCGCCCATGAAATTGCTTTGTGGGGAGGGGTCGGGGGAGTGTTACCATAAGATAAATATTTCGGCCGAATTTTCTCTGAAGTGGGTGGGGAGGAGGGGAGAGGAATTCTCCGAAATAGGAATACTCGGAATACAGGGTATTCGTGTTATTTTCCGTTTTAGAACCTATTTCGCTTGAACGGCATGAACAGAATAATATTAATGGCGTCTTTCCACAAATCCAGTTACGTACATAAAGGTTTATAACAGAGACCAGAAATTTACATAGAACATTGAATGTGCATGATATGATCTTCTAATGAAAACAACAGGGGAAAGACATTATACGTGATTGCATTACAATTCATTAAGCAAACTTACTCTAATAATTTTGTAATTAGTTGCAACTATTTTTAGCTCATCTCTCTCTGCCGGAGTCGTCCCGAGTTTATGGAAGGAATCTAACATAACCCCCATTCCGAAGGTAAAACACACTCAAAATAAAGGGGATATCCGACGTATTACCCTAATACCTATTCTATCTAAAGTTCTGGAAGACTTTGTGGTCACCTGGATGCTCGAGGATGTTGGTGACTATATTGACGCTCGCCAATTTGGTAGCCATAAAGGATCTTCCACCACCTATTGCCTACTCGATCTAATTCACAATTGGCTCTCTGAGCTAGAGAATCCTTGCTGCCATGTAAGGGCTTGTTTCTTAGATTTCAGCAGGGCCTTTGACAGGATCAACCATACTAAAGCCAAGCTTATAGAGTTGGGCGTACGTCGCTCTATAATTCCATAGATACGTAGTTTTCTAACAGAACGGAGGAAGTGCGTCAGGCTCGGTCAGAGTACCTCCCAATGGCTCCCTGTTAAGACTAGGGTCCCTCAAGAGACTAAGATCGGCCCCATTTTGTTCGTCATCATGATAAACGGCCTAAAAATAGCATCTCCGCGCTGTTGGTACTAGAAGTTGTACCGGCGTGCGTGACCTCAACGCTTCAATCTGAGCTTGACGCACTCAATTCCTGGGCTGATAAAAACAACATGAAACTCAATCCTAAGAAATGTAAGGAGCTGACTGTCCATTTTTGCCGCCATTTGAGCATTTCCGCCAGCTCTAGCTGTGAATGGCAACGCACTCGAAATCATCGAAGCCCGTAAAATTCTAGGGTCGCTATTCAAAGTAACCTAAAACGGGATTCTCATGTTAACGAAGTAGGAGGCAAGGCCTCCAAACGGCTACATATATTACTAGTCCTAAAACGCTGTGGCGTGCCTCCACATGATCTCCTTCGAGTTCACTTTGCACTAATTAGATCGGTACTGGATTACTGTTGCCTTGTGTGGCATCTCTCTCTCTCTCTGTCTGTCCAGCTCCCAGAAAGAATCGAGAGAGTACAAAAACGTGCGTCACGCATTATTTTGCCTGCCTCCCACTACAAAGATGCTTTGAAGCTGTCCGGCTGCACGACTCTGTGCGCAACGATTCTGTGCGAAAACCTTTGAAAAATCAAGGGGCCCGGGTCACGCCTTCACCATCTTATGCCAACGACTCGGGCGGGCGCGCACGGCCGCTCCCTACTATGCTTTAAAGACAGACCATCGCTGATGAGATGTAAAACAGAGCGCTTTAAGAAAAGTTTCGTCCCTCACATTTGCTTTATGGCTCATGGTCTCTAGCTGGATATTTTTCATTATTTATTCTGTAGTATTTTTTATCATGTTGAAATTGCAGGCTTTCAATGCAGAGTAATTTAAAAATCACCTCTGCATCTGATTTTTGTGAGTTTGTTACACTTCGTAATCGCACTCCTCAAAACAGCAACGTCGGCGAACAAATTCATGGATTGTCGTGAACTCGTGAGTATGATCCGATAGAATTTTCTTCCTTCCACGTCGTTCCGTACAATTTATTTCCTAGACAGGTCGCACATCTTACAAGTTGAACACGTTGGAGTAATCGCGATATATTTCGTTACCGTTACCGTGGTCGTTACTTAAACGTTTAAACCCTAACATCAGCATGTAAATTCTCCACACTATTCTTTATACATTTCCTATGTTAATGATGAGGAGAATTTGTCAAATAATCAAGACTTTTGTTACTTGTTGATCACTTCTTTTTCTCACAACCTTTGTTTGAGAGAGCAGTGTTACTATCAGGAGAAATTAACCATTGCCAACTCTCAACCGTTTAACCCCTAAGGGGTCTCCCATTGACGAGTAAAATCGTCTGGTGTTAAACCGAATAAAATCTATAAAGTCACTCTTAGGGAGGAAACGGTTAAGGGAGATAAAAGGATAAAACGGGGTTGAAGTCTACATTATGCAGCTCAAGACCTAATTTTTGGTAACATTTGTTAACATTCAGGTGGCTTCTGTTACAGCTGGCCAATCAAATCCCAGAACTCTGGCCGGAAACAGTTCCCCTATTCACTAGTTAACATCCCTTGAAGCACTGTAAATCGGAGCCTTTGAGTTCCCTGACCCATTTGGGCTATTTCTGTTTTTGCTGGCTAAAATTTCGGCTAGGCTTCATCTACAGAATTGATCACCATTACTGTTTTAAGTCGTTGATCTAAAACATAATAAACAAGTTACTGAGAATGATGTACATGAAATAAATCATAAATCATCATAAATCATGTACTCTTATGTTCAAGCACTTTGACTTCTGCAAAAAATTACTAAAAATAACTTTCAGTTTTACATCCCCTTGGCAAGGATATTTCAAGGACATCTGTTACCCATCATGCTTTACTGTAGAATGATTATACCCATGATTCCTTGAATAAGGTTGTTCGAGCTTGTAAGTCGGCCATGTTGTCATGATAAATCCTGCCTTCCCGCCGTGCTTGTCTGGGCATTCGTGTCTCTCTCGACGTCAGCTCTTGACCTTTGTTGGAACTTTCTCTGCTTTTGCATCATGGGAAAGGATCGACCTATCTTCGATGCCAGTTCGTCGGATCGTCGCCGGGCTTTTAAGTTCTTTGTGGCAAACTTCAAAACTTTTTGTATTTTGGAAGACTACATAAACCCTGCCAAACCTTGACAGCGAGGACTACTGGATAACAACTTAACGTCCCAAGGCAATGGCTGCTCTCCGTCGCGCTCTCCCTCAAGCAGAATGGGACGTTCTCACTACTACCATCGACTCGCAAATACCGGTTGAGGAAAAACAAAACCCTGCTCAGTGGCTCACCAAGCTCTCTCAACACTATCTCGGCGGCGAACCGATAATGCAAAGTGCACACAATTTCCTCCGCATGCTGAAACAGGAGCCAGGTATGTCCATCCAAGCATGGCACACTCTCGTTCGTTTGGAATACCACAAATGTAATTTCCCATCGGCGGCAGATGATAGATTGCAGTGAGACATTTTTGTCATTGGTTTGAATGATTCTTTTCGCCGTTTTCGTAGTGACATTATCTCTCGTGAAGACCTAACTTCTCTACCCTTTTCTCAAGTCATATCCAAGGCACGTGAGTTCGAGGCCAGCGTTCAGACTGACTCTGCCATCACTCAGCAACACCTGGACGAAGCTGCACACAAAATCACTCCCACTGGAAACAAATCAAAATGGCCTTCCCGTCCTTCACGACATTCAACACCAGCAAGCAATGTGGGTGGAAATACTTACTCTAACCCTTGTAGCTGGTGCGGGCTTGCCTCACATGCCAATCGCCGTGACTGTCCAGCATCAAATGCCACCTGTCATGCTTGTGGAAAGCGTGGACACTGGCAACAAGTCTGCAGAGCTTCTTCAGCGAGGGTGGTCTCTAGTGCAGTTCCGGATTTTCCAACTGACTCTCAGCCTACTTACCACATCACACATGATGTCTGCCAAGTCTCCTCTGCACCCAAGGGAATCTTCGGCGACCTCGACCTTCGTCCTCCCGCCTCCTCATCATGCGCTAAGCGGCTCGTATTCCAGGTTGATTCGGGTTGTTCTTGTAACACTATACACATCATAGACCTCGACAAGCTCTCCCCACTACAAGTGGACCCGTCTCCTGTTCGCCTCCTGGACCACTCAAAGGCAGTTATCCCAAGTTCAGGACATACTACACTGCAGTGCACTCGTCGTAGAGAAACACATGAACTGGTTGTCCAAATCATCACTTCACAACGCTATTATGCTCCTCTCTTAGGCCTGGCTGACAGCACCCGCTTGGGAATCATTAATTACGATGTGGACACTGTTAATCAACTTGAGTCTACCCAACCATCGCCTCCACCCTCTGGTGAGTTATCCTTAGATTTAATCAAATGCAGTTATCCAGAGCTGTTTGAGGGCCTAGGCAAACTTGGTAAACCGTACTCAATAACCCTTAAGTCTGAGGTGACGCCTATACAAGCAGTTCCACACCGTTATGCTGCACCCAAATTGCCTATTATCAAGGAGGCATTGGATAAGCTAATCAACACTGGTCAGTTGGTTCGCGTAAACGAACCCACCCCTTGGATATCCAACATGGTTGTTTGCGAGCACCCTGCCTCTGCTACTAAATCAGCTAAAGTGCGTATCTGCTTGGATCCGTCTCAAACCATAAACAAGGCCATAATCCGACCTGTTTACTCCATACCAACTCTTGAGGAAAACATTTACCGATTTAACCGAGCGAAGATTTTCTCAGTGTTTGACATCAAGGATGCCTTCCAAACAATTGAGTTAAACACGAATAGTCCTTGCTGACTACCATGCATACCCCGTGGGGACGTTATCGTTGTACTCGGCTTCCGTTTGGTGTTAGCTCAGCCCCTGAGGAATTTCAACGACGCCTCCATGATGTCCTCTGTGGTCTAGACGGTGTTGTGAACATTGCTGATAACATTATGGTCATTGGTAGGGGTGAATCACTAGCAGATGCTACCAGGGACCATGACCACTCTGTCATTAATCTGTTGAATCGCCTGTCTCAGCACAACCTTAAACTCAACTCAGACAAGATTAAGTTCAAAACGTCCACTGCACCGTTCATGGGTCACATCCTCACCTCTGACGGTCTCAAACCCAGCAGCGAGATAGTTTCTGCACTCCTTGACATGCCTCAACCTTCCGACAAGGCATCAACACGCCGTTTCCTAGGAACAATTACCTACCTATCCAAGTTTTGCCCCAATTCAGCGAAGTGGTCCGTCCTCTCCGTGACCTCACACATCTTAAAGAAGAATTCCTGTGGTCTGAGCAACACAGCAGAGCTTTTGCACAGGCTAAAGAACTAGTTTCCAAGGCACCTTTCGATGTGAATGCTCCTCTCGTACTCCAGGTGGATGCTTCTGAATATGGCTTGGGTGCTGTGCTGCTTCAACCTGCTACAGACACTGACTCTGGTAGCATTCAGTGGCAACCAGTGGCCTACAGCTCCAGCTCCCTCTCGCCAAGTGAGCAGCGCTACGCTCAGATTGAGAAAGAAACTCTTGCCATTGCCCACGCATTTCAAACATTTGATCAGCTCCTCCTTGGGAAATCAGCTGTGACTGTCCACAGCGATCATCAACCACTGGAGACTATTTTCAAACGCCCCCTGGCCTCAGCTTTACGCCGTCTACAGAGCATGATGCTCACACTGCAGCGTTAATCCTTCCATGTTAAATATCACAAGGGCTCTTCACTCCACCTCGCAGACACCCTCTCTCGGACTCCTTTACCTACCACTTCGCACAAGAAAGTTCATGAGGATTTAGTCTACCGAGTCGAGTTTGAATGCAACACTCCTGACCTCTCTGGTTTCCAAGACGCCACTCTTCATCATTGCATCACATCAGAACTGCAGCCGCTACTGACCCGGAACAGGTCATTATTCGCTCTCTAGTTAGCACAGGATGGCCTAGTGACAAAGCCGCTGTTCCAGAAGTGGTTCGGCCATATTGGTCTCTGCGTCATGAACTCACCTTTTACGAGGGCTTGCTTTTCAAACAGGATGGCGTTGTCATCCCCTCTTCTCTTCGCACTAGTCTCTTACATAAACTCCACGCAACTCATCGGGGCCACGTGTTTACGCTGCGCTATGCTCGCAACTGTGTGCTCTGGCCAGGCCTCTCCAGTCAGATCACAGATATGTGCCAGTCGTGTGTCACTTGTGCTCAACATGCGCAGCAACACCCTAGAGAGCCACTCCAACCTTGCTCAGTACCAACTGTACCATGGCAGCTTGTGCCGCGCTTATCTAGTAACGGTTGATCATTACAGCGACTTCTATGAAATTGACCAACTACCAACTATCCAGTCTTCAACTGTCATCCATTTTGGCCGACACGGGATTCCACACACACTCATAACAGACAATGGTGTTCAGTTCACTTCTGACTTATTTAAGACATTTGCCAGGAAGTGTGGATTTAAGCATGTGACAACATATCCCTATTGGTCGCAGTCAAATGGACGGGCTGAAGCGGTAGTCAAATCAGCTAAGCACATTCTTCTTACGGCAGAAGATGTGGATCTAGCCCCCTTATCCGTCCGTAACACCACGCCCGAAGGACACACCTTTTCTCCTGCTCAGCGATTGTTTGGCCGTGCGCTCCCGCAGTGATCTTCCTAAGTCTGCATCTGCATTGGAGCCCTTCAGTCCTTGTCGAGATACAGTGATGGCCGACCATGTCAGTCGTAAACTGAAGCAAAAGCGCGCATATGACAAACGTGCCAGTGCCCCCCTCTCGGATCTTCCTCCTAGCAGTTATGTATATGCAAAGCCACCACCCACTTCATCGACTAAGACCTGGATTAAATGAAAAGTAGTTGACCCTGCTGGTCCTCGATCCTACCTCATTGACACAGGCTACCGACAAATCAAAAGAAACCGCATACAGGTCCAGCTTGCTCCCTCCCCCCACTACACGAGTAACTGTCCATCTGATAGGCGGCCTGAACCAACTTTGCCTGACAAACTAGCCCCCAACTCATTAACAGCCATGACACCAACGCCTCAGCTTTCTTCTTCTCCAACTACAACAGCCGCCCCATTGATTCCTTCCTCAGCACCTGACGACCCTGTGCTATCTATGGCAGATGAAACTCCCTTGACAGTATTACCATCTTCACCCAGCTTAGCTACACCACCACTCGCACCACCGCCAATACCCTCTGTCAGTTCATCGCCTAGTTACTCGGACTTCCTGTGGAAAGCCCGAGTCTAAATCTGTCGTCCGTTCTTTTTTTCCGTTGTTTTCCACAAACCTCATTTTCGGTGTATTTGCGCAGGCGCTAACGATGAACCTGTAAAACCCGGTAAAAACCTGTTTACGTTTTGTTTACGCTTGTCTTGTCTGTTGAAAAGCAAGGCTCAAGGCAACTGTGGATTCCTCGACGGATTTCCAAAGGAAAAAGTTGACATGTCTATAGCTATGGCAAACGGTGTCGTATCCAATATGCTCAAACCACTTACAAACGCACACGCCGTCAGCGGTAGACCCACACTAAAAAATGATGATGGTGAGCGTACATTTCGAAACTGGTCGTTCCGCGAACTCGAAGCAAATGTGAGAAATATTATGAGATCAAACGAGCTGAATGAGCTATCAATGAGTACAAAAAGTGCACAAGGGCTTTGACTACCGATGACAAATGTTCCTTGCCGAACTTGAGTAGAAACTTTGACACAAACAGTTTATGTGCTGGCGAATACAAGATACCTGTTGATGATGAGATTAGAGGTACAAAGACGAACAGCAGTAGCAACAACAGCAACAGGAAAGCGTCCACTGATGTTGGGTGATGAAGAACCAACGCATCGAAGCGAAGATGCAAGCAACGTTTTTACTTTTATGGCTAGTCACCAGTATTTCATTTCTTTTGTATACTTTAGATTGTGGATTATCAGCTGTATCAAGTCTTGTAGTGTGTTAGTTTTATGTGTAATCTTGTACCTTCGCGTGTTCTACATGAGTGTGTTAAGGTTATCAGTTTTATCAACACAAATGTCTGATGTACTTGAAAAATGCGAGGTATTTGAGAAGGCAATGCAGTTATCTATACATGATCAACGTGAAGCCTTAGTGAAAATAAAATATAGAAAGGAATTCAGATCACGTTATGCTAAGTTTGTGTATTTTAACGACAACCGTGAATGCCATGTGCCATCAAAACGTTGTGATTGCGAGCCCAGTAGGATACCAGTGAAAAAGCTAAAAAGTCTGTCACAGAAAAGCAGAAAACTAAGATTGTTTGTGTTCCCACGGTCCCGTCGTGTTATATTTCCGCTGGCACACGCTCACACAGGCCGCCCAATGCTTTAACGAATCGAGTTTCAGTCACAAAATACAGGCTGGGTCTATTTTACAGGTCATATTCCACAGGTCAGAGGAACAGGTGACTGTTTTATCGATTGGTAACTAAGCCAAACAGTTTCACACCTATCTACAACAAATTTTGGATAGTGATTAGGGCTAGGAGACTCTTTTGGGCTTGTTTATTTATCTGTAGCGCGGCGGCCTATACTTTGACCTGTGGAATGTGACCTGTAAAATAGACCCGCCGCAAAATACATGTATAGTTTTATATATTAGGCTGTGCGGAAATCATCCACAACATTCATTTGCCACTCGAAAAGCCCGAGTGAAGGCCAATACGGCCTCTAGTTTGCCTAAACCTCAAACTGTAACTCGTAGTGGGCGAGTCAGTCGACGTCCTGCTCGATATTCAGACTAACCCCACAACGTTAACCACTGTGTTTTGCAAATTTCTTGTCACAGGTGCAGACAATCCATTGCTGTAGACCAGTGTGGACCATAGGTATTGACTTCTGGCAGTAGTGACAATACCGCAAAATGGGATTGCAGACATTATAGCTGCGTGTTCGTTTTACTTGCTATTTTTCAGTGTTATTGACATATTCCAAGTTCTATGGTTTTGTTTGAAGAAGAAGGCGTGTTACCCATCATGCTTTACTGTAGAATGATTATACCCATGATTTCTTGTATAAGGTTGTTCGAGCTTGTAAGTCGGCCATGTTGTCATAATAAATCCTAGTTGAATCGTTGACCGCTGTTGCCTTGTTACACATATATCTTTCATAGGTTTGTCAGACGCAATGCAGACACTATTCCACTCTAACAGTTTAGATGTAGTTTGATAAATATGGTTTTGAGGTTTTGAGGAAAGGTATGCGAGTCAGACATTTAAATAACAATCAACTGCTTCAACACACAGTAAGCTGGAAGGAGCTATTCAGATAATCTCCACAGCCCTTGAATAGAAGGATTTTGTGATGGAATTTAACTTTCTATTGTTTTATACTCTCTTAAAAATAAAAAATATACAGCAACACTGTTGGTTACCTTCTAAGCTAAATTTACGACAACACTTTTGATTGCTAAAAGAACTTCTCAAGAAACAGCAGAAACCATTGTTTTGATTGCCATATCATTTGACTTTTGGTAGTTGAAAGTGTTCGTAAAATAGCTCACACAAACCATTTTTTTCACAGGACCTCATAAAAATAACCAAAGAAGAAATGTTCTCTTCTTTTTCAGCTATTTTTCTGTAGCAAACTACGTCCCAGAACATCTTAGTTAGCAGGGGCATTGGTAAATATGGTTCCCACAAAGGTAAATGATCCCCAGAGGGGATTAGAGATCACTCATTTTACAGCAGCCAAGGTCCATAATGTTGCAGCCCAGGTGGTTGTATTGAATCGTCTGTCTCAAACAACATGCAATTTGTGTGTGGGCCAAAGAACTGGAGACATAATACAAATGTGGATTAATCGTCTAACCACTGACATCAATATGCATATTCTCTCGACTGGTCCACTTATATTACTTATACTACTAACTAGCACAGAGAATTTGGTTATCCATCAAGACATTTCATGTTTGATGATCATTTCCTTTATTCTCATAACCTGTGTGTTAGCTGTAACAGTCATACTGTAAGGAGAACGTAAGCTCTGATCACTGTTTGGACTTAGTACTGATTTTTGGATACACATATGACGTGACATCTTGGTTGACAATTCAGGATTAATAGATACGAGTGATTTTGAAAGTTCTCAAAATTGCTCGAGCTTTTAGGCGAGTGCAATTTGAGAACCTTTAAAATCACGAGGATCTATTAATCCCGAATTGTACGAGAAGGTCATGCAATTTTTTATTTATAGTACATTCAACAAAATTACAAACCTACGTGTCATTGTCATGGAAACTTAATGGGTATTCCTATGGAGTACTATTTGGGATTAATTGTACTGCTCTCGACCAATCAGAATTGAGTAATTTTGTTGAGTGTACTATAATGATGCTTATACTCACTGCAGTTCCTGATGATGGATCAATGAAGTCTGCCCAGTAGCCAGCTGCTAGAAGACTGTTACAGATCCCTTTAGCACTCTCCACAAACTGCAACATGACATAGACAGTTCAAGAAGTCATTTCCCAGGGTTTGAAATTAACTCTTGCTCACTCACCGATGTGAGTGTCAAGTCTGTCAAATGAATGGATTACTCGCTTGGTTTGTTGAGTGGAATTTTCATTTCAGTAACTGATTTATTGGACAAAATATAATCTAAACATAAACATACCATGACTTTTCACATTCTGAAAGACCTAAATCTTTCAGAATGTGAAAAGAAACCCGGCACACACATGCAAATTTCCCACTTTGAAAACATCTAAACTGGCTTCTGTTTAAGAAATAATACATGACAAACCCAATCATAGTCATGATACTTCTGATCATTAACAAACCATACCACTAATGTCTAGTAGATGGCAAGTGCTCCCAAAACCCTGATGTCCCCAAAGATTTTTCGAGGACCAAAGTAGTGACTTACCATGTGAAGTTCTGACAAACACTGTTTGGACAATACTTTGTGTAATTTTCCCAATTATTTCCATTGCTGTCCCATTACAGTGTATTACTATTTTCATTTTTTCCTGCCATTTTCTTGACCAATTCCCAGTCTAGAGGATCCTCTTTCTTCTGAGAAAAGGCTCTCTTAAAGTTGTAATTCTGACCCACCCTTCCAGCCTTGATTTTGGGGTGATAGGATGTGGGCGAAAGTAGATTAAGGTTACCATATACCTTCAGATCAGCAATTTTCTTCAAATTCGGATTTTTTTGGTTAAAGTAATGATCAAAATAGGATCTCTAAATAATGTAAAAAATTATTAAATATTTAAATATTGGTGGAGAAATAGTGGTTTTACAGAAGTAAGAATTGCCATTTGATTGATAATCTTAGCGCTCTTTTACTTGAAGGGGGCACTTTAAAGAGCTAAAACTGAAAGGGAAATTGTCTGTTTGCCCTCAAATTTGGACAGTGGCTAGATTAACATATAAAACAACAAAAATGTGTTTGCGAATTTTTTATTTCGAAAGATTTTTTCCCTGAAAGCAATTTTTGTGTGATCATTTTACATTTTTTCAAAACTATAATTTGAAAAGTGTGCTTCACTGTAAACGAGTATGGCAAAATGCAGACACATTTTTTTAGTGCATTGGGTCTGGAAACTGAGGAACAAATTAAATTAGCAAAAGATAAAAACTTGTAGCTTTGAAAAGGGGATTCGGATACTCGCATTTAGAAGTTGTGAAAAGTTCGACAATTCATTTTATTTCAAAATTCTTGGTATAGTTTTATAGCCAGCTCTATGAGCTTAAATTTGCGGCGGGTCTATTTTACAGGTCACATTCCACAGGTCAAAGTACAGGTCACCGTGCTACAGATAAATAAACAAGCCCAAAAGAGTCTCCTAGCCCTAATCACTATCCAAAATTTGTTTTGGGTCAGTGTGAAACTGTTTGCCTTGGTTAACAATCGATAAAACAGCCACCTGTTCCTCTGACCTCTGGAATGTGACCTGTAAAATAGACCCGGCCTTAAATTTGATATGGGAGTTTAGGTATCTACAGTTTAAACCATATGCGCTACATCGCTTGGACGAGGGACACCTCTGAAGGTATACGGTAACCAGCTTAAGGACTTCCAACAAATATTTCTGACTTGTGGACTTTTCAAAAACCACATGACCAGTCGTCTGTTAAGTATGTCAAAAGTGATAAAATTACAAGGCTTACACCGCCGACCGGTTAGCTGAGTTGGTTGAGTTCCGGACTAACGTGCGGGAGGTCGTGGGTTCAAACCCCGGCCGGACCAACACTCAGGATCTTCAAATAAGTGAGGAGAAAGTGCTTCCTTTGCAATGACTATAACTGCCGATAAACCTTCTCAAACTCGACGGTACATAACACAGTATACGTAAACCGTAGGTTGAAACTAAAAGATAAACGAACTAAAAGTTACAACATGAATAAAAAGAATTACACCGACTGCCAACGAAATACAGCTAACAAGAATGGACGATAAAGACTATACTTACATTGTTACGGCTACTAAAAACAACTGCGGGATAAACTGTGAGAACTTCACTACACGTGCTATGTGAAACTAAAATGGAAACTCGCGCGTAGCGCGTCCACTGCCAAGGAAAAACTGCTATCCCCCCAAAAAACAAGAAAACTAAGGCTTATATATGGCAAAACCTGTAATTACATGCACAACACGACGAAACTAAAATAAAGGTGTAAATTGCGATGAACTGCAAAAAACAACTCGGAACGAAGGTGTGACACGCAAACAATAAAACACTAACGAACAGGCTACAAAAAACAAAACAAACGAACTAGCGCCCAGGGATCTTACAATGACATCTACAGATGGTTAGACTTTCTAGTCTTCTCGGATAAGGACGATAAACTGGAGGTCCCGTCTCACAATCCTTTACAATTGTTTCCGTGGGACGTTAAAGAACCACTAAGGACGTAACGAACCCTGGCTGTGACCACCCCTAGTGCTGGCCTGTTCTATTCAGTAAAGTGGGGCTGACCTCGTTGGGACTTCGAGTCCGTACGTCAGTCCCTCATTTAGTGTTGCTTGTCATGTTCACTAAATGGAAGCTACTATAAACTATAAACTATAAACAGGCGATAAGGTCATCCCTTTCATCCTCCACCTCAGGTGACCAAGCAGCCATGTCATTCTTAGTTTACTGGCTGATGCTAACAACAGTTAACTGACCCAGCTGTACTCTGATGTCGGGAAACAGCTCCATGAATCCATGGTGAAGGAATCCTGGACACTGCTGAACACTGCATTCCACGGTACCAGCATCAGTTAAACAATCAAATATGAAATGAAGGTTACTCTTGAGAAGATAACTCCTTAAGTTCGTTGTATGTCCTGAAATTTTTTTTGCAAGTTGCAGAAACAAACCAGTCCGTAACACCACGCCCGAAGGACACACCTTTTCTCCTTTACCGTCCCAAAGAAAATCAAAAAGAAGTTTATTGACCTTTTGTCATGCCTCCGTGGAGGTGGGTAGAGGTGTTAGAATATAGACAAGTTGGGAAACCAGAGGACTTTTAATAAGAGTTATTTTGCCAATTGAAGTAAACCTTCTGAACTGCCATAATTCGTTCACATTTTTTATTTTCGTGATCCTCTCATAGTAGTTGGAACGGAGCATTATATTTCTGTCTGCTGCGAACGAAACGCCCCATGCAAAAACCTTTCCTTTCACCCAGGAGATATCTGGCTTGCTACACTGTATTGGTCCCCTCTCTTTTGCTGAACCCACCCAAAGCACTTTGGATTTCTCGAAATTTACTTTAACCCAAAAACAGATTTTGCGTTTCTTTACTAAAATCCAAAAATGGATCATGAATCTGAAGAATCCACACTCCGAGTGGATTCATTAAATACAATCTAAATCCAGATTTTCAGGATTCATGATCGGTACGTAGAGTCTGTTTTCTTCCGTTCTCCTAGGGACACCTTTTCTTTTCCATAAAAAATTGATGCCTCTCTAACCTTAAGTTTAATTATTTCCCTGAGCAAGGCGTCATCAATGTTATTGTCATCTTTGTAATCTTCGCATGTCTGAGAGATAACCATTTTGATTCGATTTATATAATCTATATTTGTCAGGAAAGAGGTGTTAAGTTTTCATAGGCCCAGACCTCTGGGATTTTCTGTGACACCTAAATTAAGGGTAATCATGGAAAGGTCGGTTTTGTATCCAGCTAAAATATCAGAATTGGTCACTTTGCCATATACACCACGACTGATGAGAAAAAAGTCTAGGCGGCAAGATACATTGGGACTGATACATCTTCTCCATATATATCCACAGGCAGCCCAAGCGTAGTACGTGTTACAAACTGTAGATATCAGTGGTATATATCTAGAGTGAGTATGTCAAAATAAAATGGTATTTATTTTTATTTTATCTTTTCTTCAAGTGTCTTGCGCAGTCAGAAGCCTAATTTCGGGCCATTTGCACGCGAAAATTGGAGAGGATGGAGTCAAGTTGTAGGTGTTTCTACAAGCCATTTATAGATATTATTGTCGGACGGCACTACCGAAGAAAAACTGAAAATAGTACGAAATAAAGTAGTATTCTTACCTTAACTCTAATGTCCCTTGGTGTGTCCTAGCTGGTTTAAAAGCCATTTTGTCGATTTTTTTTCACATGAAGTACTGTCCACTATAAAAGAAGGGAGGCAGGAGACAGGAAAAACCAATCGTCGAGGTGTGAAGGCCAATAAACGAGGACTAGGCCACAAAACAATGGACCTAATGAGCAAAAACAATCGCTCTGCACGTGCGTTCTACATTTTGGTACATTTCTAAAAATAAAACAAACGTGAAATGACCAAATTTTAGGTTTTCTCGAGAACGTGAGCACATGACGGAAAAATCTTTTTTCTTTTTTCTTGCTTTGACGTCGTTCATAGTAACTTAGTTCCTGGAAAGTTCTCCAGCATTTTCCAAGTTAAACAAATTGCAAAGACCGCTAAAGAGTTACAAAAACGATAAGTTTATATTTTTGTTAATGGCGTTCTCGTTGCCGTCGCCGTCCTCGTTTCTTAAATTCCCTTAATGTTGTTTCTGTAGCGTTTCCAAACGAGCGGTTTGATTGGGCTTTGGGTTATGACTTCTGTTTCACTTTGGCCATGAAAATATTGGCAAACGCGACTGCCATCTTTGTTCCCATGGCGGTTCCACGTGTTTGGAGATAGTTCTTCACATTAAACTGGAACGAATTTTCTTGTGAAATTAGAGTGAGCGCTTCTTTAAGTAGTGGTGTAGGGATAGGTGTTTTTCATAGACTGCATCGTATGCTCCACATAGTGTACCGATTTCTTCCTCCCGTGGTATGTTTGTATGTAAGCTCGTTACGTCCATTTGTTGGAAATCACCAGTTTACCCAACACCAGTCACGTCTCAATAATCTATTATTCGTGACAACGCTCACAATAAGTCTCGACCGTCACCGAACACGTTCTCTCTCAACTCTCATTTACAGATCATTTCTTACTTCAAATGTATTCTATGATCACGTGATCAACTTGTCGCTCAAGCTTAGTTACATTGATCTGATTGGCTATTGATTGCTGTCACGGTTCTTGTCACGATATGAATTTCCTTTCCGTCACGCACCTGTAAGTAACGCAGCTATAAATCTTTAACACACTGAACAAGAAAAAGCCTCTTTGGGCCTTTCGTTCTCTCTATGAAGTTAATGAGATCAGTGGTGTCTTTCAGATATGACCCGCTTCTGCTGTTTCGCTATTGGCTGAAGATTTCCACTAGTTCCGCAAGTTCTGCTGTTCCACGGCCTACTAATCCATTACTTAGTGACACCCCTGACCACTTTTGGGTCTATTGACGCGCCGTTTGTAAATAAATTGTTTAACAAAAATAGTGTCAAGTTTTTCATGATTTAAACAGTTTAATGATAAAACCAATAGGCCATTTCCGAGATCGCTTGAGCCTCTATTTCAAAGCGAGTCTAAGTGCGAAAGCTTTGTAATGAAAATGAGTTTTCGCTCTTATGGAACGCTAAACTTATTACCATCACAAAGCTTTCGCACTTTGACTGGCTTTGAAATAGAGGCTCAAGCGAACTCGGAAATGGCCCATTCTGAGCACTGCTCGAATAGCAGTTATTTGAAATAACCAAATCCTCAATATTTGCCCCAGTGGTTGTTACATATAACCAATTTCATGCCCTTTGCCAGAAAGTGGTTATTTGATAAAACCATTTTTGTTTTGGAATTTGCTAAAAGGTGCTTATATCAAATAACCAGTTTTTGGAATAACCATTTTCTACCAAAATTACCCGAAATTGGTTATATCAAATATCTACTTTTGAGAAGATGGTTATATCTAATAACCACTTTTTGAAAAGTGCCCAGAATTGGTTATATCGTAAGACCATTTGAAATACTGAATTTTGTTGGTCTTTGAAAAAATTTACTCGTGCTTATTTATTCAGTCCAAATTGCACTCGAAATCATGTGATAACCTATAAAAACATGCCATTTTCAACACACTGACGTTATGGTTTAAATTGTGAAATTCAGCTCAAATGATATATTTTAATGACCTCTCTTCCTCTATTATAAATTTGGAGTTGAAAAGACAAATACATTTATACCGGCGATTTTGTGGTTCCCTTGAATACGAGCCCTGACTTAAGACCAGAATGGTCAAACTCTATACCCGTTTTCAGACCTTTGGGGCAGCACATACATATAGATCGTTTTCACGTGACGTCATCACTTTCTAAAATCCAAAAGTAAAGAACCACGAAAGTTTTTATCCTCATCAGGCATAAGAGGCAATAAATTTATATCTGTTTACAATTTTACAGTTCAATGGTGTGCTTCGTTTGGAAACTAGAGCATTTTGAATTTCGGGGTTATGGCGGTGCGTGACACAAGGCTACGATCGAGTTTTTTAAAAAATGTATACTTATCTCATTATTCTGAGCTTTTTTAGAAGTTAAAGCATTAGGAAAAGTGCTTGTGGAAATACCTGTATGTTCAGAACTGATGATCAGTCGCCCAGATAGCCAAAGTAAGTTCCAGTTGTTGACACTATTTTCCGGCCGCCATACTGGACTCTGTAAATTTCTGCGAAACATTTGGACGAATATCTGACGTTTGGTGAGGGGCAAAGACCTAAAACTTGGAGAAGTGTCTTCTTTATTTATCGTCTATAACATCACCAATGATTAACTTTTTCCACTGGCTGGTTTTCGATTTATTTATTTATTTATTGCGTGACAGTGAAAACGATCCATATTTATAGCTTGTACAGAGAAGTACCCCCCCCTATCCCCCGGGATATACCACTGGTGCGTAAGTGATATTGGGTAAAACTACAGTCTTAAATATATAGTCTACC
>OX419343.1:7521367-7523867 GCA_948470475.1 Galaxea fascicularis | reverse complement strand
CATTTCCAAATAGAAGGACGATATGTCTTTTGTCAAATTTCTTTACATTGTAATTACACTTGAGCAAGAAGTTGAGATCTCCATAGTTTTCGAAAAAGGCACCTGGAATAGCCCTCCATGCATCGACACTAGGACTGTTTAACAGTCTGCCAATCCAACTCAAGCGGAGTGCTTTAAGTTTAGACCACCTCAGTACTTGTCTCTTGAAAAAGAACTTCTCTTTTTATTTTCTCTTTTTTGTTTTTCCATAAAAAAATTAAAAAGCTTGGCTTGAACTTTCTTAATAACTTCTTGAGGAACACTAAGCATTGAGGCTGTATACACAAATTTCGAAATTCTTAGAGGGATTTCCAAGAGGAGTCTCCCCATCAGTGTGTGGTCACGAGACAACCAAATGTTTAATTTAGTTTCCATCTTTTGAATTTTTACAAAAAAATTCAAATTATTATTTTTGTCTCTATCGTGTGAGATGTTGGTTCCTAAGGTCCTAATTGGGTCCCTTGCGATATTTATTTCTAATGGTTTGGTTTTGTTATTTTTTTTTTTTGACGAGCCTATCCAGATGGCCTTTGTCTTCTTACTGTTTAACTTTAGGCCTGAAATTTCACCAAAGTTCCGCATTAGCAAATTGGCTTAGTTTGACTTCACTGGAATTAGGCAATTTAATGCCTGTAATTTTTAATGCCTTATCGTTTATGCAAGAAATTCTGTGCATAAGACAAATAATAAGGGGCTCAGTGGGCATCTTTGCCTTACTCCCCTTGAAAATAATTAGTCATGTAACCGCCTTTTAAAACTCCACTCTCAACGTCACTGTAGAGCACAGAAATCCATTTCTGAATGTTAGGGCCAAATTGAAGAAATTTAAAGTGTGATGGACGAAAGGCCACTCCAACGTATCAAAGGCTTTTTCGACGGCTATGAAGAGAAGTATTCCCGGCCAGAAACTTTGTTTAACTCAGTGAATTCCATAAGGTCTTCAATAGCCTTACATTTTCACCGATATATCGTCCTTTGACGAAACCTGTTTGGGCCGAGTGATTCAGTTTAGGCAGCTTCGGCTCAATTCTTTTTGCGATAGCTCTAGCTAATATTTTATAATCAACATTAAGCAATGTTATCGGCCGCCGGCTACTTAAAACCATAAGATTGCTTTCATCTTTCGGTATTAGTTAAATGACTCTATATAGGTCCTTTGCTTTTCCTTATTTATATTAATGATATATGTAACGTATCAAAGGTTTTAGACTTCATTCTTTTTGCTGACGACACCAACATATTTTTTTCTCACAAGGATGAGCTTTTCCTTTCACAAACGCTAAATTCTGAGTTATTATCTTTATCTGAATGGTGCAAAGTCAACAAGCTTTCAATCAATCTAAAAAAATGTAATTTTATGATCTTCAAACCTAGGCAGAAAAGGCGAACACTTGATATATCTGTTGTTTTAAACAATCATGATATCGTACAGGCTAAAGAGGTAGTGTTTTTGGGTGTGATTCTCGATGAGAATCTTTCTTGGAAACCGCATATTTTAAATGTTTCTAGAAAAATTTCGAAGTCTATCGGTATCATATATAAAGCAAGCTTTTGCCTTTCTGCTGTGAGCCTACGTACTCTGTACTTTAGTTTAGTTTACCCTTACCTAGTTTACTGTATTACAGTGTGGGGATCGACTTATCAAACAAATCTTAAGCGCATAATTACGCTTCAGAAAAAAGTTATAAAAATTATTTCAAATGTTCCTTTCGATGCCCACACTGACAATCTTTTCAGAGATCATCAAATTTTGAAATTTAATGATATTTATTTATTTCAAACTGCTAAGTTTATGTTTCTGTATACCAAAGGCTTGCCTCCCAATACCTTTAATAATATGTTTACTCTCACAAACCAAATACACTCTTATAACACCAGGAATTCTAATTGCTTTTATATTTTCCCATGTCGAACAAACATTCGTAGATTTTCTATTCGTTTTCGAGGACCTCAGTTTTACAATTCACTTAATCAAGTAATTCAGAAATGTGAAAGTGTTGGTTTGTTTAGTAAACTGCTTAAAGAATTTCTTCTTGCAAATTAGGTTAACGTTGAGCTGCTACTTGTTTCGCTTTTCAGTGTGTCTGTCTTTTCTTTGTCGCTGCTTTTTTATATATAAATATGCTTCAAATATGATTTCCAGTGCTTTTGTGTAGGCAATACTCAAGCTGATTCTAACTGTTGTAATCTGTATAATTTCATAACTTTTTTCTTTTTTTTCTTCTGCATTCGACATTGCCTATCTATTCTGTTTCATTTTGAGGGAGCTCATAGCTCATAAGCCCAGTGGTTTCTTTATGAGCTTCCTCGCCATTTTTTTTTCAAATTTTATAATTTGTATCTTATATTTTATCTCTTATGAAATGGCAAAAATAAACTGAACTGAACTGAATATATGGCATGATAAATTTGTTGAACAAGACTTGTTCCCGGCTTAACAGACATGCCCCCCAGTCATTAC
>OX419343.1:7476367-7511367 GCA_948470475.1 Galaxea fascicularis | reverse complement strand
ATGTCTTCGCTCGTGTGTCCGCTCGTGTTACATGTGAAAGTGCGCCGGCGATACAGCCAATTTTGATTGTCAACATCCCCCTCCCGAATGCAATTGATGTATTCGCTAACTAATAACATACATAAAATCTATAGTCTATGGGGGAGCATGACCACTGTCATAGACTGTTTCTCAATAAAGTTCAAATCATCTTGCCTAATCAATGTTCCTATCAAAGTTCTAGGTAACAAAACATCAACGACTGTCACTTTCACAATCAGGCACAGTTTCTGCATCACAGTCAAACTTTTAATGACTCTCACTCCTCAGTACTGTCTTCAACATACTCCAGGGGACACAGGCGATGGACAGGACGCAAATACTCCTTGTTCTTTGCCTTGACTTTTACAACTCTCACTAGACCATCATCACCAGGGTATGCTTCAATCACACGGCCAAGAGGCCACTCTCCTCTGCTGGCGTTTGGCTCCACAATCAGTACAACATCACCTTCTTTCAGATTGTGTCTCGGATGAAACCATTTCTTTCTGACATTAAGACTGGGCAGGAACTCTTTTCTCCAACGTTTCCAGAACTGTCCTAGAAGCTGCTGTACACGGTGCCATCGTTTCCTGGGGTTGTAGGTTTGCTCGTGGTCAAGCGCTTCAGGGGCAAACGGTCCTCCAATCTCTCCAACAAGGAAGTGACTTGGAGTGAGTGGCGAAAGGTCATTGGGATCTGAGCTGACGTAAGTTATTGGTCGGGAATTCAACAATCGTTCCGCGCCACAGATTGCTGTGTGAAGCTCTTCGTCGGTAACATCTGCGTCTCCAAGGATAACTTTGATTGCTTTCTTCGCACTCTTGATCAGTGCCTCAAATACACCACCAAAATGGGGAGCACATGGAGGGTTAAACTTCCAGTCAATGGGTTGATACTTGCTGGTTTCTTGCGTGATTCTGTCTGCATCAAGGGCCTCCACCAACTCCCGCAGTTCACGCTCTGCTCCAACGAAGTTGGTTCCATTGTCCGAGATAACATAGGTTGGTGTCCCCCTCCTTGACGTCATCCGCGTAAATGCGTTTATAAACGAGTCAGTGTCTAATGAGTAGGACATTTCCAAATGCACAGCTCGGGTTGTAAGGCAAGTGAAAAGACACAGGTAACGCTTGGCTCTTGTCCTACCACGTCCTTGTTTCGTCAAGAATGGACCCCCATAATCGACACCAACTCTTTCAAATGCCCTCAGTGACGACTGCAATCTCGCCCTGGGTAACGGGGCCATCATCTGATTTCCCTTCTTCGTGGTGAATCGACGTCGACATTCAGCACAAGCCTCAGTCACACTTCGCACTATACGCCTTCCTTTTACAATCCAGAAACGACTTCTTAACTCAGTTAGAACTTGCTCAACTCCAGCCCCATGACCAAGTCTTACATGAGCGTCAACGATGACTAGTCTTGTTACAGGGTGGTCCTTTGGTAGTAAGATAGGGTGCCTTGTGTCGTATGGAAGCTCATCTGCGAAACGCAAGCGTCCATCCATCCGAAGCAACCCATCTCTGTCACTCTTAGGGTTCAATTGAACCAGCGACCCTTCGTTTTCTCCACCAGGGAAGGCTTGGGCTTGGGCTTGCTTAATCCAGAAGGTCTCTGCTTCTGATATCTCGGTCGGCAGGAGGATTCGGTCCTTTCTTCGTAAATTCATTGAAAGTCGGCAATTGGTCAGGAATCGCTGAACCCATCCTGTCACATGAACCAGACGCTTGAGGCTTGAGAATTTGTTTGGGTCAATGATCACACTGGCACAGCTCTTGGTCACATGTGTTCTAGATGTCGCTCGTCTTTCACAGTCTTCAGTCTTCTTAGTGTTGTCTCTGGGGGGTGGTGCTGCTGGCCAGGTTGACTCATCAGCTTTGAGAAAGGCAGGTCCCTCCATCCAAACTTCACTCTCGGCTAAGGCCATGGCAGAAAGCCCCCTTGTTGGCAGGTCTGCTGGATTGACTGTTCCTGGTACGTGTCGCCACTGATCAGGACTTGATGTTCGCTGAATTTCGCCAATTCTGTTGGCAACAAATGGCTTGAACTCACGACTTTGATTGCGGACCCAGTACCACACATTCTCTGAGTCAGTCCAGAAGATGGTTCTGTCTACGGTGATCACTTTCAGGATGTTCTGGGACAGTCGACTTGAAAGGACGGCACCCATAAGCTCTAGGCGGGGAATTGTCATCGCCTTCACTGGAGACACACGGCACTTTGAGGCAATAAGGCGTGATGACGGACTGCTGTCCTGGTATCGACAGACTAAATAGGCAACTGATGCGAAGGCGTCATTAGAAGCATCCGAAAATAAGTGAAGTTCAATGCTCTCTGGGCACGTTCGACGCAGACAACGAGGGACAGCAACATTTGACAGTTGTGGGAGTTCCGATACCCACTTCTCCCACTTGACTTTTAAGTTCTCGGGTAATTCCTCATCCCAATCAACACCAGCCATCCATACTTCCTGCATAAGAACTTTTGCTCTCACGGTGAATGGTGCCAAGAACTGAAGTGGGTCAAACAGACTGGCTATAGCACTCAGTACCTTTCGCTTGGTGGGTGCTTTGTTGTCGACGAGTGGCTGTTGCACTTGGAAGGTAAAGACATCTCTTTCAGCTTCCCACATGACTCCAAGAGTCTTGGTATTTGGCAAGATATCTTTGTCTAACTCCAAGGTAGGCAGCCGATCTTCCTTCGGGATGTCTTCAACTACAACTGATTCATTGGAAGACCACTTCCTTAATTTGAAGCCCGCTATGGCCAACAGGTCAGACAGCTGGCGTCGTAGGAGTTGAGCACTTCCAACTGTTTCACAGGAGTCTAGTACGTCATCCACATACATCGAGTCTTCAACAGTGCTTGCTGCTTCAGGGAAGTCCAAAGCGTGTGTCTTGGCATGGGTCTGAAGAACATACTGAGAACAAAATGGCGAAGCAGTATTTCCAAACAATAGTCGCTGAAACTCGTACACGTCAGGTTTTCTTGCACTATCGAAATCACGCCAGAGGAACCGGTGATACGGACGGTCCTTGTCTTGCAGTTCCACTTGTAAGAACATTTCACAAATATCAGCTGACAGGGCCACAGGTGCCCGACGAAAACGTGTTAACACATCAACTAAGTCTCTTTGAAGCTTAGGTCCCGGCCATATGGCGTCATTCAAACTCTTTCCATCATGCTTCGCGGCGGCGTCAAAGACCACGCGCACTTTTGTCGTAATTCTGTCTTCTTTGACCACTGGAAAGTGGGGCAGAAACCATTGTTTTTCAACGTCCGATTTGGGTACTCGACGAATGTAGTCCTTTCTCTCGTAATCTTGAAAAATCTTGTTGTAGGCTTCCATGACCTTCGTGCCTCTTCGCTTGAGGGACTTCTCCTGGCTTTTGAGTCGTACGAGAGCTACGTCATAATTGTTAGTGAACTTTGGTTCGCCTTCCTTCCAGGGGATTCCAATTCTGTATCGCCCATTCCTGACCTCCAATGTCTCAGATACTTGAGCAACTCCCGCTCTCTCTTCTGCTGTCATCCGTTGTTCAGGTTTGTCCACGATCCCCAGGGATTCGAGTTCCCAAAATGCACGCAAAATGTCATCAGGTGGCGGTGGCTTGTTGACTTTACTACTGCGGTATGTGCGTGTGAAGTGGGAATGAGTGTTGCGCCGAAACTCTTCCACCAAGGTAGGACCAAAGCACACCCAGCCCAAATTTGTCAAACGCGCAATGGGGTCGTTTGGTTGGTCACCGCAAGCTTCCCTCAACACATGATGAAAGACTGGATGATCACTGCCAATCATGATGTCAATCTGGCGCCGCCTTGATACATTCTCAAATGGCACTTGCTGAAGGTGGGGCCACTTATCCTTCAGTTCTGACCAGCGAATAGCTGGAGTGTCGCCAGCAATGTTTTCAAGGACATGAGCTTGTAAACGACTTGAAAATGTACCATCTAGGTTTGTCACTGTCAGTTCAACCCTTCGGGAAGGTGTCTTGACTTCTACTCCCCCTGTCCCTGCAATAGTCAGATTCAACTCCTGTCCATGTAACTCTAGCTCTTCGGCAGCCTCCTCAGAAATGTAAGAACTTGTGGAGCATGGGTCTAGCATGACATTTATCCTCAGTTCTTTATTTCCATTACTGATCAGAGCTGGGAGAATCATCAATGACACATGTTCAACATGGCTAGTATTGTGTGTCTGCTGTCGAGGGTTGAGGTTAAGTGGTGCCGCGTCGCTTGCTCCTGTAGCCTGTAGGGGTCTTTGTTCTGGATTCGGCCGCTCTTCTGGCCGGAAAGGTGAAGCATCCACATGTAGTTGGCTTTGAGATCTGTCTGTCAAATAATGAGGGGTCTTTTCATGAAGATAGCTGCTATGGTTGGTACTTAGACATCCATCAACTCCACATCGCCTCGTGTTGGGGCATTCCTTACTGTGATGACCAGCAGCTAGGCAACGGTAGCAGCGATTAGCGTTTCCAATCAGCTCCTTTCTCTTCTGAACAGGTAGTTCTTTGAAGGCTTTACAAACCCAGGGTGGATGGTTTTGTTTACAAGTGTCCACGATGCAGCCTCTTGACTTTGATTTGGTGGTGAAGGTTCTGCCATGAACTCGGTCGTCGCGAAAACCATTTCTTCGTCCTTCTGGCCTATCAGACTTTCTTCTTTCGAACCCACTCGTCTCTTCTCTTGCTTCTTCCATGATCTGTACTCGAATCTCTACCCACTCTATGAGTGACTCGAAGCTGTCTTCAAGGGAATGATCGATAAGCCAATGCTTGTAAGCCTGCACATCCTCCTCTGAAAGCTTTTCCTTTGCGGTGAGGTTCAGATTGTGTCCTTGAAGTTCTTGACCTGGACCACAGTCTTTCAGTGCTATCCAAACTCTTTCGAGAATACCTTGAAAGTTCTCCATATCGTCCAAGTTTCGGGGTCGAACTTTCTGCCAGCCACGCAGAGCAGTCAGGTGTTTAATCTGCAAACGCCTCTCTCCTCCATACTTTCTTTCGAGCTTTTCCTTTGCTCTTTCATAGGCATTTACAGAGTATCCGAGGTCTTTAACCAATGCCAGGGCCTTTCCGGTCAAACTGCTTTGAAGCCGTAACACTTTTTCGCCAACAGGAATATCCATTCCATCAACAATAGACATAAAGGCTGCCTTCCAAGGCTCGAAGTCAGCTTTATCTTGTCCTGAGAATTTCGGAAGATCAACACCTTTCAACTTGACGGGTAAGCTCCTTTGAACCAGTCTTCCATGGTACTGGTCAGGTCCATAAGCATTCTTTTCGTACACTAAATCAGGGGAACGGGAGATGCCCAGTGAAATATCATCCTTATTGCGCAAGCCAGACTCTCGTTCTGCTGCATCTGCTCTCTGTTTGTTCAACGCAGCTACCTTTCTTGCTTCCTCAGCCCGCTGTTTGGCTAGTTGAACTTCGGCGGTTATCCTTTCTAGCTCTAATTCTTTCCGTTTCTGCTCTTCTTCTACTTGAGCAAGGCGTTCACTGGCCTGTTTTGCTTCCAATTGCTTCTGTTTTACGTACGAGGATGCCAAGGAGACTTTATCATCATTTGCCTGTGACTTATTCGAGAGCATAACTGACTCTTCCTCTCCGTTGTCAAGCCTCTCTTGTACATGTCTCTCAGCCTTCTCAATAATTTCGTCGACAGAAACCACAATTTCATCCGCCTCTTTGTCAAGCGACTCAATAATCGTGTCTGCCTCTACAATTTCGCTCAGTGCATAAACTTCTTTAAGACTGGCAACGATTTTCTCAATATGACTTAATTCCATTTTGACTTTGTTAATGGCTCTTCGAACTGCGTTTTTACCCGGCAAAGTCCCATTCAAGGTTTGACTCTCCAGTAGATCACTCAACTGATTCTTTGCTTTCGTTAGTCTAGTCTTGGCTGATTTCTTGTTATTGCGTAACGATTGAATTTTTGCACTAGCGGTACTTACTGTGCTTCCATCCTTTTCGCTTTCAACTTCCTTCTCTGTCACAACATCCTCAGAAGGTTTTTCTTTCGTCGGAGGCAGCGGTAAGTCTTGTCCTTCGCTCGTCAGGTCTTGGTCTGCTTTACTCGTGTCCGCCATTACTGTTCATTCGTCTGTTCGGTCAAAATCCACTCTCTGTCGTTGCTAATTCGAAACTATCCGGCTCAAAAGGTCCACAATTGTTCTCAAACGGTAGAACGGTCAATATCCTTACACAGAGGAATAGATTCCACCTTTTAATTTTGACCAAGAATGAACAGTAACGTCTCACCAAAACAACATGTCTTCGCTCGTGTGTCCGCTCGTGTTACATGTGAAAGTGCGCCCGCGATACAGCCAATTTTGATTGTCAACAAAAGGTAAAGAAAAAATTCATGCGCTTGAAAAACAAACCCTGCACAAGTAATAGGCGAATGAAGAATCGTGCGAACTGAAAATCCCTTTTTAATCTTGTTTAAGTAGCTAGAAATGAGTTCCGTAGGGCAAGTACAGGCAGAAACGATAGGACGACCTGGGTTGTTCGGTTTGTGAATTTTTGGCAAGAAGTAAATGCACGAGGTTCTAGGAGTGGTGATGATGAGATTACTAGCAGAGGCTGGTAATTCTTGATTGACTGTAAGGTTCTGACTGGTGTCCTATCGTCAAATCTTTGCCATCATAGTAAACACGCACAAGAAATTTTGCGCCATTTCAATTTCTCCGGCCGAGACAAACTGATTTTAATTATGGACATTACATCTCTTTTCACTGTCATTCCCAATGGCGAAGGTCTTCGAGCACTTAAGCACTTTTTGATCAACGCACTGACAAAGAACCAAGGTCGGAAACGTTACTCCGCCTTGGCAACTATTTCAAACAAATTAATGGTGTAGAGATGGGCACAAATATACTCGGGAAATTTCAGCAACTTCATTGGCTTTCCTAGATATCAAAGTTTCTATCAGCGGCAGCGGCTTGTGTACCAGCAGTGAGCACTACAAACCTACAGATTCTCACAGTTATTTGTTGTATTCATCGTCACACCCATCATAAGTCAAGAATTCCATCCCCTAATCCCTATTGTTAATTCTTATGTAGTGATTTTTCCAGCAAATGAGAGGAGATCTGCCATTTTTTCGAAAAACGTGGCTATACTGTCTCTGTGGTCAAAGCGGGCCATCATCGCGCCCAACAATTTGATCGACAGTCAGCACTACGACAAACGTCACAAAAGGATAAGAATGACAGAATTCCATTCACCCTTTGTTTTTATCCTCATAATCACGCAGTCAAAAGCATCATTCTTAATAACTTTAAATTACTCCAAATGATCCTGATACCGGCATGGTAGAATCTTTTCGCAACCTCCACTAATTTCATTCAAACGCGACAAAAACGTAGGCCACGTTTCGGTTAGAAGTGCACTCAAGACAAATGAGCAACGCAACACTTTTAAATGTGCACGCTCATGATGCAAAATTTGTCCTTTCATCCAAAACAGTAGCAAAATATCGGGATCTAAGCGATTTGTTAAGATCTCAAATGTCATTTATTGCATAACCAGTACGTTATGCAACAAATTATACATATGCGTGACAGGAAGACGACTAGACGACCGATTCCGCGAACACCTTCGCGATGTTGAGAAGAATGACAAGGATGCATCTAAGCCAGTCGCTCGTCATTTTACACTCCATAACCACTCCATCAAATCGGCACCCTCAATCTCCACGGTATTAACGAACGCTCTTCATTCAATTAATGTATTCCTATTTTTCACGTTGCCATGTTACTACTAATGGCGTGGCTACATCTCCTCTATATAAACTACACACAACCCATAATTCCTCGATTCGCTCTGATAAAGGACTAACGCTCGAAACGTCAGCTTTTAGAATCCCTGTACGGTGGTCAATTTACATTTAATAAAACCAAATTTTTGAATGAAAAATCATTGGAGCTGAAAACCCCGCCTCCCACTCTTCCCCTCTACCTCCACCTTCCCCATCACTTTTCTAGTGGTCCGTTTCTTATCAGTCACTCTACTGAATTTACTTTCTCTGTCAATCATAGGCCCCTTTGGATCACTCACGATTGCTTACTTTACCCAACTTTCGTTTTCCTTTCCCGTCAATTGATCCGTTCTTTCCGTCACTATAATGTGCGACATGTACACAGCAACTGTCCCCGTGTGGTCAATATCATGTAACCACAGGCAGCCCAATCGTGGTGTGTGACATCAAAAGTTTATATAAAGAAAATACCGTTAAAAGCTAGAATTCCAATGGACCGAATATCTGTGGAAATATTGATATTCTAGCCAAATAAAGCATTGCTACCTTCACTCTACTGTTTCTTGTCACTTTCTGGGACGTCTAAGTGCAATGCCATCGGTTTTTCCTAATCCGAGGTCACTGTCCACCCTAGAAAAAGGGTGGGCCGGTGACTCGAGATCGAACCATTCGGCGTTAGAAGGCCAATAAATTCCCAAGAAAGCGGAGTATCTGCTTCAAATCACCAGCAATAGTCGCGTATATAAATTTCGTCTCTTTCTTTGCCAACTACCCCGAAAATTCGACCAACACAAACGGAGAATCGCTCGCTTCACCGTTCAAATTTGACCATTTTAGCTGCGCCATGATTCAAATGCGCTGGCTCAGTGACCGCGACTGCTCAACAAAAGAGGCACTTACACGGGGCTGGGATGGTCATTTTGTTTATATTCAACATGTGGCGTAAAGAACAGTACGATGGCGTAAAGAACAGTACGATAGTCTATTACTTATCCTGTTCTGGGGGCACCTGTGTATCCTACTATTCATTCTAATAAGATTGCAAACTGCATGGTTGCAATTTGCGCCTAAAAAGTAGTATAGTGTTGTAAAGTGCTTTGAGACTTGAGATAAGGCGCTATATAAATCCCTCATTATTATTATGGGTATTGCTATTGGTATTGTTATTGCTATTGCTATTGTTATTGGTATTGGTATTGGTACCGCTATTGGTATTGGTATTAGTATTGGCCTTGGTATTGGTATTGGTATTGGTACCACTATTGGTATTGCTATTGGTACACCTATTGGTACTAGTATTGCTATTGACCTTGGTATTGGTATTGCTATTGGTACCGCTATTGGTATTTCTATTGGTATTGGTATTGGTACCGCTATTGGTATTTCTATTGGTATTGGTATTGGAACTGGTATTGGTATTAGCATTGGTATTGCTGTTGCCGTTGGTACCGCTATTGTTATTGGTATTGTTACTGCTACTGTTACTGTTATTATTCTTATTGTTAGTGTCATTCTTAGCATTATTTTGTTACAGGTATCTTATCTGCAAGCAGCTTGGGGTGTGAAGTATATAATACTGAATCCTTGTCACCTGACTGTAGCCATGCTAAAGATAAAATAGTAAAGCTGGACTCTGTGGTGACTTTAAACTGCTCGATCAAAAATGGCGGAACAACTCTGGGCAAGACATGGGAAAAAGTCAGCAACATCTTAAAAACCAAAGATGGCCTGGTTTTAAAGACTGCGAACTCATCGACCCGCATATACTTAACACGTAAATATCTCTATTTTCCTTTGCATCGAGGATGCACTTTGGGGGTTTATTCTGGAAAAGACTTTACTCGAATTATACTGTAATAGTGCTTTCTGGGACCTATTCTGTTTTCAATTAATTCTACTGAATGAACAGAATGAACAAATTAAGGTTTACTCGGAATACGTAGAAAATGTTTCTGTGGTAAAATTTTGGTGGGAAAATCGCCCGCAGCCCGCCAAGTTCGTGACGTGGCACCGGAACTCGGGTTCAAGAGTTCAGTCCAGACTGTTCAGCGGCTGTTCTCAGGTCACTTCCGTCGAGACTATTCCGTTTTCAGAATTTGGAAAACCTAAATCCGCTTATTTTCTCATTCCTAGACCAGCGTAGAAAAATGCATAATAGTCTCAAAAAATGCTCCCTGAATAATATAATAATCACAGACAGTACAGTGACAGTGACGGTGACACTGGCAGTGACAGTGATAGTGACAGAGGTGGTAGCAGTGACAGTAACAGTGGCATTTGCAATCACAGAGGTAGTGTCAATGACAGTGGCAGTTGCAGTGACAATGACAGTATCAGTGACGGAGGTAGTGACAGTGGTAGTGGAAGTGGCAGTGGCAATGGCAATGGCAGTGGCAGTGACAGTGCCAGTGATGGAGGTAGTGACAGTGACAGTGACAGTGACAGTGACAGTGACAATGGCAATGGTAGTTATATCAACAGTGTCAGTGGCGGTGACAGTGCTAGTCTTAGTGACAGGGAAAATGGCAATGACAGTGACAGTGACAGGGACAGTGGTCGTGATAGTAAAATTGACAGTGATAGTGGCAGTGGCAGTGGCAGTGACGGAGGAAGTGACGGTGGCAGTCAGAATGGCAATGGCAGTGGCAGTGACAGTGGTAGCAGTAGGGATATCGACAATCACAGTAGCAATGATAGAAGGGACCTTCAGATTTGAGTACGAGTACGAATTTCTAATTTCAAACCACTGAATCCTGAACTTTCGCTATTTTATTTCATTTGATTCGTTTTACCATACTACAATAGAAAAACAATAGAGGGTAGATAAAAGACAAAGAGAAATGGCGGGGAGACGTTAATGCAAATGAAACCACGAGGCTTATGTCATTAGATTTCCTCATAAAGTTACTCAATGACTATTGCCAGTAGGCAATGAGACATCGATGACTAATCGATATTCCACAAACGTTTTAGTCTTTGATGTCATTGATTAGTCATTGGAGTCGTCGAATGATAGAAAATCCACAAAATCCACGAAAAAAGAAACAAATTCTGTTGATTTCAAGTTACTTGTGGTCTATTAAAATATAAATATCATTTCAGAGGCAGTAAATGACTAATTAATAAATAATCAATGAGAAATCAAAGCTCCACAGATTTTTTTGTGTATGATTACTCATTTGATTTTTCACTGAGTATTGGCAATACTCGCAATACTCAATGAGAAATCAGTTGATTACTCATTGATAATTGACTACTCATTGATACAAAATCGGGATACAAAATTTCTACCAGTCTCTAGGGTTCACTTAAGCCGATAGTGTTTCCGACGAGATTGGAAAAAAGTCCCCTCTGTGCAAAAAAGTAAATCACTCTGTTTCTTTTCCTGTAGTGCACCAATACGTTCTTATACGGATTGGCCAACTCCAATATCGTTTACCGATAGGGAAAAGATGTCCTCCATGCGCAAAAATGCAGCTGTTCTGATTCTTTTCTCAGGTCCACTGGAGGCAACGTATTGGTCGCCTTCGCCGAGGACTTTATATCTAAACCACGCAAGGAAACTGAAATGTCGTTTTAAAGGATGGCCCATTCCTCGAGTAGTTTGGCTAAAAGAAGGCAAAACAGTCATCAATGGAACGAATGGGTTTTACCACACTGAGAAACTGTCAGAGGATCATCAGAATACTTTGGAAACGTCTCTTCATATTCCGAGCCGCGAGGAAAACGAAGGACATTACACTTGCACTGCAAACAATAACATTTGTGGCCGGTCAAGTGAAAAGTCTCTCACGATGCAGCTGTTGTATCTATGTAAGTGATTTGCTATTAAAAGAAAGGTAAGGCAATTTGGGTAGTTGAAAAAATTGTTGGTGAAAACACTTGAACAACGAATTGCACTGAATAAGAAATACCTGAGTACGAAGTCGTTCTCACGAACTCGTTTAATAACTTTTCCCCCCAACAACGTTAACTTAGGCCGATTCTGACGCCGAACTTTTCATGCCGGAACCAAACCTAATTCCTTGAATTAGTATAGGTAGTCGCACGTGGCCGAGTAAAATTAAGGACTAATATCGCGTGTGTTTTCAGAAGTTGCTTCTATAATATTAATGGTATTATTTGCCATTTTGATAAAGGCCCATTAAGGATAGACACCGAGGACTCAAAGATTGCGGAGACCAGGCCGCGAAGAAAACGAAGGAGATTACACTTGCGCTGCTACAGAAAGTAGCACTCAAGTGATATATAAATGTAACTAATCTCGTGCATTTCTTACGTATAAAACTGGTATAACATTTCCGCTAATTTAAGGAATTTTAAAACACAAGAAGAGTTATTTGCACTTTATGAGAACTACTTTACGTTACAAGCTTTTAGCGGGAGGAGAAGCAGGGGGGGGCTTAAGGGCCCCCCCCCGAAATTTTGGAAGTTGTATTTAACAATTCTATCGAAAGATACCAACACCGTGACGGTGGTACCCAAAACGTGCGATGAAATGTGCAGGTGTTCTTCTTGCCGTCGCAGTAACCGTGCCACCTTAAATTACCTAATATCTGCGACGTATAACAGAGGGAGGGGGGGGAGTAGTTTCGCTTGGCCAATTCACTGATCCCCCTTCCCCACCCCCAGTTATGCTAACCTTTCTATGGCCCTACGTTAACTCTCCTTTGAACTTTCAAACTGCACCCGACTGCGTATCTCACTACAAAGGGTCCACTCAACTATGAGTTACCAAACTACACGACCGTTCATGTTTGATACATACCTCTTACTAGCCGAGTTCGAGGTCCGAGTTTTTCCCCGTTCATTTATGGCCCAAGCGCGAAGCGCGCGGGCCATAAGTGACAAAACGTGAAAAAACGGGAAAAAACGAGGATCCGTAACTTACAGTACGGACCGAGAAAACGAGGTTAGTAAGATATTTATTATATCTCTAAGGTTAATCAGGCGCGCGGAAGAAAACTTTCAATTTTAGCGGGCCGTACAGTAAAATAAGGCCCGCAAAACTGACCAATCACAGCGCGCGTACTAACTGAGAGATATAATAAAACCAAATCCGGAATATGAAAAGGTTCGAATTAACGGTGAAATACTACAAAAAATATAAGATCGCAAGTTCACCAGAGATCTTTGCTAGTATTCACGCTGTCCAATCAGAGAATAGCAATCGAGCAAATCGAACCTTCAAGAATTGAGTGACTTCCTAAAGCTTCTTTAGGTTTGTTACCGGTACTTTGATTGGCTTTTTCAAGCACTACTAATGACCGGAAGTATGACGAACTCCGATAGGTCGCCAACTCCAAGCATACGCAACGCAAACGGAAGTCCAATATTTTAGGACTCTCCAGGGTCGCTCGTTCCCGACCGCTTGACAGGGGAATGAAGACTGGATACGAGATTGAAAGAAGCCTTGTTCTTCTCCGAGGGGGAGGCAAGGGGGGAGGAGGTCTCGTCGCGAGTTCACGAACCATAGTTTTGCATTTCACGAGTTATGAAACTAAAATTATTACGCAAGTACTTCCTGTTATGAAATGTCACGCAGTCCAATATCGTTATAAAAAGAACCTCGGTGAGCGCACTGAAAGTCACTGAGGTTACACTGGAGTTAACTCAAGCAACCGGAGGCCATTTACGGTAGAAAATAACGATTTATTTTCTTTAATATCAGTGTATTCACGATTCACCATTAAGGATTTTAGCATTGCTCGTTTCACGGAGTGCACTTCTATCACGATTCACAGAACGGTCATCAGCAAATCACGATTCACGGACGGAAAAAGTGACGGATCATGGGCTCGCTCCCCTCTTCTCTTATTAGGGAGCTCAGGCCCAGTTCAGACGCCGCTCCACTCATGTGCCGAACCCTCTTGAATTAGGTTCGACTTTAGAGCGACATTGGTGCGACAGCTGATTCAGACGAAGTACCGTGTCGAACCGAATATGTCTTTTATATACGGAGAAGCTATTATACATTTATACATTGTCACAACTAATGCATTTGGTTCGGCACATGAGAAGAGCGCCGTACGAATCAGTTGCCGCTCCAGTGTCGAATAATGCGGCAGACCTTGTCGAACTTAACAACGTTGCCGCACGGAATTAAAACTACCGTACCGAACTGATTCAGATGCTGCTCTTTTGCCGGACTTAACAGTTAGGTTCGGCACATGAGTGGGGCGGCGTCTGAACCGGGCCTCAAGCAACGAGGACGGCAACGGCACCGAGAACGCCACAAAATAATAGGTTTAATGAGCAAAAACAATACTCTGCACGTGCGTTTTTCATTTTGGTTCATTTCTTTACCGTCCTCTGGAAAACATCAACGTGAAATGACCAACTTTTAGGTTTTCTCGAGAATATGACCGCATGACGGCAAGTTTTTCTTTCTTTTTCTTTGCTTTAATACCGTTCACAGTAATTTAGACCCTGGACAGTCAGTCGGCATTTTTCATGATAAACAAAATCTCACGTATGCGCAGATGTTATTCATCTCTGTCTGACAAGTTCCGACACTGAGCTCTTTTTCTTGGCACTTATTCCACCGCGGTCTGCGCCTTAGGTTAAATATTTCAAAATGACGTCGGAGGCCAAGGTTTTCCTTGAGGAGAGATATGGTGGTATGAAACAATTGAAATTGGAATCGTGGGGATATGATTTACTCATTTTATTTTTGTTGAGCAAAGTTTTGTATCTTACAAGGTAACACGTTAGATAAGTATTTGGCACGATCAAATTGAGTTCCACTGGACCCTGTGATACTTTCGCCATTTTTCCCGTTTTCCGTTTGCCATTTTCAACGGCTTGAAGAGGTTCGTCCTTACGTTCATGGAAAACGTGAATAAAAACTGAATATTTCATCGCTGTCAGATACATTAGCGATCTTACGCTCAGATTTATCAAAGCATAAGATATAAGATTCGTGTCCAAAAAAGAGCCTATTTTGGACACCAATGAATTGATGGATGTGAGTTAAACGAAACCTTTGAAAGGACCTTATGTTGTTTACACGTGGTATGGGCTATATGCCTGTTAGCCTTACAGCTGCCGCGTCAATGCTACGTTTCTGACCTGTGCAATGAGCGTTTAGAAAAAAGGTTTATGTGTGCACTAACCATTTTCAAGTTAACACTGTAGCATGGCAATGCTATTTTATACTCTAATATTTGAACTTGTCTTTTAATAAAGGCCCAGCAGAGAGGATAGAAGCCGTGTCAAAAAAGATTGAGGCCGACACTTTTTCCAACAGTACTTTCAGTTGCTTGGCTCTGGACTATTATGAAACCTGTCATTTGGAATGGTTTTTCAATGGAAATCCACTGCCATCGAATTCCAGGGACAAGTACAAAATAGAATCAGCACAAATCGGCAAATGCAAGAAAGCGTTCAACCTCACCGTAATGAACGTCACTTTCAGTGACAAGGGAAATTACAGCTGTCGTCAGTTGTGTGCATCTGAAACCTTTACAGCTTCCATCAAGTTAATTGTGTACTACCGAGCACCAAGTAAGAAAGCCATTTTAAATGTTTTGAGCTCGACGCTGAGAACCCAGTGTAATTAGTATGGATGCTTGTCATGTACCATCAATGTAGAATAAACTTCCCACTTAGCAATTTGGATGGCTTCAAACGTAGACACTTTTAAACAGTTGAAGTTGCATTTCATTTAAAAAGCTTATGGCATTTACTGATAGATTATCATTATCATTTTCATTGCCGTTGCCATTATCATTGCCACTGCCATTATCATTGTCATTGTCATTATTATTATTACAGTTAAGTCACTGCTAATGCAGGAAATAACACAGAACATCGGGCCACTTCCTGTGGCCTAGGATGCCCAGTACCGTCTGATCATGCTATAACCATCAGGCATGTCCTCACGTGTCCAGCACTTTTCTCATGATCTTCCTTGTTCCCAGCAGACACACCCGTTGCAGAATTTTCACCAGGTAAGACATTCTCAGTAGGTTTAGCCAGTTTCCCAAATTCCCTTGAGATTGTCCCCAGCGCACCGATAACTATTGGGATGACATGGACCGATCGACAGTTTCATATCCGCTTGATCTCGTGCTTCAAATCTTGATAATGCAGGAAATAACACAGAACATCGGGCCACTTACTGTGGCCTAGGATGCCCAGTACCGTCTGATCATGCCATAACCATCAGGCATGTCCTCACGTGTCCAGAACTTTTCTCATGATCTTCCTTTTTCCCAGCAGACACACCCGTTGCAGTAGTTTCACGAGGTAAGAGACATTCTCAATAGGTTTAGCCAGTTTCCAAATCCCCTTGAGATTGTCCCCAGCGCACTGATAACTATTGGGATGACATGGACCGATCGACAGTTTCATATCCGCTTGATCTCGTGCTTCAAATCTTGATAATTCTTAGTTCTCAGTCTTCTCTTTTTCCTCACTAAGCACCCTAGTGCCAGGCTACGTCAATAATGAGGCAGGATTGTTCTTCCTTCAGTTCAAGAGCACAATATCAGGGTTGTTGTGGTCTATGTGGTGGTCTGTTTGGATTTTGAAGTCCCATAAGTTTGAACTTTATGATTAGAAGCTTCACTGACATCCAGTGTTTCATTCTAGTTTCTTCAACACCAAAAACCACGGAAAGCACTTCTGTTTCAGCAAAGGTCGGGTCAACGTCAGGTCAGTACCGTAACCCTAGGGCCATACTTCAGGGCATATTTGGTTGGGTACGTGGACCCTTATGCAAACCAAGCTGACGCATATAGCATTCATTGTTAGACAAGAAATGTTTCTTTTTTTTCACCTCAAGATGAAAACAGATGACTACATATTTGTTATCCCACGGGTCCTCGCCCGTAGCCAGTATGAGGCGAACAGAGGCCCTCGCCTCGGTTGAAATTTCCTGGGTTTTTTTGCCTATTTATTTAGTAGATTTACTAGTAAACAGCCACAACAACAACAAAACTAGGTTAACTTCGATTCTAGTCATTCTAGGGCGTCTTTTAAAATAGTGCCTCGGTTGGAAAATGTTTCTGGCTATGAGCCAGGAATCATCTGAATTTTCCTCGTATGCACACGAGCCTAAGAGCGAGTGTGCATGCAAACAAAATACAAGTCACAAGAAGGTTTTCCGTGGTATATGACGAGAAAGCTTTGCTTATACGAAATTAATCAATCGCGGAAGAAATTTATTTTAGCGTATTAATGAACCGTTTTTATTCTCAATCAGTCCGGTCGATATCCATTTCTGAGTATTAGACAACTTTCTCAAAGATCAGACATGGTTTGATGCTACTCTGGTTTGAAAATTGATGAATGTAACTTAAAAAGTTACAATTCACGACCCAATGTTTCGACACTCCTGTCTAGTGTCTTCATCAGGGGTGATCTAGTGTTGCAAAAAGGACCCTTTTATACGCTTACTAATTAACGACCTTTTGTTTTGACGAGGTGTAAATAGGTGTCAGGTAAAAGGCCGCCATCGTCACGGTTTAAAGGAGCGTGGGCGGAGTCAAAGATGCCGTTGAGGACCTTTCCTCAAAAAATGGGACTCGCCGAACATTTTCGCCACCTGACAGTTCTGTCATGTTGATATATCCCGTGAACTTTTGGGAGAGTGTAGATAACCTCAAATACAGGAAAGATGGCTTCCACCGTTTTGTAGCTTGCTTGCAGACGGTGGAAGTGAAATCAGTTCAAACTGAAATTGACGTCCCCATGGTGAACACCAATTTACTGTCAATCTGCTTTTGCAGGAGGTAGCTCAACAAAGTGGATCATCCCAGTTATCAGCGTCTTAGCATGCGGTGTCTTTGTTCTTATCATGGCTGTCTGTGTTCGTTACGTCAAGAGAAAAATGGTATTCAAGAAAATTGAACGTAAGTTGCGTACCCTTAATTTAAAAATCGATTCGTTAAGGGACCATAATTTTCGTACATAGAATCTCTTTCCTCATAGCAGAAGGGGGAAGGAGGGGAGAGAGGGGGGGCGGGGGGGAAGAGGCAGGGAATCGTCGCCGGGCAACCATCCTTTGTCCCAAAAGCCAGCAAATTCTTCTGGGTACATTAAAATTATGAAGCAGATGGCCACACCACTTTAACGAATGTCGCCGGAAGTGACCCGAAAGTCAGTCTCTTGCCTGTTAAACAAACAAATTTCGCACTCCTCCCTCATACCATCAAATTCTTATTTTCTTTCGCCCATGAAATTGGTTTGTGGGGAGGGGTCGGGGGAGTGTTACCATAAGATTTATATTTCGGCCGCATTTTCTCTGAAGTGGGTGGGGAGGAGGGGGGAGGAATTCTCCGAAATAGGAATACTCGGAATACAGGGTATTCGTGTTATTTTCCTTTTTGGAACCTATTTCGCTTGAACGGCATGAACGGAATAATATTAATGGCGTCTTTCCACAAATCCAGTTACGTACATAAAGGTTTATAACAGAGACTAGAAATTTACACAGAACATTGAATGTGCATGATATGATGTTCTAATGAAAACAACAGGGGAAAGACATTATACGTGATTGTATTACAATTCATTAAGCAAACTTACTCTAATAATTTCTAATAATTTCTAATAATTTCTAATAATCTCTCTCTACCGGAGTCGTCCCGAGTTTATGGAAGGAATCTAACATTCCAACCCCCATTCCGAAGGTAAAACAGACTCAAAATAGAGGGGATATCCGACGTATTACCCTAACACCTATTCTATCTAAAGTTCTGGAAGACTTTGTGGTCACCTGGATGCTCGAGGATGTTGGTGAGTATATTGACGCTCGCCAATTTGGTAGCCATAAAGGATCTTCCACCACCTATTGCCTACTCGATCTAATTCACAATTGGCTCTCTGAGCTAGAGAATCCTGGCTGCTATGTAAGGGCTTGTTTCTTAGATTTCAGCAAGGCCTTTGACAGGATCAACCATACTAAAGCCAAGCTTATAGAGTTGGGCGTACGTCGCTATATAATTCCATGGATATGTAGTTTTCTAACAGAACGGAGGAAGTGCGTCAGGCTCGGTCAGAGTACCTCCCAATGGCTCCCTGTTAACGCTAGGGTCCCTCAATAGACTAAGATCGGCCCCATTTTGTTCGTCATCATGATAAACGACCTAAAAATGGCATCTCCGCGCTGTTCGTACTGGATGTACGTCGACGACGTGACCATTCTAGAAGTTGTACCGGCGTGCGTGACCTCAACGCTTCAATCTGAGCTTGACGCACTCAATTCCTGGGCTGATAAAAACAACATGAAACTCAATCCTAAGAAATGTAAGGAGCTGACTGTCCATTTTTGCCGCCATTTGAGCATTTTCCACCAGCTCTAGCTGTGAATGGCAACGCACTCGAAATCATCAAAGCCCATAAAATTGTGGGGGTCGCTATTCAAAGTAACCTAAAACAGAATTCTCATGTTAACGAAGTAGGAGGCAAGGCCTCCAAACGGCTGCATATATTACTGGTCCTAAAACGCTGTGGCGTGCCTCCACATGATCTCCTTCGAGTTCACTTTGCACTAATTAGATCGGTACTGGACTACTGTTGCCTTGTGTGGCATCTCTCTCTCTCTCTCTGTCCAGCTCCCAGAAAGAATCGAGAGAGTACAAAAACGTGCGTTACGCATTATTTTGCCTGACTCCCACTACAAAGATGCTTTGAAGCTGTCCGGCTGCACGACTCTGTGCGCAACGATTCTGTGCGAAAACTTTTGAAAAATCAAGGAGCCCGGGTCACGCCTTCACCATCTTATGCCACCGACTCGGGCGGGCGCGCACGGCCGCTCCCTACTATGCTTTAACGACAGACCATCGCTGATGAGATGTAAAACAGAGCGCTTTAAGAAAAGTTTCGTCCCTCACATTTGCTTTATGGCTCATGGTCTCTAGCTGGATATTTTCCATTATTTATTCTGTAGTATTTTTTATCATGTTGAAATTGCAGGCTTTCAATGCAGAGTAATTTAAAAATCACCTCTGCATCTGATTTTTGTGAGTTTGTTACACTTTGTAATCGCACTCCTCAAAACAGCAACGTCGGCGAACAAATTCATGGATTGTCGTGAACTCGTGAGTATGGTCCGATAGAATTTTCTTCCTTCCACGTCGTTCCGCACAATTTATTTCCTGGACAGGTCGCACATCTTACAAGTTGAACACGTTGGAGTAATCGCGATATATTTCGTTACCGTTCCCGTGGTCGTTACTTAAACGTTTAAACCCTAACATCAGCATGCAAATTCTCCACACTATTCTTTATACATTTCCTATGTTAATGATGAGGAGAATTTGTCAAACAATCAAGACTTTTGTTACTTGTTGATCACTTCTTTTTCTCACAACCTTTGTTTGAGAGAGCAGTGTTTCTATCAGGAGAAGTTAACCATTGCCAACTCTCAACCGTTTAACCCCTATGGGGTTTCCCTTTGACGAGTAAAATCTATAAAGTCACTCTTAGGGAGGAAACGGTTAAGGGAGATAAAAGGATAAAACGGGGTTGAAGTCTACATTATGCAGCTCAAGACCTAATTTTTGGTAACATTTGTTAACATTCAGGTGGCTTCTGTTACAGCTGGCCAATCAAATCCAGATAGATAGATAGATAGATAGTTTATTAATAACCGATTTGCAACTAAAAGTTGAATTATACGATTATTTACAAAAAATTGAATATGATAATTACATTAAAAAGCCTACGAGTGATTTGAAACAAATAAGAACACTATATATATGTTTTAAGAAGGTTTATAGAAAAGATTTAAGACCTACAAAACCCATTCAAGCCTTAAGAGCGTTGAAGGTAATAAAACTATTACGAAACCTGTTCGTCTTAAAAGCTGGCTTAAACTTCCGCATATTTCTTAAGTTAAAAGTACATGTGTTGCGAGCAGGAAGAAGTTTGTGGAGCTTGTTCTGTTCGTTCTGTAATACATTCTTAAATAGTTTATCAACTAGTTCCTGGCGGCGGTCTGAAAGTTTAGTTAGGCCTGATTCAACCAATGCCTCATTATATGAAAGAAGAGGAAATATGATGCGCATAGCCCGCTTTTGTACTCCTTCATGTTCGTTGGAGAGGTACACGGGAAGGCCGTCATGAAAAACAGGACACGCGTACTCTGTGATCGAACGAATACAAGTGCAGAAAAACTGGACTAACTCACGGGTACCAAGACCAGAGCGTTTAAGCTGGGATAAGCTATACAAGCGCTTTTTAGCTTTCTTAATAATGGAGTCAATGTGACAGTTCCATTTCAAATCATTGGAGATGTTAAGGCCTAGTATTTTTGCACTAGTAATAGGCATGCCATTAACAACAACTGAATGGAAAGAAGTAGGGTTGTTGGTATTAAAGTTTATAAGCAGTTCTTTGCATTTCGCCTCGTTTAGTTGAAACTTATCCACGGTCGCACGGCTTGCTAGGGTGTCAACAGCAGCTTGAATGTGACTGTCTTGGTTCTTGCTTATCGTCTCCGAAATAGTGGTATCATCAACATACTTCCAGAGATCGGTGCCAGGAACATCGAGCTCGTTGATCATGATGATAAACAGCCACGGCCCAAGTTTTGTACCTTGAGGAGCCCCCGCTGGGATCGCGCCCCATTCCGAAAAGCAGTCGTGGCCGAGTTTAACACGCTGTTTGCGCGAGGTGAGGAAGTCGGTAATCCATGAGATGACAGCATCAGGGATGTTATATGTACCCAGCTTCCTGACCAAAATCCGGTGGTCGATGAGGTCAAAAGCTTTTTTAAAATCAAAGAGAATCACCCTCACAGACGCCCCGTTACCGTCAGTAGCACTGTACCGGGCATGAGTCATACTAATTAGGGCTTCGGTGGTACTTGAACCGGGAACAGTGCCAAACTGCCGAGGGTCGACCTTAGCAAGAACAGCTGGTTTAACATGACGATCAACCACAAAGTCCTCAGCCAACTTGGAAAGGACAGGTGTAAGTGAAATTGGTCTCAAGTGTTTGTTAACGTCATAAACAGGGGTCTGCTTAGGAATAGGGGCAACGTTGGCGAGCTTCCAGGACTGGGGGAGACGAGCCTCCAAGTATGAACGATTAAGAATATCAGTAACCACTGGAGCCAGTAAGTCCGCGTTCTCTTTCAAAAGCCAGGCGGGCACGCCGTCAGGCCCAGAAGCTTTGGCAGGATTAAGGGCGATGAGCTTCTTTAGGACACAGAACTCAGTAACCGTTGGCGTGTCATCACAAATCATGTACTCTTATGTTCAAGCACTTTGACTTCTGCAAAAAATTACTAAAAATAACTTTGAGTTTTACATCCCCTTGGCAAGGATATTTCAAGGACATCTGTTACCCATCATGCTTTACTGTATAATGATTATACCCATGGTTCCTTGTATAAGGTTGTTCGAGCTTGTAAGTCGGCCATGTTGTCATGATAAATCCTAGTTGAATCGTTGACCGCTGTTGCCTTATTACATGGTGTCAGGAAGTCTGTAACTCACACCTTCATCTCTTTTGGAACCTGGTCACTTCTCAGAGACAGGATTTTCTACTCTCGCCATCATCGCATCGCTTCAAATCCACGGGGTTCTTACTTTCCCGCCGTGCTACTCTGGGCGTTCGTGTCTCTCTCGACCTCAGCTCTTGACCTTTGTTGGAACTTTCTCTGCTTTTGAATCATGGGCAAGGATCGACCTATTTTCGATGCCAGTTCGTCGGATCGTCGCCGGGCTTTTAACTTCTTTGTGGCAAACTTCAAAGATTTTTGTATTATGGAAGACTACATAAACCCCGCCAAACCTCTTGACCCCGAGGACTACTGGATAACAACTAAACGTCCCAAGGCAATGGCTGCTCTCCGTCGCGCTTTCCCTCAAGCAGAATGGGACGTTCTCACTACTACCATCGACTCGCAAATACCGGTTGAGGAAAAACAAAACCCTGCTCAGTGGCTCGCCAAGCTCTCTCAACACTATCTCGGCGGCGAACCGATAATGCAAAGTGCACACAATTTCCTCCGCATGCTGAAACAGGAGCAAGGTATGTCCATCCAAGCATGGCACACTCTCGTTCGTTTGGAATACCACAAATGTAATTTCCCATCGGCGGCAGATGATAGATTGCAGTGAGGCATTTTTGTCATTGGTTTGAATGATTCTTTTCGCTGTTTTCGTAGTGACATTATCTCTCGTGAAGACCTAACTTCTCTAACCTTTTCTCAAGTCATATCCAAGGCACGTGATTTCGAGGCCAGCGTTCAGACTGGCTCTGCCATCACCCAGCAACACCTGGACGAAGCTGCACACAAAATCACTCCCACTGGAAACAAATCAAAATGGCCTTCCCGTCCCTCACGACATTCAACACCAACCAGCAATGTGGGTGGAAATACTTACTATAACCCTTGTAGTTGGTGCGGGCTTGCCTCACATGCCAATCGCCGTGACTGTCCAGCATCAAATGCCACCTGTCATGCTTGTGGAAAGCGTGGACACTGGCAACAAGTCTGCAGAGCTTCTTCAGCGAGGGTGGTCTCTAGTGCAGTTCCGGATTTTCCAACTGACTCTCAGCCTACTTACCACATCACACATGATGTCTGCCAAGTCTCCTCTGCACCCAAGGGAATCTTCGTCCACTTCGACCTTCGTCCTCCCACCTCCTCATCATGCCCTAAGCGGCTCAGATTCCAGGTTGCTTCCGGTTGTTCTTGTAACACTATACACATCACAGACCTCGACAAGCTCTCCGCACTATAAGTGGACCCGTCCCCTGTTCGCCTCCTAGACTACTCAAAGGCAGTTATCCAAACTTCAGGACAAACTACACTGCAGTGTACTCGTCGTGGAGAAACACATGAGCTGGTTGTCCAAATCGTCACTGCACAACGCTATTATGCTCCTCTCTTAGGCCTGGCTGACAGCACCCGCTTGGGAATCATTAATTACGATGTGGACACTGTTAATCAACTTGAGTCTACCCAACCATCGCCTCCACCCTCTGGTGAGTTATCCTTAGATTTAATCAAATGCAGTTATCCAGAGCTGTTTGAGGGCCTAGGCAAACTTGGTAAACCCTACTGCCTATACAAGCAGTTCCGCACCGTTATGCTGCGCCCAAATTGCCTATTATCAAGGAGGCATTGGATAAGCTAATCAACACTGGTCAGTTGGTTCGCGTAAACGAACCCACCCCTTGGATATCCAACATGGTTGTTCGCGAGCGCCCTGCCTCTGCTACTAAATCAGCTAAAGTGCGTATCTGCTTGGATCCATCTCAAACCATAAAAAAGTCCATAATCCGACCTGTTTACCCCATACCAACTCTTGAGGAAAACATTTACCAATTTAACCGAGCGAAGATTTTCTCAGTGTTTGACATCAAGGATGTCTTCCAAACAATTGAGTTAACACACGAATAGTCCTTGCTGACTACCATGCATACCCCGTGGGGACGCTATCGTTGCACTCGGCTTCCGTTTAGTGTTAGCTCAGTCCCTGAGGAATTTCAACGACGCCTCCATGATGTCCTCTGTGATATAGACGGTGTTGTGAACATTGCTGAGGACATTAGTAGGGGTGAATCTCTAGCAGATGCTACCAGGGACCATGACACTCTGTCATTAATCTGTTGAATCGCCTGTCTCAGCACAACCTTAAACTCAACTCAGACAAGATTAAGTTCAAAACGTCCACTGCACCGTTCATGGGTCACATCCTCACCTCTGACGGTCTCAAACCCAGCAGCGAGATAGTTTCTGCACTCCTTAACATGCCTCAACCTTCCGACAAGGCAGCAACTCGCCGTTTCCTAGGAACAATTACCTACCTATCCAAGTTTTGCCTCAATTCAGCGAAGTGGTCCGTCCTCTCCGTGATCTCACACATCTTAAAGAAGAATTCCTGTGGTCTGAGCAACACAGCAAAGCTTTTGCACAGGCTAAAGAACTAGTTTCCAAGGCACCTTGTCTTCGCTATTTCGATGTGAATGCTCCTCTCGTACTCCAGGTGGATGCTTCTGAATATGGCTTGGGTGCTGCGCTGCTTCAACCTGCTACAGACACTGACTCTGGTAGCATTCAGTGGCAACCAGTAGCCTACAGCTCCAGCTCCCTCTCGCCAACTGAGCAGCGCTATGCTCAGATTGAGAAAGAAACTCTTGCCATTGTCCACGCATTTCAAAAATGTGATCAGCTCCTCCTTGGGAAATCAGCTGTGACTGTCCACAGCGATCATCAACCACTGGAGACTATTTTCAAACGTCCCCTGGCCTCAGCTCCACGCCGTCTACAGAGCATGATGCTCACACTGCAGCGTTACTCCTCCAATGTTAAATATCGCAAGGGCTCTTTACTCGACCTTGCAGACACCCTTTCTCGGGCTCCATTACCTACCACTTCGCACAAGAAAGTTCATGAGGATATAGTCTACCGAGTCGAGTTTTAATGCAACGCTCCTGACCTCTCTGGTTTCCAAGACGCCACTCTTCATCACTGCATCACATCAGAACTGCAGTCGCTACTGACCCGGAACAGGTCATTATTCGCTCTCTAGTTAGCACAGGATGGCCTAGTGACAAAGCCGCTGTTCCAGAACTGGCTCGGCCATATTTGTCTCTGCGTCATGAACTCACCTTTCACGAGGGCTTGCTTTTCAAGCAGGATCGCGTTGTCATCCCCTCTTCTCTTCGCACTAGTCTCTTACATAAACTTCACGCAGCTCATCGGGGCCACGAGTTTACGCTGCGCCATGCTCGCAACTGAGTGTTCTGGCCAGACCTCTCCAGTCAGATCACAGATATGTGCCAGTCGTGTGTCACTTGTGCTCAACATGCGCAGCAACACCCTAGAGAGGCACTCCAACCTTGCCCAGTACCAACTCTACCATGGCAGCTTGTGCCGCGCTTATCTAGTAACGGTTGATCATTACAGCGACTTCTATGAAATTGACCAACTACCAACTACCAGTCTTCAGCTGTCATCCAGTTTGGCCGACACGGGATTCCACACACACTCATAACAGACAATGGTGCTCAGTTCACTTCTGACTTATTTAGGACATTTGCCAGGAAGTGTGGATTTAAGCATGTCACAACATCTCCCTATTGGTCGCAGTCAAATGGACAGGCTGAAGCGGCAGTCAAATCAGCTAAGCACATTCTTCTCACGGCAGAAGATGTGGATCTAGCCCCCTTATCCGTCCGTAACACCACGCCCGAAGGACACACCTTTTCTCCTGCTCAGCGATTGTTTGGCCGTGCGCTCCCGCAGTGATCCTCCTCAGTCTGCATCTGCATTGGAGCCCTTCAGTCCTTGTCGAGATACAGTGGTGGCCGACCATGTCAGTCGTAAACTGAAGCAAAAGCGCGCGTATGACAAACGTGCCAGTGCCCCCCTCTCGGATCTTCCTCCTAGCAGTTATGTATATGCAAAGCCACCACCCACTTCATCGACTAAGACCTGGATTAAAGGAAAAGTAGTTGGCCCTGCTGGTCCTCGATCCTACCTCATTGACACAGGCAACCGACAAATCAAAAGAAACTGCATACAGGTCCAGCTTGCTCCCTCTCCCCACTACACGAGCAACTGTCCATCTTATAGGCGGCCTGAACCAACTCTGCCCGACAAACTAGCCCCCAACTCATTAACAGCCATGACACCAACGCCTCAGCTTTCTTCTTCTCCAACTACAACAACCGCCCCATTGATTCCTTCCTCAGCACCTGACGACCCTGTGCCATCTATGGCAGATGAAACTCCCTTGACGGTATTACCATCTTCACCCAGCTCAGCTACACCACCACTCGCACCACCGCCAATACCCTCTGTCAGTTCATCGCCTAGTTACTCGGGCTTCCTGTGGAATGCCCGAGTCTAAATCTGTCGTCCGTTCTTTTTTTTTTCGTTGTTTTCCAAAAACCTCATTTCCGGGGTATTTGCGCAGGCGCTAACGATGAACCTGTAAAACCCGGTAAAAACCTGTTTACGTTTTGTTTACCCTTGTCTTGTCTGTTGAAAAGCAAGGCACAAAGCAACTGTGGATTCCTCGACGGATTTCCAAAGGAAAAAGTTGACATGTCTATAGCTATGGCAAACGGTGTCATATCCAATATGCTCAAACCACTTACAAACGCACAAGCCGTTAGCGGTAGACCCACACTAAAAAATGATGATGGTGAGCGTACATTTCGAAACTGGTCGTTCTGCGAACTCGAAGCAAATGTGAGAAATATTATGAGATCAAAAAAGCTGAATGAGCTATCAATGAGTACAAAAAGTGCACAAAGGCTTTGACTACCGATGACAAATGTTCCTTGACGAACTTGAGTGGAAACTTTGACACAAACAGTTTATGTGCTGGCGAATACAAGATACCTGTTGATGATGAGATTAGAGGTACAAAGACGAACAGCAGTACTAACAACAGCAACAGGAAAGCGTCTATTTTGGGTGATGAAGAACCAACGCATCGAAGCGAAGATGCAAACAACGTGTTTACTTTTATGGCTATTGTCACCAGTATTTCATTTCTTTTGTATACTTTAGATTGTGGATTATCAGCTGTATCAAGTCTGTGTAGTGTGTTAGTTTTATGTGTAATCTTGAACCTTCGCGTGTTCTACATGAATGTGTTAAGGTTATCAGTTTTATCAACACAAATGTCTGATGTACTTGAAAAATGCGAGGTATTTGAGAAGGCAATGCAGTTATCTATACATGATCAACGTGAAGCCGTGAAAATAAAATATAGAAAGGAATTCAGATCACGTTATGCTAAGTTTGTGTATTTTAACGACAACCGTGAATGCCATGTGCCATCAAGACGTTGTGATTGCGAGCCCAGTAGGATACCAGTGAAAAAGCTAAAAAGTATGTCACAGAAAAGCAGAAAACTAAGATTGTTTGTGTTCCCACGGTCCTTTTCCGCTGGCACACGCTCACACAGGTCGCCCAATGCTTTAACGAATCGAGTTTCAGTCACAAAATACAGGCCGGGTCTATTTTACAGGTCACATTCCACAGGTCAGAGGAACAGGTGACTGTTTTATCGATTGGTAACTAAGCCAAACAGTTTCACACCTATCTACAACAAATTTTGGATAGTGATTAGGGCTAGGAGACTCTTTTGGGCTTGTTTATTCATCTGTAGCGCGGCGGCCTGTACTTTGACCTGTGGAATGTGACCTGTAAAATAGACCCGCCGCAAAATACATGTATAGTTTTATATATTAGGCTGTGCGGAAATCATCCACAACATTCATTTGCCACTCGAAAAGCCCGAGTGAAGGCCAATACGGCCTCTAGTTTGCCTAAACCTCAAACTGTAACTCGTAGTGGGCGAGTCATTCGACGTCCTGCTCGATATTCAGACTAACCCCACAACGTTAACCACTGTGTTTCGCAAATTTCTTGTCACAGGTGCAGACAATCCATTGCTGTAGACCAGTGTGGACCATACATATTGACTTCTGGCAGTAGTGACAATACCGCAAAATGGGATTACAGACATTATAGCTGCGTGTTCGTTTTACTTGCTATTTTTCAGTGTTATTGACATATTCCAAGTTCTATGGTTTTGTTTGAAGAAGAAGGCGTGTTACCCATCATGCTTTACTGTAGAATGATTATACCCATGATTTCTTGTATAAGGTTGTTCGAGCTTGTAAGTCGGCCATGTTGTCATAATAAATCCTAGTTGAATCGTTGACCGCTGTTGCCTTATTACGCATATATCTTTTATAGGTTTGTTATAAGTAAGCTGTACTTTGCAAAATTCACGGGACAGAAGCAATGCAGACACTATTCCACTCTAACAGTTTAGATGTAGTTTGATAAATATGGTTTGGAGGTTTTGAGGAAAGGTATGCGAGTCAGACATTTAAATAACAATCAACTGCTTCAACACACAGTAAGCTGGAAGGAGCTGTTCAGATAATCTCCACAGCCCTTGAATAGAAGGATTTTGTGATGGAATTTAACTTTCTATTGTTTTGTACTTTCCCTTAAAAATAAAAAAATATACAGCAACACTGTTGGTTACCTTCTAAGCTAAATTTACGACAACACTTTTGATTGCCAAAAGAACTTCTCAAGAAACAGCAGAAACTATTGTTTTGATTGCCATATCATTTGACTTTTGGCAGTTGAAAGTATTCGTAAAATAGCTCACATAAACCTTTTTTTTACAGGACCTCATAAAAACAACCAAAGAAGACATGTTCTCTTCTTTTTCAGCTATTTTTCTGTAGCAAACTATGTCCCAGAACATCTGAGTTAGCGGGGACATATTGTTCCCACAAAGGTAAATGATCCCCAGAGGGGATGAGAGATCACTCATTTTACAGCAGCCAAGGTCCATAATGTTGCAGCCCAGGTGGTTGTATCGCTCGTCTGTCTCAAACAACGTGCAATTTGTGTGTGGGCCAAAGAACTGGAGACATAATACAAATGTGGATTAATCGTCTAACCCCTGAGATCAATATGCATATTCTCTCGACTGGCCCACTTATATTACTTATACTACTAACTAGTACAGAGAATTTGGTTAACCATCAAGACATTTCATGTTTGATTATCATTTCCTTTATTCTCATAACCTGTGTGTTAGCTGTAACAGTCATACTGTAAGGAGAACGTAAGCTCTGATCACTGTTTGGACTTAGTACTGATTTTTGGATATACATATGACGTGACATCTTGGTTGACAATTCAGGATTAATAGATACGAGTGATTTTGAAAGTTCTCAAAATTGCTCGAGCTTTTAGGCGAGTGCAATTTGAGAACCTTCAAAATCACGAGTATCTATTAATCCCGAATTGTACGAGAAGGTCATGCAATTTTTTATTTATAGTACATTCAACAAAATTACAAACCTACGTGTCATTGTCATGGAAACTTAATGGGTACTCCTATGGAGTACTATTTGGGATTAATTGTACTGCTCTCGACCAATCAGTAATTTTGTCGAGTGTACTATAATGATGCTTATACTCACTGCAGTTCCTGATGATGGATCAATGAAGTCTGCCCAGTAGCCAGCTGCTAGAAGACTGTTACAGATCTCTTTAGCACTCTCCACAAACTGCAACATGACATAGACAGTTCAAGAAGTCATTTCCCAGGGTTTGAAATTAGCTCTTGCTCACTCACCAATGTGAGTGTCAAGTCTGTCAAATGAATGGATTACTCGCTTGGTTTGTTTAGTGGAATTTTTATTTCTGTAGCTGATTTTTTGGACAAAATAAATCTAAACATAAACAAACCAGGACTTTTCACATTCTGAAAGACCTAAATCTTTCAGAATGTGAAAAGAAACCCGGCACACACATGCAAATTTCCCGCTTTGAAAACTTCTAAACTGGCTTCTGTTTAAGAAATAATACATGGCAAACCTAATCATAGTCATGATACTGCTGATCATTAACAAACCACGCCACTAATGTTTACTAGATGGCAAGTGCTCCCAAAACCCTGATTTCCCCAAAGATTTTTCAAGGACCAAAGTACTGACTTACCATGTGAAGTTCTGAGAAACACTGTTTGGACAATACTTTGTGTAATTTTCCCAATTATTTCCATTGCTGTCCCATTACAGTGTTTTATTATTTCATTTTTTCCTACCATTTTCTTGATTAATTCCCAGTCTAGAGGATCCTCTTTCTTCTGATAAAAGGCTCTCTTAGAGTTGTAATCCTGACCCACCCTTCCAGCCTTGATTTTGGGGTGACAGGATAGGGGCGAAAGCAGATTAAGGTTACCATATACCTTCAGATCAGCAATTTTCTTCAAATTTGGATTTTTTTGGTTAAAGTAATGATCAAAATGGGATCTCTAAATAATGTAAAAAAAATTATTAAAAAATTGAAATATTGGTGGAGAAATGGTGGTTTTACAGAAGTAAGAATTACCATTTGATTGATAATCTTAGCGCTGTCTCCTTAATTGTTTTACTTGAAGGGGGCACTTAAAAGAGCTAACACTCAAAGGGAAATTGTCTGTTTGCCCTCAAATTTGGACAATGGCTAGATTAACATATAAAACAACAAAAATGTGTTTGCGAATTTTTTATTTCGAAAGATTATTTCCCTGAAAGCAATTTTTGTGTGATCATTTTACATTTTTTCAAAACTATAATTTAAAAAGTGTGCTTCACTGTAAACGAGTATGGCAAAATGCAGACACATTTTTTTAGTGCATTGGGTCTGGAAACTGAGGAACAAATTAAATTAGCAAAAGACAAAAACTTGTAGCTTTAAAAAGGGGATTCGGACACTCGCATTTAGAAGTTGTGAAAAATTCGACAATTCATTTTATTTCAAAATTCTTGGTGTAGTTTTATAGCCAGCTCTATAAGCTTAAATTTGCGGCGGGTCTATTTTACAGGTCACATTCCACAAGTCAAAGTACAGGTCACCGTGCTACAGATAAATAAACAAGCCCAAAAGAGTCTCCTAGCCCTAATCACTATCCAAAATTTGTTTTGAATCAGTGTGAAACTGTTTGCCTCAGTTAACAATCGATAAAACAGTCACCTGTTCCTCTGACCTGTGGAATGTGACCTGTAAAATAGACCCGGCCTTAAATTTGATATGGGAGTATAGGTATCTACAGTTTAAACCAGATGCGCTACATCGCTTGGACGCGAGACACCTCTGAAGGTATACGGTAACCAGCTTAAGGACTTCCAACATCAGTTTCTACATCAGTTAAACTATCAAATATGAAATAAAGGTTACTCTTGAGAAGATAACTCCTTAAGTTCGTTGTATGTCCTGAAATTTTTTTTGCAAGTTGCAGAAACAAACCAGTCCGTAACACCACGCCCGAAGGACACACCTTTTCTCCTTTACCGTCCCAAAGAAAATCAAAAAGAAGTTTACTGACCTTTTGTCATGCCTCCGTGTTAGAATATAGACAAGTTGGGAAACCAGAGGACTTTTAATAAGAGTTATTTTGCCAATTGAAGTAAACCTTCTGAACTGCCATAATTCGTTCACATTTTTTATTTTCGAGATCCTCTCATCGTAGTTGGAACGGAGCATTATATTTCTGTCTGCTGCGAACGAAACGCCCGATGCAAAAACCTTTCCTTTCACCCAGGAGATATACATACATACATACATACTTTATTGCAACTCCCTGCAAGGGTTTTTCAGTTACAAAACTACATAAATATCATACTAAAGTGAGATACTAAATAATTACACATAAAAAGGAAAAACACAATAGATTAAATTTACTAGTTACAAGTTCATAGAATCATCAGAAAAAAGGAGGTAAACAAGTCTTGTCCTAAAAACGTTGACAGAGTCTGAAGATTTGACATCGTCTCTTAGAATGTTCCAGAGCTTAGCACTACGGTAGGTAAAAGACCGCTGTCCAGTGGTTGTACGGCATCTCGGAATGTTAAGTTGACCGCGTTGTCTAGTATTTCTAGAATGAGTTTGTGAGCGCAGAGTGATTTCCTAACTAAGTAGTCAGGAACGAGTTTATTAAGACATATAAACATCATTATAACATCATTCAAATAGAGTTTCTCATTAACAGGTAGCCAATTGAGAGATCTGATACCTTGTGAAATGTGATCAAACTTTTTGAGACCGCGTACAATACGAGCGGCGAAGTTCTGCACTAACTGAAGTTTTTTGATGTTACGTTTACTAGTATTTGACCAAACAGATATCTGGCTTGCTACACTGTATTGGTTCCCTCTCTTTTGCTGAACCCACCCAAAGCACTTTGGTTTTCTCGAAATTTACTTTAAGCCCAGAGATCAAGTGAAAGCTGTTCAAAACTTCTACTGCGCGTAGAAAGGCGCCGTCAGAGCCATCGAGTATTAATGTCGTATCGTCGGCGTATTGGCTTAGTCTGTGTTCGGCCCCATTCGTTTCAAACCCCTTTATGCCATCGTCTCTCCTTATGAAATTGGCAATTATCTTGACTGCTATTATAAACAAGTAAAGGGACATTGGGCACCCTTGTCTGACCCCTCTACTGAGAGTGAAGTGCTCTGAGACCCAACCGTTGTTTTGGATAGCGGTCGACGCATCATTATAAAATAATTTGAACCAGTTCACCAACGAGGGACCGAAATTAAAATAAACAAGAGCTCTTTCTATGAAGTCCCACTCGATCGAATCGAATGCCTTTTCGAAATCTACGAACATCAATAAACCGGGTTTATTCATGTCGTCCGCGAAATTTATTTTTCTGTCAAGTAGTAAAATATTTTCTGCAATGGAGCGTCCTTTTAGAAAACTACTCAGGTCATTGTTAATAATTTCAGGGAGTACCCGTTTCATTCGATTTCCTATCGCTTTCGATGCAATTTTGTAATCGCAATTTAAAAGAGTAATTGGCCTCCAGTTCTTTAGGAAAAGAGGATTTTTGTTTTTCCTCGGTAAAACAGAAAGTATTCCTTGCCTCTGGGTCACGGACGGAAAGTTGCCCTCTTTGGAAAGAGCAGTTAATGGCATTCACAAAGAGGGTAGAAATGTCATTCCAAAAGACTTTATAGAATTCAGCGGGGAAGCCGTCCGAACCTGGAAACGTATTTGATTCCATTGTCTTTAGCGCACCTAAGCATTCACTAACTGGTAGAAGGCCTTCACGACAGAGACGCTTTACCGTCCTCATCCAACCTCACGCAATTTTCTCTTGGGAAGAACTCAAGGTTCTTTTAACTATTTTGTGTTGTTCTGCTGCTACATAGCTCCCTATAGAAGTTTACATATTCTTGAAGAATTTCATGGATAAAGGTGAGTTGGACATCCGTTAGACGAAGTTGACTCAAAGCCTTACGTGTGAAGTGCCGCTTTTCTAAATTGAAATAATACCTTGAGTTTTTCTCACCTTCATTGTGCCAACGAGTTTTGGACCGCAGGATAGTACATCTTGGGATGCGTTTCGTTGGGAAAATCCCAATCCGGTTTCTTAGATCCAAAAACGGATTTTGCGTTTCTTTACTAAAATCCAAAAATGGATCATGAATCTGAAGAATCCACACTCCGAGTGGATTCATTAGATACAATCTAAATCCAGATTTTCAGGATTCATGATCGGTACGTTTCTCTGAGGAACGGATCCGAAAAAAGTACACGGTTTTATAGATAGATAAAAGTTCAAAGAAAATCATGACTAATTAGGGGATATTTCAAAGCTACACAAATTTCGCCAATGCTAGACAGATTTCAAACGCAAATAGCAGACATTCGACGCCTAATAATACACTTGAAAAAATTACTCGATTGTGATTGGCTGAGAGCAGTGCAGTTCAAGTGTAACAAAGTGCAGAAAGTGTAACACCAGTGCAAATTACAACGAAGATTAAAACAAAGACTCGAAGACTTCCGAAGACCAACCGATAAATTTCGAAGACTGCCGAATATCGTGCGAAACCTTCCGAAGATTTCCGAAGATCGCCGAACATTTCCGAAGATCACCCGAATGCTTCCGACGGTTTCCGACGATCACCCGAACACATCCGAAGATTACCCGAACACTACCGAAGATGTCCGAAGATTACCAAACACTTCCGGTGATCTCCGGATATTTTCGAAGCCTCTCCAAGTTTCGGAAGATCGAGGGCAATGCCTTCTGCGTACCTCAGTAGTCAATGTATGGGCTTGAAGCTTTATAAGTAGTCTATTTTTTCAAGTGTATTATTAATAAGTAATCGCATGATTTTTCTCGTGCAATTTGGAATAAATAAGCACGAGTACATTTTTTCAAAGACCACAAATTGCACTCGCCTTACGGGCTCGTGGAATTTTGTTGGTCTTTGAAAAAATTTACTCGTGCTTATTTATTCCAAATTGCACTCAGAATCATGTGATTACCTATACATACTCGTTGCTTCACAATGCAAGTTCACGGGAGTTAATAATGCAACGGATCTCTTGATTTCTAGTTCTAGACGGTCAGCGGTGAGCCGGCCAAGATGGACGACAGATTTTAGCTCCGTTGTTATTCAGTCTTTCGTTTGTTAAATGCTTTGTAATTTCTTCCGTTTTTTGTTAGTTTTGTTTCTAATTGTTAATAACATAATGCCGGAATCAGTAGCTGTTCTCAAAAGGGAAAACCAAGCGCTAAAAGCCTTAGTGGAATCCCTATCTCAAGCGATGCAAAAACTTCAGGAGAAATTTGATCAAATGCAACCGATACCTTCGTCGGGACTTGTTAATGCTGACCCGTCTACCATCAGAGAGAATACCAAAAGCCTTGAATTCTTTAGTAAGCGATATGACGATCTTATTCTATTTCAAGCCAACG
>OX419343.1:7451740-7471167 GCA_948470475.1 Galaxea fascicularis | reverse complement strand
TGACAGCGTCCCTTTTTATGATGCAAAAGCTATCATCCACATAGCGTTTCCAAACTTTAGGTTGTACTACAGAGGTGTTAATAGCTAATTCTTCGATCGCTTCCATGCATAAATTCGCCACAACCGGGCTGACAGGGCTGCCCATCGCACAGCCATGGATCTGTTTATATATCTTGTCTTCATAGATAAAGTAGTTGTTAGATAAAACAAAGTCCAGTAGTGAAATGATTTCAGTGCTATCCAAGCTCGTACGTGAAGAAAGTGTATCATCTTTGAGTAGTTTGTTGTTTATGTAGTCACAGGCTTTGTCTACGGGAATAGCAGTAAAAAGTGATACTACATCAAAGGATAGCATAACTTCATCATCCTGGATGTCGACGTTGGACATTTCTTCAACAAACTTGGCAGAGTTAGGGACGGAGAGACCTTCAAAGAATTGACACCTTTGGTCTCCGCCGACAACCTTATGGCACTGAAACATTTCTTGAAAAGAAGAGCCCAAGCAGTTCGCAATAACATAGAGGCTAGACACGCCAAGAAGCTTGGTAACCTACACAACGAATTTAACCCGTCCTCGAACCTTGTTGACAAGAGCAACTGGGTAGTCAACCTATCCAAAAAACCTCTCTCCGTTGCCGAACGATCTCTCCTAGAAAAAGGCCCCAAGTTTGCTCCAACTCCTAACCAAATCCCACACAAGAACATTGTTGCTGAAATAGAAGCCGCGATTAACCATCTACCAGAAGAATCGAAGGTTTTTATCCGTAATTCCACGGCTACGATCCTTCACAAAGCACGACTTCCTCCTCATAAGAACTTAAGTACAGATGAAAGAAAAGCCCTACAAGATTTAAAAAAAGACGAGACCAGGATTTTAATGAAAGCCGACAAAGGAAATTGCTTTGTTGTCCTTGATAAATGTGATTATGACAACAAGATGGACTCCTTACTTAGTGACCGCAACACCTACGAGTTGGTCCACAAATATCCTTTTAAGAGGATTGAACGTGAACTTAATAAAAGGCTTCTTGTCCTAAAAAACCAGCATAAGATCAGTGAGTCCACCTATCGCAAACTTCACTCCACTGATGCCATTCCCCCAGCCATTCGTGGATCAATTAAACATCACAAACAAGGAAACCCTGTCAGACCCATTGTTTCATCTATCGGCTCAGCCCTTTACAATACTTCCAAGTTCCTTACAGACATCTTGTCACCTCTACAAAACTGTAATGGTCTCTCCGTCCCTAACTCTGCCAAGTTTGTTGAAGAAATGTCCAACGTCGACATCCAGGATGATGAAGTTATGCTATCCTTTGATGTAGTATCACTTTTTACTGCTATTCCCGTAGACAAAGCCTGTGACTACATAAACAACAAACTACTCAAAGATGATACACTTTCTTCACGTACGAGCTTGGATAGCACTGAAATCATTTCACTACTGGACTTTGTTTTATCTAACAACTACTTTATCTATGAAGACAAGATATATAAACAGATCCATGGCTGTGCGATGGGCAGCCCTGTCAGCCCGGTTGTGGCGAATTTATGCATGGAAGCGATCGAAGAATTAGCTATTAACACCTCTGTAGTACAACCTAAAGTTTGGAAACGCTATGTGGATGATAGCTTTTGCATCATAAAAAGGGACGCTGTCAACTCCTTTCACACTACACTTAACTCCATCGACCCACACATCTCATTCACTATTGAAGAGGAATCTGACCAACAGATCGCTTTCTTAGATACATTGGTTTCCCGCAAGGACAACATGATTACCATCGGTGTATACCGCAAGGCAACCCACACGGATAGATATTTAGACTTTTTTTCTCACCATGACAAACGCCACAAGATTAGCACAGCTGAGACTCTCTTACACCGAGCAATTAAACTTCCTAGTACTTCGCAAGGGAAAAATACAGAAATCAACCATGTTACTGATGCTCTACGAGTTAATAACTATCCCTCCGATGTTATTTCCAGCATCTTAAAGCGGAAATTTTCCAAACCACCCGCACACTTCATCCCTACACCTGAAGAATTGGTTTGTATGTTTTTTAAATGGGCCGCACCCCATGAGAATCCCAACAGTTTTGCTGCCCTTCCCTTTATCAATGGTGTCACGCAACCATTAACAAGAATTCTTCGGAAGCACGATATTCAAGTGGTAAACAAGCCCTTAAAAACTTTACAACAAGAATTTCCTTCCCCCAAGTTTAGGCCATCCATTGAATTTCAACCGAACGTGATTTATAAAATACCCTGTGCTGACTGTGATTGGTGTTACATTGGTGAAACCGGCCGTTGTCTTGATACTCGGAAGAAAGAACATATCAGGAATGTAAAAACATTTGCTAATGGTTCAAATATTGCGAAACATGCTTGGTCATTCGACCATCGCATAGATTTCGACAACTCTTGTGTCATTGACAAAGGCTCTTTTCGCGTTAGAAAAACCCTGGAGGCTTGGCATGCCTCTGCCACCAAGCATGCCGACAATAACTCTAAGCCGATTCCAGACCAGTATTGTATTCTCTTTAAACAATAGTCACCAATTTACACGCTTTATATTTTTCTTTTGTTTTTCCTTACTATTTTATCTCGCCTTTTTTGTATATATTTCACCATTTCGCATTTCAATTTTGTCCGTCGAAGGCTGTAGATTGACAGTCGAAAGCTAGGTTAATTATTGACGGAGATCGCGCTGTGCCATCGTCTCATGTTCGCGTCTCTTTGACCTCGTGCTCAGTTAGCTCGTCGCTTCAGCCGCGTGTGATCCCTCGACAGTTTGTTATTGGTTGTTTCCCTTTTCTCCCATCAAAGTTTCGACGCTCTTCGCCGGTAAGCCATTATGCCTAACAGCCCTCGTGTGACACGCAGCAGTTTTCGTCATTTGAGTCCCGATTACGCTTGGGATCTACCATCGCTCGACCCAGCAGACCCGACAACGTCACAGCTCTTCGCCACCGAGCCTCAAATTGCCAAAATTAACGACAAGCAGGAGAAGAAGGAACGAAAGGACAAGAAAGGGGCTATTCCCAAGACGCGTCCTTCTGGATCTACGCCGGATACTCCAAATTTCAACTTTCCACCGGGTTTGCCAGAGCACATTAAAGCCGGAACGCCCCCAAGCCGCGACGATGAAATCACTCGCCTTCAACTCCTTAAGGAAAATCAAGATCGCGAGATAAGAAAACTTGAATTGCGCCTCCAGTTAGCCCAACTCGAAAGCAGGATTGGCGGCACAACTCACACCTCTGAAACAGCCACAAATAACAAGTCCTTGGGTGATGTGAAAGCGCCGCAGAAAATCACCAACCCACAACAATGGCCACACATCTACGCACCAGGTGAGCCAAAGCTTTATGTTGACCTTTCTTTTGCCGAGTTCTGCGCGGGTTACACCATGATCATTAAGCAGCTTGCAGATAAGCCCGATAGAGAAACGATTATCGAGCATTTCCATGAGCTCATGGTCCTCGCGTCGTCCTACCAGTGGTCAGCGGTACGTTCTTACCATTATAAAGTCCTTCGCTCGATTGAGTTGGGTTTAGTCAACTGGGGAGACAGCTTCGAGCCTCTTAAGCAGTCATTTTTTCTCCCCACCTGTCTTCTCGCCAACTCTCCACCCAAAGCTGCCAAACCTGCTTCAAAACCACCAACCCCCCCTACGGAATCTCAATCCGCCATCGCACGCCACCAAATCTGCGACGCCTGGAGCTGGTATGACGACTGTGCCAAACCAGATTGCCCTAAGTCCCACATCTGTGTAGTGTGCAAGCGCTCTGACCATCAAGCGTTCACCTGTCCAAAACGGAAGTTTCCGGTCCCTCTTCGCCGTACCGACACAGCTTCCAAAGTTTGACTAGCCTTTTCTCCCGCTGAATCCTCGAGCCAGACCTTACTTCATCCACAACCCTCTCCGTCTTCCAACCCGCCTAGCGTCGGCCCCTCGTCTCCTGTCCAGCAATTGCCATTGAAATCTTCTATATTCCCACATCTCATTGCTCTCCACGCCCAGCTTCAGTCCGCGTCTGGTCCAAACGCCTTCACGTTGTGTCTTCCCGTTCCTTCGAATCTCAACATCCCCGCATGGCGGAGTCGCTTAGCAACCTACTCCGACCCGCACCTCTGCGATTTCCTTGAATTTGGCTGGCCCGTTGGCTATGCCATCGACGAAACTCCTGTATCCTCAGCCAGAAATCACGGGTCCGCCTTATCCAGACCAGATGTTATCGACTCTTACCTCACCCGCGAATGCGAACTCGGTGCGACTTGCGGTCCTTTCTCGTCCAATCCGCTCTCGAACGATCTCACGACTTCCCCTCTTCAACTCGCCTACAGTAGTAAAGGCAAACCACGTGACGTCGTCGATCTCAGTTTTCCTCGAGGATCCTCAGTTAACTCAGGGATTCCGGCCGATACTTATCTGGGTGTCGACTTTAAGCTCCGCCTACCCGGGGTAGATGCTCTCCTGGACATAATCCGTTTGAAAGGCAGTCATTGTCATCTCTTTAAGATGGACCTCAGCAGAGCTTACATACAATTACGTGTCGACCCACGTGATTATCATCTCCTTGGTTTCCGTCACCGCAACGCCTTTTACTTCGACATCGCCCCCCCTTTTGGCCTTCGCTCCTCCGCCATGATGTGCCAACGCTCCACTACTGCTATCACTTTCATGTACCGAGATCTAGGCTTCCACTGCACAAACTACATCGATGATTTTGGTGGCGCTGAAATTCCTGATAAGTCAGCGAAGGCTTTCCAGACTTTGGGTTCCCTACTGGAAGAGTTAGGCCTGGATACCTCGCCTGAAAAAGCGTCCCCTCCAGCCACTTCTATGGTTTTCCTTGGAGTCTTCGTCGACACTGCTAACATGACTGTCTCCGTTTCTCCCGAACGTGTACAGGAGCTTTTCGATCGCTGCTCGTCGCTCTTGCCCGTTGACCACGTCTCTCGAACCGAACTTCAGTCTCTTCTTGGAGTGATGTCCTACCTCACTGCTTGTGTTCGTCCCGCCCGAGTTTTCATGTCTACCCTCTTGTACACGTTACGCGTCCATAAATTATCATCTGTCTGTCCGCTCTCGCCCGACAACAAAGCTGATCTGCGATGGTGGTGCTATTTTCTCCCATTTTACAACGGTGTAACTATCATCAAAACTGTCCCATGGCGCAACGACCCTATGTATCTCTCTACCGATGCATGCAGCACGGGAGCCGGTGGCTTCTTCAACGGCCAGTATTTCCACACGCCTTTTCCTAGCTCAGTCCTTCACCGTTTTGGCCATGACATCAACACCCTGGAATTACTGGCCATCATGGTGGCTCTCAAGATCTGGGCTCCGCTCCTCCGAGGTCAGCGTTTGGTCTTACAATGCGACAACGAGAACAGTGTACTCGCACTTAACTCTGGCCGCTCGCGCGCCCCAGGAATGCAACGTTGTTTGCGCGAAATATGGTTTCTAACAGCGGCCCGGGACTTGGAAATCGTCTCCACGCACATACCCGGCATTACAAACTCCATTGCGGATCATCTAAGCCGCTGGCATTTGTCTCCCACGCACCAGCACAGGTTTTCCGAGCTCACGTCCACTCTTACCACAACTCACGTCTATTGCCCATCTGAGTTCTTCGAGTTTCAAATCAGCTGCTAATTTCCCGCTTCTGTGTTTCCTTCACAGGACTGCCCTCCACCAGTGCCAATGTCTCCTTTTCCTCGCCTCCACACGCCCTCGATGATCTTGTGGCCTCGATTCAAGCGAACGCTTATGCTCCAGGAACTTTGCGTAATCTCCGTTCTCAATGGAAATCTTATTACCATTTCTGTGAACAGTACACTTTGGGTCCTCTGCCAGCCTCACCTCAAACACTGTCCGCGTATGCTTCCGTTTTAGCATGCAGGACGTCCTCTTTTAATTACATCTTAAACCATCTGAACGCGGTTCGCCTTCTTCACCTCTATGAGGGTTTCACTACGGAGTCATTTAACAGCTTCGATTTAACTCTCACTAAGAAAGGGCTTAAGCGACTGCTGGGTTCCTCTTCACGCCAAAAACATCCCATGACACTGAACATCTTGGTTTCCATCCATCGTTCCTTGGATTTGACCGTACCAGCACAAGCGGCTCTGTGGGCGTTATTTACCACAGCATTCTTCTCCTTTTTACGCAAGTCCAATCTGGTCGCTGCGTCTGCCTCTTCGTTCAACTGCGATATGCACCTGACCCGACAGGACATTAAATTCACTGACTCTGGTGCCCTGTTACGTATCAAGTGGTCTAAAACACGGCAATTCCAAGAAGGCATTCACATCATTCCTCTTCCTAGCATTCCAAACTCCTCACTGTGCCCTGTGTCAGCCATTCGCCATTACTTCACCTTGGTTCCCGCACCTCCTGTCGCGCCGTTATTCTGTCTTCCGGTTGGCCGCAGTCCAGGTTTCACTCCACTCACAGCTTCTTACTTCACTACTTCTCTCAAGAGACTCCTTGCTTGCTTGGGATTAAATCCAGCCAATTACTCCCCACACAGTTTCAGACGAGGCGGAGCTACGTATGCCTATCAAGCGGGTGTTCCAGAACATTTGATAAAGCTCCACGGAGATTGGCGGTCTGACGCTTACCAAGTCTATTTATCTTTGCCCCTGTCTACTCGTTCACAGGTGGCTGACATTATGGCAGCAGGCCTTTTCCTAAACACTTAAGTTCCCTTTCCGACCGCTGAGATTAGCCTATTTTTTTTTCCCTTTCTTTATTTACATTGGTTAGCTTGTATATTCGCATATACTTAAACCTTTATACACAGCTTTTCTACACAGCACGAGTTTTATCCTTATCAATCATCCCATATATATTTTTTTTTCTTTTTCAATCACGACACGTTTGGGCCAATCTTTTAATACTTTTGGGGACAATCATACGAGCGTGTAATTAATTAAAGTTTTATTTTCAGCCCAAACGTGTCTGGTCTCAGTCTTTAACAATGTTGCGTGATAAAGTAGGGAGATAATTTGGAGTTTTGATTTGTCAAATAGGTTAATTATTGACGGAGATCGCGCTGTGCCATCGTCTCATGTTCGCGTCTCTTTGACCTCGTGCTCAGTTAGCTCGTCGCTTCAGCCGCGTGTGATCCCTCGACAGTTTGTTATTCCCTCCCGCCCTCCCAGGGACAATCATACGAGCGTGTAATTAATTAAAGTTTTATTTTCAGCCCAAACGTGTCTGGTCTCAGTCTTTAACAATGTTGCGTGATAAAGTAGGGAGATAATTTGGAGTTTTGATTTGTCAAATCATGTTATTTTTTAAATATTTTAGCCAGCGAACGTCTTTTACCTTTTATTATTATTATTATTATTTGTAAAGTGACTAGGAAGTTGTTGGAATTACTAGGACAAAATCACTCACTGATCAATTTCTCTAAATAAAACACTCATTAAAATATTATTAAAATTAAGAAATCAACTCCCTCATCCCACCCTAAAAATAAAAAAATGCATTTAAGGCCTCATTCTGGTACAAAATGATTGAAAATCTTATTTTCAAAGAAGATTGCAATGTCATCATGATCTATTTAAAGTTGTGATTCATTTGTTGTTTTCTTGACCACTGAAAAGTTTCCTTTGAAAGGCATTTGAACTACCAGTATTCTGCCCCAGTTGCCCTCATTGTTGGTAAAATGAAAGAGACAAACAAACAAAATTGATTGCACCTGTCATCTTGTATTGAGACTTTTGCTTTTTGTTAGGCAAAGTTAATAAAACAATAAACACTCACAGCAAAAGCGTCAGTCCCTTCTCCATCATTGACAATCTCAATGTCGTCCTGCACTGGGTCAACTGTGACGTCCTCTGCACTTTGTGGCTGCAACATCCATCACAAGAAAGGAAAGACAGAGAGGACATGATAAAATGTGTCTGTATCCCACAAAGAAGTTGGAACTAAATATATTTGCTCTCAAGGACACAATAAAAGTAGCATAAGAAAACTTCTCTTTTGCAGAAAAAATTATGTAAAGTGCGGTTAAATAATTAAATTTATTATATCTCTAAGTTAGTATGTGTGCTGTGATTGGTCAATTTTGCGGGCCGTATTCACGGCCCGCTAAATTTGAAAGATTCTTTTCCTGCGTACCCAAATAATCTCAGAGATATAATATCTTACTAACCTTGTTTTCTCGGTCTGTACTGTAAGTTATGGATCCTCACTTTTTCCCATTGATTTATGGCCTGAGTGCTTTGTGCTTGGGCCATAAGTGAATGGGAAAAAACTCAGTCCATAACTTACAGTATGGACCTTGAACTTGATTAGTAAGAGGTATTTACTGCAAGTCCTGGTATTTTTCTTACATTCTGATTTCAATGCTACCCTTTCACCTCTCAGTGTATTTTTGGAACCCTGTAAACTACTCACCAGTAATTTAAAATATGAATTAATTAGGTATCTATGTTAATGTTTGCAAAAGAGGGAAGCTTCAAAGAGATTTCAATCAAACCCAAGGGATTATAATAGAAATTAGAATTTCATAATTTGTTTTACATGTACAAAGAAATGTTCTGCTCATGCTGCCTTCACTCCAAAAATGTCTCTGTGAAAATTGCAATTTCAGAATCACTGTACTTTTGCAGAATTAGGTGTGGTAAACCTAATTATTGAGATTCTGCTTTAATGTAATCCAAAATTAAAAAAATGCTCTGCTGACCATCTACTGGGCCATGAAAAAATAGCAAAGTGCAACATGATCAACAAGGAAATATGTATTGCCAAATAAAACGAATGGAGAACCAATGGGAAGTCAGCAACGAGTGGGATTTGGAATAATAATAATTATTATTATTATAATTTATTACTTATTAAGCACAAATTAGCATGTGACTATGATTGAAGGTGCCTTACAATAATAAGCTTTACCATTCGAAATCTTTACAATTCTCAAATCCAACAAAATCAAATCAAAATTTGATTTTTGCAGAGAGGGGAAAACAGGAGTACCCAGAGAAAAACCTCTCGGAGCAGAGTAGAGAACCAACAAACTCAGCCCACATATGATGCCGAATCCAGGAATCGAACCTGGGACACACTGGTGGAAGGCGAGGGCTCTCACCACTGCACCAACCCTGCTCCCAAAGAAAAAGAGCATTATAAAAATATGTCCAACTTCTAAAACATACTTGGCCAAATTTCAAGGGTACTGCAGTCTTGTATAATTATTTGCAAAAAGCTATTTCGGCATCTCGACTGTTTTGCTTTGATGTGCCTCAGAATTGCAAAAAAAAAAATGACGGTCTTGCCACCATCATATGCACTTACCTTCTCTTCAGTTTCAAATTCAACTCCAAATATAGGACTGGCACTATAAACCTATGGTGTAAAATTTGAAAGGAAAACACATGTAGGCAAACAGTCTAATGACAGCACAACACATAGATGTAATAATTTCAAAGAACAAGACGCCTAAAGGTGTTTCCGTGGGATGCATTGCTCTATGAATTGTTATTTTGTGTATGATCGGTCAATCTCAACTTTTTATGTCGCTTCTCGGTTTGGTGGAATCTGCGAATCTTATTGTCTCACTCCAGTTGAATGTTTTGTACAGCTTATAAGAACAAAGTTCGCCTCATCCATACATGTACGAGCTAAAAGAGCAGAGATTTGCTTCCTGGCGTCAACTCTTATCGCTGTAAACGTGGGCGCCATCTTTGAAATTGCCCGAGGGACAAAAAGTCAAATTTGACCCGCTACAAAGCCAGATACATTGCTGGCGCAAAGGCAGTACGCACGCCCTTCAACCCAACGGGTGCAGGTTCAAACCTCTAAACGGGACAGATGTCTTTTATTGTCACAAAACTTCCCGCGGGAAATGGGGTACGGGAAACTTTAAAAAAACATTGCAATTTTGTGGATACGAAGAAGAAAAAGAAACTTGACCGAATTTTCACCGTTGGTGCCACAGGCATCCCACGGAATGAGAACAATGGGAGACAGTAGATGTTGCACGTAATTTTTTGTTTCAGTTAATTTTTTAAAACTAGGTAATTAAAAAAAAATTACTGCAACATAGACACTGTTTATAATATGTTTTACTACCTTTTGCAAACTTTGTATTTCTTTTGCTGCTTCTTGTAATTTCTCTGCTGGATCAATACGAAAGCCAAGAACATACCCACCACTCTGAAAGACAAATTAAAAAAGTCACCTTACATGGAGTTTCCAATACTCTCTACTGGGAGTTTTCTGTTTTGTTGTTGAATACATTTTTTTCCCTTTGTAAATTTTATTGTAACCATATTTCTTTCTCATGCTATACCTACATAATTATGTATCACCTGGGGTTTGGAGGAATAAATAAATAAATAAATAAGTAATGGTAATAGGACTGGGTGGAGTCCAATTCGGTCTGTAATCATACAAGAGATAACAAAATCAGACGACCGCACAGCTGGAGTCTGATTTGCATGTTTATCACGAGTACGATTACAGATTGAATTGGACGACATGAAGTCTTATTACCAATAGGTTATAAAAATTACTATTAAATAAACTGTTGTCAGTTGGCCACTACTCTTTTGTTTTGAGTTATTTTGAAATCTTTTTTCAAACTGAAAATTTACTACTTACTTGATGTGATGTTTCCAGTACCAAGGCAAGCCCAAACTTTGAGTCTCTTATCTTGACAGATTTCTATTCAAACAAAAATAAACATAGCTTTGAACATCACTAAATATTTTTTAAGCTAAACATCAAGGTAATCCAAAGGAAACAGGAAAAAAAAACAAAACAAAAGGCTTTTATGTTCGTTCTGATCACCCTCATTTCTGGCACATGACCCAGCACCATCTTTAATCCCAGGTGGTTGGTCACAGCTTGCTTTGAACACAAAAATCAATTTAAAGGTTGGCATGAGGTGTTTTGCACTGAGTCCTTTGATGAAAATTATTTATTATTGTTCCCACTAATATCAATGAAACTTGACAGTTTCTTTAGAAACTAACCCCCCATACATCTTACCATTTGTAGATATGGAATGCTGACATTAAATGTGTCATTCATATTTGCATGCCACACCAAACGTACATTAGTGATGTAAAATGCTCCAAGGTTTCCCTGAAACAGCAGCCAAAAGAGAGATACACGCAGCTATCAGTAAAGCAAAGGAAATCATCAAAGGGAATGTGCAATCAATGAAAGAAATCATACAGATAAACACAACAGACTTAGGAATCCCAACTGGTGGGGAGGCAGACCAGTTGGCTATTTACAATAGCAACCGAGGAGTTGAACCTAGGGCTAACCAGGCTCTGGTTGTTCAGATGTTGGATAGCGCTATCCACCAGATAAATCACCATCCAGCAGATAAGTATTGGGAAAGCTAATTGCACTATCCATTGAATAGATATTTATCCGGTAGATAGCGCTATCCTGCCTTTGAACAACCGGGACCAGAGCAACAACAGTAAACAACAACAACAATCTCAACTCCAATGCCCTACTTTCCTTTGTGTCAAATTCATTACTGTAATCTGAAACAAAGGCAAATAAAAATCAAACTGGTTCATAAAAATTTAAACCGCAACATATATACCTGGTCACTTGAAAGGTTCCAAACACCATTGATCTAAAAGAAACCAAGAGATATGATCATTATTTTCATGATTGACATGACACATAAGAAAAATTCAGCAACATGGTGTGGAAGGACTCTGAACTACAGCTTTGGGTCATATACCCAGGCTGTGGTTCAGAGTCCTTACTCAACAATTGTTGCTGAATTTGGAAATTAAAACTTATAGATCACAGTATATCCAGGTTTATTGTCAGAATGAAATGTTTTGGCATTACAAATTGTGCTACTTATTTCAAAGAAAACATAATTATATCAAGGATGGAGAACCAAAATGATGATTGAGTTGATAAAAAAGGAAAAACAAAAACCGCAAACAGATAATAATAATAATAATAATAATAATTTATTCATTTATAGTGCGCTTTTTAACATGCTAGGTGATCAAAAGCGCATAAGGGGGTAATGATTGCTCATTTTCACACCAACACTCTCAGATGAAGGGAGGGGAAGGGCATGGAAGTGTTGGGTGGTGTGGGGTGCAATGATTACCATCTCTAAATTAAGCTTTGTTATGCACTGTGCCCATGATGACAGAATAAAAAAGATCCACCCCACTTCTTAATGCAGGGTGCAGTTTTGAAAGCAACCTCCCATTCCTTCACTGACCGTTGGAGAAGGGTGGAAGGGAATACCCAAGCTGTGTCAATATAAGTATGATGTAAAATGGCAAATTCTGAAGGGTTGGAGGGAGGTGGGGGTAGGGGTGGAGTCATTTTTAACCAAAACATTTATTCAACAACACCACAAGATTTGCTATTTTCACAAACCACCACACAGCTATGAGTGAATATAATACCTTATCATAAACCTGCTCAAGTGGCAAAAGACGTAGCTGTTTGTTGAGGATAAGTGCTCCACGCAGTTTCAGATCGCGATAAAGCTTTGATGATTCATAGGCCCTGTCAATAACAAAGTTAAAACAACAGGCAACCCTCTCAGTAAAGGGAGCTCAAAGGTGAATTCAATGCAAGATTATGGGCATTCTTAATCATGAGCATGGGACTTATGAAACCACATGCCCTGCTGGCCTTTAAGTTCCGGGGAATCTATGCCTTTGGCATCAGCTTGTGCCTAACTAGTTCAGACTTTTTATTATATGCTACTCCTTGAAAAAATGGATCTTTCAAAAATGACATTACAAAACAACTTAAAAACAAAATTTGGTTCCCAGATACCATGAGTGGCACATGGTTTCAGTTACAAATATATTTTTTATAGCAAAGCAAATTTTTTTTGATAGACCAGTCACCACCCCATTTTAAAAATATATCCCTTAAAAAGTCCATTGGAAGAGTGACAGGTGAAGTATTCACTGTACATACCTGAAAACTGAAATGACTGTTGTAAAAAGTCTGGGGCTACCTGAAACCTAACAGAACAAAGTTTACAGTCAACTGTGAATATATGATGTAGGGCTTTGCCCAGGGTGCTATGGCTGCGCGGTGCCATTATACATGTATCTGAGGCTGCTTTAATTTGTAAGAGGCATTTAAAGGGTTCTTCAAAGACAAAGGCTGACAGCTTAGAAGGCTAAACTACGATGCTGAGTGCTACAGGCAAAAAAAAAACAATTTAGGTGCCACAGTTGAAAAGACAAGCAAATGTAACAGGCAGATATTTGTTGTACCGGGTATTTTCATCCTTCATTTGATAGAGTGGTAGGGTGGTTCTACTTAACCCAAGAAACAATAAAATTATTGTTTATTAAAATTATTTTAATTAAAAATCATGTAATACAGCATAATAGTCAAGATATAGACACAAAAATAGGGATTAACCCTTTCAACCTTAAGCTCACAATCTAAATTCTTATTGTCATATAGCTGACGCTTTTCCCACCACAGCGCATCCATTCATTGGCTAGTTCAGGGTCACATGGCATTTAAAAATAACACTGTTTCCCGCCAAATGCCATGAGTGGGCAACACTGCAAAAATTATGACTTCAGCAGGAAACAGTTCATTGTTACCAGCGAAATGTTGACCTCTGTTGCAAGTCATCAGAGCTTGCAGTTGAATGTGGCCGCTTTTCGTTGGAATCTCAGTGCGTTTTTCAAAATTTGGTTTTGTTTTTGTTGCCATTTCAAATCTCAATGTTTCCCTTGACTTCGTCTCAGGAAACATTGAGATTCTCGGGAAACAAAATTCACTGTTCCCCAAGGGACCAGTCATTAAGTGTTTATTGTGACCCCTACACATTTCCTATAGAAGTAGTAAAAGCACTCTAAAAGCAAGACATAATCAAAATAATTACGGTAGACATGAAATATCACTGTAAACTGAAAAGCAAATGAAGCTGATACTGATACTAAAACTGAATCAACTAAAGCCAAGCATGAATGATTTATTTTGAAAGCAAGCATGAGGATCAATACTGATACATAACTTGCTTCACTCCATTGCTTTCACTCACCAGATTAGTAAAAATGAATTCAAATCTTGTGTTGTTACACCTTGTTAACAAATACAAAGCTTCTGTTTGTCCTCGGAGTTTCTGAAGTGAAAATGAAGTATGAGTAAAAGCCTACCTGCCTTTCTTAACAGGTGGCTACAAGAAAACTTAGTTTTTATGTACAAAGTAAAGTTTAAGCTATTCACCCAGAGAATCTGTGACCTCTTCCCACCTACACCTGTAAGACCTCCCCCTAATTAATTTTAGGAAGGCTGACTTCATCCTCAATAATAACAATAATAATTAAAATAATAATTTATTGATCGATAACAAACGCTAACATTAAAATCCTATATACAATTAATTCGCTAAAAAAACTATTCGCTCAAAACACTATTTACAATTTCTTTCGATCAAAAAGAAGAGCACTTAGATTTGGTCAAACATAATGATAATAATGATAATAATAATCTGATGATAATAATTCAATAAAAACCTTGAACAATGAGGTGGCCGTGTCAATTGGTCTGTAACTGCTTTTGTAAATAGCAAAAATGTTTAACAACACACAAATTTCACAATAAAAAAAAAGTGTTCGATAAACCATGAAACTATAGTTATATAATAAAAAAATATATATGTATAAAAATCATAGGACCTAGATTTTGACAAGGCATCTATCTAGTTCAAAGTCCGCTTCTTAAACCTAGATGTTGGCACAGCATGTTCCCTGTTCCGCGTCCATCACTCTTTGCGTATACAATCTCTGGCAAGAACGTCATGGTAAGCCAAATATGTAAATCCGTATTCCCAGATTCCTCTATTGTCCTGATCTATTGTCCTGTAAATGTACTTTATTGTCTTCTTTTATATGTGCTCTAAATGTGGGCTAGCATGAAGTTTTTGCCCAATCTCTTCTTGTTGTTCTCGTGTTGCTTGTATATCTGCTTGAGGTCCAGGTCTCTATAAGAATCAGTGTTGGGGTGGCTTATGGTACTTTGCGAAACGAAACGAAACGAAACGAAATGGTACTTTGCGAAATGGTACTTTGCGAAACGGTACTTTACGAAATGGTACTTTGCGAAATGGTACTTTGCGAAACGCTACTTTGCGAAACGCTACTTTGTGAAATGGTACTTTGCGAAACGTTACTTTACGAAACGCTACTTTGCGAATAATAACTTCTGCTAACCCGTTGGCGCGTTCTCTCATCCTTCACTCGTGTTGTCAGCGGCAGCATGGCTTCGATCGATCGTCATGGTGCTCTCTCCTTCCGATTTCGATCGCAAAGGCCTTGGTCATTTCCGCGAAATTTGACCTCTCAGCGGTGGCCCACTTCTCACAGGTAGGCTTATTCACCAGAAGCAACACTCTGCTCTCTGTTAAACTACGTTCAGAATGAGAGTGCGTTGGCCGCCCTCTTGTTTTGCGTGGCTACTGGAAAAATAAACAGGCCTTCGGACCGGACTTCAGACACTATGGACAATACGGATCGGACCCCAGATAAGACAACTGGTGTGCATATGATCCAATTGGCTCTCCAGGCCAGAGCTTATTCTGGCATCCTTAAACAACAAGCAGATGGGATTGGATTCTTGTCCATTGCACACATTGTACGGTACTTTACGAAACGAAACGAAATGAAATGGTACTTTGCGAAATGGTACTTTTCACAAATAAACAGTGCAGAAGATCTTTTATAACACCCGAAAGATTTCTAGTACCTCTATTTGCAAATGACTGCAGTCTGTCAGAGCGGCGAAATTAGCAGTGTTACCATGGTGTTAATCAGTATCCGAAATACACATGGCTGCGTAACCACGTAGCAACGTCAGACTTTACAGTTTCGAAACGGAGTTCACACTGCGTTTTGCTTTGCGTGGGTCGGATATCAAAACTGCTTCTTCGTAGTTTTCGGCGGAGCTCAAAAATTGAGCCATGGTTTTAATCCATAGTGTCTCAAGTCCGGTCCGAAGGCCTGTTTAATTTTGCTTCGATTGCTTTATTCTCAAATCGTCAGGTAATGTCTTTTTCCTCTTCGTTTATCTCGCATTTCCTATGTTATCCGTATTTCCTATGTTATTTCAATTGCTGTAATAAGTTGTTCCGCTCTTAATGTGTTATGTATGTTACTTTATCCTAGAAACCACTGGCAACATGATATATAAACAGGTTTAAGAGTTTAAGTCTCTTCACGGTTAAATTTGCTGGTGCGTTGGTTACACGGGCCACCGCTGAGAGGTCAAATTTCGCGGAAATGACCGAGGCCTTTGCGATCGAAATCGGAAGGAGAGAGCACCATGACGATCGATCGAAGCCATGCTGCCGCTGACAACACGAGTGAAGGATGAGAGAACGCGCCAACGGGTTAGCAGAAGTTATTATTCGCAAAGTAGCGTTTCGTAAAGTAACGTTTCGCAAAGTACCATTTCACAAAGTAGCGTTTCGCAAAGTACCGTTTCGCAAAGTACCATTTCGCAAAGTACCATTTCGTTTCGTTTCCTTTCGTTTCGCAAAGTACCATAAGCCCGTTGGGGTAACATACTCGTACATCAAAGAACACTGACCTTTGCCTTTCCCAAAAACCTCTGGCCTGGATGTCTAGGCGAGCGTCGGGAGCTCTGTTAGCTCCGCTTGGCAGCGACTCTCCCGTGAGCTCCTGGAGGACGGGCTCAATCTCGACATCATTGCAAACCATGCTAAGCAATCAAGCATGTCTGCCTCAAGATCTCTTAGCTCATTATGGTGCTGTATTATAAAGCCGCCCCGCCTACAGACCATGGCATGATCAACATTAAAGACATCGCCACACACGCAAACAGATGGCTTGTCGGCGATTTCCCAGTCATATCTGAGCTTTAGAGCGTCTCGAAACTCGCCCTTGTTCAGAGTGAAGCCCATTTCTTCGATCGGTATGACTGTCAGCCAGTTAGATGCACATTTTTTGGAAGCAAGTTCAACAGCGCACTGTATCTTGAGAGGAAGAGAGTTCTTGGTGTTGTTCAGTCTTGTTAGAAGCACTTCATAATAATAATAATAATAATAATAATAATAAATAATACAGCTACTATATACGTTTATGTTGTGGTTCAATTTTATCTTCCTTTATTTCAAACTCAATATCGTATCCCAAAAATAAGGAAAATAAAATTTAAACCAAGGATGAAATTGAACCACAATATGTACAGTAAACAACAGTGATGTAAACATCTTCACTTGAAATTTAAGTCAGATGTTCTTCATTCTTTTGTCTTGCTGCTTAATACGTATTTTAGAGTTATGGGAAAACATTTTTTTTTTTTGGGGGGGGGGGTCAATTAGCAGATCACAGAACTGCTATGTTGATTATAAGTTATCATCATGATTAAAACAGATTAAAATACAACAGTACAAAAGTTATATATGTTGTAATTAATTATCATAACAGCAGAAAGTATCACCATAAATACATACTGAATTTGCTGATCTTGTGGAGACATTGACCACACAACTGAAACCTACAGCTACAAATAAGAAAAGACAGTAACAATGTCTTATTTTATTATATAAACACCAGTGAAATACCAAGTGAGCTTTCCCGCGAAAACGTCATATCTTCACACATGAAGATAACATGTCATCTTTACACGTGAAGAGATCACCGACGTTATGGTTACATAATATATCGCGCCTTTGTTGTTTACAACTGGCTTTCCTCGGAATCTAGAATTCCAAGGGGCATCATTTTAGACTTTATCACGTTGCAATAAAAATGAATTTGGTTTTCCTCCATGCTTTAAGGCCGTGTACTTCTTCCATGTTTAGTAACGACACGTTCTACTTTAAGACCATTGAAAATATTAAAGTGAAATGGTTTGGTATTTCACTGGTGTTTATATAATAAACAGAATATTACATGCCCGCCTATGGATACGAATTTTATCTTCGAGTAGTCAACTCGATATCCCACGAGTGAGCGCTGCAGTTATTATGGGTGCTGTTATTGGCTGTACGGCCCACTAAATTTGAAAGTTTTCTTTTCCTCACACCTGATTAACCTCAGAGAAATAATAAATACCTTACTAAACTCGTTTTCTCGGTCTGTACTGTAAGTTACGGATCCTTGTTTTTTCTCCTTGATTTATGACCCACGCGCTTCGCACTTGGGCCATAAGTGAACGGGAAAAAACTTGATCCATAACTTACAGTATGGACCTCGAACTCGGTTAGTAAGAGGTATTTAATGCACAGAATTTAGTGAAGTTGTTGGAAGTGTATTCTCCTCCGTTGTCGTTCCCAAGGACTTTAACATCTTCCTCTACCAGAATGTTCAGCTTCATAATCTGATAACCAGTATGTTTCTCAACAGAGCTGACATATTCCATGAACTTAGAAAGTACTTCACTCTTGGATTTGATGAAGAAAACGGTGGTAAGCATGTATTTACTACCACCTTTGGATTCCACTTGCATTGGGCCACATACATCACTGTGTACAATCTCGTATGGTCTGGTTGCCCTGTGTTGGCTCTGTTTAGGAAAAGGCTTCTTCTGCATTTTGCCAAGGGCACATGCTTCACATTCCTTTTGGCTTTGGGTGTCAACATCATAGTTCATGCCATCAACCATTTCTTTATTCTTTAACTGATTCACATAAGTGTAGTTTAGATGACCTAATCTACAGTGCCAAACTGCAAGTGACGGTACACTGTTAGCTCTTGAAACTTGAGCGTACTCGATGGTATTGACTGTGTAAAGTTTGTCACGCAACAGACTACCAATGATAAATTCCTGCCCATCCTTCAGTACTAAACACTTATCCTTATCAAAGCGAATTTCAGCTCCCATCAACGCCATTGCAGGTACTGAAAGTAGGTTCTTGGTAAACTTTGGTACAAACAACACTTTGTGCAATTCAAGGACAACATCATGGCTACTGTTTAGTGAAGCAAGTCTTACCTTCCTTTCGCCAAAAGCACTAATTACTGTGTTGTCTCCCAGGTAAATGTTCTTTGGTTGTTGGTATTGAACATAGTTCTCCAGAAAGCTTCTATCGTTTGCCATATGCTTTGTCGCTGCTGAGTCAATGAACCATTCCGGCATCGGACCGATTCACCGTGCTTGAGATTAGTGCAACTCCTTCGACATGTTCGAGTTCGGCCATGTTTGAAGTTTGTTTTCTTTTGATGTTCTGTTGGTCATTGTATGGACAGTTCTTCACAATATGCCCATCCTGGTTACATTTAAAGCATTTAACTACTTGGTATCTCTCACGTTCATTACGGTGAGACTGAGTATGTTTATTGGCGCTGAAATTCTGGAAACGTGCACCACGACCACTACCACGTGCTTGATATCTTCCTCTGTTGAAACTCTGTCCTCTTTTGACAAAAAACGTATTGTCAGATTCTTGCTTCTCGTTCTTTTC
>OX419343.1:7434240-7444240 GCA_948470475.1 Galaxea fascicularis | reverse complement strand
CCCCCCCCCTCGGGCTCGACACTGATAGGTGCATTAGAAAATTGTGACTCAGCCAACTGTGATGAAGCAAAATGGTTTATGCTCATAGTCATGTAGTCCCTTGATACAACGTGGCAAAGACCGATGATAAATCGAAAATGTACGTTAGCACATGTTTGAATGGTGGCTGTGGCTCTGCAGCAAAACAGTAAACAAAATATATTATCACAATACAGAAGTCCTTACTAGAGTCCTGGCTCGAGTTCTGGCATAGATTTTATTTTATCGGTAAATACCATACAATAAGGAAAGAACTGTGGAGCTCCGCTTTTAGGCTTGCCTAAATATATATATTAGGACTGTTTAACAGTCTGCCAATCCAACTCAAGCGGAGTGCTTTAAGTTGAGACCACCTTTACTTGTCTCTTGAAAAAGAACTTCTCTTTTTATTTTCTCTTTTTTGTTTTTCCATAAAAAAAATTAAAAAGCTTGGCTTGAACTTTCTTAATAACTTCTTGAGGAACACTAAGCATTGAGGCTGTATACACAAATTTCGAAATTCCTGGAGGAATTTCCAAGAGGAGTCTCCCCATCAGTGTGTGGTCACGAGACAACCAAATGTTTAATTTAGTTTCCATCTTTTGAATTTTTACAAAAAAATTCAAATTATTATTTTTGTCTCTATCGTGTGAGATGTAGGTTCCTAAGGTCCTAATTGGGTCCCTTGCGATATTTATTTCTAATGGTTTGGTTTTGTTATTATTTTTATTTTATTGTTTTTTTTGACGAGCCTATCCAGATGGCCTTTGTCTTCTTACTGTTTAACTTTAGGCCTGAAAGTTCCGCAAAAGCAACACACTTTCATGCAAGGACACAGTATCCTTGCAATTATTGTAGTGTCGTCAGCAAATTGGCTTAGTTTGACTTCACTGGAATTAGGCAATTTAATGTCTGTAATTTTTGGATTTTGCCTTATCTTTTATGCAAGAACTTCTATGCATACGACAAATGATAAGGGACACAGTGGGCATCTTTGCCTTACTCCCCTTGAAAATAATTAGTCATGTATCCGCCGTTTAAAACTCCACTCTCAACGTCACGGTAGAGCACAGAATTCCATTTCTGATTGTTAGGGCCAAAATTGAAGAAATTTAAAGTGTGATCAGTGGACGAAAGGCCACTCCAACGTATCAAAGGCTTTTTCGACGTCTATGAAGAGAAGTATTCCCGGCCAGAAACTTTGTTTAACTCAGTGAATTCCATTAGGTCATTCAATAGCCTCACATTTTCGCCGATATATCGTCCTTTGACGAAACCTGTTTGGGCCGAGTGATTCAGTTTAGGCAGCTTCGGCTCAATTCTTTTTGCTATAGCTCTAGCTAATATTTTATAATCAACATTAAGCAATGTTATCGGCCGCCGGCTACTTAAACCATAAGATTGCTTTCATCTTTCGGTATTAGTTAAATGACTCTATTTATGGCATAATACATTTGTTGAACAAGACTTGTTACCGGCTTAACAGACATGCCCCCCAGTCATTACGACTTACAAACTTGTGTACCTCGAATTCCGGATTGAATTCGTTTTTAGGGAGCGGGGAAACGCGGGAGTACTTTGAGAAAAAACGTCTCAGAGGAAGGACAAGAGCCAACAGCAAACTGAGCCCGCAGATGACGCAGAGTCTGTGAATCGAACCCGGGGACTGGAGGCAAGTGCACTTACCACATAGATCTCGAAAAGTTTAAATATATGTACAACTGTTCGATCACGTGCGATATTAAACTGTGGCCGGCCAGTTAACCACTCGCCAATTTTGCTCGCGATTAACATTGACACAAAATATTTAGTTTACGACTTCTCTTCAGGCGCGTAGCGTGGTCATTTTTTCAAGTACGCACAAGTACATGATCTAGAGACCTGAGTAAACTGAGCGAAAATACTGCGTTCTGCAAAGTTAAAACATGGGATAGCTTTTGTTTTAGTTTTTAGAATTTAATCAAAGTGGTGTTTTCATCACGAAATCTTGGTTGCGTGCAAGTAAAATGTTAAAAATAGAAACAATTGCTAAAAATTTCAAAATTTTCTGTTCACTTCAAGTACGCACGTGCGTATATGCGTATAGGACGCTACGCGCCTGCTCTTGTACTTAAGAAAACAGAAATCCAAGTCCGCAACATTATACTTTCGTAAACCTTGATAAATGTGTTCTCGACTCCGCTCACGTTCAACTCAACTTTTTTCCGACCCTTCAGGATTCTCTCTGCTCAGTCACTTGCATAACAATAGGACAGGACAATTTTGAATTTCCCGTGAGGGCGGTAATATATTCAACGATCCGCTCACAAAAACAATAGTACGTCCGCCACCTCAATTTCGCATTGTGAGAGATGCTAACATAAATCTATAATTCTTAATGTGTAACATTTACGACTTGAGTTGATCAAAATTAAGCTAATTTAGAATCTGGACTGAACGCGCTCTAAACAAGTATTTCCACTTTCACGAAAAGCAAGTTTGGATAACCTGGCTATAGAGTCTGAATGGTTCTCCTCCTTTTTTTTTTAAGAGGGTCTCAATGGGGTTAACCGATAGGCGTAAAACGGCCAAAAATTTAATCGATAGCCGTAAAAATTGAAAAATTTTAACCGTTAGCCGTAAATGGGGTAAAAAGAATTAACCGTAAAATTGTTCCCTAGATTTGTTAATTTTAAGGAAGGTGCTAAACTCACTTATGACCTGTTGCGTTTCTTAATTCGTCGCTACTTTGACTCCGTACATGTCGTACATGTGGTTCATACGTTTTTTTGGCCAAGCTCGTTTTCAGGACCCCGGTAGTCTCACTTGACCTCACTTGGCCTGCGTTTTGTAGGACAAGTTGACAGCTTTTTGTTTTTAGATCTCCAATTTCTTCACCCAGTGTACATGTGAGTTGAACGATGTCGGTATTGAAAGCTGTTGTTAGTTTTTATCGAACGGGTGAGGAAAGGCCAATCGAAAGGTACAAGGCAAGACTCAAAGTCCAAGAAGAGCATCGGACACTTTCAACGTTCAAGAAAAACGTTATTGACTTTCTTGGTCTTAACGAGCAGGCGAGGAAGTTCGGTCTTGGGTTATTTGACCTTAAACTTTACCGCCTCGCCAAAATCAGCGGCAAAATAGAAAATTATTCTTTATCGACCCAGCAGCAGCTAGATCTGGAACTAACCCTGTTGCTTGACTCAGATAGTGAAAGCGAGCTGAACAGTAAGTACTCTTAAAGTTATGAATTTTGTACTAAGATGCCGCGTGGCACGAAATTTTTGCGGGACTTTTATCTTGCGGATTGCAGAAACTAAATTAGCTCCTCAAATGTTTGGGGAGCTAATTGTTTCGATAGCGAAAGTCTGGTTTTCTTGCTGGGGATTAATAATTGTGATTTTCAGGAGGTCGTGCACTCGAAATACCAGTAAAGCAACTAGCAGAGATGTCACTGTTTGTCAAACACGTTGCCGGTAAACATTGACAATTTGTAACAATTCCCTGTTTTTCTCCGACGCTGCTGCAGACAGTCGTTCTGTACAGTCCTTCGCTATCGTAAAAACACTGGACCCTGAATTTTTTTTTTTTATAACTGGATGCCTACTTGCAGATGCATTATCGATTCACTCTGGCACGTGGACAACAGATACTAGAAGCTGCAAAATACATGGCATGGCTATATTTTGAGACAATTTAACACGCATATAACACCATACAAGGACAAACAGAACACCAGTCCTACAAGTAAATGTAAGAATGTATGACGTTGTGTATGCCCCTGTATTGAATCCTTTTTCGTAGTTCACAATTCTATACGTAAAATAATATTAAAAGTGGTATGATCTATCAAATATTAATGTTTCAAGAGAATAACTTATATAAGCCCGAGATGATCATAAGACTTTTTCTTTGCTTCAAAGATTAAAAAAAAACACAGGTTTATTAATATTTAACCGTTTGCAACAAAAGAAATTAATTTTTAACTTTTTTGTTAACCGTAACTGAAAAAAATTAACCGATAGCCGTAAAAGAGCCAAAATTTTAGCCGATAACTGTAAAAGCCACCACCCCATTGAGACCCTCTTTTAAGGGGTTTTCTGTTTTCTTTGTTCCAAAATAAAACGACCATGCCATTAACTAGAAAAAATTACCATAACTAAAATAAAACGATTTTATTGGTGCTTAACAATGCCTTTAGCGCAACGGTAACATTAACCATTTCCCGACCGAGGACGCTGTGATCCACACTGTAGCTTGCACACTGTAGCGAAACCAAGCACGCGCCATTTTTTTAGCTCATGGATGACGTAGTCATGCCATGAGGTTTTGTTGTGGGTCTGAATGCCCCTCACTCACTCAGGGATCACTTATTCGTTCACTCACTCACTCGATTCTGATTAATTTATTCATTAAACTTTTCCCCCGTCCCTCCCCTGGTAAGTATTGCTTTTGTCTCCATAGTCTTCTTCGTCCAACCTTTGCAAATTTCAGGGTGTACCACAAAGGCGGAGAATTTTGCTCTGCAGATATTGTTTACGTGTTTAATGTTCATGGCGTCGGTTTTTCGTTTCGATTTTCCAACTCAACAAAGGTCTATTTTGTTTAAGGATCAGTGATCAGATAAAGTTAATAAGATGAAGAACACGATTTGCGAGAATTGAACTTTGAAATCTTCAGAGCAGCGAAAATGAACTTCGAGATATCGCAAAAGCAACTATGAAGCTTATCACTGTGCGGTACCTGGGCAGTAGTAAACGAGAATTTTTTGCCACAATATGATGGAAGAATGAAGAATGAAGAAAATCGGCAAAAAAAGGAAACAGGAGAAAGACTTTCTAGCCAAAAAACCGAATTCTGGCAAGCAACGCATTTGATTTATGAGCAACACATGATCGATTTTAATAAGCAGGTACGTAATGAAGTATTTTTGAAGACGCTCTTTTCATGGTGAACGCTCGATTGCATATATGATCTTGTTTAGAGAGGCTATATCCCTTGGCTTAAACGATCAGTATAACACTTTGTCAACATTTGACAAAAACACAAGGACCACAAGCATGCAAATATTTTTCTCTGTGAGGATATAATTTGGTCTGACAAGCAGCTATAACGGCTAATCTGTTCGAACAACAAAATATTTGGAAAGTCAAGTTAATTGTAGCACAAAGCATAAATAGATGGATTGAATATCTCACCTTACAAAGCAAAAGTTTTATGCTGGACCCCGAATCGCTCAAAACATTGTGACTGTAAAGCGTGACTAATTTCCCTCAGGACTTTCACACAATATTGGGATGTTAGCTCGCATTCAGAATAGTCGGAAATTTTATTACGACCAAAAACGTTTCTAAAACTAACTTAAAATGAGCCGTCGACCAGTAAGAAACTTTACCTTGCCTGTTACACTTCTTAACAAAGCGATCACCTTTGAATATTATTTTTATAGTCCGTGTAAAAATTTGCATATTTGTGCTCCATCGCCGGTTCAAATTACTTACGTCTGTCAATTTCGTCTAATGTAATGGTTCTGGCGTCTGTCAAACGGAAAATATTAGCGCGTAAACGGTTCTTTTACCAATAGGTGTATTTGAAAAGGATGCGCTCCCACAACACACAAACGAAAGTACAGGTTTCTTGCACATATCTTTTTAGAAAATAAAGTTGTTGAAAATTCAAACTATTTTTATGTTCCCCATCCATGAACTGGCTCATAGGAGCCTTTGATTACGCTATTCTCGGTTTTCACATGACGTCAGCAAAATAAAAAAATAAGGAATTATCTATCCTTTTGAGATTTTAGTTTAGCTACTAACTAGAACAGCTGAAGAGTTATCTTTTCACAAATTTTCAGTTTGATTGGTTTGTTCGTGTTGTGATAAAGCAAGGTTGAATTTCTAAGCTTTTGCGTGACACGATATTAAACTGGCGGCCGAGAATGCTGTCACGTAGGTTAAAAAAAGTGACTTAGCCGCTGAGATTTCGCAAACTGAACAGTCCTTGAATGAGAATAAGTACTCATGTAGATGTTTATGAGCTCTCAGAGGACGACTATGGGCTTTTTATGGCAAAACTCGATGACATATGTTTTTGTTAGCTTCCGGCCGCCATATCTGTGTCCCTCAGAGGGACACAAACATGGCGTCTCCATACAAAAGCCTTAAAATTTAAGTGGAACGTTTCTTCGAACATCCCCCGCACGAAACATCGCATAGACCTGAATCTTGCGAGACTGTTCGAATATTCATCTTCTTTTGTCTCTTTGATTCTTGACTTTATTTGTTGCATGGTTTTGATGACGGTGTGACAGTGAGAACCGGCAATTCGTTTAATGGTTTTGCGCAACCCAGTTTTCAGTACATGGTTTTTGCTGCACACGATATGAAATCACACGGTTATAAAATCTTTTGTAAAGAAGAGTGCCACCTGCCTTCATTAGAGCGCTACTGTTAACTTTATCTCACCTTTGGATTCTCTTCACACATTAAACGGTTTGATTGACAGGCGTTGAAATCTGCTAAGAGATTTGAGTATTCCCAAACCTAAATTTGTCAACCAATCACAGCCGACTCGTCGTGGATATGCTAATTGATATGCAGCCCGTTGTAAAATTATGCACTGCAAATACATGTCGCGAAAGACAATAGTATTCTGGGCGATGGCGGGATCGAGAAGAGCGAAGATGGCTTCAAGCTCCAGGATTCCTCCTTTTGGTCTTTTTGTCAAATGTATCCCCATTGGATATTTGCACCGTCTTACATTTTGCTCAAGCAAGGTGGCCCTAATTGTTATTTTAGGTATGTTTTTACGAAGCCGCCTAGGCTTTAAAAGTTATGGAGCGCCGTTTGTAAAAAAAATTATTTAGCTTAATTTTGTCATTTTTTTCGTTATTTACTAAATAACGTTTTGTGACATGTTATCATTCGTTAATGATTTGATATAATAAATCCTGATTTCAAATCATGCGTTTATGATTTGATATAATAAATTATTATTTCAAATCATGCGTTTGTGATTTGATATAATAAATTATCATTTCAAATCATGCGTTTGTGATTTGATAAAATAAATTCTTATTTCAAATCATAAACGCATGATTTGATACAAAAAATCCTGATTTCAAATCATGCGGCTATGATTTGATATAATAAATTATTATTTCAAATCATGTGTTGGTGATTTGATATAATAAATCTTGATTTCAAATCATATGTTTATGATTTGATATAATCAATGCTGATTTCGAATCATACTGTTTTTATTTCATATCACGGACTTAGGCCCAGTTCAAACGTCGAACTTTTCATGCGCCGAATCAAATACCTATTTGGGTCGACCCAAATAAATTAAAATTCGACGTTGGTTCAGACGTCGAATTAAATGCGTCGAATTATATGTGACTCTTGATGTTTTTCCGAAAATACATTGAAATAATTGATGTATTAGGCCCGGTTCAAACGTCGAACTTTTCATGCGCCGAATCAAATCATTTGATTCGGCACATGAGAAGTTCGACGTTTGAATCAATTAAATTCGACAAATTTGATTTGGGTCGACCCAACTATTAAATTCGACCGGCTTAGTCGAATTCAATAGTTGGGTCGACCCAAATCAAATTCGTCGAATTTAATTGATTCAAACGTCGAACTTCTCATGTGCCGAATCTAATGCATCAATTATTTCAATGTATTTTCGGAAAAACATCAAGAGTCACATATAATTTGACGCATTTAATTCGTCGTCTGAACCAACGTCGAATTTTAATTCATTTGGGTCGACCCAAATAGGTATTTGATTCGGCGCATGAAAAGTTCGACGTTTGAACTGGGCCTTAGATTCGGCACATGAGAAGTTCGACGTTTGAATCAATTAAATTCGACGAATTTGATTTGGGTCGACCCAACTATTGAATTCGACCAGCTCGGTCGAATTCAATAGTTGGGTCGACCCAAATCAAATTCGTCGAATTTAATTGATTCAAACGTCGAACTTCTCATGGGCCGAATCAAATGATTTGATTCGGCGCATGAAAAGTTCGACGTTTGAACCGGGCCTTACTGATTTGAAATCGTAGCTCAGTCATTGACTATTTGATGCTCCGCGGAGCGGATGATGGTCAGTTCAATCGCTTATTTGAAACCACCAAAAGCCTTCTTTCAAATGATAAATCTTTATTTGATATCAGTAAAACCATGATTTAATTTAATAAGTAATAAGTAACTGCAGCGCGTCCATGTGACCTGACACGTGGGTTTACTAGCGTGGGAGTAATCGCAAAGATGGAGACACAACCAGACCAGCTGTCGAGGTGAAATGGGGTTGGAAGGCCTACACGACTCCTGTTCGCGTGTTTGGCGCTTCTATCTCGGTTCTATTGACCGATTTAGCTTCTTGCTTGTTTTAAGTGAAGCAACACGGTGGTTTAGAGGATAGCATGATGGTGATGGTGATTGAAACAGCCATGTGTTGAAATGTCGCACGTTATGTAATTTGATACCAAAGGTCATTTCTGGGATTAAATTCTGCATTTATCGTTCGTTTGTTTTGACTCTTGTTTTTTCTGTTTAGCGACTGCGGTCCTTTATATGCCATCTGAAGCATTTTGTCTAGCTTTGGTTTGGCTCGTTTCAGTGCGTTCAGTGACAGAACAGCCTCTCTCTTGTTATCAAGGATAGGAATTTTGAGCCGCGTAATATGATCATCTTGCGGTAGTGGACAAAACACTGACCCCTAGTCCATGGACTACCCTAATAGACTACCTAAATGGACTACCCTAAAATGGACTACCCCTAAAAAAAATACTATTTCAGATGACTGGTATGTTATAAGAAGCTGTGATTATATACTTACATGAGGGTCCCCTATACCACTTTGGAAAATGCATTCACGTAAAAATATTGAGACTGTTCACGCGTCACGGATAATTCCCAAAATTCGTTCACGTTCACGATAAAATCAATATCGGCAATCACAAATCACGAATGAACAAATAAACCTAAATCACGTTTCACGAGAAAAAAATAGTCCCAATCACGTTTCACGAAAAAAGTATAGGGGACCCTCTTACATTGGGCGGATGATGACCAGTCTTATTTGTTTTCGCTCCACATCACCTTCATCCGCCATTTTGAATAACTATACTGAATAAAACAACCGCTGTACACAAAAAGCGTAGATTAAATCAAAACAAATATTCTGCACGACTCTGCACACTAATAATAATGATAATAATGAGGATTTATATAGCGCTTTTATCCAAAGGGCTCAAAGCGCTTTACAACACTTTCATGAGTGTGGGTTCTTTAACGTCCCACACCAATACTGTGAGACGGGACCTCCGGTTTTTTAATTTCGTCCTTATCCGAGAAGACTAGAAAGTCTAACCATTTGCAGATGTCATTACAAAGGTAGCATTTTCTCCTCAGTTATTTAAAGACCTGAGTGTTGGTCCGGCCTGGGCTAGAACCCCCGACCTCCCGCACAGCAGTCCGGTTGGTGAGCCAACCGGTCGGCGGTCGATACCGGGGACACTACCGGGGGACACTATAAAATAATTCGAAACGAAAACAAATAAGACTGGTCATCATCCGTGCAATGTAAGTATATAATCACAGCTTCTTATAACATACCAGTCATCTGAAATAGTATTTTTTAGGGGTAGTCCATTTTAGGGTAGTCCATTTGGGTAGTCCATTAGGGTAGTCCATGGACTAGGGGTCAGTGTTTTGTCCGCCACCTTATCTTGCAGTGTTTGTACATTACCGGGCCCAGTTATTTGGTTTTGTAGAAAGGCGTTGTGTTTCTTTTGCGACTATTCGTCTCTTTATCCTTTCTTTAGCGTTGTAGCTTCTTAGAGAGCTATGCAACACGTGAAATTGAGCGCTAAAATCCGCTTTAATTACGGCTGTGTGTTTGTCATCGTTTCGCTCCGCCCTGTAACTGCAGTTACTGCCCTCTCGACGGCTCTAGACACCGCAGAAGCGATTGACCTCAATAGCTGGTC
>OX419343.1:7331740-7424240 GCA_948470475.1 Galaxea fascicularis | reverse complement strand
TAGTTCGTAGGTGTGTGCGAGAAGAATTAGGTAATTCGAGAGGGAATTCCACTACCCAGACTTTAGTTAATAGAACGAGAAACCTGATTCGATCATCTGCGTCCTTCGCTGCAAGACAGCTCGGCGAAGCAAGTCAACAACACCCAGCGGTAGCGTGCACACGAGCGCGACTTGATTTTGTTGAGCTTGATCGAAATCTGTCTTGACCTTGATAGGAAATCTGTTGAATGTGATGCCGTGATTTGAAATCTGTCTTGACCTTGATAGGAAATGTGTTGAGCGTGACTTGATAATCTGTCGTGACCTTGATAGGAAATTTGTTGAATGTGAAGCCAATTTTGCTTCTTGAATTTTGCACCATTTGGCTTTCCATAAATCGGACGGGGTAAGTCCAGTTCCTCGAGCTGTCTAGTCGCGGCACCTCGTGCAACATTCGAGTCACTCAACAAATGTTGTAACGATGTTGCAGCAGCTTGTTGAAAGAAATAGAGCTCGTCTCTATTTTCGTTCAACAACGTTCAACATTTATTATGGCATGATCACTGTTCAACATTTGTTGAACAAGACTTGTTACCGGGCTTAACGACCTTAACAGTCACTACGACTGACAAAACTTGTCGCCCTCGAATTCCGGATCGAATTCCTTTTTAAGGAGAGGGGAACGCGGGAGTACTTCGAGAAAATCTTCTGAACCCGCATATGACGCAGAGACTGGTAATCGAACCCGGGGACTGGACGGAGGCGAGTGCACTTACCACATAGATTTTGAAAAGTTTATATGAACAACTGTTCGCCGATCACGCGCGATATTAAACTGTGCCCAGCCAGTTAACTACTCGCGGATTTTGCCCGCGATTAACATTGCCAAAAATATTTAGTTTGCGACTTCTCTTGTACTTAAGAACACACAGGTGCAAGTCAGCAACATTATCCTTTCATAAACCTTGATAAATATATTTGACTCCGCTCACGTTCGGGGCATGAAGAGGAAAAGTAGAATAAGAAAAACGAAAATTTTTGCCTTGGAATAATGGAATGATTGGCTTAGTGTTTTGAGAATAACGAAATTTTCTTCGCAATAACCAATCATAGTTTCATTTTCTTCACTAGAGTAATGGAAATTTTGGAATAATAGACACTCCATCATTCCTTTTCATCCCCCAAGCTAAGGTGTATGATGTTTGCAAACAAACTTGATCCACGAAAGTTATGGTTGCCTACGTCCACGCGATCACAATCTTCTGGTGTTTGATGCGACGTCTGCAGTAGCTTCGACTGATCCAGTCGAATACTTCTCAGAGGTTCGCCAGACATGCGCAGAATCCGATGCAAAAATAAAGTGAAAAATATTGTGTTTTACTCACAATTCAGCGTTTCTTTCTAAATGCCATGAAACACGCTCACGATTTAAATGCGTCTTTATTTGATTCGACGTCTAAAATCAACAGTGTTCGTGGGGATGGTAAGTCTTCTCGGGTGGCGTCTAATTTGGCGGCAATTTGCATAATTTGGATTAGAGGAGAAAGTGCGAAATCTTAAAAATACGTTTACGGTTGTTGTAGCCTTAATCTGTTCTATTTAATTCATGAAAATAATCTCAGTCCAAGTTTCTTTGAGAACACATTTTTCCTGTTTAAATCCTACCTCTGTAGTGGGGTTACAGGGGTGAAAAGGTCTATTGCAATAACTAATGATCAGCATAAATTGGAGGCTACACTGAAAACACCAGAGACCATCTATGTTTCAAATATGTAATTGCGCGTGGGCGATTAATCTCGTACTCAGATCTCACTCTGTGTTACGCTGAAAAGTGACCCTTTCCCTTGGCCGTGGGAGATCTGGGTACAAAATTAGTGGGCGATTGAACTAACCAGCTGCGCTAACAGAAGAAACGTGATACTGAAGGATTGACATTAACGAGAAAGTTGGCGGAATCACAGAACAACAGCTCGTAGAAGTAACACACACATGTTGAAAGATCGCCTGCTTAAAAACTCCGCTGGAGATATCCCCTTTAAACCATGAAAATGAATAGAAGCATTCTAATTTTCAATTAGACATTGAACAACGATCTCTCACGTGAGCACACCTGCCAACACAAACTTCGATGGCTAACTGTATCAAGAACTTCAGGATCACGGCTGGGAAGGACCATAAGAAACTTTGAAAGCGAACTGGGGGAAAACAAAACCAAAAACATCATGCGAGAAAAAAGGACAAGAAATTAAATTCAAACAAGAAAGGTAAAGAAAAAATTCATGCGCTTGAAAAACAAACCCTGCACAAGTAATAGGCGAATGAAGAATCGTGCGAACTGAAAATCCCTTTTTAATCTTGTTTAAGTAGCTAGAAATGAGTTCGGTAGGGCAACTACAGGCAGAAACGATAGGACGACCTGGGTTGTTCGGTTTGTGAATTTTTGGCAAGAAGTAAATGCACGAGGTTCTAGGAGTGGTGATGATGAGATTACTAGCAGAGGCCGGTAATTCTTGATTGACTGTAAGGTTCTGACTGGTGTCCTATCGTCAAATCTTTGCCATCATAGTAAACACGCACAAGAAATTTTGCGCCATTTCAATTTCTCCGGCCGAGACAAACTGATTTTAATTATGGACATTACATCTCTTTTCACTGTCATTCCCAATGGCGAAGGTCTTCGAGCACTTAAGCACTTTTTGATCAACGCACTGACAAAGACCCAAGGTCGGAAACGTTACTCCGCCTTGGCAACTATTTCAAACAAATTAATGGTGTAGAGATGGGCACAAATATACTCGGGAAATTTCAGCAACTTCATTGGCTTTCCTAGATATCAAAGTTTCTATCAGCGGCAGCGGCTTGTGTACCAGCAGTGAGCACTACAAACCTACAGATTCTCACAGTTATTTGTTGTATTCATCGTCACACCCATCACAAGTCAAGAATTCCATCCCCTAATCCCTGTTGTTAATTCTTATGTAGTGATTTTTCCAGCAAATGAGAGGAGATGTGCCATTTTTTCGAAAAACGTGGCTATACTGTCCCTCTGGTCAAAGCGGGCCATCATCACGCAAACGTCACAAAAGGATGAGAATGACAGAATTCCATTCACCCTATGTTTTTATCCTCATAAATTAGGCAGTCAAAAGCATCATTGTTAATAACTTTAAATTACTCCAAAATGATCCTGAGACTGGCATGGTAGGATCTTTTCGCAACCTCCACTAATTTGATTCAAACGCGACAGAAACGTAGGCAACGTTTTGGTTAGAAGTGCACTCAAGACAAATGAGCAACGCGGCACTTTTAAATGCGCACGCTCATGCTGCAAAATTTGTCCTTTCATCCAAAACAGTAGCAAAATATCGGGATCTAAGCGATTTTTTAAGATCTCAAATGTCATTTATTGCATAACCTGTATGTTATGCAACGAATTATACATATGCGAGACAGGAAGACAACTAGACGACCGATTCCGCGAACACCTTCGCGATGTTGAGAAGAATGACAAGGATGTATCTAAGCCAGTCGCTCGTCATTTTACACTCCATAACCACTCCATCAAATCGGCACCCTCAATCTCCACGGTATTAACAAACGCTCTTCATTCAATTAATGTATTTCTATTTTTCACGTTGCCATGTTACTACTAATGGCGTGGCTACATCTCCTCTATATAAACTACACACAACCCATAATTCCTCGATTCGCTCTGATAAAGGACTAACGCTCGAAACGTCAGCTTTTAGAATCCCTGTACGGTGGTCAATTTACATTTAATAAAACCAAATTTTTGAATGAAAAATCATTGGAGCTGAAAACCCCGCCTCCCACTCTTCCCCTCTACCTCCACCTTCCCCATCACTTTTCTAGTGGTCCGTTTCTTATCAGTCACTCTACTGAATTTACTTTCTCTGTCAATCCTTGGCCCCTTTGGATCACTCACGATTGCTTACTTTACCCAACTTTCGTTTTCCTTTCCCGTCAATTGATCCGTTCTTTCCGTCACTATAATGTAGGACACGTACACAGCAACTGTCCCCGTGTGGTCAATATCATGTAACCACAGGCAGCCCAATCGTGGTGTGTGACATCAAAAGTTTATATAAAGAAAATACCGTTAAAAGCTAGAATTCCAATGGACCGAATATCTGTGGAAATATTGATATTCTAGCCAAATAAAGCCTTGCTACCTTCACTCTACTGTTTCTTGTCACTTTCTGGGACGTCTAAGTGCAATGCCATCGGTTTTTCCTAATCCGAGGTCACCGTCCACCCTAGAAAAAGGGTGGGCCGGTGACTCGAGATCGAACCATTCGGCGTTAGAAGGCCAATAAATTCCCAAGAAAGCGGAGTATCTGCTTCAAATCACCAGCAATAGTCGCGTATTGCTGTTGCCGTTGGTACCGCTATTGTTATTGGTATTGTTACTGCTACTGTTACTGTTATTATTCTTTTTGTTAGTGTCATTCTTAGCATTATTTTGTTACAGGTATCTTATCTGCGAGCAGCTTGGGGTGTGAAGTATATAATACTGAATCCTTGTCACCTGACTGTAGCCATGCTAAAGATAAAATAGTAAAGCTGGACTCTGTGGTGACTTTAAACTGCTCGATCAAAAATGGCGGAACAACTCTGGGCAAGACATGGGAAAAAGTCAGCAACATCTTAAAAACCAAAGATGGCCTGGTTTTAAAGACTGCGAACTCATCGACCCGCATATACTTAACACGTAAATATCTCTATTTTCCTTTGCATCGAGGATGCATTTTGGGGGTTTATTCTGGAAAAGACTTTACTCGAATTATACTGTAATAGTGCTTTCTGGGACCTATTCTGTTTTCAATTAATTCTACTGAATGAACAGAATGAACAAATTAAGGTTTAATCGGAATACGTAGAAAATGTTTCTGTGGTAAAATTTTGGTGGGAAAATCGCCCGCAGCCCGCCAAGTTCGTGACATGGCACCGGAACTCGGGTTCAAGAGTTCAGTCCAGACTGTTCAGCGGCTGTTCTCAGGTCACTTCCGTCGAAACTATTCCGTTTTCAGAATTTGGAAAACCTAAATCCGCTTATTTTCTCATTCCTAGACCAGCGTAGAAAAATGCATAATAGTCTCAAAAAATGCTCCCTGAATAATATAATAATCACAGACAGTACAGTGACAGTGACGGTGACACTGGCAGTGACAGTGATCGTGACAGAGGTGGTAGCAGTGACAGTGATAGTGACAGTGACAGTGACAGTAACAGGGGCAGTGGTAGAGGTAGTGACAGTGGCACTGGCAATCACAGAGGTAGTGTCAATGACAGTGACAGTTGCAGTGACAGTGACAGTATCAGTGACGGAGGTAGTGACAGTGACAGTGGTAGTGGAAGTGGCAATGGCAGCGACAGTGCCAGTGCCAGTGATGGAGGTAGTGACAGTGACAGTGACAGTGACAGTGACAGTGACAGGGACAGTGGTCGTGATAGTAAAATTGACAGTGATAGTGGCAGTGGCAGTGACGGAGGAAGTGACGGTGGCAGTCAGAATGGCAATGGCAGTGGCAGTGACAGTGGTAGCAGTAGGGATATCGACAATCACGGTAGCAATGATAGAAGGGACCTTCAGATTTGAGTACGAGTACGAATTTCTAATTTCAAACCACTCAATCCTGAACTTTCGCTATTTTATTTCATTTGATTCGTTTTACCATACTACAATAGAAAAACAATAGAGGGTAGATAAAAGACAAAGAGAAATGGCGGGGAGACGTTAATGCAAATGAAACCACGAGGCTTATGTCATTAGATTTCCTCATAAAGTTACTCAATGACTATTGCCAGTAGGCAATGAGACATCGATGACTAATCGATGCTCCACAAACGTTTTAGTCTTTGATGTCTTTGATTAGTCACTGGAGTCGTCGAATGATAGAAAATCCACAAAATCCACGAAAAAAGAAACAAATTCTGTTGATTTCAAGTTACTTGTGGTCTATTAAAATATAAATATCATTTCAGAGGCAGTAAATGACTAATTAATAAATAATCAATGAGAAATCAAAGCTCCACAGATTTTTTTGTGTATGATTACTCATTTGATTTTTCACTGAGTATTGGTAATACTCGCAATACTCAATGAGAAATCAGATGATTACTCATTGATAATTGACTACTCATTGATACAAAATCGGGATACAAAATTTCTACCAGTCTCTAGGGTTCACTGAAGCCGATAGTGTTTCCGACGAGATTGGAAAAAAGTCCCCTCTGTGCAAAAAAGTAAATCACTCTGTTTCTTTTCCTGTAGTGCACCAATACGTTCTTATACGGATTGGCCAACTCCAATATCGTTTACCGATAGGGAAAAGATGTCCTCCATGCGCAAAAATGCAGCTGTTCTGATTCTTTTCTCAGGTCCACTGGAGGCAACGTATTGGTCGCCTTCGCCGAGGACTTTATATCCAAACCACGCAAGGAAACTGAAATGTCGTTTCAAAGGATGGCCCATTCCTCGAGTAGTTTGGCTAAAAGAAGGCAAAACAGTCATCAATGGAACGAATGGGTTTTACCACACTGAGAAACTGTCAGAGGATCATCAGAATACTTTGGAAACGTCTCTTCATATTCCGAGCCGCGAGGAAAACGAAGGACATTACACTTGCACTGCAAACAATAACATTTGTGGCCGGTCAAGTGAAAAGTCTCTCACGATGCAGCTGTTGTATCTATGTAAGTGATTTGCTATTAAAAGAAAGGTAAGGCAATTTGGGTAGGTGAAAAAATTGTTGGTGAAAACACTTGAACAACGAATTGCACTGAATAAGAAATACCTGAGTACGAAGTCGTTCTCACGAACTGGTTTAATAACTTTTCCCCCCAACAACGTTAACTTAGGCCGATTCTGACGCCGAACTTTTCATGCCGGAACCAAACCTAATACTTGAATTAGTATAGGTAGTCGCACGTGGCCGAGTAAAATTAAGGACTAATATCGCGTGTGTTTTCAGAAGTTGCTTCTATAATATTAATGGTATTATTTGCCATTTTGATAAAGGCCCATTAAGGATAGACACCGAGGACTCAAAGATTGCGGAGACCAGGCCGCGAACAAAACGAAGGAGATTACACTTGCGCTGCTACAGAAAGTAGCATTCAAGTGATATATAAATGTAACTAATCTCGTGCATTTCTTACGTATAAAACTGGTATAACATTTCCGCTAATTTAAGGAATTTTAAAACACAAGAAGAGTTATTTGCACTTTATGAGAACTACTTTACGTTACAAGCTTTTAGCGGGAGGAGGAGCAGGGGGAGCTTAAGGGCCCCCCCCCCGAATTTTTGGAAGTTGTATTTAACAATTCTATCGAAAGATACCAACACCGTGACGGTGGTACCCAAAAAGTGCGATGAAATGTGCAGGTGTTCTTCTTGCCGTCGCAGTAACCGTGCCACCTTAAATTACCTAATATCTGCGACGTATAACAGAGGGAGGGGGGGGAGTAGTTTCGTTTGGCCAATTCACTGATCCCCCTTCCCCCCCCCAGTTATGCTAACCTTTCTATGGCCCTACGTTAACTCTCCTTTGAACTTTCAAACTGCACCCGACTGCGTATCTCACTACAAAGGGTCCACTCAGCTATGAGTTACCAAACTAAACGACCGTTCATGTTTGATACATACCTCTTACTAGCCGAGTTCAAGGTCCGAGTTTTTCCCCGTTCATTTATGGCCCAAGCGCGAAGCGCGCGGGCCATAAGTGACAAAACGTGAAAAAACGGGAAAAAACGAGGATCCGTAACTTACAGTACGGACCGAGAAAACGAGGTTAGTAAGATATTTATTATATCTCTAGGGTTAATCAGGCGCGCGGAAGAAAACTTTCAATTTTAGGGGCCGTACAGTAAAATAAGGCCCGCAAAACTGACCAATCACAGCGCTCGTACTAACTGAGAGATATAATAAAACCAAATGTGGAATATGAAAAGGTTCGAATTAACGGTGAAATACTACAAAAAACATAAGATCGCAAGTTCACCAGAGATCTTTGCTAGTATTCACGCTGTCCAATCAGAGAATAGCAATCGAGCAAATCGAACCTTCAAGAAATGAGTGACTTCCTAAAGATTCTTTAGGTTTGTTACCGGTACTTTGATTGGCTCTTTCAAGCACTACAAATGACCGGAAGTATAACGAACTCCGATAGGTCGCCAACTCCAAGCATACGCAACGCAAACGGAAGTCCAATATTTTAGGACTCTCCAGGGTCGCTCGTTCCCGACCGCTTGACAGGGGAATGAAGACTGGATACGAGATTGAAAGAAAGCTTGTTCTTCTCCGAGGGGGGGGCAAGGGGGGAGGAGGTCTCGTCGCGAGTTCGCGAACCATAGTTTTGCATTTCACGAGTTATGAAACTAAAATTATTACGCAAGTACTTCCTGTTATGAAATGTCACGCAGTCCAATATCGTTATAAAAGGAACCTCGCTGAGCGCACTGAAAGTCACTGAAGTGACACTGGAGTTACCTCAAGCCACCGGAGGCCATTAACGGTAGAAAAAATACGATTTGCTTTCTTTAATATCAGTGTATTCACGATTCACGATCAAGGATTGTAGCCTTACTCGTTTCACGAAGTGCACTTTTATCACAATTCACAGAACGGTCATCAGCAAATCACGATTCACGGACGGAAAAAGTGACGGATCACGGGCTCGCTCCCCTCTTCTCTTATTAGGGAGTTCAGGCCCAGTTCAGACGCCGCTCCAGTCATGTGCCGAACCTAATTGAATTAGGTTCGAGTTTAGAGTGACATTGGCGCAACAGCTGATTCAGACGAAGTACCGTATGTCGAACCGAATATGTATTTTATATCCGGAGAAGCCATTATACATTTATACATTGTCACAATTAATGCATTTGGTTCGGCACATGAGAAGAGCGCCGTACGAATCAGTTACTGCTCCAGTGTCGAATAATGCGGCAGGCCTTGTCGAACTTAATAACGTTGCCGCACCGAATTAAAACTACCGTACCGAACTGATTCAGACGCTGCTCTATTGCCGGACTTAACAGTTAGGTTCGGCTCATGAGTGGAGCGGCGTCTGAACCGGGCCTCAAGCAACGAGGACGGCAACGGCACCGAGGACGCCACAAAACAATATATTTAGTGAGCAAAAACAATACTTTGCAAGTGCGTGTTACATTTTGGTACATTTCTTTACCGTCCTCTGGAAAACATCAACGTGAAATGACCAAATTTTAGGTTTTCTCGAGAATGTGACCGCATGACGGCAAGTTTTTCTTTCTTTTTCTTTGCTTTAACACCGTTCACAGTAATTTAGACCCTGGACAGTCAGCCGGCATTTTTCATGATAAACAAATTGGAATAATCGCGAAAAAGTTACAAAAGCGAGAAGTCATATTTTGGAATGACGTTTTCGTTGCCGTCTCCGTCGTTGTTGCTTAAGCTCCCTATTACGTGCAGTCGACGGTCAAACAAAGATCTAGCCGTTTGAATTGTGATAAATCTACGTCTTGAACCAAGACAAAACACAATAAATTCGGTAAGTTTTCTGTCTATTGTGAATTCAAAGTAAATCTTCAGATATTCCAAAGCATTATTCTTAGATAGCTCACAGTTTGAGGATGGCACCATATGATCCACTCTACAGAGTATGGCAGAACTTTACGAGATCTCGCACGTACGGAGCTAAATGGCACAGGGTCCAGAGGAGCTCAATAGGCCATTTCCGACTTCATGTCTGCCTCCTCTTCAAAAGTGAGTCTAAGTGCGAAGGTTTTGTTATGAAAATTAGGTTTCATTCATATGTAAAGTAGAACTAGTTACCATCACAAAAACTTCGCACTTAGACTCGCTTTGAAGAGGAGGCAGACATGAACTCGGAAATAGCCTATTTGAACGGCTTTGGTTTTCCTTGCTCCTGTCCTTACTCAACACAAATACCGCACGGCAAATTACTGAAGGCTCGTAACGTCACCAAGGCCGAACAACAGTACAGCAACAGAGCTGAGAAACGAAACACTACGCTAGTGGTATGCGGTCGGAAATGTGGCCCCGAGCGCGCGAGACCCAAAAATACTATTAGAAACATGGAATTGTCTTTAAAACCAAAACATATGTTAGTTATGAGAGACATAATTCCCATTCTGAGCGTTTTCAAGAAAGAAATTAATTTTCGAAGGGATTTAGGGGGTGAAGACATTGAAAAAGACTTGTTTTCTTTCAGAAAAGCTGTCTGGTATTCGCACGTTATTGAGTTTCAGCCTCTCGAGGCCTTCGCGACCCACGTTGACTCGCCAAAATCTCACGTATGCGCAGACGTTATTCAGCTCTGTCTGATACGACAAGTTCCGACAAGTTCTTTTTCTTGGCACTTATTGCACCGCGGTCTGTGCCTTAGGTTAAATATTTTCAAAATGACGTCGGAGGCCAAGGTTTTCCTTGAGGAGAGATATGGAGGCATGAAACAATTGAAATTGGAATCGTGGGGATATGATTCACTCATTTTATTTTTGTAGAGCAAGGTTTTGTATTTTAAAAGGTAACACGTTAAATAAGTGTTGGGCACGATCAAATTGAGTTCCTCTGGACTCTGTGATACTTTCGCCATTTTTCCCGTTTTCCGTTTGCCATTTTCAACGGCTTGAAGAGGTTCGTCCTTACGTTCATGGAAAACGTGAATAAAAACTGAATATTTTATCGCTGTCAGATACATTAGCGATCTTACGCTTAGATATATCAAAGCATAAGATATAAGTTTCGTGTCCAAAAGAGAGTCTTTTTTGGACACGAATGAATTGATGGATGTGAGTTAAACGCAACCTTTGAAAGGACCTTATGTTGTTTACACGTGTTATGGGCTATATGCCTCTTAGCCTTACAGCTGCCGCGTCAATGCTACGTTTCTGACCTGTGCAATGAGCGTTAAGAAAAAAGGTTTACGTGTGCACTAACCATTTTCAAGTTAACACTGTAGCATGACAATGCTATTTTATACACTAATATTTGAACTTGTCTTTTAATAAAGGCCCATCAGAGAGAATAGACGCCACGTTAAAAAGGATTCCGGCCGACACTTTTTCCAACAGTACTTTCAGTTGCTTGGCTCTGGACTATTATGATGAATGTCATTTGGAATGGTTTTTCAATGAAAGTCGACTGCCATCGAATTCCACTGACAAGTACAAAATAGAATCAGCACAAATCAGCAAATGCAAGAAAGAGTTCAACCTCACCGTAATGAACGTCACTTTCAATGACAAGGGCAATTACAGCTGTCGTCAGTCGTGTGAATATGGAACCTTTACAGCTTCCATCAAGTTAATTGTGTACGACCGACCACCAGGTAAGAAAGCCATTTTAAATGTTTTGAGCTCGACGCTGAGAACCCAGTGTAATTAGTATTGATGCTTGTCATGTGCCATCAATGTAGAATAAACTTCTCGCTTAAAAATTCGGATGGCTTCAAACGTAGACACTTTTAAACAGTTGAAGTTGTATTTATTTAAAAAGCTTATGCCATTTACTGATAGATTATCATTATCATTGTCATTGTCGTTGCCACTGCCATTGCCATTATCATTGCCACTGCCATTATCATTGTCATTGTCATTATTATTATTATTACGGTTAAGTCACTGCTAATGCAGAAAATAACACAGAACATCTGACCACTTCCTGTGGCCTAGGATGCCCAGTACCGTCTGATTATGCCATAACCATCAGGCATGTCCTCACGTGTCCAGCACTTTTCTCATGATCTTCCTTTTTCCCAGCAGACACACCAGTTGCGGAAGTTTCACGAGGTAAGACATTCTCAGTAGGTTTAGCCAGTTTCCCAAATCCCCTTGAGATTGTCCCCAGCGCAGCGATAACTATTGGGATGACATGGACCGATCGACAGTTTCATATCCGCTTGATCTCGTGCTTCAAATCTTGATAATTCTTAATTCTCAGTCTTCTCTTTTTCCTCGCTAAGCACCCTAGTGTCAGGCCACGTCCGTCAATAATGAGACAGGATTGTTCTTCCTTCAGTTCAAGAGCACAATATCCGGATTGTTGTGGTCTATGCGGTGGTCTGTTTGGATTTTGAAGTCCCATAAGTTTGTACTTTCTGATTAGAAGCTTTACTGACATCCAGTGTTTCATTCTAGTTTCTTCAACACCAAAGACCACGGAAAGAACTTCTGTTCCGACACAGGTCGGGTCAACGCCAGGTCAGTACCGTAACCCTAGGGCCATACTTCAGGGCATATTTGGTTGGGTACGTGGACCCTTTTGCAAACCAAGCTGACGCATATAGCATTCATTGTTAGACTTGAAATGTTTCTTTTTTTTTTTCACCTCAAGATGAAAACAGATGAATACATATTTGTTATCCCACGAGTCCTCGCCCGTAGCCAGTATGAGGCGAACCGAGGCACTCGCCTCGGTTGAAATTTCCTGTTTTTTTCGCCTATTTATTTAGTAGATTTAGTAGTAAACAGCCACAACAACAACAAAACAAGGTAAACTTCGATTCTAGTCATTCTAGGGCGTCTTTTAAAATAGTGCTTCGGTTGGAAAATTTTTCTGGGTATGGGCCAGGAATCATCTGAATTTTCCTCGTATGCACACGAGCCTAAGGGCGAGTGTGCATGCAAGCAAAATACAAGTGACAAGTAGGTTTTCCGTGGTACATGACGAGAAAGCTTTGCTTATACGAAATCAATCAATCGCGGAAGAAATTTATTTTGGCGTATTAATGAACCGTTTTTATTCTCAATCAGTCCGGTCGATATCCATTTCTGAGTATTAGACAACTTTCTCAAAGATGCCGTTGAGGACCTTTCCTCAAAAAATGGGACTCGCCGAACATTTTCGCCACCTGACAGTTCTGTCATGTTGATATATCCCGTGAACCTTTGGGAGAGTGTAGATAACGTCAAATACAGGAAAGATGGCTTCCACCGTTTTGTAGCTTGCTTGCACACGGTGGAAGTGAAATCAGTTCAAACTGAAGTTGACGTCCCCATGGTGAACACCAATTTACTGTCAATCTGCTTTTGCAGGAGGTAGCTCAAGAAAGTGGATCATCCCAGTTATCAGCGTCTTAGCATGCGGTGTCTTTGCTCTTATCATGGCTGTCTGTGTTCGTTACGTCAAGAGAAAAATGGTATTCAAGAAAATTGAACGTAAGTTGCGTACCCTTAACTTAAAAATCGATTCGTTAAGGGACCATAATTTTCGTACATAGAATCTCCTTTCTCATAGCAGAAGGGGGAAGGAGGGGAGAGAGGGGGGGCGAGGGGGAAGAGGCAGGGAATCGTCGCCGGGCAACCATCCTTTGTCCCAAAAGCCAGCAAATTCTTCTGGGTACATTAAAATTATGAAGCAGATGGCTACACCACTTTAACGAATGTCGCCGGAAGTGACCCAAAAGTCAGTCTCTTGCCTGTTAAACAAACAAATTTCGCACTCCTCCCTCATACCATCAAATTCTTACTTTCTTTCGCCCATGAAATTGGTTTGTGGGGAGGGGTCGGGGGAGTGTTACCATAAGATTTATATTTCGGCCGCATTTTCTCTGAAGTGGGTGGGGAGGAGGGGGGAGGAATTCTCCGAAATAGGAATACTCGGAATACAGGGTATTCGTGTTATTTTCCTTTTTGGAACCTATTTCGCTTGAACGGCATGAACGGAATAATATTAATGGCGTCTTTCCACAAATCCAGTTACGTACATAAAGGTTTATAACAGAGACTAGAAATTTACACAGAACATTGAATGTGCATGATATGATGTTCTAATGAAAACAACAGGGGAAAGACATTATACGTGATTGTATTACAATTCATTAAGCAAACTTACTCTAATAATTTCTAATAATTTCTAATAATCTCTCTCTACCGGAGTCGTCCCGAGTTTATGGAAGGAATCTAACATTCCAACCCCCATTCCGAAGGTAAAACAGACTCAAAATAGAGGGGATATCCGACGTATTACCCTAACACCTATTCTATCTAAAGTTCTGGAAGACTTTGTGGTCACCTGGATGCTCGAGGATGTTGGTGAGTATATTGACGCTCGCCAATTTGGTAGCCATAAAGGATCTTCCACCACCTATTGCCTACTCGATCTAATTCACAATTGGCTCTCTGAGCTAGAGAATCCTGGCTGCTATGTAAGGGCTTGTTTCTTAGATTTCAGCAAGGCCTTTGACAGGATCAACCATACTAAAGCCAAACTTATAGAGTTGGGCGTACGTCGCTCTATAATTCCATGGATATGTAGTTTTCTAACAGAACGGAGGAAGTGCGTCAGGCTCGGTCAGAGTACCTCCCAATGGCTCCCTGTTAACGCTAGGGTCCCTCAATAGACTAAGATCGGCCCCATTTTGTTCGTCATCATGATAAACGACCTAAAAATAGCATCTCCGCGCTGTTCGTACTGGATGTACGTCGACGACGTGACCATTCTAGAAGTTGTACCGGCGTGCGTGACCTCAACGCTTCAATCTGAGCTTGACGCACTCAATTCCTGGGCTGATAAAAACAACATGAAACTCAATCCTAAGAAATGTAAGGAGCTGACTGTCCATTTTTGCCGCCATTTGAGCATTTTCCACCAGCTCTAGCTGTGAATGGCAACGCACTCGAAATCATCAAAGCCCATAAAATTGTGGGGGTCGCTATTCAAAGTAACCTAAAACAGAATTCTCATGTTAACGAAGTAGGAGGCAAGGCCTCCAAACGGCTGCATATATTACTGGTCCTAAAACGCTGTGGCGTGCCTCCACATGATCTCCTTCGAGTTCACTTTGCACTAATTAGATCGGTAGTGGACTACTGTTGCCTTGTGTGGCATCTCTCTCTCTCTCTCTCTGTCCAGCTCCCAGAAAGAATCGAGAGAGTACAAAAACGTGCGTTACGCATTATTTTGCCTGACTCCCACTACAAAGATGCTTTGAAGCTGTCCGGCTGCACGACTCTGTGCGGAACGATTCTGTGCGAAAACTTTTGAAAAATCAAGGAGCCCGGGTCACGCCTTCACCATCTTATGCCACCGACTCGGGCGGGCGCGCACGGCCGCTCCCTACTATGCTTTAACGACAGACCATCGCTGATGAGATGTAAAACAGAGCGCTTTAAGAAAAGTTTCGTCCCTCACATTTGCTTTATGGCTCATGGTCTCTAGCTGGATATTTTCCATTATTTATTCTGTAGTATTTTTTATCATGTTGAAATTGCAAGCTTTCAATGCAGAGTAATTTAAAAATCACCTCTGCATCTGATTTTTGTGAGTTTGTTACACTTTGTAATCGCACTCCTCAAAACAGCAACGTCGGCGAACAAATTCATGGATTGTCGTGAACTCGTGAGTATGGTCCGATAGAATTTTCTTCCTTCCACGTCGTTCCGCACAATTTATTTCCTGGACAGGTCGCACATCTTACAAGTTGAACACGTTGGAGTAATCGCGATATATTTCGTTCCCGTTCCCGTGGTCGTTACTTAAACGTTTAAACCCTAACATCAGCATGCAAATTCTCCACACTATTCTTTATACATTTCCTATGTTAATGATGAGGAGAATTTGTCAAACAATCAAGACTTTTGTTACTTGTTGATCACTTCTTTTTCTCACAACCTTTGTTTGAGAGAGCAGTGTTTCTATCAGGAGAAATTAACCATTGCCAACTCTCAACCGTTTAACCCCTATGGGGTTTCCCTTTGACGAGTAAAATCTATAAAGTCACTCTTAGGGAGGAAACGGTTAAGGGAGATAAAAGGATAAAACGGGGTTGAAGTCTACATTATGCAGCTCAAGACCTAATTTTTGGTAACATTTGTTAACATTCAGGTGGCTTCTGTTACAGCTGGCCAATCAAATCCAGATAGATAGATAGATAGATAGTTTATTAATAACCGATTTGCAACTAAAAGTTGAATTATACGATTATTTACAAAAAAATTGAATATGATAATTACATTAAAAAGCCTACGAGTGATTTGAAACAAATAAGAACACTATATATATGTTTTAAGAAGGTATATAGAAAAGATTTAAGATCTACAAAACCCATTCAAGCCTTAAGGGCGTTGAAGGTAGTAAAACTATTACGAAACCTGTTCGTCTTAAAAGCTGGCTTAAACTTCCGCATATTTCTTAAGTTAAAAGTACATGTGTTGCGAGCAGGAAGAAGTTTGTGGAGCTTGTTCTGTTCGTTCTGTAATACATTCTTAAATAGTTTATCAACTAGTTCCTGGCGGCGGTCTGAAAGTTTAGTTAGGCCTGATTCAACCAATGCCTCATTATATGAAAGAAGAGGAAATATGATGCGCATAGCCCGCTTTTGTACTCCTTCATGTTCGTTGGAGAGGTACACGGGAAGGCCGTCATGAAAAACAGGACACGCGTACTCTGTGATCGAACGAATACAAGTGCAGAAAAACTGGACTAACTCACGGGTACCAAGACCAGAACGTTTAAGCTGGGATAAGCTATACAAGCGCTTTTTAGCTTTCTTAATAATGGAGTCAATGTGACAGTTCCATTTCAAATCATTGGAGATGTTAAGGCCTAGTATTTTTGCACTAGTAATAGGCATACCATTAACAACAACTGAATGGAAAGAAGTAGGGTTGTTGGTATTAAAGTTTATAAGCAGTTCTTTGCATTTCGCCTCGTTTAGTTGAAACTTATCCACGGTCGCACGGCTTGCTAGGGTGTCAACAGCAGCTTGAATGTGACTGTCTTGGTTCTTGCTTATCGTCTCCGAAATAGTGGTATCATCAACATACTTCCAGAGATCGGTGCCAGGAACATCGAGCTCGTTGATCATGATGATAAACAGCCACGGCCCAAGTTTTGTACCTTGAGGAACCCCCGCTGGGATCGCGCCCCATTCCGAAAAGCAGTCGTGGCCGAGCCGTTTAACACGCTGTTTGCGCGAGGTGAGGAAGTCGGTAATCCATGAGATGACAGCATCAGGGATGTTATATGTACCCAGCTTCCTGACCAAAATCCGGTGGTCGATGAGGTCAAAAGCTTTTTTAAAATCAAAGAGAATCACCCTCACAGACGCCCCGTTACCGTCAGTAGCACTGTACCGGGCATGAGTCATACTAATTAGGGCTTCGGTGGTACTTGAACCGGGAACAGTGCCAAACTGCCGAGGGTCGACCTTAGCAAGAACAGCTGGTTTAACATAACGATCAACCACAAAGTCCTCAGCCAACTTGGAAAGGACAGGTGTAAGTGAAATTGGTCTCAAGTGTTTGTTAACGTCATAAACAGGGGTCTGCTTAGGAATAGGGGCAACGTTGGCGAGCTTCCAGGACTGGGGGAGACGAGCCTCCAAGTATGAACGATTAAGAATATCAGTAACCACTGGAGCCAGTAAGTCCGCGTTCTCTTTCAAAAGCCAGGCGGGCACGCCGTCAGGCCCAGAAGCTTTGGCAGGATTAAGGGCGATGAGCTTCTTTAGGACACAGAACTCAGTAACCGTTGGCGTGTCGGTGTGTTGCGCGGCAACCGAAATTCCAGGATCCAATGGAGTAAAAGAGTTCATTGGTGCGAGAAAAGCATTGTTAACGACGTTAGCAAGGGCCTTACGACTAGAAACCGGCCCTGAGTCAATATGCTTCAAGACAGAGGTCGGATCTGTACGCGTAGCTGGTTGTATCCCGCCAAGTGACTTAACTTCTTTCCACCATCTACGCGGTTCGCAGTCCCTCAAAAATTCAACTTTGGACTCATAGTATTTAGCACGACAAGACCTCCGTAAGCGATTAACACGGTTCCGAAGGCGGCGGAAGCAATCTTTATCGCCACGAGCAAGGGCTATTTGGCGCTCGTGAATTAAGGATTTCAGTTGTTTGCTAATCCATGGTGGTTCGTTGGTAATGATCGTCTTGGATTTAAGGGGAAGTATAAAATCCAAGCCCGTCTTGATTATGGTTTCAAGCGCGAGTGTTTCCTCTTCACATGACTCTTTGCATCCTATCAGGCGACTAAGGTCGACTTCGTCGAGGTAAGTCCGCATGGCCAGACGATTTGTTGTCCGCAAGTCTCTGGATTTCAGCAGGATTTTTTTCCTCGGACCATCCTGTCTAGCCAGAGGCTGTACTTCCACAGTATCGTGATCGGAGAGCCCAAAAGGAGGCAGCTTTTTGGGCACATCGTAAAAGGCGCTGAGATTGGTGAAGACTAGATCTAGTTTACTTTGTCCACGAGTTGGAAAAGGGACAATTTGACGGAGATCGAAAGCATTCCTTAAACGAGAGCAGTTTAACTTGTTGAAATCCCCCAAAAGAAAGAGGCCACAGTCAGAAAAAATGGCTCCAATTTTTGATAGTGACTCGTACAGGTAGTTTAAAATCAAGGAGTCGATTACATTCGGCGGATGGTAAACAGTTCCAACAATAATAGATGGTATGCTCCTAGGGAGCCGCTTGGGGCGGATTTTAACCTATAAGACTTCAAAGTTCTCGTCCATAAAGTCGGATAGAACATCATATCGGATATAATCGCGGACATACATGCAGATGCCTCCATGATCACTATTTACTCTGTCTCTACGGATGATATTGTAGCCTGGAACCAACACGAAATTGTCATCAATGTGGCTTTTGAGCCATGTTTCCGTAATGCAAATGAAGTCCAGATTTGCATTGCAAATGGCCACTCCAACCTCGTCGATCTTAGGTGAGAGAGACATCACATTCGAAAGCATAAATGCCGGCACGAACGAAAAAGCAGAGCCAGATTTCGAGGCGGCTTCAGGACGAATAACCTTACAGTTAGCAGGAATATGTCCCGAACTGGACGCCGGAGGTTTAGTTTTACGGCTCACTGGTCTTGACCTTGTAATGGTGGTTATGATATGGCGCTTGTAAGTTTCTCGTTCTTTAACTTGCTTGCCTGCTCGCTTTCCTCGGTAACGGGGCCAAACGTTCTCCTCTAAGACATCATTGTTAGAAAAGGATGGGGCTTCCACCATGTCGATGAAATGAAATAACGAAATAAGGATAAAAAGCTTTAAAATATACGGAGCTGAGAAAGCCATGTGCATCCGTCAAAGGAGCATACATTAAGAACTCTGGCCGGAAACAGTTCCCCTATTTACTAGTTAACATCCCTTGAAGCACTGTAAATCGGAGCCTTTGAGTTCCCTGACCCATTTGGGCCATTTCTGTTTTTGCTGTCTTAAAATGTCGGCTAGGCTTCATCTACAGAATTGATCACCATTACTGTTTTAACTCGTTGATCTAAAACATAATAAACAAGTTACTGAGAACGATATTTATGAAATAAATCATAAATCATCACAAATCATGTACTCTTATGTTCAAGCACTTTGACTTCTGCAAAAAATTACTAAAAATAACTTTCAGTTTTACATCCCCTTGGCAAGGATATTTCAAGGACATCTGTTACCCATCATGCTTTACTGTATAATGATTATACCCATGGTTCCTTGTATAAGGTTGTTCCAGCTTGTAAGTCGGCCATGTTGTCATGATAAATCCTAGTTGAATCGTTGACCGCTGTTGCCTTATTACATGGTGTCAGGAAGTCTGTAACTCACACCTTCATCTCTTTTGGAACCTGGTCACTTCTCAGAGACAGGATTTTCTACTCTCGCCATCATCGCATCGCTACAAATCCACGGGGTTCTTACTTTCCCGCCGTGCTACTCTGGGCGTTCGTGTCTCTCTCGACCTCAGCCTTTGTTGGAACTTTCTCTGCTTTTGAATCATGGGCAAGGATCGACCTATTTTCGATGCCAGTTCGTCGGATCGTCGCCGGGCTTTTAACTTCTTTGTGGCAAACTTCAAAGATTTTTGTATTATGGAAGACTACATAAACCCCGTCAAACCTCTTGACCTCGAGGACTACTGGATAACAACTAAACGTCCCAAGGCAATGGCTGCTCTCCGTCGCGCTTTCCCTCAAGCAGAATGGGACGTTCTCACTACTACCATCGACTCGCAAATACCGGTTGAGGAAAAACAAAACCCTGCTCAGTGGCTCGCCAAGCTCTCTCAACACTATCTCGGCGGCGAACCGATAATGCAAAGTGCACACAATTTCCTCCGCATGCTGAAACAGGAGCAAGGTATGTCCATCCAAGCATGGCACACTCTCGTTCGTTTGGAATACCACAAATGTAATTTCTCATCGGCGGCAGATGATAGATTGCAGTGAGGCATTTTTGTCATTGGTTTGAATGATTCTTTTCGCCGTTTTCGTAGTGACATTATCTCTCGTAAAGACCTAACTTCTCTAACCTTTTCTCAAGTCATATCCAAGGCACGTGATTTCGAGGCCAGCGTTCAGACTGGCTCTGCCATCACCCAGCAACACCTGGACGAAGCTGCACACAAAATCACTCCCACTGGAAACAAATCAAAATGGCCTTCCCGTCCCTCACGACATTCAACACCAACCAGCAATGTGGGTGGAAATACTTACTATAACCCTTGTAGTTGGTGCGGGCTTGCCTCACATGCCAATCGCCGTGACTGTCCAGCATCAAATGCCACCTGTCATGCTTGTGGAAAGCGTGGACACTGGCAACAAGTCTGCAGAGCTTCTTCAGCGAGGGTGGTCTCTAGTGCAGTTCCGGATTTTCCAACTGACTCTCAGCCTACTTACCACATCACACATGATGTCTGCCAAGTCTCCTCTGCACCCAAGGGAATCTTCGTCGACTTCGACCTTCGTCCTCCCGCCTCCTCATCATGCCCTGAGCGGCTCAGATTCCAGGTTGCTTCCGGTTGTTCTTGTAACACTATACACATCACAGACCTCGACAAGCTCTCCCCACTATAAGTGGACCCGTCTCCTGTTCGCCTCCTAGACTACTCAAAGGCAGTTATCCCAACTTCAGGACAAACTACACTGCAGTGTACTCGTCGTGGAGAAACACATGAGCTGGTTGTCCAAATCATCACTTCACAACGCTATTATGCTCTTCTCTTAGGCCTGGCTGACAGCACCCGTTTGGGAATCATTAATTACGATGTGGACACTGTTAATCAACTTGAGTCTACCCAACCATCGCCTCCACCCTCTGGTGAGTTATCCTTAGATTTAATCAAATGCAGTTATCCAGAGCTGTTTGAGGGCCTAGGCAAACTTGGTAAACCCTACTGCCTATACAAGCAGTTCCGCACCGTTATGCTGCGCCCAAATTGCCTATTATCAAGGAGGCATTGGATAAGCTAATCAACACTGGTCAGTTGGTTCGCGTAAACGAACCCACCCCTTGGATATCCAACATGGTTGTTTGCGAGCGCCCTGCCTCTGCTACTAAATCAGCTAAAGTGCGTATCTGCTTGGATCCATCTCAAACCATAAAAAAGTCCATAATCCGACCTGTTTACCCCATACCAACTCTTGAGGAAAACATTTACCGATTTAACCGAGCGAAGATTTTCTCAGTGTTTGACATCAAGGATGTCTTCCAAACAATTGAGTTAACACACGAATAGTCCTTGCTGACTACCATGCATACCCCGTGGGGACGCTATCGTTGCACTCGGCTTCCGTTTAGTGTTAGCTCAGTCCCTGAGGAATTTCAACGACGCCTCCATGATGTCCTCTGTGATATAGACGGTGTTGTGAACATTGCTGATGACATTAGTAGGGGTGAATCTCTAGCAGATGCTACCAGGGACCATGACACTCTGTCATTAATCTGTTGAATCGCCTGTCTCAGCACAACCTTAAACTCAACTCAGACAAGATTAAGTTCAAAACGTCCACTGCACCGTTCATGGGTCACATCCTCACCTCTGACGGTCTCAAACCCAGCAGCGAGATAGTTTCTGCACTCCTTAACATGCCTCAACCTTCCGACAAGGCAGCAACACGCCGTTTCCTAGGAACAATTACCTACCTATCCAAGTTTTGCCCATATTCAGCGAAGTGGTCCGTCCTCTCCGTGATCTCACACATCTTAAAGAAGAATTCCTGTGGTCTGAGCAACACAGCAAAGCTTTTGCACAGGCTAAAGAACTAGTTTCCAAGGCACCTTGTCTTCGCTATTTCGATGTGAATGCTCCTCTCGTACTCCAGGTGGATGCTTCTGAATATTGCTTGGGTGCTGCGCTGCTTCAACCTGCTACAGACACTGACTCTGGTAGCATTCAGTGGCAACCAGTAGCCTACAGCTCCAGCTCCCTCTCGCCAACTGAGCAGCGCTATGCTCAGATTGAGAAAGAAACTCTTGCCATTGTCCACGCATTTCAAAAATGTGATCAGCTCCTCCTTGGGAAATCAGCTGTGACTGTCCACAGCGATCATCAACCACTGGAGACTATTTTCAAACATCCCCTGGCCTCAGCTCCACGCCGTCTACAGAGCATGATGCTCACACTGCAGCGTTACTCCTCCCATGTTAAATATCGCAAGGGCTCTTTACTCCACCTCGCAGACACCCTTTCTCGGGCTCCATTACCTACCACTTCGCACAAGAAAGTTCATGAGGATATAGTCTACCGAGTCGAGTTTGAATGCAACACTCCTGACCTCTCTGGTTTCCAAGACGCCACTCTTCATCACTGCATCACATCAGAACTGCAGTCGCTACTGACCCGGAACAGGTCATTATTCGCTCTCTAGTTAGCACAGGATGGCCTAGTGACAAAGCCGCTGTTCCAGAACTGGCTCGGCCATATTGGTCTCTGCGTCATGAACTCACCTTTCACGAGGGCTTGCTTTTCAAGCAGGATCGCGTTGTCATCCCCTCTTCTCTTCGCACTAGTCTCTTACATAAACTCCACGCAGCTCATCGGGGCCACGAGTTTACGCTGCGCCATGCTCGCAACTGAGTGTTCTGGCCAGACCTCTCCAGTCAGATCACAGATATGTGCCAGTCGTGTGTCACTTGTGCTCAACATGCGCAGCAACACCCTAGAGAGCCACTCCAACCTTGCCCAGTACCAACTGTACCATGGCAGCTTGTGCCGCGCTTATCTAGGAACGGTTGATCATTACAGTGACTTCTATGAAATTGACCAACTACCAACTATCCAGTCTTCAGCTGTCATCCAGTTTGGCCGACACGGGATTCCACACACACTGATAACAGACAATGGTGCTCAGTTCACTTCTGACTTATTTAGGACATTTGCCAGGAAGTGTGGATTTAAGCATGTCACAACATCTCCCTATTGGTCGCAGTCAAATGGACAGGCTGAAGCGGCAGTCAAATCAGCTAAGCACATTCTTCTCACGGCAGAAGATGTGGATCTAGCCCCCTTATCCGTCCGTAACACCACGCCCGAAGGACACACCTTTTCTCCTGCTCAGCGATTGTTTGGCCGTGCGCTCCCGCAGTGATCCTCCTCAGTCTGCATCTGCATTGGAGCCCTTCAGTCCTGGTCGAGATACAGTGGTGGCCGACCATGTCAGTCGTAAACTGAAGCAAAAGCGCGCATATGACAAACGTGCCAGTGCCCCCCTCTCGGATCTTCCTCCTAGCAGTTATGTATATGCAAAGCCACCACCCACTTCATCGACTAAGACCTGGATTAAAGGAAAAGTAGTTGGCCCTGCTAGTCCTCGATCCTACCTCATTGACACAGGCAACCGACAAATCAAAAGAAACTGCATACAGGTCCAGCTTGCTCCCTCCCCCCACTACACGAGCAACTGTCCATCTTATAGGCGGCCTGAACCAACTCTGCCCGACAAACTAGCCCCCAACTCATTAACAGCCATGACACCAACGCCTCAGCTTTCTTCTTCTCCAACTACAACAACCGCCCCATTGATTCCTTCCTCAGCACCTGACGACCCTGTGCCATCTATGGCAGATGAAACTCCCTTGACAGTATTACCATCTTCACCCAGCTCAGCTACACCACCACTCGCACCACCGCCAATACCCTCTGTCAGTTCATCGCCTAGTTACTCGGGCTTCCTGTGGAAGGCCCGAGTCTACATCTGTCGTCCGTTCTTTTTTTTTTTGTTGTTTTCCAAAAACCTCATTTCCGGGGTATTTGCGCAGGCGCTAACGATGAACCTGTAAAACCCGGTAAAAACCATTTTACGTTTTGTTTACCCTTGTCTTGTCTGTTGAAAAGCAAGGCACAAAGCAACTGTGGATTCCTCGACGGATTTCCAAAGGAAAAAGTTGACATGTCTATAGCTATGGCAAACGGTGTCGTATCCAATATGCTCAAACCACTTACAAACGCACAAGCCGTTAGCGGTAGACCCACACTAAAAAATGATGATGGTGAGCGTACATTTCGAAACTGGTCGTTCTGCGAACTCGAAGCAAATGTGAGAAATATTATGAGATCAAAAAAGCTGAATGAGCTATCAATGAGTACAAAAAGTGCACAAAGGCTTTGACTACCGATGACAAATGTTCCTTGACGAACTTGAGTGGAAACTTTGACACAAACAGTTTATGTGCTGGCGAATACAAGATACCTGTTGATGATGAGATTAGAGGAACAAAGACGAACAGCAGAAGTAACAACAGCAACAGGAAAGCGTCTATTTTGGGTGATGAAGAACCAACGCATCGAAGCGAAGATACAAGCAACGTGTTTACTTTTATGGCTATTGTCACCAGTATTTCATTTCTTTTGTATACTTTAGATTGTGGATTATCAGCTGTATCAAGTCTGTGTAGTGTGTTAGTTTTATGTGTAATCTTGAACCTTCGCGTGTTCTACATGAATGTGTTAAGGTTATCAGTTTTATCAACACAAATGTCTGATGTACTTGAAAAATGCGAGGTATTTGAGAAGGCAATGCAGTTATCTATACATGTTCAACGTGAAGCCGTGAAAATAAAATATAGAAAGGAATTCAGATCACGTTATGCTAAGTTTGTGTATTTTAACGACAACCGTGAATGCCATGTGCCATCAAGACGTTGTGATTGCGAGCCCAGTAGCATACCAGTGAAAAAGCTAAAAAGTCTGTCACAGAAAAGCAGAAAACTAAGATTGTTTGTGTTCCCACGGTCCTTTTCCGCTGGCACACGCTCACACAGGTCGCCCAATGCTTTAACGAATCGAGTTTCAGTCACAAAATACAGGCCGGGTCTATTTTACAGGTCACATTCCACAGGTCAGAGGAACAGGTGACTGTTTTATCGATTGGTAACTAAGCCAAACAGTTTCACACCTATCTACAACAAATTTTGGATAGTGATTAGGGCTAGGAGACTCTTTTGGGCTTGTTTATTCATCTGTAGCGCGGCGGCCTGTACTTTGACCTGTGGAATGTGACCTGTAAAATAGACCCACCGCAAAATACATGTATAGTTTTATATATTAGGCTGTGCGGAAATCATCCACAACATTCATTTGCCACTCGAAAAGCCCGAGTGAAGGACAATACGGCCTCTAGTTTGCCTAAACCTCAAACTGTAACTCGTAGTGGGCGAGTCATTCGACGTCCTGCTCGATATTCAGACTAACCCCACAACGTTAACCACTGTGTTTCGCAAATTTCTTGTCACAGGTGCAGACAATCCATTGCTGTAGACCAGTGTGGACCATACATATTGACTTCTGGCAGTAGTGACAATACCGCAAAATGGGATTACAGACATTATAGCTGCGTGTTCGTTTTACTTGCTATTTTTCAGTGTTATTGACATATTCCAAGTTCTATGGTTTTGTTTGAAGAAGAAGGCGTGTTACCCATCATGCTTTACTGTAGAATGATTATACCCATGATTTCTTGTATAAGGTTGTTCGAGCTTGTAAGTCGGCCATGTTGTCATGATAAATCCTAGTTGAATCGTTGACCGCTGTTGCCTTATTACATGGTGTCAGGAAGTCTGTAACTCACACCTTCATCTCTTTTGGAACCTGGTCACTTCTCAGAGACAGGATTTTCTACTCTCGCCATCATCGCATCGCTACAAATTCACGGGGTTCTTACTTTCCCGCCGTGCTACTCTGGGCGTTCGTGTCTCTCTCGACCTCAGCTCTTGACCTTTGTTGGAACTTTCTCTGCTTTTGAATCATGGGCAAGGATCGACCTATTTTCGATGCCAGTTCGTCGGATCGTCGCCGGGCTTTTAACTTCTTTGTGGCAAACTTCAGAGATTTTTGTATTATGGAAGACTACATAAACCCCGCCAAACCTCTTGACCTCGAGGACTACTGGATAACAACTAAACGTCCCAAGGCAATGGCTGCTCTCCGTCGCGCTTTCCCTCAAGCAGAATGGGACGTTCTCACTACTACCATCGACTCGCAAATACCGGTTGAGGAAAAACAAAACCCTGCTCAGTGGCTCGCCAAGCTCTCTCAACACTATCTCGGCGGCGAACCGATAATGCAAAGTGCACACAATTTCCTCCGCATGCTGAGGAGGAGCAAGGTATGTCCATCCAAGCATGGCACACTCTCGTTCGTTTGGAATACCACAAATGTAATTTCCCATCGGCGGCAGATGATAGATTGCAGTGAGGCATTTTTGTCATTGGTTTGAATGATTCTTTTCGCCGTTTTCGTAGTGACATTATCTCTCGTGAAGACCTAACTTCTCTAACCTTTTCTCAAGTCATATCCAAGGCACGTGATTTCGAGGCCAGCGTTCAGACTGGCTCTGCCATCACCCAGCAACACCTGGACGAAGCTCCACACAAAATCACTCCCACTGGAAACAAATCAAAATGGCCTTCCCGTCCCTCACGACATTCAACACCAACCAGCAATGTGGGTGGAAATACTTACTATAACCCTTGTAGTTGGTGCGGGCTTGCCTCACATGCCAATCGCCGTGACTGTCCAGCATCAAATGCCACCTGTCATGCTTGTGGAAAGCGTGGGTGGTCTCTAGTGCAGTTCCGGATTTTCCAACCGACTCTCAGCCTACTTACCACATCACACATGATGTCTGCCAAGTCTCCTCTGCACCCAAGGGAATCTTCGTCGACTTCGACCTTCGTCCTCCCGCCTCCTCATCATGCCCTAAGCGGCTCAGATTCCAGGTTGCTTCCGGTTGTTCTTGTAACACTATACACATCACAGACCTCGACAAGCTCTCCCCACTATAAGTGGACCCGTCTCCTGTTCGCCTCCTAGACTACTCAAAGGCAGTTATCCCAACTTCAGGACAAACTACACTGCAGTGTACTCGTCGTGGAGAAACACATGAGCTGGTTGTCCAAATCATCACTTCACAACGCTATTATGCTCCTCTCTTAGGCCTGGCTGACAGCACCCGCTTGGGAATCATTAATTACGATGTGGACACTGTTAATCAACTTGAGGCTACCCAACCATCGCCTCCACCCTCTGGTGAGTTATCCTTAGATTTAATCAAATGCAGTTATCCAGAGCTGTTTGAGGGCCTAGGCAAACTTGGTAAACCCTACTGCCTATACAAGCAGTTCCGCACCGTTATGCTGCGCCCAAATTGCCCATTATCAAGGAGGCATTGGATAAGCTAATCAACACTGGTCAGTTGGTTCGCGTAAACGAACCCACCCCTTGGATATCCAACATGGTTGTTCGCGAGCGCTCTGCCTCTGCTACTAAATCAGCTAAAGTGCGTATCTGCTTGGATCCATCTCAAACCATAAACAAGGCCATAATCCGACCTGTTTACCCCATACCAACTCTTGAGGAAAACATTTACCAATTTAACCGAGCGAAGATTTTCTCAGTGTTTGACATCAAGGATGTCTTCCAAACAATTGAGTTAACACACGAATAGTCCTTGCTGACTACCATGCATACCCCGTGGGGACGCTATCGTTGCACTCGGCTTCCGTTTAGTGTTAGCTCAGTCCCTGAGGAATTTCAACGACGCCTCCATGATGTCCTCTGTGATCTAGACGGTGTTGTGAACATTGCTGATGACATTAGTAGGGGTGAATCTCTAGCAGATGCTACCAGGGACCATGACACTCTGTCATTAATCTGTTGAATCGCCTGTCTCAGCACAACCTTAAACTCAACTCAGACAAGATTAAGTTCAAAACGTCCACTGCACCGTTCATGGGTCACATCTTCACCTCTGACGGTCTCAAACCCAGCAGCGAGATAGTTTCTGCACTCCTTAACATGCCTCAACCTTCCGACAAGGCAGCAACACGCCGTTTCCTAGGAACAATTACCTACCTATTCAAGTTTTGCCCCAATTCAGCGAAGTGGTCCGTCCTCTCCGTAATCTCACACATCTTAAAGAAGAATTCCTGTGGTCTGAGCAACACAGCAAAGCTTTTGCACAGGCTAAAGAACTAGTTTCCAAGGCACCTTGTCTTCGCTATTTCGATGTGAATGCTCCTCTCGTACTCCAGGTGGATGCTTCTGAATATGGCTTGGGTGCTGCGCTGCTTCAACCTGCTACAGACACTGACTCTGGTAGCATTCAGTGGCAACCAGTAGCCTACAGCTGCAGCTCCCTCTCGCCAACTGAGCAGCGCTATGCTCAGATTGAGAAAGAAACTCTTGCCATTGTCCACGCATTTCAAACATTTGATCAGCTCCTCCTTGGGAAATCAGCTGTGACTGTCCACAGCGATCATCAACCACTGGAGACTATTTTCAAACGTCCCCTGGCCTCAGCTCCACGCCGTCTACAGAGCCTGATGCTCACACTGCAGCGTTACTCCTCCCATGTTAAATATCGCAAGGGCTCTTTACTCCACCTCGCAGACACCCTTTCTCGGACTCCTTTACCTACCACTTCGCACAAGAAAGTTCATGAGGATATAGTCTACCGAGTCGAGTTTGAATGCAACGCTCCTGACCTCTCTGGTTTCCAAGACGCCACTCTTCATCACTGCATCACATCAGAACTGCAGTCGCTACTGACCCGGAACAGGTCATTATTCGCTCTCTAGTTAGCACAGGATGGCCTAGTGACAAAGCCGCTGTTCCAGAACTGGCTCGGCCATATTGGTCTCTGCGTCATGAACTCACCTTTCAGGAGGGCTTGCTTTTCAAGCAGGATCGCGTTGTCATCCCCTCTTCTCTTCGCACTAGTCTCTTACATAAACTTCACGCAGCTCATCGGGGCCACGAGTTAACGCTGCGCCATGCTCGCAACTGAGTGTTCTGGTCAGACCTCTCCAGTCAGATCACAGATATGTGCCAGTCGTGTGTCACTTGTGCTCAACATGCGCAGCAACACCCTAGAGAGCCACTCCAACCTTGCCCAGTACCAACTGTACCATGGCAGCTTGTGCCTCGCTTATCTAGTAACGGTTGATCATTACAGCGACTTCTATGAAATTGACCAACTACCAACTATCCAGTCTTCAGCTGTCATCCAGTTTGGCCGACACGTGATTCCACACACACTCATAACAGACAATGGTGCTCAGTTCACTTCTGACTTATTTAGGACATTTGCCAGGAAGTGTGGATTTAAGCATGTTACAACATCTCCCTATTGGTCGCAGTCAAATGGACAGGCTGAAGCGGCAGTCAAATCAGCTAAGCACATTCTTCTCACGGCAGAAGATGTGGATCTAGCCCCCTTATCCGTCCGTAACACCACGCCCGAAGGACACACCTTTTCTCCTGCTCAGCGATTGTTTGGCCGTGCGCTCCCGCAGTGATCCTCCTCAGTCTGCATCTGCATTGGAGCCCTTCAGTCCTTGTCGAGATACAGTGGTGGCCGACCATGTCAGTCGTAAACTGAAGCAAAAGCGCGCGTATGACAAACGTGCCAGTGCCCCCCTCTCGGATCTTCCTCCTAGCAGTTATGTATATGCAAAGCCACCACCCACTTCATCGACTAAGACCTGGATTAAAGGAAAAGTAGTTGGCCCTGCTGGTCCTCGATCCTACCTCATTGACACAGGCAACCGACAAATCAAAAGAAACTGCATACAGGTCCAGCTTGCTCCCTCCCCCCACTACACGAGCAACTGTCCATCTGATAGGCGGCCTGAACCAACTCTGCCCGACAAACTAGCCCCCAACTCATTAACAGCCATGACACCAACGCCTCAGCTTTCTTCTTCTCCAACTACAACAACCGCCCCATTGATTCCTTCCTCAGCACCTGACGACCCTGTGCCATCTATGGCAGATGAAACTCCCTTGACAGTATTACCATCTTCACCCAGCTCAGCTACACCACCACTTGCACCATCGCCAATACCCTCTGTCAGTGCATCGCCTAGTTACTCGGGCTTCCTGTGGAAGGCCCGAGTCTAAATCTGTCGTCCGTTCTTTTTTTTTTCGTTGTTTTCCAAAAACCTCATTTCCGGGGTATTTGCGCAGGCGCTAACGATGAACCTGTAAAACCCGGTAAAAACCTGTTTACGTTTTGTTTACCCTTGTCTTGTCTGTTGAAAAGCAAGGCACAAAGCAACTGTGGATTCCTCGACGGATTTCCAAAGGAAAAAGTTGACATGTCTATAGCTATGGCAAACGGTGTCGTATCCAATATGCTCAAACCACTTACAAACGCACAAGCCGTTAGCGGTAGACCCACACTAAAAAATGATGATGGTGAGCGTACATTTCGAAACTGGTCGTTCTGCGAACTCGAAGCAAATGTGAGAAATATTATGAGATCAAAAAAGCTGAATGAGCTATCAATGAGTACAAAAAGTGCACAAAGGCTTTGACTACCGATGACAAATGTTCCTTGACGAACTTGAGTGGAAACTTTGACACAAACAGTTTATGTGCTGGGGAATACAAGATACCTGTTGATGATGAGATTAGAGGTACAAAGACGAACAGCAGTAGTAACAACAGCAACAGGAAAGCGTCCATTTTGGGTGATGAAGAACCAACGTATCGAAGCGAAGATGCAAGCAACGTGTTTACTTTTATGGCTATTGTCACCAGTATTTCATTTCTTTTGTATACTTTAGATTGTGGATTATCAGCTGTATCAAGTCTGTGTAGTGTGTTAGTTTTATGTGTAATCTTGAACCTTCGCGTGTTCTACATGAATGTGTTAAGGTTATCAGTTTTATCAACACAAATGTCTGATGTACTTGAAAAATGCGAGGTATTTGAGAAGACAATGCAGTTATCTATACATGATCAACGTGAAGCCGTGAAAATAAAATATAGAAAGGAATTCAGATCACGTTATGCTAAGTTTGTGTATTTTAACGACAACCGTGAATGCCATGTGTTATCAAGACGTTGTGATTGCGAGCCCAGTAGGATACCAGTGAAAAAGCTAAAAAGTCTGTCACAGAAAAGCAGAAAACTAAGATTGTTTGTGTTCCCACGGTTCTTTTCCGCTGGCACACGCTCACACAGGTCGCCCAATGCTTTAACGAATCGAGTTTCAGTCACAAAATACAGGCCGGGTCTATTTTACAGGTCACATTCCACAGGTCAGAGGAACAGGTGACTGTTTTATCAATTGGTAACTAAGCCAAACAGTTTCACACCTATCTACAACAAATTTTGGATAGTGATTAGGGCTAGGAGACTCTTTTGGGCTTGTTTATTCATCTGTAGCGCGGCGGCCTGTACTTTGACCTGTGGAATGTGACCTGTAAAATAGACCCACCGCAAAATACATGTATAGTTTTATATATTAGGCTGTGCGGAAATCATCCACAACATTCATTTGCCACTCGAAAAGCCCGAGTGAAGGACAATACGGCCTCTAGTTTGCCTAAACCTCAAACTGTAACTCGTAGTGGGCGAGTCATTCGACGTCCTGCTCGATATTCAGACTAACCCCACAACGTTAACCACTGTGTTTCGCAAATTTCTTGTCACAGGTGCAGACAATCCATTGCTGTAGACCAGTGTGGACCATACATATTGACTTCTGGCAGTAGTGACAATACCGCAAAATGGGATTACAGACATTATAGCTGCGTGTTCGTTTTACTTGCTATTTTTCAGTGTTATTGACATATTCCAAGTTCTATGGTTTAGTTTGAAGAAGAAGGCGTGTTACCCATCATGCTTTACTGTAGAATGATTATACCCATGATTTCTTGTATAAGGTTGTTCGAGCTTGTAAGTCGGCCATGTTGTCATAATAAATCCTAGTTGAATCGTTGACCGCTGTTGCCTTATTACGCATATATCTTTCATAGGTTTGTTATAAGTAAGCTGGACTTTGCAAAATTCACGGGACAGAAGCAATGCAGACACTATTCCACTCTAACAGTTTAGATGTAGTTTGATAAATATAGTTTGAGGTTTTGAGGAAAGGTATGCGAGTCAGACATTTAAATAACAATCAACTGCTTCAACACACAGTAAGCTGGAAGGAGCTGTTCAGATAATCTCCACAACCCTTGAATAGAAGGATTTTGTGATGGAATTTAACTTTCTATTGTTTTGTACTTTCCCTTAAAAATAAAAAATATACAGCAACACTGTTGGTTACCTTCTAAGCTAAATTTACGACAACACTTTTGATTGCCAAAAGAACTTCTCAAGAAACAGCAGAAACCATTGTTTTGATTGCCATATCATTTGACTTTTGGCAGTTGAAAGTGTTCGTAAAATAGCTCACATAAACCTTTGTTTTACAGGACCTAATAAAAACAACCAAAGAAGAAATGTTCTCTTCTTTTTCAGCTATTTTTCTGTAGCAAACTATGTCCCAGAACATCTGAGTTAGCAGGGGCATTGGTAAATATGGTTCCCACAAAGGTAAATGATCCCCAGAGGGGATGAGAGATCACTTTACAGCAGCCAAGGTCCATAATGTTGAAGCCCAGGTGGTTGTATCGCTCGTCTGTCTCAAACAACGTGCAATTTGTGTGTGGGCCAAAGAACTGGAGACATAATACAAATGTGGATTAATCGTCTAACCCCTGAGATCAATATGCATATTCTCTCGACTGGTCCACTTATATTACTTATACTACTAACTAGCACAGAGAATTTGGTTAACCATCAAGACATTTCATGTTTGATGATCATTTCCTTTATTCTCATAACCTGTGTGTTAGCTGTAACAGTCATACTGTAAGGAGAACGTAAGCTCTGATCACTGTTTGGACTTAGTACTGATTTTTGGATACACATATGACGTGACATCTTGGTTGACAATTCAGGATTAATAGATACGAGTGATTTTGAAAGTTCTCAAAATTGCTCGAGCTTTTAGGCGAGTGCAATTTGAGAACCTTCAAAATCACGAGTATCTATTAATCCCGAATTGTACGAGAAGGTCATGCAATTTTTTATTTATAGTACATTCAACAAAATTACAAACCTACGTGTCATTGTCATGGAAACTTAATGGGTACTCCTATGGAGTACTATTTGGGATTAATTGTACTGCTCTCGACCAATCAGTAATTTTGTCGAGTGTACTATAATGATGCTTATACTCACTGCAGTTCCTGATGATGGATCAATGAAGTCTGCCCAGTAGCCAGCTGCTAGAAGACTGTCACAGATCTCTTTAGCACTCTCCACAAACTACAACATGATATGGACAGTTCAAGAAGTCATTTCCCAGGGTTTGAAATTAACTCTTGCTCACTCACCAATGTGAGTGTCAAGTCTGTCAAATGAATGGATTACTCGCTTGGTTTGTTGAGTGGAATATTCATTTCAGTAGCTGATTTTTTGGACAAAATATAATCTAAACATAAACATACCAGGACTTTTCACATTCTGAAAGACCTAAATCTTTCAGAATGTGAAAAGAAACCCGGCACACACATGCAAATTTCCCACTTTGAAAACTTCTAAACTGGCTTCTGTTTAAGAAATAATACATGGCAAACCTAATCATAGTCATGATACTGCTGATCATTAACAAACCACGCCACTAATGTCTACTAGATGGCAAGTGCTCCCAAAACCCTGATTTCCCCAAAGATTTTTGAAGGACCAAAGTACTGACTTCCCATGTGAAGTTCTGAGAAACGCTGTTTGGACAATACTTTGTGTAATTTTCCCAATTATCTCCATTGCTGTCCCATTACAGTGTTTTATTATTTCATTTTTTCCTGCCATTTTCTTGATTAATTCCCAGTCTAGAGGATCCTCTTTCTTCTGAAAAAAGGCTCTCTTAGAGTTGTAATCCTGACCCACCCTTCCAGCCTTGATTTTGGGGTGATAGGATGGGGGCGAAAGCAGATTAAGGTTACCATATACCTTCAGATCAGCAATTTTCTTCAAATTTGGATTTTTTTGGTTAAAGTAATGATCAAAATGGGATCTCTAAATAATGTAAAAAAAATTATTAAAAAATTGAAATATTGGTGGAGAAATGGTGGTTTTACAGAAGTAAGAATTACCATTTGATTGATAATCTTAGCGCTGTCTCCTCAAATCAATTGTTTTACTTGAAGGGGGCCCTTTAAAGAGCTAACAGTCAAAGGGAAATTGTCTGTTTGCCCTCAAATTTGGACAATGGCTAGATTAACATATAAAACAACAAAAATGTGTTTGCGAATTTTTTATTTCGAAAGATTTTTTCCCTGAAAGCAATTTTTGTGTGATCATTTTACATTTTTTCAAAACTATAATTTAAAAAGTGTGCTTCACTGTAAACGAGTATGGCAAAATGCAGACACATTTTTTTAGTGCATTGGGTCTGGAAACTGAGGAACAAATTAAATTAGCAAAAGACAAAAACTTGTAGCTTTAAAAAGGGGATTCGGACACTCGCATTTTGAAGTTGTGAAAAATTCGACAATTCATTTTATTTCAAAATTCTTGGTATAGTTTTATAGCCAGCTCTATAAGCTTATATTTGCGGCGGGTTTATTTTACAGGTCACATTCCACAGGTCACCGTGCTACAGATAAATAAACAAGCCCAAAAGAGTCTCCTAGCCCTAATCACTATCCAAAATTTGTTTTGGATCAGTGTGAAACTGTTTGCCTCAGTTAACAATCGATAAAACAGTCACCTGTTCCTCTGACCTATGGCATGTGACCTGTAAAATAGACCCGGCCTTAAATTTGATATGGGAGTATAGGTATCTACAGTTTAAACCAGATGCGCTACATCGCTTGGACGCGAGACACCTCTGAAGGTATACGGTAACCAGCTTAAGGACTTCCAACAAAGATTTCTGACTTGTGGACTTTTTAAAAACCACATGACCAGTCGTCTGTTAAGTATGTCAAAAGTGATAAAATTCCAAGGCTTACACCGCCGACCGGTTAGCTGAGTTGGTTGAGTTCCGGACTAACGTGCGGGCGGTCGTGGGTTCAAACCCCGGCCGGACCAACACTCAGGGTCTTCAAATAACTGAGGAGAAAGTGCTTCCTTTGCAATGACATCTACAAATGGTTAGACTTTCTAGTCTTCTCGGATAAGGACGATAAACCGGAGGTCCCGTCTCACAATCCTTTACAATTGTTTCCGTGGGACGTTAAAGAACCACTAGGGACGTAACGAACCCTGGCTGTGACCACCCCTAGTGCCGGCCTGTTCTATTCAGGAAAGTGGGGCTGACCTCGTTGGGACTTCGAGTCCGTATGTCAGTCCCTCATTTAGTGTTGCTTGTCATGTTCACTAAATGGAAGCTACTATAAACTATAAACAGGCGATAAGGTCATCCCTTTCATCCTCCAACTCAGGTGACCAAGCAGTCATGTCATTCTTGGTTTATTGGCTGATGCTAACAATAGTTAACTGACCCAGCTGTATTCTGATGTCGGGAAACAGCTCCATGAATCCATGGTGAAGGAATCCTGGACACTGCTGAACACTGCACTCCACGGTACCAGCAGTACTGCTCTTCTACATCAGTTAAACTATCAAATATGAAATAAAGGTTACTCTTGAGAAGATAACTCCTTAAGTTCGTTGTATGTCCTGAAATGTTTTTTGCAAGTTGCAGAAACAAACCAGTCCGTAACACCACGCCCGAAGGACACACCTTTTCTCCTTTACCGTCCCAAAGAAAATCAAAAAGAAGTTTATTGACCTTTTGTCATGCCTCCGTGGAGGTGGGTAGAGGTGTTAGAATATAGACAAGTTGGGAAACCAGAGGACTTTTAATAAGAGTTATTTTGCAAATTGAAGTAAACCTTCTGAACTGCCATAATTCGTTCACATTTTTTATTTTCGTGATCCTCTCATCGTAGTTGGAACGGAGCATTATATTTCTGGATGTCTGCTGCGAACGAAACGCCCGATGCAAAAACCTTTCCTTTCACCCAGGAGATATCTGGGTTGCTACACTGTATTGGTCCTCTCTCTATTGCTGAACCCACCCAAAGCACTTTGGTTTTCTCCAAATTTAGTTTTAAGCCCAGAGATCAAGTGAAAGCTGTTCAAACTTCTACTGCGCGTAGAAAGGCGCCGTCAGAACCATCGAGTATCAATGTCGTATCGTCGGCGTATTGGCTTAGTCTGTGTTCGGCCCCATTCGTTTCAAACCCCTTTATGTCATTGTCTCTCCTTATGAAATTGGCAATTATCTTTACTGCTATTATCAACAAATAAAGGGACATTGGGCACCCTTGTCTGACCCCTCTACTGAGAGTGAAGTGCTCTGAGACCCAACCGTTGTTTTGGATAGCGGTCGACGCATCATTATAAAATAATTTGAACCAGTTCACCAACGAGGGACCGAAATTGAAATAAACAAGAGCTCTTTCTATGAAGTCCCACTCGATCGAATCGAATGCCTTTTCGAAATCTACGAACATCAATAACCCGGGTTTATTCATGTCGTCCGCGAAATTTATTATTCTGTCAAGTATTTTCTGCAACGGAGCGTCCTTTTAGAAAACCACTCAGGTCATTGTTAATAATTTCAAGGAGTACCCGTTTCATTCGATTTCCTATCGCTTTCGATGCAATTTTGTAATCGCAATTTAAAAGAGTAATTGGCCTCCAGTTCTTTAGGAAAAGAGGATTTTTGTTTTTCCTCGGTAAAACAGAAAGTATTCCTTGCCTCTGGGTCACGGACGGAAAGTTGCCCTCTTTGGAAAGAGCAGTTAATGGCATTCACAAAGAGGGTAGAAATGTCATTCCAAAAGACTTTATAGAATTCAGCGGGGAAGCCGTCCGAACCTGGAGACGTATTTGATTCCATTGTCTTTAGCGCACCTAAGCATTCACTAACTGGTAGAAGGCCTTCATAACTGAGACGCTTTGCCGTCCTCATCCAACCTCACGCAATTTTCTCTTGGGAAGAACTCAAGGTCCTTTTAACTATTTTGTGTTTTTCTGCTGCTACATAGCTCCCTATAGAAGTTTACACATTCTTGAAGAATTTCATGGATAAAGGTGAGTTGGACATCGGTTCGACGAAGTTGACTCAAAGCCTTACGTGTGAAGTGCCGCTTTTCTAAATAATATTTAATATTTAATATTTCTATATTTCTAAATAGAAATATACCTTGAGTTTTTCTCACCTTCATTGTGCCAACGAGTTTTGGACCGCAGGATAGCACTCTTGCGATGCATTTCGTTAGGAAAATCCAAATCCGGATTCTAAGATCCAAAAACGGATTTTGCGTTTCTTTACTAAAATCCAAAAATGGATCATGAATCTGAAGAATCCACACTCTGAGTGGATAAATTAGATATAATCTAAATCCAGATTTTCAGGATTCATGATCGGTACGTTTCTCTGAGGAACGGACCCGAAAAAAGTACACGGTTTTATAGATAGATAAATGTTCAAGGAAAATCATGACTAATTAGGGGATATTTCAAAGCTACACAAATTTCGCCAATGCTAGACAGATTTCAAACGCAAATAGCAGACATTCGACGCCATACTCGTTGCTTCACAATGCAAGTTGAGGGGAGTTAATAATGCAACGGATCTCTTGATTTCTAGTTTGCAGAACTCTTCGTCTTTACCACCCGTTCAATGCTGCTGCTTCATCTTCTGGTCCTAGAAGAAGCTGTTGTTGCGGTAAATCGTCCACGAGGACCTCCTCACAAGATAAATATTGGCTGGCCACCATTTTCAAAATAACCGCAAAAATCCATTTTAGGATTTTTCGTCTCTTTGGTGTTAAGAATCCGCATGATCATGGCGCAGAATGGCTATTGTTTGCAGGACATATACTTGCTTACTGGCATAAATTACTCTTGTCTCCCTAGAACTCCCATGAGGGCTCTCAATGGACTCCAATTGGTTGGGGGTAGTCTCTTACAAATGCAAATTTGCACAAAATTTGATCAAATATCCGATCATTGATTCTCCCAAGGAAACGCACCCAAAGTTTTATATTCGTAAATTTTTTTCTAGGTTTTCTATTGCCTCGATCAACTGTTGATTAAATTCTTTCAACTGAGGGGGTAGTGGCTCTTCAATCTTTTTCTCCAAATATGTTAAATTCGCGTAGAGTCTGTTTTCTTCCGTTCTCCTAAGGACAGCTTTTCGTTTCCATAAAAAATTGATGCCTCCCTAACTTTAAGTTTAATTGTTTCCCTGAGCAAGGCGTCGTCAATGTTATTGTCATCTTTGTAATCTTCGCATGTCTGAGAGAAAACCATTTTGATTCGATTTATATAATCTATATTTGTCAGGAAAGAGGTGTTAAGTTTTCATAGGCCCGGACCTCTGGGATTTGCTGTGACACCTAAATTAAGGGTAATCATGGAAAGGTCGGTTTTGTATGCAGCTAAAATATCAGAATTCGTCACTTTGCCATATACACCACGACTGATGAGAAAAAAGTCTAGGCGGCAAGATACATTGGGACTGATACATCTTCTCCATATATATCCACAGGCAGCCCAAGCGTAGTACGTGTTCCAAACTGTAGATATCAGTGGTATATATCTAGAGTGAGTATGTCAAAATAAAATGGTATTTATGTTTATTTTATCGTTTCTTCAAGGAGGGGGGTGAATAGGCTAACGGATCGGCGGATTCTGAAAATTATTTTGCCCGGATTTCGGATTGAGAGCGAAATTGTAACGGATTTGCGGATCCTGAAGTTGCAGCGGTTTGCGGTTTCATCGCTTTTTTGGGTCCGGATTTTGGATTTTGCTTGTGAGGAGGTTCGGATCGTGGATCTGAACGATCGTCAAAAATGCGTTGTTTCTGGGTATGTGCATTTTTTGTCACGGACGAGGTCAGAACTCATTGCATGTCACGCATCAGGGAAAAAGTAACGCACTAAGACGAATAGGACGCGGTGACATGTTGCCAGCGGGACGCCAGTTATTTTTCGCGCTCTTTTCCGTGACACTGTGTCGTACTGGTTGCGATCGGCTCGATTGGAAAGCTATGGTCTTTGGCGCTGTTATTGTCCAGTTTGCCCGGGAGTTTTTCACAGAGTAAATTTGGTAAGTGATCTGAAGGATGACCTCTGACTTAAACTTTGACTTGGACGCATTTTTTAAAAGAACATTTCTGAAGCACGTTGTTTGCCGACCTATGACCCCCGGGGGGGGGGGTACTTGGGTCAATATTTGCTGGGTATGTGCCGCTGGCCTCTCAGAACCCCTACCCCATTATAGTCTATTCTGTGGCCAATTATAGACCCCATCTTAGTCACTTTTGGGAAAATATAATTTTCGCGATCCCAGCTTAGTCACTTTCTGTTTATGCCTCTACCTTAAGTAGGTCATCCTAAAATGAAGTAAACCTTCTGAACTGCCATAATTCGTTCACATTTTTTATTTTCGTGATCCTCTCATCGTAGTTGGAACGGAGCATTATATTTCTGGATGTCTGCTGCGAACGAAACGCCCGATGCAAAAACCTTTCCTTTCACCCAGGAGATATCTGGGTTGCTACACTGTATTGGTCCTCTCTCTTTTGCTGAACCCACCCAAAGCACTTTGGTTTTCTCCAAATTTAGTTTTAAGCCCAGAGATCAAGTGAAAGCTGTTCAAACTTCTACTGCGCGTAGAAAGGCGCCGTCAGAACCATCGAGTATCAATGTCGTATCGTCGGCGTATTGGCTTAGTCTGTGTTCGGCCCCATTCGTTTCAAACCCCTTTATGTCATTGTCTCTCCTTATGAAATTGGCAATTATCTTTACTGCTATTATCAACAAATAAAGGGACATTGGGCACCCTTGTCTGACCCCTCTACTGAGAGTGAAGTGCTCTGAGACCCAACCGTTGTTTTGGATAGCGGTCGACGCATCATTATAAAATAATTTGAACCAGTTCACCAACGAGGGACCGAAATTGAAATAAACAAGAGCTCTTTCTATGAAGTCCCACTCGATCGAATCGAATGCCTTTTCGAAATCTACGAACATCAATAACCCGGGTTTATTCATGTCGTCCGCGAAATTTATTATTCTGTCAAGTATTTTCTGCAACGGAGCGTCCTTTTAGAAAACCACTCAGGTCATTGTTAATAATTTCAAGGAGTACCCGTTTCATTCGATTTCCTATCGCTTTCGATGCAATTTTGTAATCGCAATTTAAAAGAGTAATTGGCCTCCAGTTCTTTAGGAAAAGAGGATTTTTGTTTTTCCTCGGTAAAACAGAAAGTATTCCTTGCCTCTGGGTCACGGACGGAAAGTTGCCCTCTTTGGAAAGAGCAGTTAATGGCATTCACAAAGAGGGTAGAAATGTCATTCCAAAAGACTTTATAGAATTCAGCGGGGAAGCCGTCCGAACCTGGAGACGTATTTGATTCCATTGTCTTTAGCGCACCTAAGCATTCACTAACTGGTAGAAGGCCTTCATAACTGAGACGCTTTGCCGTCCTCATCCAACCTCACGCAATTTTCTCTTGGGAAGAACTCAAGGTCCTTTTAACTATTTTGTGTTTTTCTGCTGCTACATAGCTCCCTATAGAAGTTTACACATTCTTGAAGAATTTCATGGATAAAGGTGAGTTGGACATCGGTTCGACGAAGTTGACTCAAAGCCTTACGTGTGAAGTGCCGCTTTTCTAAATAATATTTAATATTTAATATTTCTATATTTCTAAATAGAAATATACCTTGAGTTTTTCTCACCTTCATTGTGCCAACGAGTTTTGGACCGCAGGATAGCACTCTTGCGATGCATTTCGTTAGGAAAATCCAAATCCGGATTCTAAGATCCAAAAACGGATTTTGCGTTTCTTTACTAAAATCCAAAAATGGATCATGAATCTGAAGAATCCACACTCTGAGTGGATAAATTAGATATAATCTAAATCCAGATTTTCAGGATTCATGATCGGTACGTTTCTCTGAGGAACGGACCCGAAAAAAGTACACGGTTTTATAGATAGATAAATGTTCAAGGAAAATCATGACTAATTAGGGGATATTTCAAAGCTACACAAATTTCGCCAATGCTAGACAGATTTCAAACGCAAATAGCAGACATTCGACGCCATACTCGTTGCTTCACAATGCAAGTTGAGGGGAGTTAATAATGCAACGGATCTCTTGATTTCTAGTTTGCAGAACTCTTCGTCTTTACCACCCGTTCAATGCTGCTGCTTCATCTTCTGGTCCTAGAAGAAGCTGTTGTTGCGGTAAATCGTCCACGAGGACCTCCTCACAAGATAAATATTGGCTGGCCACCATTTTCAAAATAACCGCAAAAATCCATTTTAGGATTTTTCGTCTCTTTGGTGTTAAGAATCCGCATGATCATGGCGCAGAATGGCTATTGTTTGCAGGACATATACTTGCTTACTGGCATAAATTACTCTTGTCTCCCTAGAACTCCCATGAGGGCTCTCAATGGACTCAATTGGTTGGGGGTAGTCTCTTACAAATGCAAATTTGCACAAAATTTGATCAAATATCCGATCATTGATTCTCCCAAGGAAACGCACCCAAAGTTTTATATTCGTAAATTTTTTTCTAGGTTTTCTATTGCCTCGATCAACTGTTGATTAAATTCTTTCAACTGAGGGGGTAGTGGCTCTTCAATCTTTTTCTCCAAATATGTTAAATTCGCGTAGAGTCTGTTTTCTTCCGTTCTCCTAAGGACAGCTTTTCGTTTCCATAAAAAATTGATGCCTCCCTAACTTTAAGTTTAATTGTTTCCCTGAGCAAGGCGTCGTCAATGTTATTGTCATCTTTGTAATCTTCGCATGTCTGAGAGAAAACCATTTTGATTCGATTTATATAATCTATATTTGTCAGGAAAGAGGTGTTAAGTTTTCATAGGCCCGGACCTCTGGGATTTGCTGTGACACCTAAATTAAGGGTAATCATGGAAAGGTCGGTTTTGTATGCAGCTAAAATATCAGAATTCGTCACTTTGCCATATACACCACGACTGATGAGAAAAAAGTCTAGGCGGCAAGATACATTGGGACTGATACATCTTCTCCATATATATCCACAGGCAGCCCAAGCGTAGTACGTGTTCCAAACTGTAGATATCAGTGGTATATATCTAGAGTGAGTATGTCAAAATAAAATGGTATTTATGTTTATTTTATCGTTTCTTCAAGGAGGGGGGTGAATAGGCTAACGGATCGGCGGATTCTGAAAATTATTTTGCCCGGATTTCGGATTGAGAGCGAAATTGTAACGGATTTGCGGATCCTGAAGTTGCAGCGGTTTGCGGTTTCATCGCTTTTTTGGGTCCGGATTTTGGATTTTGCTTGTGAGGAGGTTCGGATCGTGGATCTGAACGATCGTCAAAAATGCGTTGTTTCTGGGTATGTGCATTTTTTGTCACGGACGAGGTCAGAACTCATTGCATGTCACGCATCAGGGAAAAAGTAACGCACTAAGACGAATAGGACGCGGTGACATGTTGCCAGCGGGACGCCAGTTATTTTTCGCGCTCTTTTCCGTGACACTGTGTCGTACTGGTTGCGATCGGCTCGATTGGAAAGCTATGGTCTTTGGCGCTGTTATTGTCCAGTTTGCCCGGGAGTTTTTCACAGAGTAAATTTGGTAAGTGATCTGAAGGATGACCTCTGACTTAAACTTTGACTTGGACGCATTTTTTAAAAGAACATTTCTGAAGCACGTTGTTTGCCGACCTATGACCCCCGGGGGGGGGGTACTTGGGTCAATATTTGCTGGGTATGTGCCGCTGGCCTCTCAGAACCCCTACCCCATTATAGTCTATTCTGTGGCCAATTATAGACCCCATCTTAGTCACTTTTGGGAAAATATAATTTTCGCGATCCCAGCTTAGTCACTTTCTGTTTATGCCTCTACCTTAAGTAGGTCATCCTAAAATGAATTGACACGTTTGTTAAATTGAATGTAGAACACTTTACTTTTCACCTACAGTACAAACATTCTGGTATATTTGCTAACCGTTAGTATTTACAAACGTACCGTCATAAATAGTTGAAATGCAACATTCTTCTTTAACGGGAACGTCATAATGTTTTTTTACATGGATAAAAACATTATTTAGAACCTACAGATCAGAAGATTCATACTCCCCATAAAAATATTGGCAAGACCGTCTTATCGGTACCTGCACAACTGTCACGTTGAAAGCTATTAAGTTCCGAGCGAAAGAGAACAAACGCTTTCTAATCCAAAAGAAGATCCAAGTTGTGTTAACTTCGATGGACGATAACAACGCAGAATAGCCGGAAAATAAATACTGTAGTATGGATGATTTGTTGGACTTTGTTCTGGACCCAGGGGTTCTGCATTATTGTGCAAGTTGTTAATGTTTAAGTTGTGATTCACGAACGGAAGTCAATGCGAACCAACTGTTAAATATTAAAACAACAGCACGAACCATTTTTTAACCGCGAATCTTCCTACTTTTAAATCCCTGCTTACCAGAATTTTCTTATCCCAGAAATCCCGAAAATGCGCGACCCCATTCTAGTAACTCTACAAAAAATGTAACCCCATTATAATCACTCCAGTCGTGAAAATGCGACCCCATCCAGCGGCACATCCCCGTTAGCCTCTTATAAGGGAGTACCCCCCCCCCTCCCGGGCTATGACCTAACCGTGAGGTACATGCCGACCATGCTGCCGGACCTGCCGGTACGCCGATTTCACTCAGTTATCTGTTCGTGTTTAATAGGTAATAATGGAGTTGACGACAATAGAATGCGTTGCATTCTTTTACAATGAAGGGGCCAAAGGCGATGATTACCTTTCGCTGCCAAGTGGATTCCGACACTTGGAAAAGTGTGATCAGAGAGGAATCCTTTTGACAGATCAAGAAGAAGCAAGTCTCTTCAAAATTGATGAGGAGGGAAGAGTTCAGATATTTGCTGGAAGCAAAGTTGAAGGAAGTCAAGATGATCCCGTCTTGGAATGTCAGTTCAAGCAACCAATTGGTATTTGTGTTGAGTTTGAGTCCGTCGTATATGTTTGCGACGCTCAATCAAACTCGTTGAAAATAATCACGCCTCTTTCCGAAACAGCGAGATTGCTTTCTCTGTGCATAAGAAAGGACAATCTCCTACACCAAGAACTTTACCAGAGGATACAGAAATGGTCAAGGAATGCAAACAAATACTCGCTGAGTATGAAAAGTCAGTTCGCTCTGTACCTGGATGCTCCAACATGACACTGAATGGACCCCAGGGCGCGGTGTCGCGGGCGCCGTAACTGTGAGGTCGGTCGATATGCTACACTGGGGATTGGACAGAATGAAGTCACTGTTTTCCTCTCTTTCTTTTGATGCCACTAACCTCCTAAGCTGCATGACCCTTGACGTTGAACACCTACACTCTACCAGCCACATCAAACATCCGCTGCTATCAAAAAAGGAATACTGCAGAGACCTTGGGAATACAATAAAAGTGAGTACTAAACGGCTCTCGTCTTCGACAGTGTATTATTACACCAGTGGAAAGAGCTCCTGGTACCCTGACCCAGAACATGAAATTCCTTTAGCTACGCTTTCCTCTCTTCAACAGATCCCAGTAGCAAAACTCTCAGAAAAGGTAGTGGAAGAAATGGGTAATTATGCCTTTACATATGGAGCTGCCGTTCGGCAAAGAACAAACCGTCAGGAAACAACCATGGCTAGACATGGAACGATGCCGGAAATGATTTACCAGAGACAACTTCAGATATCTGAATACAGAGTCGACTTGGCCTTGTCTGATGGTTTGGAGTCTTCTGAAGTAAAGGAGAATGAAGAGGAAGTTGAAACAGGCGAGAGTAATCCCGAGAATGTGGAGGTCCCAGAGTACGACTCAAGTACAGACGAAGATGAAGAACCAGAAGATGGAGATTCCAGCATTCCTGAACTTGACAGACGGTCCACTTTCCTGTTAGGAGCCAGGACTCGCTTTGGGCGACAAGTCAGGATCAACAACAGATTTCTAATGTAAAAGTAGATCTTTTAGTTATTAGCACTTAAAGATCCTATAAAAAGTGTCAGAACGTTTTTAAAAAACTGTGCAGCTTACAGACAACAGCTCAAGGTGCAATTTTCACCTTTTCACGTGACAAGTAGCGAACGGATTCGGATTTAACAATTTTTTTTTAACGGATTGACGGATTTGGTTATCAAATTATAGCGGATCGGCGGATTTGCATACCCCTATTCACCCCCCTCTTCAAGTGTCTTGCGCAGTCAGAAGCCTAATTTCGGGCCATTTGCACGCGAAAATTGGAGAGGATTGAGTCAAGTTGTAGGTGTTTCTACAAGCCATTTATAGACATTATTGTCGGACGGCGCTACCGAAGAAAAATTGAAAAAAGTACGAAATAAAGTATTCTTACCTTAACTCTAATGTCCCTTGGTGTGTCCTAGCTGGTTTAAAAGCCATTTTGTCGATTTGTTTTCATATGAAGTACTGTCCACTATAAAAGAAGGGAGGCAGGAGAAGGAAAAACTAATCGTCGAGGTGTGAAGGCCAATAAACGAGAACGAGGCCACAAAACAATGGACCTAATGAGCAAAAACAATCGCTCTGCACGTGCGTTCTACATTTTGGTACATTTCTAAAAATAAAACAAACGTGAAATGACCAAATTTTAGGTTTTCTCAGTCGACAACGTGAGCACATGACGGAAAAATCGTTTTTCTTTTTTCTTGCTTTGACGTCGTTCATAGTAACTTAGTTCCTGGAAATTTCTCCAGCATTTTCTAAGTTAGACAAATTGCAAGGACCGCTAAAGAGTTACAAAAACGATAAGTTATATTTTGTTAATGGCGTTCTCGTTGCCGTCGCCGTCCTCGTTTCTTAAATTCCCTTAATGTTGTTTCTGTAGCGTTTCCAAACGAGCGGTTTGATTGAGCTTTGGGTTATGACTTCTGTTCCACTTTGGCCGTGAAAATATTGGCAAACGGGACTGCCATCTTTGTTCCCATGGCGGTTCCACGTGTTTGGAGATAGTTCTTCACATTAAACTGGAACGAATTTTCTTATGAAATTAGCCTGAGCGCTTCTTTAAGTAGTGGTGTAGGGATAAGAGGTTTTTTTCATAGACTGCATCGTATGCTCCACATAGTGTACCGATTTCTTCCTCCCGTGGTATGTTTGTATGTAAGCTCGTTACGTCCATTTGTTGGAAATCACCAGTTTACCCAACACCAATCACGTCTCAATAGTCTTTTATTCGTCACAACGCTCACAATAAGTCTCGACCGTCACCGAACACGTTCTCTCTCTACTCTGATTTACAGATCATTTCTTATTTCAAATGTGTTCTATGATCACGTGATCAACTTGTCGTTCAAGCTTAGTTACATTGATCTGATTGGCTATTGATTGCTGTCACGGTTCTTGTCACGATATGAATTTCCTTTCCGTCACGCACCTGTAAGTAACGCAGCTATAAATCTTTAACACATTGAACAAGCAAAATCCTCTTTGGGCCTTTCGTTCTCTCTATGAAGTTAATGAGATCAGTGGTGTCTTTCAGTATGACCCGCTTCTGCTGTTTCGCTATTGGCCGAAGAATTCCACTAGTTCCGCAAGTTCTGCTGTTCCACGGCCTACTAATCCATTACTTAGTGACACCCCTGATTTTTCGGTCTATTGACGCGCCGTTTGTAAATAAATTGTTTAACAAAAATAGTGTCAAGTTCTTCATGATTTAAACAGTTTAATGATAAAACCAATAGGCCATTTCCGAGATCGCTTGAGCCTCTATTTCAAAGCGAGTCTAAGTGCGAAAGCTTTGTAATGAAAATGAGTTTTCGCTCATATGGAACGCTGAACTTACTACCATCACAAAGCTTTCGCACTTTGACTCGCTTTGAAAAAGAGGCTCAAGCGAACTCGGAAATGGCCCATTCTGAGCACTGCTCGAATAGCAGTTATTTGAAATAACCAAATTCTCAATATTTGCCCCAGTGGTTGTTACATATAACCAATTTCATGCCCTTTGCCAGAAAGTGGTTATTTGATAAAAACCATTTTTGTTTTGGAATTTGCTAAAAAGTGCTTACATCAAATAACCAGTTTTTGGAATAACCATTTTCTACCAAAATTACTCGAAATTGGTTATATCAAATATCCACTTTTGAGAAGATGGTTATATCTAATAACCACTTTTTGAAAAGTGCCCAGAATTGGTTATATCGTAAAACCATTTGAAATACTGAATTTTGTTGGTCTTTGAAAAAATTTACTCGTGCTTATTTATTCCGTCCGAATTGCACTCGAAATCATGTGATAACCTATAAAAACATGCCATTTTCAACACCCGTTTTAAGACATAGCCTGTCAAATCCATATTCATTTTCAGAACTGACGTTACGGTTTAAATTGTGAAATTCAGCTCAAATGATATATTTTAGTGACCTCTCTTCCTCTATTATTAATTTGGAGTTGAAAAGACAAATACATTTATACCGGCGATTTTGTGGTTCCCTTGAATACGAGCCCCGACTTAAGACCAGAAAGGTCAAACTCTACACCCGTTTTCAGACCTTTGGGGCAGAAGTACCCCCCCCCCGGGATATACCACTGGTGCGTAAGTGACATTGGGTAAAACTACAGTCTTAAATATATAGTCTACCTCAAGCTGACTACATCCCTCCTTCCGTAAAGATCTTAAAACATATAGACAAAATGCTACAAAAAAAAAATCTAACACGAGATTGGCTGTATAATTCAACCTGAAATCTAGAGCCGGTCTAATATTTTGGGTGAAAATGAAAGATCGTACTGATAGTAGTGTCTGAAATCGCGAATTGTCGAGAGGTAATGTTTATTTATGAGATCTAATTATACATGTATAACTACTGAGTAGTGTATTGTAGTTACATCCTTGGTTATATTCAGGTTATGCCCCAGGTATAATCTTGGTATTCAACGCTGCGTTGGAGCCAAGTTCTGTGTGGTTGTATTGTCTCAAAGACATTCGCTTGCCGTAAAAGAGGCCAATAGATACCGACCTCTCCGAAGTCGCGAGAATTTCCAAGGAATACGCCTTTCCTGAAGAGTTTTACAGAGCCTTCCCGTCTGTCCGATCTGGGAAGGCAATAGCCTGTTTTATATTTCACGAAAATATTTTGTAAAGTTGCAAAGAACAAATAATTATTATAACAACATTCTTCATTACAAACCCTAAGGTATGTAGCCTATATCGTGCCCATATGATGATTCTTAGGACCAAAAATGGCACATTTTGAAGCAAAAGAGAAAGCAAAGGAACGGCCGCTTCACTAAACTTCATTGAGTCATTATTAGTCAGATTGTCCGCACCCGAGTCTCCACCATATAAAACGACCGCGCTCGATCCATACATTAAGACAACTTGCACTACAATAAAAGACATTGTACAGAAGGCTTGAATTGCCATCTCTGTGGGACTTCCCTCCAAAAGCACTATTCGTACTCCATTGACTCCTTGCCATCTATTCGTAGAAAGGACTTGCACCAAGTTAAATATGTCGACAAAATCAAGCACAATTCGAGTCAGGACACTTTTTTCTTCAAGCAGTAAGTCCACGCTGAAGTCGCTTTGTATAAATAAGGCAAATAAAGTCAAAATAATGCTTCCCTGTAGAGAAAGGATAACAAAACGCGGATCAATTGATCCATCTGGTTGAACATGATAATATGCAAGTCGGTTGAGCATCGTGAAGCAGACCATCAAATTAATGGTAACCATCGCTGAAGCTGGAGACACAACCGCCTTGAAAACTGATTGCACTGTCGGAGAGGGGCGGTTTTCGATTTTTTCAATGAGAAAGGCTGAACCGTAGATGATGAAAACACACAAGGGCCCAACGGCGACAAAGCTAAGGGACCAGTAGTTTCGGTTATCCTTCAGATAAGCAAGGAGCCAGACGAGATAAAAATTATAAGCTGTGCATACCAGGGGATATACAATATTGGAGACGAGCGAGCCGATGGCCAAGCACTTCTGACAACAACTGATATCCTGATTGTTAGTGTTCGTATCAGTTCCGTCGCTCTGAAGATTGCTTGCGGTAACTGACGGTGTGCTTTCTTGATTTGTTGCCATTCCCAGTTCGAAACAATACCTCAGAAGGCCTCAGCAAATAATAGATATGTTCTCTGAAGAGTAACAAAGGCGTATGTGGACAGGCTGTCCCAGAAACTGTGTGACCGTTTGTATCTCTTATGGGAATGTCAGAAAGGTTCATATTATAACATGGTAATGTACTGCGATGAATATCTACATGTAAGATCAAAATAAATGTAGTTTTTTACCTGGTATGTTGTGGATTGTCGTTCTTGTAGCTGACAACGGCAAAGTTAAGTGATTTGACGGATTTTGCGTTGGACGTTGCATACGGTTACATTCGAGCAAGTTTTCAGTCCTTGACAAGTTTTGATCAGTTGACAAACTTTATTTGCTGGTGTGTAAAGAAAAACTTGTCAAATTTTTATTTGACAAGGCACTTGTTCAAAACCTACTAGAGCATGCTAGTTTTTGAACAAGTGCACTTGTAAAGGAAAAACTTGACAAACGGGAGAACTTGCTGGTGTGTACGGGTCGACAAGGAAAACGTGCCAACGGATAATTGAGTAACTTGTATTGTTGGTTACAGTGAAAACTTGCCAAAGAAAACTTGTTCATTCGTTCACATCAGCAAATAAAACTTGCCAAAAGAAAACTTGTCAAAGAAAACTTGTCATTCATACACATGAGCAAATGAAAATAGTCATGACACTTGTCAAGGAAAAACTGCTGATGTGTAACCGGCTTTACTTGACGGGACCAGCTTGTAACCATCACGGCGTTTCTTCCTTTCTGATTGGAGGGTTACACACAAGCAAATAACAAACGGTGTGATCGACAGTTCCAAGCCGGCACTCGAAAATCCAGCTACACCTTCGTCAAGGTTCGAATGCTGGATTTTTCGGCAATGGGATGTGATATGCCACGGTCTCAAAGGCACGTGCTGTTGATCTTAAGGCCGGTTTACACGCTACGATTTGTCGGACTGGATTTATCGGGCTGGATTTGTCGGCCCGACTGTGTCGGAGCGAGAATCGTACGGCTATTTTAACGCCCGATTCTCCGCCGATTCGTGATTATCAAAATCGGCCGGTTCCAAGAATCTGTTGCAGTGCAACAGATTTTTGGATGTCGGGCCAACACTCTCAAAGAAGCCGCCACGTCAATCAAAATACTTTGAAAGGGCACGCGTAAAAACGCTTCACAGGCACTCAAAATGGCGAACGTCAAGAAGAGGACGAAGGCAAGGGCGCGGTCCTTTGATGAAAGAGAGATCTCCCTGTTAATCACGGAATGGATCAAGTACCCATGCCTTTACAACAAACTTGATAAAGACTATCATGATCGAAATAAAAGAGATATTGCGAAGATGCAGATGGCTTAATCCTTGAATACGCTGTCGGCGGGAGAAACTCAACACTACATTGCTCGTCTACCATTTTTGCATTTGACCGCCTTTCAAAAAATGGAAGTCTCCGAAAATTTTCCCTCTCGGGTTCATGTCGGGCCTAGAATCGGGCGTCAAAATAGTCGTACGATTCTCGCCCCGATAATGTCGCTCCCAGAAATTAGCCCGACGAATCGTAGCGTGTAAATCGGCCTTTACGCAAATCAGGGAGGTACAGTATGAATATCATGCATTAGGTAAGATACGGACTTAAAGTAGAGAAAGCTAATTGGCAGGATATTTGCAGCAATAAAAAGAGGAATGGCATGAGCATTCCTATTAGCAAAAAATATGAAACGGAGAGCCTTTTTCGGAAGCAATAAGATTTTTGTTAAATGTGTTTTTGACGCCTGTCCCCAAACTATCAAACCACAGGATAAATAAGGTTAACGCACGAAAAATATTTATCAAGGTTTGTTGAGGAACAAAATGCCTCAATTTAGCGACCAATGGTTGAGGATAAAATGCTGAAGGTATTTACCTTATTAACATGTTAAAAGGTACTGTGAAACAATAGAAAAACAGATTAGCTGAGTGACCAAGGTCTTGGTTTTATCAAGAAAAGGTTGTAATTAAGAGAGCTGACAGTATCAGCACTGTTTTAAATTCCGATGAGCATATTTGTAGGTAACAAATTACAGCAGTTTGTAATTAAGTGTCATGAAACCGAAACAAAAGTAGCTACAACAAACGTACAACTAGAATAGGAAGCAAATAAATGACGCGCCAAGCGGGGAATGTCTATCAGCAAGTTACAGTTGGTTTTGATCTCGTTTAGGCGATATTCATATCGGCTCGGTATTGACCTGGGGCCGGTTCCTGAAAAGAGGAATAAATTATACCAGGTATAACAGTTATTCCAGGGATAAATCTGCTATTCTAGGAATAACTATACCAGGAATAAAAATGGGTTCCCGAAAGCACTATTTATTCTTGGAATAGCTATTCCAGGGATAAGTTTGTTATTCTAGGAATAAATCTTCTAGCAAAGGGGATTCCCACATGACAAACAGGTTTGGCGGGAAATTGAGTGCACTGCGCGCGGGGTGCCTAGATGGTTAAAGGGAGTGAAGGACGAAATTTTTCTGTATCTGTGTAAACATGGATACGGAAGAGCATACCGGAAACCGTGCCGAAAAAAGAAAAAGGAAACCAAATTTTACTACCAGAGAGCTGACAATAATTACCGAAAACGTGGAGGCAAATAAAGGCATCTTGCAAAGCAAGTTTACCGACAACGTTACCAATAAAACCAAAAATGAAACATGGAAAGCAATTACAGAGAAGGTTAATGCCGTTGGTGTAGCCAGCAGAACCATGGACGAAGTAAAACAGAAGTGGAAAGGGCTCTTCAGTACGGCCAAGAGGGAGTTCAGCCAACAAAAAAAGGCGCAAAGGAAGACGGGTGGTGGACCGGCACCGGGCGAGCCCTCCGAAACAAGCAAAATGATCGTCGAAGTTTACGACAACACGCCCGGTTTTTCGGGAATAACAGGAGGTTTTGAGTCCGGTGAGTACCGCTGTGACCATTAATGTACATGAGGGCACACACACGTTAACTGAAAACCTGTGGAAAAAATATATATTAAGTCATGTGACTAAAAGAGACATGTTTTGATTTGACACGCAACGCCTGGCCGATTTCGCACTCGGCCATTTTGTTTTCTCTACGTGCGTTGCAGGATTTAGGGAGAAGCAATTGCAACTTAGTAATAAGGTAATCCTTATCCAAACGTGAGTAAGACCCGTTTGCTTTAGTTAACGAAAAAAGTTAAAATTAAGTAACCGAATATCCTTTGGATTAAAGAAAATGAGTGCACGTTGTAGGACGATCCAATCGAAATGAAACATCAACTACTATGTTAGAAGTTGGTACTCGTGCACTTTTGAATGAAGAGTCGATAAAACGGTTTGATTTACAGCCGCACTTTTCAACTACCTCCCGCCTGTCATAAAATCATGTCCCAACTCCAAAACGTTTGCAATTTGAAGTGATGAAAAACCGAGCCTTGAAAGAAGTCTTGAAACTTAGTTACCGGTAGTCGACCGTGTGCAGTGCATGTACAGTGTGTTGCCCAGTTTCCAGTCACTTAAGTTTGTGAATACTATAACCTCTTCCGGAGCAAGTAAAATGGCTAATTTTTTCCATCAAAGACGGAAAATTATCTTACTTTGAAACCATGAAAAACTTTATTGAAGTATCTTTAAAGTTATATGTATTTTACTACTGGATAACTTGTCCAGTTTTCGGCCATATATACAATTTCACCTGATCACAGGTGGGGGAAATAAAAAAAAGGATAAGCTGACCATATACTTGTTTTCACTATGTAATTGTAAATCCTTTTGGAATCCATTCTTTTACAAAAGTGATAAGGCCAAAGAAAAATGTCAGAGGCAAGTTTTTTTGGCTGAAAACTGGTACCAGCCAGAAACTGGACAACATACTGTGTGCCTCGTTTTTCCACTGCACTTATGTTTGCTGGCCCCAAAAACTTAAAGTGCACCAAATCGTCGTTTTCAAGGAAGGGTACTTGGGCTATGTTTGTAGAATCATTCTGTATGTACGTCTGAAGAAATCAAAATACATTCATTACTGGAACCAGATCTGAGTTTCAAGTGCTTAAGTAAAAAATAAAAAAATCATTAGAAATGGATGAAATAAAACACTGGAAATAACAGAGTTTAACAAATGTCATCTGAGTATGCCGCTTTATAAGGCTGTTGTACATAATGTTGTATCAGTCAGCAGTAAAGCAAAGGAAAATCATCCATTAAGGGTACCTATAAATTACTGATACAACTAATTGAAACCAGCCATTAAACCATTGACTTCAAAAAATACACATGTACGTGTATGAGGCACATTTTCCTGCATGTAACAAAGGAGATGTCCCTAAGAAACTTTCTATCCTTAACTTTTCTTGTTCTTATAGGAGATGTGATAGCAGAAGCTCTCCCTGCTGTAGCTGCCCAAGCAAACATACTTGAAACAATTGACATTACAGCCCTTGAGGAGGCAAAAGGGCTAGCTTTTAGTGATGTGGCTGAAAGCTCACCCATGGTAAAGCAGCCAGAACCAGTGAGTGGTGGGAAAAGAAAGAAGAAGAGCACTCAGGATGACCTTCTGCAGTTGCAGTGTGAAACACTGCGACTGCAGAAGGAAACTCTGGTTTTGAAGAAAAGAAAACTTGAGCTAGAAATCAACCAGCTGGAGATGTCTCTCAGTTATACAACATAATTAGTTTGTTGTATAGCTGAGACAACTCGAGCTGGCTAATTTCCATCTCATTCATTGTTCAAAAATTCTTCAGTTTTGAAAGTGAAAGTGTTTTGTGCATAGGCAGTCAAAATTAATTTCACTGGATGGTGTATTTTTTCCAAACAGCCGAAATGGAGAAAATTAAGTGATTACTTGTTAACAAAATTTACAGTCATGCATTGTTTTTTATAGGATTGCAGATATGCATCATTGTAGATCAAAAGATGAGGTCAATATTCTGGAGTTTTAAAATTTTTCTTGTGTTTTTCTTATGCTAACTAGTATTTCATCACATAATTTCCATAAGAAAAGCTGGTAGGTTTGTATGAAAACATGGTCACCCCCAGCCTCGCATTTTTTCCAAGGCCAGGGTACTGAGGGAAGAACTGTAAAATGGTCTGTAAGTGGCATTAACTGGTGGTGTCCAGGCTAAGGAAGCTCAAAATCCAGAATTCTAAAAGAAATTATAGTTAAATCATTTGTGAGCATTACTTCTGAATATAGCAACAGGCATGAGTATTAATGAGGAAAAATAAAATAAATGGGAAAAGTAATGCTTTTCTTAATGTAAGGTCTGTCTGATTTAAAAAGCAAGGTATGAGCCAAAAGCTTCATCATGAACCTAGCAGTTCATCCTTGGCTTTTTTCGTTTTCATATCTCTTCATTTGTAAATCATTTACATTTACATTCATTTACATCTGTATATGTAAACATAGTAGCGGCTAATTATGATGTAAACAAAAGATTTTTAAAGACTTGACATCATGAACAGCACAACAACAATATGGTGAAACATTCAGAAGTAATGTTCACAAATGTAATCTCTAATTTTCAACCCATCTTCAGGGCCATCATATGGGGGCACATCTGGTTGGTCATTCTCAAGCAGGTTTTCTCTTGGATCATACACGTCATTTCGAAGGATTGCAATATTATGCAGAACTGCACAGGCTCCTACAAGCTGCGAAACCTTGACGGGATCCATTCTTATTTCAGAATGCATGAGATGGAATCTTCTCTTGAAGATTCCAAATGACTGTTCGATTTTCACTCTGGTTTTGCCTAAAGCCTCATTGAAGGCCTCCTGGTGCTGTGTACTGGGGTGGGGGTAGGGTGTCATTATAAACGGCTTACAGCCATATCCACTATCACCAATCAGGAAGCCATCTTCCAAGTCCTTTATCTCATCATTTAGCTTGTCATAGATAAGGCTGTCTTGGAAGATAAAGGAATCATGTGCATTCCCAGGCCACTTTGCCACCACATTGGTGAACATACCTAAAATGATAGTGAACAATTTTATGTAGTAACGATTTTCTCTCCACTTGGTACTCCCTTGTGCTTCCTTGTGAATTAGAATTGTTGCACTAATGTGACATTTGTTGTTATAATCTACACATAGTAATATTACAGGTGATGCTTTTCTTTATCAATAATGATTATGAGATTCACTTTGGTACCCAGAGGTAAAATCTGTGAAATGCCCATGATTTCAGGCAAAAAGGGACTTAAACCTAAGGACATTCTCTATATTTTCCCTACATTGTCCAGGGCAATCCATTTTATTGTTTTCTTAAATCCAGACCCCAACGTAACCACAGAAGACTTTTCTAAATTTTCAAAAAGTTAATCCATGAAGATTACTAGCGATAAAGTCGTTTTTATGAGGTACAATGTGTGGTTCCAGAAAATATCCAGACCCCCCCACGGAGGGTTACGGAAATTCCGAGGGGGTAGGGGGTGTAGAAACTATAAATCTCCGAGGGGGAGGGGGGTTAGATGAAGGGTTTGTTTTCCAGAGGGTTTATTACAAATATGCAATCATAGTAAACACTTACGTAGTTTCTCAATATATTAAGATAATCATACCAAGTGAAACGTTCTGTCCGTTGAAATAAACGTAAGATTCTTTCTTAAATGTTTTCCATTATTTTTCCGTCTTCGGAGGGTGCAGAGATCGAAAGCGCTTCCAGGAGCTTCATGTTGGACATAAACAAAATGGCTGACGTGCAGTTTGAACTAGTTTGAGATTCCAACTGTTTACCTTTTTTGGACCTAGCTTCAATAAGAATCACATAGTTTCTTCATTTATCCGTTTAGTCAAGAGTTTGTTTAAGATGGCAGAGTATTCAATATTAATGTTTAATATTTGTCTCAACACAATAATTAAATTTACAGTGAGCCCTGACGAGCTAAAAATAATGTTTGTACTATCACACACAAACTATCAAAAAGACTAAGCATATGACGTTTTTGAAGAAGGACAACTTTAAAGCTATGTAAGACATTTAAGCGATATAAGTTTGACGGATGCTTGAACACATCTGATTGCGTGACTTATAATACGGCTTCCCGATGCGACCGATTCAGATGCATGAAAATACTACACATCTTTCACTCAATTGTACAACTTGAAAGTTACTCTCAAACTTTACATCTGCAATTTACAAAAATACCATGAAGATTAGATACTGGAATACTTTTCATAATTTCGTCGAGCAAGTAAAAGTAATTACCCGGTAACTGTGTGTGTAAAGTAATTCGATATGCTGTTTTGACTATGAATAAATTAAAACGGCGAATGGTTTATTTAAAGAACGAACTCTTTCTTGGTTTTCGTGAATGAAAACTTCATTCACTTGAGTGTAAAGAAGAACTACCATAAAATTTGTGCGTTTATCGATCGCTTTTAAGTGAAAATATCAAGCGATTTTGTTTCTTTGTTCAAATACTCACAGAGAGACATTTGCATAAACGTTTCCCACGGTTATTTAAAGGAAAATAAAATATTAGAGCCTAATCTTTCAAAACCGAGTAGTTTTGAAGTTGAAGTTGTTGTTGTTGTTGTTTTTTTTATATTTAGAATTTCCAAGGGGTAGGGGAGACAAGTGTAAAAATCATGGAAATTCCAGGGAGGAGGGGGGTATTTTGAAAACCCCTTGGAACGGAAATTCCAGAGGGGTGGGGGGTACAACGGGAAAAAACCCTCCGTGGTAGGGGTATGGATATTTTCTGGAATGACACAATTGACAAAATATTTTTCACTGAAATATTGTACACCCCACTGTCTGACTCACCTTCATGATCACAAATCGCTTGAACGTTCAGTGAATGGTATCCCTTACGATTCACAAAGTCGTTTTCATTGATACGTGGCGCTTGAATGCGGATGTGTGTACAGTCAATGCACCCGATCACACCTGGGAAGCCGTTCTTGGCGAAGAACGCCTGTTTGATTACAGTTTTCCTGTCCTCATCAGGCCAAATAATGAACATATGTTGACGGCGTACTAGAGCCTGTGATACTGCAGTTATGCATCGTGAGACCGTGGATTTTGGTAGCCCGAATGTATCGCCGATTACCTCTAGGAAACTTCCCGATGCGAAGAAACGTAAGGCTACAAGAACTTGAACAAGTGGCGAAAGTGCGTGATTACGAGCGGTGTTTCTCGCTAGATCATCGGACAACAAATCAGCAAGGTAATTTATGGAGTCTCTACCAAAACGGAATCTTGACTTGACGTCGTTTTCGCTCAAGTATTCGTCTAAATGTGCATTAAAAAGCCTAAAACGCCGCGGTCTGGCGCGTCTTCCACCAGCAAGACGACCAAACAGCAACATGTCGGCCATCTTGATTTTTGCAGATTTATCCCTGGAATAGCGATTTATTACCACCTCGCAAGGTGTAATAAATTTATCCCAGATTTATTCCCTGAATAGCGCTATTCCTTTTTTCAGGAACAGAATTTATTCCGGGAATAAAGTTATCCCTGGAATAAGGCACATTTATCCCTGGAATAGAGTTATTCCTCCTTTCAGGAACCGGCCCCTGGGATCTAGCATGAAGTGGAGGCTATTGCGGGGGATACATTTACATATGAAAAGATTCCCCCACAAGAGCCTCCACTTCATGCTAGATCCAGGTCAATACCGAGAATGCGAATATGGCCTATTAGTTAACCCTTTGAAACCTAGCATCAGCAAGTATATTCTCCACACCGTTGGCCATACATTTTCTATGGTAATGATGAGAATTTGATGAACAATCAAGACCTTTGTTACTTGTTAATCACTTCTTTTTTTCGTGCAACCTTAATGTTTGATTGAGCAGTGTTACTTTAAGGAAAAATTAAACATTGATCTCTCTTGAGAGTTAAAGGGTTAAAAAGTGGAATGACTTTGCTAACCAATCACTCGAAAAGAAAAAAAACACCAAACAATTGTTTTGGAAACTCAACTTAACACCGCTCTATACAGCTTTATGTGCACCTTTATTATTTTTCTTCCTGGTTACTTTTCTACCTCAGTGCCTTCTGTTTTAAAACTTTCTTTGCACTTGGTTTAATCTTATGAACTTCTCGTACTCGGGAAACGAAAACTACAATAGTACAGACATTTCAGGACGATATTTAGAGCTGCCACAATTCTAAAAGAGCACCTGTGTACTGAACGCCCCCAAACTGTCCACACATAAAGGAAAAACGTTTCCTCTTACAGAGATCCCAAATCGATTTGTTGCCAAAGAGTGAGGCTTCTGTCGGTGTTGCCGTCTATTGCGACGCTGAAGGCGTCATCTTTCTGGGGGCATGCTCACCCAAAAAATTTTGAAGCATTGAGGCAGCTAAGACGTGTCTTCCTTTGTTCTGAGCAAAATTTCCACTGTTGAAAAGTTTTCGAAGCCGGCACAAAGGGAACATAGAATGAATTATTTCCATTTCTACCTCAAAATGAACTGTTTAAATAAAAAACCTTAGATGCGTAAGGAATAGTAGTTTCAGCGTGAGACCTTAAGGTTGCATTCGTTTGCGTTAGTCTCGCGGTCAATGCGATAGACTTGAAAGCTCTGCTCCTACTTCGAGCTATATACAAAATTGGTTTGTACAAATACTGCTTCTAACACAGTATTATCTTAAAATAAGTTAACAGTGGCATGAAGAGCTCTTCGAGTCTGGTAAACGCAGCAAGGAACCTTTGGGTATTCAAGTGATGGCAAGATGCCAGGCTCTTTTAGTGTGGTTTATTAGTGTTTTGTGTTAAATATTTCTTTAGGACTGTTTTGAGGGGGGGGGGGGGATGGGTGGTGGTTGTGTTCTATGCAATGCTCTTTCAGTGTCCAGCCCGGGCCAAAGTTGAATACCGGAAATTTTTTGGCCCAACAGCTTGGTCTTGCTTACACCTCTCCTTCACTAATACCCCAGGGTACCCCTAGAGAGTCATGACGTGTTGCCATGTGGCTACTGACTGGGGACGACTTCCCAGAGCCCCTGTAGAGTGAAACCCTCCTTGAGTTTCTCCACAGCAAGCCCCAGCTGGTCTGAGTAGACAGGTTCACGATCACTGGACTGTGAAGGAAAAATTATGAGAGGAGGTGTCAACAATCTGCACAGCTGAGGAACATAGTAGAAATGGTACGTTGACAGTCAAACTAAATGATATTGACTCACTTTATCCCCATCAGCAAAGTAGGCCTAAATCAGAAGAAACAAACAAAGTAGTAGTCAATAAAAAAGTGACAATAAAAACTGAAGTGAAGACAGGAATGAGTAATATTATTGAGAAAAGGAATATGAAGGTGGGCAACCTCTCCACTGTGGTAGATAACTAACATTAACCACTGCCTGAAGACAGCTTATTACTTTCTTTGTAAATGGTTTGTATCCATATGTGGGTACTGTACATTTGAGCCAAGTATCTTTTCACTTATGAATAAATGATGATGATGATGATGATGGTATCAAAATTTGCTTGATCATATAGGTGAGTGTTGTCCTGAAAACGAGTACTTGTGATGACAATGACTGGTGTTTCGATGGCCTGAGCAGAGTTCTTCATCAGATTCAAGTGAGTCATGTAAAATTATGCCAGTGGCTAGTAAGTATCCAGCTATTCACCACTATAAGCCATCAACAAAACTGTGGTGCTATTGGTTGTCTGTCAAGCTGTGATGCTATTGGACTGCTAAGACAATAACCTGCAATTGGTGGGATTTTATCCGTTCAATATCTAGACTTGCTGCCAAGTTAACTTTATTGAGTGACGACAAAAACGGACTTTGAGAAAGTCTATTCAACATCCATTGGTCTGTTGTTTGTAAAATGAGTTTACTCATCTTAGTTTGCTCATTTAATTAGTTGTTAAGTATAAGATGCTTAGTGTTTGATTTTATAGTTTACACACAAATGTAATCAGTCTCCTGTCTCCAATTTTGTATACCTTATGGAACAAATAATACACTAGGAGTATTTGTTTGTGCAGTTTATTGGATTATATTACCGTATGTGTTTGTAAATTAAGTACCGGTAGTCATAATTAGTTGTTTAAGTATTTTTAATCAGTTGTTAAGTATTGTATTTTAGTTGTAATTTCTCTAACAATATTTTCGTTCTTTTGATTAGTATTGTACTTCTATAAGTTAAAGCCTTCTCTTATTCATGTAAATTCTTCACATTAATTCTCTGCCGACCATAGGCCATTTAAGCCTCCAACTTTGGTTTCCCTCATGTATTTTTCTGAGTGATATGTATTAAAGATAAAGATAAAGGTTGTTAACGTCATGGGGGGGGGGGGGGGGCAGGGATGGCGCAGTGGTGAGAGCACTCGCCTCCCACCAATGTGGCCTGGGTTCGATTTCTGGTGTCATATGTGGGTTGAGTTTGTTGTTGGTTCTTCTCTGGGTACTTTGGTTTTCCCCTCTTCGCAAAAACCAACACTTTACAAATTCCAATTCAATCTGGATATAGTGAATGATAAGAGACACTACGTGGATGTCCACTGTTAAACCCCATTATTATTATTACTATTATTATTTGTAAAGTGACTAGGAAGTTGTTGGAATTACTAGGACAAAATCACTCACTCATCAATTTCTCTAAATAAAACACTCATTAAAATATTATTAAAATTAAGAAATCAACTCCCTCATCCCACCCTAGAAATAAAAAAAAAATGCAGTTAAGGCCTCATTCTGGTACAAAATGATTGAAAATCTGTTATTTTCAAAGAAGATTGCAATGTCATCATGATCTATTTAAAATTGCGATTCATTCATTTGCTGTTTTCTTGACTACTGAAAGTTGCCCAGTTGCCCTCATTGTTGGTAAAATGAAAGAGACAAACAAACAAAATTGATTGCACCTGTCATCTTGTATTGAAAATTTTGCTTTTTGTTAGGCAAAGTTAATAAAACAATAAACACTCACAGCAAAAGCATCAGTCCCTTCTCCATCATTGACAATCTCAATGTCGTCCTGCACTGGGTCAACTGTGACGTCCTCTGCACTTTGTGGCTGCAACATCCATCACAAGAAAGGAAAGACAGAGAGGACATGATAAAATGTGTCTGCATCCCACAAAGAAGTTGGAACGAAATATATTTGCTCTCAAGGACACAATAGAAGTAGCATAAGAAAACTTCTCTTTTGCAGAAAAAAATAAGTAAAGTGAGGTTAAATAATTCAATTTATTATATCTCTACGTTAGTATGCGTGCTGTGATTGGTCAATTTTGCGGACTGTATTCTCCTGTACGGCCCACTAAATTTGAAAGATTCTTTTCCCGCGTGCCCAAATAATCTCAGAGATATAATATCTTACTAACCTTGTTTTCTCGGTCTGTACTGTAAGTTATGGATCCTCATTTTTTCCCATTGATTTATGGCCCACGCGCTTTGCGCTTGGGCCATAAGTGAATGGGAAAAAAACTTGGTCCATAACTTACAGTACGGACCTTGAACTCGATTAGTAAGAGGTATTTACTGCAAGTGCTGGTATTTTTCTTACATTCTGATTTCAATGCTACCCTTTCACCTCACAGTGTATTTTTGCAACCCTGTAAACTACTTACCAGTAATTTAAAATATGGATTGATTATGTATCTATGCTAATGTTTGCAAAAGAGGGAAGCTTCAAAGAGATTTCAATCAAACCCAAGGGATTATAATAGAAATTAGAATTTCATGATTTGTTTTACATGTACAAAGAAATGTACTGCTCATGCTGCCTTCCCTCCAAAAATGTCTCTGCGAAAATTGCAATTTCAGAATCACTGTAGATACTTTTGTAGAATTAGGTGTGGTAAACCTAATTATTGAGACTCTGCTTTAATGTAATCCAAAATTAAAAAATGCCCTGCTGACCATCTACTGGGCCATGAAAAAATAGTAAAGTGCAGTGTGATCAACAAGGAAATATGTATTGCAAAATAAAATGAATGGAGAACCAATGGGAAGTCAGCAACGAGTGGGATTTGGAATAATAATAATAATTATTATTATTATTATAATTTATTACTTATTAAGCACAAATTAGCATGTGACTATGATCGAAGGTGCCTTACAATAATAAGGTTTACCATTCAAAATCTTTACAATTCTCAAATCAAACAAAATCAAATCAAATGTTGGTTTTTGCAGAGAGGGGAAAACCGGAGTACCCAGAGAAGAACCTCTCGGAGCAGAGTAGAGAACCAACAAACTCAGCCCACATATGATGCCGAATCCAGGAATCAAACCTGGGACACACTAGTGGAAGGTGGGGGCTCTCACCACTGCGCCAACCCTGCTCCCAAAGAAAAAGAGCATTATAAAAATATGTCCAACTTCTAAAACATACTCAGCCAAATTTCAAGGGTACTGCAGTCTTGTATATTTGCAAAAAGCTATCTCGGCATCTTGACTGTTTTGCTTTGATGTGCCTCAGAATTGCAAAAAAAAAAAAAAATGATGGCCTTACCACCATCATATGCACTCACCTTGTCTTCAGTTTCAAATTCAACTCCAAATATAGGACTGGCACTATAAACCTATGGTGTAAAATTTGAAAGGAAAACACATGTAGGCAAACAGTCTAATGACAGCACAACACATAGATGTAATAATTTCAAAGAACAAGATGCCTAAAGGTGTTTCCATGGGATGCATTGCTCTATGAATTGTTATTTTGTGTACGATCCGTCAATCTCAACTTTTTATGTCACTTCTCGGTTTGGTGGAATCTGCTAATCTTATTGTCTCACTCCTGTTGAATGTTTTGTACAGCCTATAAGAACAAAGTTTGCCTCATCCATTCCGCACATGTACGAGCTAAAAGAGCAGAGATTTGCTCCCTGGCATCAACTCTTATTGCTGTAAACGTGGGCGCCATCTTTGAAATCGCCCGAGGAATAAAAAGTCAAATTTGACCCGCTACAAAGCCAGATACATTGGTGGCGCAAAGGCAGTACGCACGCCCTTCAACCCAACGGGTGCAGGTTCAAACCTCTGAACGGGACAGATGTCTTTTATTGTCACAAAACTTCCCGCGGGAAACGGGGTACGGGAAACTTTAAAAAAACATTGCAATTTTGTGGATACGAAGAAGAAAAAGAAACTTGACCGAATTTTCACCGTTGATGCCACAGGCATCCCACGGAATGAGAACAACGGGAGACAGTAGATGTTGCACGTAATTTTTTGTTTCAGTTAATTTTTTAAAACTAGGTAATAAAAAAAAAATAACTGCAACATAGACACTGTTTATAATATGTTTTACTACCTTTTGCAAACTTTGTATTTCTTTCGCTGCTTCTTGTAATTTCTCTGCTGGATCAATACGAAAGCCAAGAACATACCCACCACTCTGCAAGACAAATTAAAAAAGTCACCTTACATGGAGATGACAGTATTCTCGTATTACAGTTTTCAATACTCTCTACTGGGAATTTTCTGTTTTGTTGTTGAATACATTATTTTTTCCTTTGTAAATTTTATTGTAACCATATTTCTTTCTCACGCTATACCTACATAATTATGTATCACCTGGGGTTTGGAGGAATAAAAAAATAAATAAATAAGTAATGGTAATAGGACTGGGTGGAGTCCCATTCGGTCTGTAATCATACAAGAGATAACAAAATCAGACGACTGCACAGCCGGAGTCTGATTTGTTTATCACAAGTACGATTACAGACTGAATTGGATGACATGACGTCTTATTACCAATAGGTTATAAAAATTACTATTAAATAAACTGTTGTCAGTTGGCCACTGCTCTTTTGTTTTGAGTTATTTTGAAATCTTTTTTCAAACCGAAAATTTACTACTTACTTGATGTGATGTTTCCAGTACCAAGGCAAGCCCAAACTTTGAGTCTCTTATCTTGACTGATTTCTATTCAAACAATAATAAACATACCTTTGAACATAACTGATTTTTTTTTAAGCTAAACTTTCAACACTAGGGTAATCCAAAGGAAACAGGAAAAAACAATAACAACAACAAAAAAACCAGCGCCATCTTTAATCCCAGGTGGTTGGTCACAGCTTGATTAGAACACAAAAATCAATTTAAAAGTTGGCATGAGGTGTTTTGCAGCTGGGTCCTTTGATGAAAATTATTTATTATTGTTCTCACTAATAAAATACTCAAAATAAAATACTAATATCAATGAAACTTGACACTTTCTTTAGAAACTAACCCCCCATACATCTTACCATTTGTAGATATGGAATGCTGACATTAAATGTGTCATTCATATTTGCATGCCACACCAAACGTACATTAGTGATGTAAAATGTTCCAAGGTTGCCCTGAAACAGCAGCAAAAGAACAAAAATAAGTATCAGTAACGGATAGAGATACATGCAGCTATCAGTAAAGCAAAGGAAATCATCAAAGGGAATGTGCAATCAATGAAACAAATCATACAGATAAACACAACAGACTTAGGAATCCCAACTGGTGGGGAGGCAGACCAGTTGGCTATTTACAATAGCAGCCGAGGAGTTGAACCTAGGGCTAACCAGGCTCCGGTTGTTCAAATGTTGGATAGTGCTATTCACCAGATAAATCACCATCCAGCAGATAAGTATTGGGAAAGCTAATTGCACTATCCATTGAATAGATATTTATCCGGTAGATAGCGCTATCCTGCCTTTCAACAACCGGGACCAGAGCAACAACAGTAAATCTCAACTCCAATGCCCTACTTTCCATTGTGTCAAATTCATTACTGTAATCTGAAACAAAGGCAAATAAAAATCAAACTGGTTCAAAAAAATTTAAACCGCGACATATATACCTGGTCACTTGAAAGGTTCCAAACACCATTGATCTAAAAAAAACCAAGAGATATGATTATTATTTTCATGACTGACATGACACATACGGAAAATTTAGCAACATGGGGTGGAAGGACTCTGAACTACGGCTTTGGGTCATATACATGTACCCAGGCTGTGGTTCAGAGTCCTTCCTCAACAATTGTTGCTGAATTTGGAAATTAAAACTTATAGATCACAGTATATCCAGGTTTATTGTCAGAATGAACTGTTTTGGCATTACAAATTGTGCTACTTATTTCAAAGAAAACATAATTATATCAAGGATGGAGAACCAAAATGATGATTGAGTTGATAAAAAAGGAAAAACAAAAACCGCAAACAGATAATAATAATAATAATTTATTCATTTATAATGCGCTTTTTAACATGCTAGGTGATCAAAAGCGCATAAGGGGGTAATGATTGCTCATTTTCACACCAACACTCTCAGATGAAGGGAGGGGAGGGGCATGGAAGTGTTGGGTGGTGTGGGGTGCAATGATTACCATCTCTAAATTAAGCTTTGTTATGCACTGTGCCCACAATGACAGAATAAAAAAGATCCACCCCGCTTCTTAATGCAGGGTGCAGTTTTGAAAGCAACCTCCCATTCCTTCACTGACCGTTGGAGAAGGGTGGAAGGGTAACCCAAGCTGTGTCAATATAAGTATAATGTAAAATGGCAAATTCTGGAGGGTTGGAGGGAGGCGGGGGTGGGGGTGGAGTCACTTTTAACCAAAACATTTATTCAACAACACCACAAGATTTGCTATTTTCACAAACCACCACACAGCTATATGAGTGAATATAATACCTTATCATAAACCTGCTCAAGTGGCAAAAGACGTAGCTGTTTGTTGAGGATAAGTGCTCCACGCAGTTTCAGATCGCGATAAAGCTTTGATGATTCATAGGCCCTGTCAATAACAAAGTTAAAACAACAGGCAACCCTCTCAGTAAAGGGAGCTCAAAGGTGAATTCAATGCAAGATTATGGGCATTCTTAATCATGAGCATGGGACTTATGAAACCACATGCCCAGCTGACCTTTAAGTTCCGGGGAATCTATGCCTTTGGCATCAGCTTGTGCCTAGCGAGTTCAGACTTTTTATTATATGCTACTCCTTGAAAAAATGGATCTTTCAAAAATGACATTACAAAACAACTTAAAAAGAAAATTTGGCTCTCAGATACCATGAGTGGCACATGGTTTCAGTTACAAATATATTTTTTATAGCAAAGCAAATTTTTTTGATACACCAGTCACCACCCCATTTTAAAAATAAATCCCTTAAATAGTCCATTGGAAGAGTGACGGGTGAAGTATTCACTGTACATACCTGAAAACTGAAATGACTGTTGTAAAAAGTCTGGGGCTACCTGAAACCTAACAGAACAAAGTTTACAGTCAACTGTGAATATATGATGTAGGGCTTTGCCCAGGATGCTATGGCTGCGCGGTGCCATTATACATGTATCTGAGGCTGCTTTAATTTGTAAGAGGCATTTAAAGGGTTCTTCAAAGACAAAGGCTGACAGCTTAGAAGGCTAAACTATGATGCTGAGTACTACAGGAAAAAAAAACAATTTAGGTGCCACAGCTGAAAAGACAAGCAAATGTAATAGGCAGATATTTGTTGTTCCGGGTATTTTCATCCTTCATTTGATGGAGTGGTTCTACTTAACCCAAGAAACAATAAAATTATTGTTTATTAAAATTATTTTAATTAAAAATCATGTAATACAGCATAATAGTAAAGATATAGACACAAAAATAGGGATTAACCCTTTCAACCATAAGCTCACAATCTAAATTCTTATTGTCATATAGCTGACACTTTTCCCACCACAGCGCATCCATTCATTGGCTAGTTCAGGGTCACATGGCATTTAAAAATAAAACCGTTTCCCGCCAAATGCCATGAGCGGGCAACACTGCAAAAATTATGACTTCAACAGGAAACAGTTCACTGTTTCCAGCGAAATGTTGACCGCTGTTGCACGTGATCAGAACTTGCAGTTGAATGTGGCCGGTTTTCACTGGAATCTCAGTGCGGTTTTCAAAATTTGATTTTGTTTTTGTTTCCATTTCAAATCTCAATGTTTCCCTCGACTTCGTCTCGGGAAACATTGAGATTCTCAGGAAACAAAATTCACTGTTCCCCAAGGGACCAGTCATTAAGTGTTTATTGTTACCCCTGCACATTACCTATAGAAGTACCAGTAGTAAAAGCACTCTAAAAGCAAGACATAATCAAAATAATCATATGAAATATCACTGTAAACTGAAAAGCAAATGAAGCTGATACTGATACTGAATCAACTAAAGCCAAGCATGAATGATTTATTTTGAAAGCAAGCATCAGGATCAATACTGATACATAACTTGCTTCACTCTGTTGCTTTCACTCACCAGATTAGTAAAAATGAATTCAAATCTTGTGTTGTTACACCTTGTCAACAAATACAAAGCTTCTGTTTGTCCTCGGAGTTTCTGAGGTGAAAATGAAGACAAACAAACCAGTTATAAGTAAAAGCATACCTGCCTTCCTTAACAAGTGGCTACAAGAAAACTTAGTTTTTATGGACAAAGTAAAGTTTAAGCTATCCACTCAGAGAATCTGTGACCTCTTCCCACCTACACCTGTAAGACCTCCCCCCTAATTAATTTAAGGAAGGCTGATTTCATCCTTCCCTTTCACTTTCAAAAAGAATACCCTTCGGTATACAGGACTGAAACTATTTATAAAGCTGACCTGAGCAAGAGAACCAACACTCGTTTCTGCAAAAGCTGCACTCTAAGCTCCATGTACAGCTACCATACAGTCATGTTTATGTTGTGATTCAATTTTATCTTCCTTTGTTTCAAACTCAATATCGTACCCCCAAAGTAGGGAAAATAAAATTTAAACCAAGGATGAAATTGAACCACAATGTATACAGTAAACAACAGTGATGTAAATATCTTCACTTCAAATTTAAGTCAGATGTTCTTCATTCTTTTGTCTTGCTGCTTGATATGTATTTTAGAGTTAAGGGAAAACATTTTTTTTTTTTTTGGGGGGGGGGTCAATTAGCAGATCACAGTACTGTCATGTTGATTATAAGTTATAATCATGATTAAAACAGATTAAAATACAACAGTACAAAAGTTATATATGTTGTAATTAATTATCATAACACCGAAAGCATCACCATAGATACATACTGAATTTGCTGATCTTGTGGAGACATTGACCACACAACTGAAACCTACAGCTACAAATACGAAAAGACAGTAACAATGTCTTATTATATCTCTTAGTTAGTACGCACGCTGTTATTGGTCAATTTTGTGGGCCATACTCTGCTGTACGGCCTGCTAAATTTGAAAGTTTCCTTTTCCTCACGCCTGATTAACCTCAGAGAAATAAATACCTCACTAACCTTGTTTTCTCGGTCTTTACTGTAAGTTACAGATCCTTGTTTTTTCCCATTGATTTATGGCCCGCGCGCTTCGCACTTGGGCCATAAGTGAATGGGAAAAAACTTGGTCATAACTTACAGTACGGACCTCGAACTCGGTTAGTAAGAAGTATTTAATGCATGATTTATGCAAATAATTTCTGGCTTAACACTGCAGATGTACCCTGTAGGCACTGATTCAAGTTCAAGTTCAATCTTTATCATGAATGTAAAGTTTTAGTTGTAAAACATTCATTGCAAAACTGTGAAGATGTGGGACGCCAAGAATGAAGTAACTTTAAGCCACGAGTAAATAAGTGACTTTTTGAAATTGCAGTGTTACCAAGGCATGGTGAAAATCACCTGTGTAGTCACCACCAACAACAACATACTTTATTTCCCTATTTAGTTACACTACAGACATTTATTTATTTATTTATTTATTTACACAGTGTATAAAACAAAGTTTTCAAAGAGATTTGATAAAGAGCTTACAAATATAACAATTTAATTACTTACACAAGTTAACTCGGGGCATACTTTGTGAATGCCATATCAACCTTAGATTAGTGACCAGAAGTCTTCCTGCAAGAAAGGAAAATTTTTTTAAATAGTAATTGTTGTAAATCGTTATTTTTAAGAAGATTACGACATGCATAGCCTCCTTAAGTTTTAGTTGTTTAAGGAGGCTATGCATATAAATTGGGAAAAGCCTAATTTAAACCAACAAGTTCATCACGTCAACCTGGAGTATTTGGAGTATTGCTGGCTTACATGTGACGTCATTGGTGCCAATGTTGGTCGTCAGGATCAATGGTCGGCAATGATGTCATGCTAACCCACATATACAGCACTAATAATATGGTTCTCGACATGTTATTTTTATGCAAATTCTGCAAATAAAATTGAATAGGCCATTTCTGAATTACCTCAGGCCTCTTTTTCAAAATGAATCTTAGTGCTCATCCTTTCATATACAAATCAATTTTCAATGAAAATTTATTTGCATATGAAAGGTTGAGCACTAAGACTTGCTTTGAAAAAGACACTTGAGGTAATTTGGAAATGGCCTATTGTATTGACCACCAACATGGCAGCCTTGGGGAGAGGACAAAACAAAGAGTAGTATTCCATGGAGTACCCTTGGATTACCTAAAATGGAATACCCTGAAGAATAATTTGGGAGTCAAGGAAAATGATTTTTCCAAAATGGAAAGTTGTTAAAATTTATGTACCTTGCCATGTACCTTTGTTTTATTTACTTAATATTTAAGTTGGAATATAAGGCCCAAGGAGCCATATTGAGCATAAAGTAGGATAGTTCTATTTTTCCCATCTGCCCTCCTCTTCGTTTTCACTACCAAATGGAATTGCAGCATCATTACCAGTCTTAAGAAATGGATGCATCTTCTCCAACGTTTCGGTCAGAATCATAGGAAAGACGGCTTTTTTGTGGCAATCTGAAAAGTATAAATCTCATCGTGATGGGTGCCTGGTGGCTGTGGAACCTTCACTGGAGATGGCCAGCGAATTATAGCTACCTTCCAAAATGGCGGCCTTGGACAGCAACAAATACTGTTTGAACTGGCCATTTGCTGCGTAAGCTTAAAGTAAATAAACATATGCGACTACCTACATACATTTACAGTGCGATGCGCCTTACCATGGCCACCCAACAAACATTTTTACAAGTTAGCCAGTCAAGGTACGCAAATTTGATTGACAGACATGCCTCCATTTGGTTGTTACATGTTGAAACTTTTTACGGAGGCGTGTCTGTCAATCAAATTCAGGCACCTTGATCAGTGGCTAACTTGTAAAAATGTTTGTTGGGTGGCCATGATAAGGCACGTTGCACTGTAAATGACTTTCTGTTTTGGAAAAATCATTTTTCTTGACTCCCAAATTATTTTTCAGGATACTCCATCTTAGGTAATCCAAGGGTACTCTATGGAATAGTACTCTGTGTTTTCTCCTCTCCTGTCACCTTGTCATGTGGTTGAAAACAAAGAATCTTAATGTAACACAGATCTACTCAATTATGCATATTTCGAGCTTGGGCTACCTGTGATTATTAAGGACACTCTAAATTAAAGTCCTGCCGTTTATTACGTACCCCTATCCCCATTGTTCCCTTTTGTATCTTCAACAGAATCAAGCTTGTCGATCAACACCTAAGCAACAAAAATATTTTCATGAGAACATCAAGAAATTAATGTCAACAATTCAGCGAAATAAATCAAGAAACTTGCCTCTCCCGGTCTGAGCTGCATTTGCCTGCAATAGCAAAGAAAACAAAACCGATGACTATCACAAAAATTTCACCAAAAAAGACAAATTATTATATCACAAAATACAGTCTGTTACACTCACTGTAAGGTTATGTCAAAACGAACATCTCGATCTTCCCATAAGTTACAGTCAGCCATTTCGATTTGTCAAAATTTGATTTCAATTGACAACCAACATGGCGGATTTGTATTCCCTGGGTTACTGTATACGTTTTGTGTAAGAGAACATGAACTTTCCCCAAGACGAAACCGAGTGTGCTTGTGGGAAGTTATTTAATTTTCAGTGAGGGTAGTTCATCATGGCGGCACTTCACGCATGGAGAGCATGGTTTTGGGATTCTGACTTTTGGCTTCCTGGAAACTCCACTTGGCAAGGTTTAGAAGAGGCGAAGACGTTAAGCTGGATTCAAGGCGGAGAGCTGTATTTGTGCTTTCCGGTTGCAATTTTCCTGATCATTTTAAGGTTTCTTTTCGAAAGGTGAGTGGAGAAGGGCAACTATCTGTACAGACAAGTATGATAGTTGACCCTGAAAATCCTGTATGGCCGGCTTTTTCAGCCAAAAGCACTCGGCGTACTTACTCTTTCTCGTAAGCCCAAGAATTGTGTTTTCTACAACCACCTGGTAAATATGTATGCCTGGACTTGTTCAAGCAATGCACTTTTACTTGATAAGACCCTTTTCGTCCTAGCATGGGGTACTGTACTTAATCATATCAGTATAAGAACAAATGATAATTGTCGCTTTTATTGAGCAGAAATCGTGAGAATCTGAGAAGCAGTTTTCTCATTATTTCGTTAGAATAAGTGTATCTTTGCCCATTCGATGCTTATCTTCAATTTGTCTGACAGCGTTATTTACTCTCAGGGAAATCAAACATCGATCAAACAGGCGTGAAATTTCAAGCTCGCGTTGAGACTAAAATCTATATTATAAACGCGTTAGTGCAAAAAAAAAAAAAAGGTTAGTGCTGAAAATACCGTGGTATTTCCCCCTTTTTTCAGTGATCACAAAGTCAAACCAGCCAAGGAATAGGTGTGACCTTAATTTTCGATTTTTATAAAATTTGCATGATCTTCTGAACCATAGAAAACTGACAATAAAGACTATTTCCTTGTGAAACACCTGTTCTCTTCTCACTTTTGTTCTGAGAAAAGAAGATTTCAAAGGAACAAATTGAAGTTCAAATGTAATTTACATTGCTTCTTTGTATTATTTTGAGGTGATTATCTCTTGTCTCTAGAGATATTTTTCCTTTCTTTTGATTGCAACACCTGACGAAAATTTTTAACCTGTAAAAGTTAAAAACATTCTTCTGTTTCTTACTTAGGTTATTTGATTTTGGTATCCTGGAGTGTAATTTTATAACTTGCTTTTTGAAAATCAAAGTATCAATTCTCGTCACTATTGATTTTGGGAAAACTTGAGTGGGCACATTCAGAAGTTGCCTTAGTTAAAAACTGTTTGCTCACCTGTTTGTTTGATAATTTTAATGATGTTTTAGAATTTACAAATATGGAAAATATCTTGCACGTTATGTCATTAGTTATAAATATAGGTCAAAAACACTTCCACTGGGAATGCCTGGGCCAAAAGATCTACTGGATTCTTGATTTATTGAAAATAAAAATAATGTTAAGTAAACATCACTTTCAGAATGGAAATTTGTGATTGTTAGGGAGTCATTAAATCTGTTTTGTAGAGAGCTCTTAATCCTTTAAACCCTGATAGTGACATTATATAATTTCTACATACAGTATCAATTCATGGTCATGCAGACAGGTCTTGAGAATAGAGAAAACGATCAGCAAAGAAGAGTGTCTTATGCTTAAATTAAGTCTCTCAACTAGATCCCTAGCAACTGTATAGAGAACAATGAGGAGATTTTGTATGTTAATATCAGGGCTAAATGGGTTAATGGGTGAGCTGAACAATTTTCGTATTATGATTAATGTACTGATTAATGCAATGGTCATTGTAGTTGATGTAATGCAGGCTCTCATTGGCTAAGTGCTAGAATAATGCTCAGGGGCCGATTGCCAATTAAACAAAGGCCAAATTTTTTTCTGAAAACATTTGTGGCTCAAGATGATGATTGGTGATGAACACTCTGAGAGTAAATTCTATTACCTCGAGGAGCTTGAATTTCAGGAGAACAGCACAGGTTTAAATTACTAATGAGTGGTGCAGTGAATCAACTCTTAGCTTTTTTTTAAAGCCATACAATAAACAACTTAGTAACTTAGAATGTTCGGTCTTTGTGGGAAAATCCCAAACCTTGTTTTTGCTGTATTGACCTCAAATTGAGATTTTCCTGTAAAGACCTCACTCATGGTTAATAAGTAGTTATTAATTGACTTCGGATCTTTGATCACGTTATGGGATGAAAAACGATTAAAATTGTTAAACAAGAGATTCAAATATGTTTTTCACATCATTACCTTGTTGTGGCGATAACAACAGTTTTTACTACTTCTTTCGTAATAAAAGAAATACATCTCTTACATAATGAACTCCAGTCCTGTTCAGACCTTGCTTTTTGGCAATCTGGAACCAGTATGGGAGGGAAGAATGGGGAAAAAATAATTTGTAATACATTAAAATAATTTATGCATTTAATTTGACATGTCACTTCTGAAGAAGTGTTAATGATATCTTGTTTGTCTTGCCAAGATGGAAATTTAATAATTATTGCTTTTGGGACTTTGAATTAAATTCATCTGCATTAAATTCGATGATAGTGTGACCTAGAAACTAGGCCTAACTTGTAAATTGTTTTATCTTGGTTTGTTATGTCTTTCAGATTTATTGCTTCCCCATTTGTTCGATATCTTGGAGTGAAAGATAAACATACAGTGTTTGTTCCCAATACATTTTGTGAGAAAGTTTATCAAACAATCAGTAAATCACCTAATGCTGAGAGAGTTGAAGGATTGTCAAAACAGCTTGGCTGGTCCACACGTGAAGTCAAAAGGTGGTTCAAAAATCGCAGACAGCAATCAAAGCCTTCCCTTTTGAGAAAGGCCACAGAGAGCAGGTAAAAATATTTGCAAACCAATATTTCATGAAAAGTGTTTCAAACATATGTATTGTTTCAGCCCTTTTTTTTTTCATTTAATATGCACTTGTTTATTTGTAATTTATTGCATGAGTAATGATTATTTACCTAGAGCCACTGCTATTAGTTTAATGAGGTGCCATTGCAGTTTAAACAGTACAGTTCTTTTGTGGTATTATGTTGTAAGTAATGTTTACAACATGAGCAGGAGTGTTGTGTCACCAGTTACAAATTCGAGGCGAGTTTATAATATTACAGTGTATTAAACTACTTATTCAACATCAGCATTCTGTGTTCATAGTCATGGATTATTTTTGTAAACTAAACGTTTCTGTAGATCAGGAGAATGTTGTATCAGATATACAGCCATTGATTAAAAAAACATTTTATTTGTTTTTCCTTTATGAATAATTCTTATCAATGAGTCAAATAAGTTGAGATTATGAAGTCATCCGTAACATTGGTTCTTGTTACACTCTGGAAGAAAAGTCCATTAATATCATTGTGGTCATTATTAATTTGTTATCATTGTCATTGTCATCATTGTCATCATCCTCATTGGTATCCGTGTCTCTACCTTATCATTGTCAAAAGTACTAGACAGCAGTGAACTAACAGTAATTTTTCTGAAAAAAGTATTGTGTAATGATGGTGAAGGCTATTTGAACATGTCATTGTCAGTTAGGGTTTAATAATGATTTATTTGCTTTAATTTAATGAAATCCTAGTACGTTTTGCGATGCTTGATATCAATGTTTTTCCTTTGTATCCTATAGTTGGAGATTTGTGTTTTATTTGGCAACATCCATTTATGGACTTGTTGTATTGTTTAAGGTAAGTAAAATCTATGGAACGCCATAACTGTCTTATGATATGTTTTCTCATTATAGTCAGTACTTATTTCATTATATTCGGTGCTTTCTTCGTCATATTCGGTGCTTAAAATATTAATCCTCATATGCGGTGGATACTTCTTTATGTTCGGTGCAAACTTCATGATAATCGGTGCTTCTGTTGTTGGTCAGTTCGGAGTATACCTCTCATTGCTTGCTGCTCAGTGTTTCATTATATTCAGTGCATTTTGCAGCACTGAAAACAATGAAGTTGCACTGGATGAAAAAGCCACCAAATATGTTGATGATTAAGCACCGAGTATAAAGAAATAAGCACCGAATATAAAGAAGTATCCACCGCATATGAGGATTTAAGCACCGAACACGACGAAGAAAGCACCGAATATAATGTAGAAAGCACTGAATATGATGTAGAAAGCACTGAATATGATTAAGAAAGCACTGAATATAATGAGTATGCACCGAATATGATGAAATAAGTACCGAGCATAATGAGAAAACATATCATAAGACAGTTCTGGCGTTCCATAAAAGTCTTTATTATTAATTTTGTCCAGCATTTAAGAAAAAAAAGAGTAAGAAAGTATTTTTGTAACAGCTTTCTGCACAAAGAAATGCCATGCCATAAGCTTATTTTTTTCTTGATAACTGTGTTAGTGATGACATCAAAACATCCAACTGCTTTTATATTTTTGTGGGTACTGCTTCAAGTGAAGCATAGCCACTATGTTGTCAGTTGTGTAAGTAAGTGAGTAAGTAAGTAGTCCAAATTGTGGGATGACTATCAGAGCCAATCAGATCGTTTGGGTACAGTGTATGTTGGTAGCTTAGTAGTCCAAATAGTCATAATGAACGGAGCCAATAAGATCGTTGTATAAATGACAGTTACCAAGTTGATGTTCTTTTGAAATTTCTCTGATACAGTTTCATACTATCTCGTTCCATTCTCGACTTTTTATCAACATCGTGGAGACTTCAGAGTGACCTTGAGTCCTCCAATTGCATGTGCTTAATAGTATCCCATGCACATTGGTCTTAAATTTCCAAGACATATTTTTTTCCTGTTAGAGTTACAATGCAGCTCTGTGGAATTTAAAGTATAAACATATAATCCTAAAGAAAATTGGTAGTAAAAATGGGACGATCACAGTTGATTAAAGCAACAAAAGATCATTTTGCATTCAAACTGATTATTTTGATGTCCAAAACAGGGAAGATTGCTACAGGACAGTAAATGGTGATTTTGAAATGCAATTTTCTTTTCGAGATTTGTTTGACTGATCATTTCAGCTGAAATATTGTAACTTTTATTTTTTGGCTTGACAAGTCGCACTGTCATGTTGTTTGTAATTGCTTTGAACAGAAGTGAATTATGTTTACTTTAGACTATACATTTGTGTCTCCACACACGCAAGAAAATGGAATGTTTTTTTGCTCCAAACAGTGAAATTATTGTGATTTCAATAAAACGTTTAGCTTCTTCTTACTTCTCCAGGAATCCTGGCTGTGGGACTTAAGACTCTGCTTCTTTGGTCATGGACGACAAGTAAGGCTCTATTTCTCCCAAAGAGCTCATTTTGGTATAAAAGTGTGTTGGATGTCACAACTAATGGGGTCATTGTCCAAATTACGTAAAAACAGAAGTTAATGGAAGGGCTTTCCTAGTTGTCAAAAACAATATGCATGTATTTTGGTTTGAAATATGTTGTTATTGGAAGGCCACATGTGCCACATGTGTTTCTCCCTCCAACAACACTTCTTGATCAAGCATTCAGGTTTATCAAGAATCAAGAAAATGGTCAACATATGTAATGTTCACCTATGTCTTCAAGTTGAAAAAACCTGTCCAAACTAGTTTGGAGGAAGGAGTGTCTAATATTATTATTGTTTTTCTTTTCTCATTTCCTTGCCAGCCTCTCACAGATGAGATATTTTACTATTACCTGTTTGAAGTAGGATTTTATCTCTCCTTAATTATCTCTTTGTTTGTGGATGTCAAAAGAAAGGTTTGTGCAATTTGTTTTGGTCAGTTTTATGACTTACATGAATAAGGTGCATTTGTAGATGTGTGATGTTTATTATTTGCTCAAAAAACATTGTGGAAGAAAGAGTTTAGGTTTTTCAAACCCAAACGTCTCCTGCTTTCTGAGGCAGCAATTTTATTTGCTTTTTAACATTGAACCTAGATGGAATGTTCTGTCAAAGCATCATTTCTGTTTTTTTCTGTTTTCCCATTACCGCAGAGGATGGAAACATTTAACATGGGATGATGAACAGTTCAATGTTTTATTTCATAGTAGTTGCCTTTGTCTCTTCATCAACAAATATTGAACCATGTATCATTAGCTTAACAGATGCTATTTCATGTTGAGCTTGTCAGCTCACTGAGACTGTGTTTGCTGTATGTCCATTGGGGCTCAGAAAATGTGCGCATCCTTGAGGTCATCATGAGCCTTTTTTTAGAATGAAAGGTTAGCCCAACCCTTCCCCCCCCCCCCCTCCCTCCTCCCTCCAACCTGGAGGACAGGGAGACTGGTCTTAGTGGTCTCTTACCTTCAACTTTTTTGGCAGGAGTGATTCTTCCCACCCCCTCTCAGGAAATAATACTGCTAATAATAACCTTAGTTTACCCACAGAATCCAAATCACAATAGTGCTCTTCCTCGGAGCCTTTCATTATAAAATAAATTCTAAGTAGTTCTCCCACCACCAGATCAAGCTCTCAAGATCAGAGTTAGGATAGGATGGGATAATTTAGACACAGTAAACTCATCACTTGAGTGCACTTTGTCCTCTGATACTGAGAGCTTGGGATGGGTTGCTTAAAGCCATGGTGGTTTAAAAGAAAAGTTTCAGCCTATTAATATTAGAATTTCCAGGCAGGTGGAGTCTCGTAGAAGTATTAAGTTATTCTCATGCAACACACGATGAATTGAACTCAGTCTGCCTTTATGAACAAAATTGTTTTACTTTCTGTTTTGTAGGATTTTTGGCAGATGGTTGTCCATCATATTGTCACAGTCTTACTGTTGACTTTTTCTTATAATTCTGGTTTCTTCCGCATCGGTTGTGTTATAATGTTGCTGCATGACCTGGCAGACATATTTCTTGAGGTAGGTATCAGACCAATGTTGCAGGTATTTTTGGTGGATCAGATTGCCATCTTGGATTTTCAAACTATGGAGAGTTTAAATGAATCAAGGGGGGTAGGGAAAGGGGTGCATGGGAAAGGGATGGAAGGAAAGTTTCACATAATTTTTATGACTAAATTGAAAATGAATGAGTACTTTGATGTTGTGCTTTCTGAAATTTGTTGTTAAGTTGGACTTTTTGCCACTTGTTGGTGAAAAATTCTCATGAGTATGAAAACAGGTATAGATTTTGACCATTATTGGGTGAAATCAGATATGGTTTTCAAGGGAACCATGAGAGCATGTAGACGTATTTGTCTTTTCAATTCCAAGTGTTTAACAGAAAAATAAATTAGACAAGTAACCAAAACATGTCATTTGAAAATTTTTCCAATACTTGACTTTGGCACTGACGCCAAACTTAATTACAGTACAACTTATCCAGTGGGAAAGTTTGTAACTGACCATGCCAGGTCTGAAAGTGGGTGTGGAAAATTGCATGTTTGGTCTGAAATAGGGTCAGGATTTGGAGAACCGGCCAACACAGCCCTACCAATAATTCCAAAGAGTACCCCCCACCTCATGGTATTGTAATCTCTTACATTTGGTGTATCAGGAAGTATGGAAATACGAATGGCTAAGACTGAACATGGAGGATGTGTTGTAAAAATGTTGTCAAAATTGTTTACTCAATCCATCAAGAAATGTAATTGTGAGAAGTTGTTGTGACAAAATGACTAAATCCTTGCACACTCAGTGTTTTATCCAGTGGTTTGTATTTCTTGCAGTCAGCAAAAGTATTCAACTATGCTCAATGGGAAGTAACCTGCAACATAGGCTTTATCTTCTTTGCAGTAGTATTTAATGCTACGAGACTGGTTTATTATCCCTTCTGGTAAGTTTCTGTTAACTGTTAATTAAGGTTGCCCCTCAGATAAGCAGAGTGAATTACACTATGTCATAGTAATTTCCACTTTCCTGCACACAATAATATTATTGTTTTTAAGACATCAAATATCACACTTTTAATGTCAATCTCATTTTGTTCTTTTCTACGTCAAGTTCAAGTTATTGACTGATTGACTTAGTGTCTACAGGGTTGTAGCTAAGAAATTACTCAGCCGGTTTAGGTACCGGTAGCAGTTGGGCCGGTTAAAAAATAGTTTGTTCCATTACCGTGTGTTTGCCAACCAAAATTCAGCCACTGATCACCTCTTTCTCAGCCAGTGAATTTCACCAATAGTTGCCGCTTGGGGACTAACCCTGTGTCTAGCTTTTGCTGACTGATTAACTGACTGAATGTTCGATGGACAGTTGAATAGAATGACAGACTGATTGATTGATTCATGAAATGATTTTATCAACCGAGTTGATGATTCAATTGGCCACTGGAAAGAAGTTCAAAAGCTGACATTTTGAGCATTAGCCCTTTGTTGAAATGTCAGCTTTTAAATTTGTTTATGGAGGCCAGTTGGTAAAACCAAAATTTGCACGTATCACTCACTCACCTTGCCATCGCTCGGTCAATGCATCAAGGCCTCAGTCTGAGATATCCCTGTAATGACCTCACTCTTGGTTAATAATAGTATTCACTGATTATTTACACTTACCAGTGTTTTTTTTTTTTATTATACACTACTGATATCTTGAATTCTTGATTTAGGGTTTTGCATGCTGTATATTACTGCCAAGATTATTGTGGCAAGTTTCAAGCCTGGATTTGGTTTGTCGGCCTGCTGATATGTTTACAGGTAACCAGCAGAACAAATCAATTAATGGATAAAAAAAAGAAAGAAAAGAAACCGACCAAAAGTGCTTTCAAGAGTATATTGCTGTGCCTGTGTTTGGGTGTTGGGAGGGGGTATATGTTTGTGACCAACAGACTATAATTCCTGCATTCACCACCATTTGTTTAACTTAGAATGTGATTATGTAAAAATCCTACAAACAGCTATTGAACTAAATTAACTTTGTTGGATCTTACACAACAAGACCAAAAGGTAATATGGTTGGCTGTAAATCTCATATAATTCTGTAGTAATGTAGCATTTGTCAGTGTCATAGGGAGGTAGAAATCATCTTGGAATGATTCTGTTTGTGATTTTTAGCAGTAGAAGATTATCTTTCATTTATCACCCATGTCACCATTCTCAAAGAGATGTTTACTTAACATTATTTTTATTTTCAATAAATCAAGAAACCAGTAGATCTTTTGGCCCAGGCATTCCCAGTGGAAGTGTTTTTGACCTATATTTATAACTAATGACATAACATGCAAGATATTTTCCATATTTGTAAATTCTAAAACATCATTAAAATTATCAAACATCCAGGTGAGCAAACAGTTTTTAACTAAGGCAATTTCTGAATGTGCCGACTCGAGTTCTCCCTAAATCAATAGTGATGAGAATTGATACTTTGACTTTCAAAAAGCAAGTTATAAATTACACTCCAGGATACCAAAATCAAGTAACCTAAGCAAGAAACAGAAGAATGTTTTTAACTTTTACAGGTTAAAAATTTCGTCAGGTGTTGCGATCAAAAGAAAGGAAAAATATCTCTAGAGACAAGAGATAATCACCTCAAAATAATACAAAGAAGCAATATAAATTACATTTGAACTTCAATTTTGTTCCTTTGAAATCTTCTTTTCTCAGAACAAAAGCGAGAAGAGAGCAGGTGTTTCAGAAAGAAATAGTCTTTATTGTCAGTTTTCTATCGTTCAGAAGATCATGCAATTTTATAAAATCAAAAATTAAGGTCTCACATATTCTTTGGCTGGTTTGACTTTGTGATCACTGAAAAAGGGGGAAATACCACAATATTTTCAGCACTAACTTTTTTTTGTACAAACACGTAACTTTATTATAGACATTTTAGCCTCAGCAAATAGACTGAAAACGTGCCAATGCGAGCTTGAAATTTCACGCTCGTTTGATCAATGTTCGATCAATGTTTGATTTCTCTGAGAGTAAATAACACTGTCACACAAATTGAAGATAAGCATCGTATGGGCAAAGATACACTTATGCTAACAAAATAACGAGAAAACTGCCTCTCAGATTTTCACGATTTCTGCTCAATAAAAGCAACAATGATCATTTGTTCTTATACTGATATGATTAAGTACAGTACCCCATGCTAGGACGAAAAGGGTCTTATCGAGTAAAAGTGCATTGCTTGGACAAGTCCAGGCATAAATATTTACCAGGTGGTAGTAGAAAACACAATTCTTGGGCTTACGAGAAAGAGTAAGTATGCCGAGTTCTTTTGCCCTGAAAAAGCTGGCCATACAGGATTTTCAGGGTCAACTATCATACTTGTGGCACTGTACAGATAGTTGCCCTTCTCCACTCACCTTTCGTAAAGAAACTGTAAAATGATCAGGAAAATCAATACGGCTAAAATTAATTCACAGTTGCAATGATCTCACACATTTTCAGGTGGAAAACCTGGTTGAGCAAATGGGGTGTGGCTGTTACTTTTACAAAGAATGACTCATTACTACTGTAAAACTCAGAACTCTGTGAACACTGGACATATGCAGAAAAAAACCAATCAGATTCAAGATGGCCAAACTGTAGACCATAATATTGAACACTTTTGTAGTTTGTGGTTTCTTCATGTGGTTTCATCATGCATCTGATTGGTTGAAGAACAATAGACATCCCACCAACAATTATTGTTAGTGTGATCAGTTTTCTGAGTTTCACAGTAAGGGCCCCAGTTTTTCATTTTCCTAAGAATGCTCAGAGAGAAATATTGTAATCCTTGTGTTATCAAAAATTATCCCCCAAGAAAAATTTGGCTTTCCATCCCTTTTTTTCTGTGTTAATTATGACATGCAAGTATCCATCTGTCGAACATCTTGCTGAAAACTATAAATTAATGAATGAATTTATAAGTAGTTTCTTAGGAATCGATTCAATTTGCGCCAAATTATTTGTTTAGAGTTATTCTTGCTAAGATTATTTTATTTTTTCCATTGTATATTTTTAACACTTTTTCACATTTTTATCACATTTTAGTGTTTGCCACATTTTTGTCTATTATAACTTGTTTTTAACATATTTATGCTAATTTAAAAAATTTTATTCACTTGAGAATGACCTCGGAGAAGTCGAAACGTCGTGACTGTTTAGCGCTAGTTTTTATTTCAAAATTAATCAATGAATGATGAAATGCGTGAAAATTATTATTTTTAAATTGGGTGATTGTGTTTCTTTTTGACTGAGTGAATAAGACTAAAACTTGCGGCTATGACATTTATGATAAAGATGCTTTTTCTTTAGTGGGTATTACTTATGCCTCTAGCCAGTGTTTTAACGAGAACATTTATTGAAATCATTTTCAGGTTCTTCACTTTTATTGGTCTTACAAGATTGGTGAGACGGCTGTGCAGTTTATAGTAAAAGGAACTGTAAGTTGCAAAAAAAACCTATTGTTGTCCACTGCTTGACTTAATGTTTAGAGTAGACGTAACAGGGACCATGGAGCGGTTTTGGAGTGTGCGTGTGTGGAAGGTGGGGGAAGCGGGGGTGGGGGAAGGGAGGTGTTGGACCCGGGAGTAAGCACATTAGGGACATGCTTCCCAGGTAACATTTGAAATTTAAGTCTTCGGAAGTAGCTAGAATTTTACACAACAACACATTCTTAATATGGAACTCAAAACTCGGTATTTCTTTGCAGAGTTTAATGTCAGTGCCTCAAAATACTTCCAGTGTAACCAAATGATAACAAAGTGTCACCCGGGCAAACTAATAGGCCATATTCGTATTCTCGGTATTGAACTGGATCTAGCATGAAGTGGAGGCTCATGCGGGGGAATACATTTACATATGAAAAGATTCCCCCGCAAGAGCCTCCACGTCATGCTAGATCCAGTTCAATACCGAGAATACGAATATGGCCTATTGTGGAAGTGAATGATGCATATGAAAGAAATCATATGTGAACTGCGGATATGAAATCAAATGAAGAATGATCGTCGCAGTTGTGATCGCAATTTTTACAATTGCGTAAAGAAGCCTGAAAAAAATTCAGGACTTCAACGGGGCTTGAACCCGTGACCTCACGATTCCGGTGCGATGCTCTATCAACTGAGCTATGAAGCCACTGACGTTGGGAGCGTGTCAGTTTTGGGTTCATATGTTCCCGTGAAAGATATGTAAGTGAATGATGCATATGAAAGAAATCATATGTGAACTGCTAATATGAAGATCGTCGCAGTTATGATCGCAATTTTTACAATTGCGTACAATATTGTTTATCTTTGCTAGGTGGAGGGCGATGTACGTAGTGACGAAGAATCCGGCCCAGAGGAAGAGAAAGCAGAAATAAACAAACAAGATGGCTTTACACAGGATAACAAAAAGAAACAATGAAAAAGTATCAGAGAAATCCTTCTCGTTCCAAAGGAGAACTTGATAGAATGCGAGCTGTCTCATTCTTCTCTTCAGGTCACACTTAAAAACTGGAGTCTTATTAACAAAAAGCCGTTAAGAATGTATACTGCTTGCCAAACGTGTTTGCTTTATTGCACTCAGTTTTGGGGGTGGTGTCTTTGGGGACTGAATTTTTCCTCTCCTCACTAAACCACTCCCTCTACCCCCCACCCCCCCCCCCCCGCTTCCCCCCTTCCCTGCCACTCTTGTGCGCACTTTTCCCACTCTCCCCTAGACTGCTAACGGTCTCTTTCTTGATCGTTAAAGAAATAGAGGGAACCATCAAGCAAGAATACCCGATCCGGACCACTCAAGAGTTTTGTTTTGTTCTTTCTGATTGCTTCCTCGGTTTGTCTATGGACTTTCGAGAAGTAGACTATTGGAAGTCCTAGCTCCTATGTGTTTGAGGTGAAAATCGCGATTGTTATTTATCATATATTGTTCCATCGAGAAATTCTAGAATGCTAAGTGTTTCTAGAGTCAGCAGCAACAACTTTATTCCCAGAGTCCTCCTCTTCCTGTGCCCTGGAAAGCCCTGGGGACGAGGATGTTGCAGCAACTACAGCAAGACGTTGTTTGAGACAGAAGTTGTTCGAAAGTTTAGACTTGAAATTTGAGCATGAAGGAAAACTTGATGGTGTTTTATTACAAGTTAAATTTATTACTGATTAACAGCATTCGCACTTTGGATTGAGATGAAAATCAGGATTATTATTTATCATACATTTTTCCACCGAGAAGTTCTAGCATGCTAAACGTTTATAAGATTATACACCACTTTCGCAAATGGTGGCCGATTTATTGTTCTTTTGTAAGTATTTTAATTATTAGACCTACTAGCCTCATTTTAGAACGAAATTTATTTTTAATTTTGCACATCCTTGCGAGGTTAGTAAGGCTCATTAGTATGAAAACAAAAGAATATTTTGTTTGGCCGCCATAAGGAAGAAGCCTGTTGGGACCAAGACCAGGGCCATGTTGATGAAGTCACGTCAGCAAAAACAAACGTAAAGACGACTCTTTTTTGTCCTAATCTAGTTCTCCAATGATTTATCATGTGATTTCCTTTGCGCATGTTCCTAAAAGTTATCAACTGATCCATGAGAGATTCCAGCTTCACTTTTCCCGCTTAAAGAGAGAGCCTTAGTTACAGAAGTTTGATTTCCTTAATTTCACCTTAATTTCACCTTAATTTCATATTAATACGAAGACCTAAAACATAGAAGCCCTTATCTTGCATATAAAGTTTAGTAATTTACTTCGTGAAAGAACTGTTTAGGGACCAGTCATTATTTAGCGGAGGAGGGCTACTAAACTGAGAAAAAAGTTTGGCCAAAAAATTGTGGCCCTCCCTTCTAAAGGGTCAAAAAAACTCTAGACCTCTCCCCTTACTCTATTAAAAAAAAAAAACTGTGACCTCCCCTAAAAGGCATTTTTTTTTTTAAAAGACCCTATAGTGACCATCAACCAAAATATAGTAGCCCTCCCCCCACTAAATAATGACCGGTCTCATATTTCTCGACCACTGAAAAAGTAGCGGATCACAGGAATGTTGTCAAAGTGTGACTCATGGTCGCTGTATAATATTTCTTTTTCTACGTTCCACGATGTGTTTTCATTGAACTTTGTGCCGTTATAGCAATTTCAATTACCGCTCAGTTGGCAGATGCTTGTAGAAATTATTTAAGGAAACGAGTTTTGAATAAATTACTAAAACAACCAAGGGTGACTTATGCTCTTGGGATTTAAGTTTACTCATAATCACACCAATTTTCTTGGACAATTCTGTCCAAGGGGGAAAGGCGCAATGGGGTTATCCGTATGCAACACTAGGGGTAGTTCATTACGCCCCTAGTGATTCTTTAACGTCCCATATAGTTGTGAGACGGCGTCTACGGTTTATCGTCCTTATCCGAGAAGACAAAAAAGTCTAACCGTTTGCAGATGTCATTACAAAGGAAGCACTTTCTCCTCAGTTATTTGTAGACCCCGAGTGTTGTTTCGGCCGTGGTTTGAACCCGCGCCGTACGATTTCCCAGACGGTAGTACGGCGTTCTTCCAACTGAGCCATGTAGATCTTTTTGTTCACTTGGTGCGAGATAAACTGATTTGAGGGTCCCCTATACTTTTTTCGTGAAACGTGATTGAGATTATTTTTTTCTCGTGAAACGTGATTTAGGTTTTTTATTTATTCGTGATTGCCCACATCAAGACCATTTCTACGTGCGCGTGAGAGCGGTTTTTTAATTTAACGTGAAATGTGAATTACTCGACTTTTACGTGAACGTGAACGAATTTTGGGAATTATACGTAACGCGTGAAAAGTCTCTATTTTTACGTGAATGCATTTTGCAAAGTGGCATAGGGGACCCTCTGATTTGAACTATGAAGACATTCAGTCCCCAAAAGAAAAAGCAATTACAACAGGGGAAATTGTGAAAACAGATACGTGCCTCTTGTGAAGGACGAAACGTTTAGAGTTTGAAAATCACCAAAAATTTTATCTGGTGAAATTTCACGTTAAGTTTTTGAAAAAGTGGGAACGTAACTTTTGTTTTACGGCGGGAAAATATATTGTTATTAATGCACAATGAGAGCAATCAGCATTTTTTTTTAAACCCAGCCCTAAAAACTATGAATAGCCTCTCCGTTAACGTTTTCTTGCCGGCAAATATGTTGTATGTTAATCCACAGTCCTTGGTGCAAACACAGCTTTTTGTAAAAACACACGGGCACCATGGTTTGGCGGGAAAAAATCAGGAAGCACGCACGCCTTACAGCGTCTGCCGGGCAAAATACCTAAACCCAACGTCATGCAGTGAAACGAAGGTGTATTTAGAAAATAAATACTCCTAACAATATGATTTGCATTTTGGAACAAGCTGGGATGGACAAATATTTTCATTGTTTGTTTACTGCAATACATCTTCATTTAAAGGTAAGCTTAAGTTACATTAGAGGAGAAATCTTTAAAACTGTAATCGTGCCCCAGTCGACCCAGTCTCAAAGTCGCAAGATGAGATCTTCCCTGAGTTCATGATAACACTTTAAAATTAACACTTTCAGCTCGTGAAAGACCTAACAAACTTTATAAACCGGAGACCTACAGAGCAATGAAACACGTGCAATTCTCGAACATTTGACAATATTCCTCCGATCCGAAAATTGGCGCTTTGAATGTTACCCAACACATGGCCGGTCGTATGTTTCTTCGCCGAACTCCTCCCGTTTTTCAGTTTCTTTCGTCCCGGCTAACAGTTCTTAGGAGATTTCTGCTGTAGTTCAGTAAACTTGGTGAAAAGGTAATGCTTAAGTCTGCCCTCTCCAATCTCCACTCCCGTTTAGTGACTCTAATGCTTTTCTCTTTTTCTGTCATAAAATCTAACTTAACATTATTAGTGAAAACGTTTTCTCTTCAATCTTGCCTTTGCCAAATTTCTCAACGAGGCTCCTTCACTAGCTGAACCATAACACGGTTCCAGCTAGTGTTAACGCAGGGTGTCGAATAGGGATAGACCCATTCGGCTAACTCAATGTTGTACCCAATTCAAATCTCGTGGGCTAAAGATTCTTTGTCTGCTTTGTTTGCATTTATAATATAGCATTCATATTTAAATGATATGGAAATACCTCGAACAAAACGTTTCATTCCCAAAGGGTTTGAATTGGGTACAACATTGAGTAAGCCGAATGGGTCTATTCCATGGTCAAATTCCCACTGCTCTCACCAAACCATAATGAATTTTCTCAAGGCTTCGTAGCAGCACGAAGAAAGATATCGCTTTGATGAACCACACGATGTATTTGAAGTTCCTTATTTCATGAAAACATGTTTCGTCAGTTGTACAATAAGAGAATAACATGAAAATGAGCAATAAATAGTGTAACAAAGTGAGATATTAACAAGAATAATTAAGGATAAGGCACCAACCAAAAAAAAAAATAATAATTATGCTTAGAAAGGAGACCAGTCAATAAGAAAGGGATAAATTAAGGTGTTTGACCTGGGAATTTAAAGACGGCTGCTCCCAAAGGATATGCATGGCTTCCTTGATTTTCAATTGGAAGCCAGTGGAAGCAGAGTTGAGAATTTTAAAACAATCTTCCGAACAAAGGGAACAACAATTTGCAGAACTTCTTCTCTGTAAATTTGTAGGGTCATTTGGCCATTTGTTTTTAATAGAAGACCCCTCTTATCTGGAACACTGATTACATTGGCATTTTAATTTCCATGCTGCAAATCAAGTTAAACAATTATGCAGTTTTTCAGCCAGCTCTTATTATACAGTTCCAAATAAATGACTGAGAAGCATCTTTTGCAAAACCATTTTTCAGCCTAATACAGTATGTGCATAATTTTATACAGTAAAATTGTGGCAAATTATTTGGGCAACCTGTAGATAACTTATGAAGTCACACACATGGCAAATGACTGTTACAGTCTTGATTTAGGGGTAAGGTAATGTTACCATAAATTCTTGAAAATTGACAAAAAGTATCTTATTGAGATGATTTAAATTGTTGGCGATCTTGATTGAAGCCAGAGTTTGGTGTCTTACACACAGTAAATTCAAGGTTCATTCAAAATTGAATTTACATTGATTCAATAGCAGTTAACAATGACTCTTCATTTTGCAACAACCAATATCTGATTCCTACTAATTCACCACTTTTCTCTAATTCACATATAAGGAGTTTTGATATTGGACTTGCAAAATTGAAGAGTTTAAAATTCAGGTTAAAATAAGCCTTTCATCCAAATTTACAGCTGCCATTTAGTAACACAAAACCATAATATATACAAAATTATAATTAATTAATTTTATTTAAAAACACATAGCTATGAATCTCATATTACTTTATCTTAGTATGTAATATATATGGTAATGGAAAATGCATAATGTGTAACAGAGCTGTCATTAAGGGCTGTAACCTGTAACACCTATTACGGCTGAGCTTAGTTAATGTTACAGGTGATGATTGCTGCATAATGAACTTAAGCCTTTGCCATGTTTTTAGATGTTGCAGGTGAAGTTATGGATGTTATGCCTGCCTCAAAACTTAATGACAGCCCTGTATAACACTTGCAATCAATAACTATACATGCAATAATGACATTACTGAGTATTATAACAATCCATGTGTAACTCTGATAAGCCAAACCACCAAATGCATTCAATAGTGCCTAATTATTTCACTGCTGTGGCTAGCTAAACAACTCTAGATCTAAATAGTGATAGTGCTTCATTTAAGGTATATACATCTCTCTGAAGAAAACCATTGCAAACTCGTGACTTGCACCATAGCTTCAGTCTAAGACAGTTTAATCTTACAAGTAAATTTTTCAAGAAAAGTACTTGTTGAAAATTTTAGTTTGTTCTGAGATGTCCTCCAATATGGTGAATCCTACTTTTATGGCATGTTCTGTATTTACAACATATTTTCTTACAAGGGGTAAGGAGAGCATTTGTTTGTTGGGTTGATCCCCTATTGTATTTGTTACAACAGAAAACAATATAAATTAATTTTGGAGGTGAAATTATGTACTTGTGGGAAGAAAATAATAACAACTTGGTAGAAATAAACAATAAAAATGCTGCCCCCTCCCAGGTTTGAATGCGCTTTGCTAACATGAAGTTAGTTCACAACATTTTTCAGAGCAATAGAAGAATAAATTAAGCCCAAGATGCCAGAAGCAATCCCAAATAATACTATGAACACCTCAAACGCTTTGTTATACCACCTTAACTTATTCCATTTGATCTGCAAGTGGAAGAGACAAGGAAAGACTAAAGTTATACAAACTCCAAACACACTGCCAAATATGCCCATGAGGAGCCCAAAATGAGGAACAGCCAGGGCTATGCCCAGAGTAGAGAAAACAAGAAAAACTCTTGTCACTAAAACCCATAGCAGATTATAACGCCTTTCCTTGTAACATGCTGGGAACCTCGGCAGTAGCAGTATATCCAGAGTACCACTTACTACAAACATATTAAGGGGGTACGAGAAGTATACATTTATGATCACCAGCCCAGTTGCAATTTTACTTAAAATTGATGCATGTGAGGCACTGAGATTTAAGATCACAATTGCTTGAGTGTTGGTTCCAAAACTAAGGCAACAGAACAGTCCAACCAAAAATTTCATGATGGTTACGGATGAAAATGCCCAGTGGGACACCTTTTTGTACTTTTTAGGTTCTTGCATGGAACCCTCAATCCCAGGGAATACTGTGTGCCCACAGTAGGAAAATAAAATAATACCTAGACTAATTGGAAATGTGTTTAAATCAAAAGAGGGGATATTCCCCAATTCCCAGGAGTTGGAATCCCCCAGTGAAAATCCTAAAAAAATAAAAACAATGATGAAAACTGCTAACACTGCCAGCATACTTAGCCAGGCTAGGAGCGACAGTTTCTTGATAAAAACAGTTAGTAATAATGCCAGAGCGCCCAGCAAGCACCACTCTTGAAGTGACATAGCCACCAGGTCGCTGAAGAGGTCTCTCATGCTACTACCCAACACCATCACCAACAAAACACAGCTGCAGTAGGAAAGACCAACAGTAGTGAAATCAACCAGGCGTCCTCCCATTGGTCCCCACACGTCCGCTCCAATGTCGGCATAACTCGCTCTAACTCGTTTACGCAGTCGGCTCTTCGGAGAGATTTCGTAGAGACAATCGATCAAGAGAACCGAAGTCACGGCGTCGAAAAAGCCAACGACAAGGATGAGAAGTAAAGCAGCAAAGCCTCCCAAACTGATCGCATAAGGCATGGCTAACGCACTGCTACTGGAAAAAGTCATATTTATCATGTTCCAGAGAGCAAGGATGGTCGGTGCTTGGCCATCTTCAGATAGTCTCTCTAACAAAGAAACAGTCCCGCTCCGTGACTTGGAGCTTTCGCGGTCGTTAATCGATACCGCAACTGATCGTTGATTCAGAGACCCTGTGATCGACACCACATTCGAGTACAACGAGAACTGAAACGAAGGAATGAAAAGCGATGCCTGGCTTGTCGTGAAAGTGGTCGTAAAGCTCTTGCTGTTGTGAGTAAAGAAACTTGAACCACTTTTCTCGAAGCCTGTCTCTGTCGAATGTAGCAAAGGTGTGCTTTCGTTCGGTTCGAATTCGTCCTCGGCCTCTTCCAGGAGATCTTGTTCTTCCTCGATTTGTTCTTTCGTGAGCGGCAGGTCTTCGATGATCGTTACCAACTCTGGTTCTTTGATGACTGTATTGCTGGGCACGCAACTGCTTGCCGACATCGAAAACGTGTTTACTTCCAAACTTTCTTTGTCCATTTTGATTCGGTCCTCCACCGTCTTCCTTCTCCTTGAAACTGAGAAAATACGTTAGCTGAAATTAAGGGCAGCGAAGTAGTTCCTTTCCATAGAAGGTTGCGACCAAGTGCTTGCAAAATCGAAGGGTTCATCGGACCGGTTGTTTCCACGTTAACCATGTCAGACTGGTTTTGCCAAGTTCCAGAACTGGCCGAATTCAAGTTTCGCGCCTGCTTTTTGTCACGCCGCTTTTAAATATTCGAGCCATGGATAACTTTGTGATTGAAGGCGTTTAGTGTTAGTCTGGGATTGTGCACGAATGCTCTCTTGCAAAACAACAGAAAGTGACAAAGTTGTGATTCAATCATTGTCTCATTCATTTGCTGCAAATGCCACCTCTGCACTGGAATCTGTAACACAATTCTCATACCACGTGGAAGTGTGTAGTGCCGTGAACAGAGAGTGTTCCACGAGTCACGCACGCTGGCGAAAATATGATTTTAAAGAGAAAAAGGCAGAAATCACAACGAAAAGGTCAATGAAAAATTGAACTTGCGGTTCCCGTTGAAACAACTATTGTAAACAAAAAAGTAGTTAAGTAAAACTCAATAAAAGTCCTTCAACAGCATGTACTCAACAGTTCAATAGAACTCTTTTGAACAAGCGGAAGTTATTGCGAAACTCGGCAGCACGTAAGTGAGAGTTTGGTCAAAACCGCAACACCGTTAGCCAGCGTGTTTTGTCTTCTTTTCTTTTTCCTCCCCCAAATCCAAAAAGCCTGACAGTTTGCCAATTGTTTTGAAAATAATATACAGGCACTTTATTGTCTCAAGTTGTACAGGTTTTAATTGTGTACAAACAGGTTCAGGTATGAGGATTTTATAAAAGGACGTCAAATAGGTACGTCGAGCGACACTAATGGGAAGTATAACCGCCCTTTTTTGCCATAAATACAGCAACCTGCGTAGCTGGCGGTTTTGTGATAAATACAGACTAGAGATTCCTCATCCTGTTTTCAACTTTTTGGTCGCCGCAAGAGGAACAAATAACACACCGGTTTATAACTACAATGGCTTATTAAAGATGCAGTTTTCTAAGTCAGGAAAACAGGACTACTCTGCATTCTTCCAACAGGAATCGAAAAATATGATCTTCTGGCGCATTGTCACATATCGGCACTCGGATCCCAAAAGTATCCAGGGCGTCTCGGACGCTTCTGTAACCGTAGTGGTAGAAATCGAGAGGTATTATAGGGGTCTTTCGTTTTGAGTGCAAGTTTTTTTTTTTGGACCACTGGAAATTAGTGAATAACGAAATTATTTTTTGATTTGTCTATATTGGTAAATTGTTGTTAGCCGTTTTCCTTGCCTGTAAGTATGATATATCAGTTGTGCACTCGAGGCATGAATTTCGTTTCTACATCTGGTAATATGTAATTATAACGGAGTTCAGATGTCATTACAAGTACGACTTTCGAAGTTGCCAGCAGAGGTTCCACTCCCCCGTCTTGCATTTCTTATCAATCTAATCGGATCAAAACGTTATAACCTTTCACTTTCACTTAGTCCCAAATTTAAGCCGAGAGGAAACATTGGTTGTTTTTATACTAAAGACGCATTATCCAGACGACTTATGCGTCTTCCACGTTATCCGACTAGTGTAAAGACGTGACGAACTATATGAGACGCATTATACGTCTGGACTACTTTTGACAAAAATGTGTACTTCGTCTGGTTAAGGCCCTAGCAAACGGCTTCAACATTTACTTCAACATCCATTCGATTTTGTTGAACGCTGTTGAAGCTTGTTGAATGATGTTGAAGGGTGGGATGAGCAAACGGTTTCAACATTTCATTGAACAAAACTTAGCGAGTGGTGACCATAGTTAGGGAACTTAAGGAACGACGACGGCGACGGCAACGAAAACGTCATTCCAAAACATAACTTCTCGCTTTTGTAACTTTTTCGCAATTATTCCAATTTGTTAAACGTGAAAAATGCTGGCGGACTGTCCAGGGTCTAAGTTGTTGTGAACGGTGTTAAAGCAAAGAAAAAGAAAGAAAAACTTACCGTCGTGCGGTCACGTTCTGGAGAAAACCCAAAATTTGGT